>JAJEKV010000025.1:7206530-7806530 GCA_021234155.1 Isoetes taiwanensis | reverse complement strand
GCAAGATAAGATTATGTGCGTATGATAAGCTTAATTTTGCAAATCATCATATGGGCATGGTGCAAAAGTAGAAGGTAAATCCATGCAAAGTGATATAAATCAGTCGAAATTCAAAAAGGAGAAGGCCGATTTTAATATTGAAAAGCCGCCGATTTAGGCATGGAAAAACCAAATAGGATCGACTTGGAAACCCGCCACTTCCATTGCTTGGCTTTGGATTTTAGATGTCCTACTTTTGTTGTTTATATTTATTTTGTTGCTTTTATATTGTTTTATAGCATTTCAATTGTCTTGTGGAGGTTTAAATAACCAATGGATTAATTTGAGATTGAAAAATGCAAGAGCATCCCTATAGTTATGACATTGTGGCAATTAATGGAAGAATCGTGACTTATTAGAGGAAAATTGCTAATGACAATTGTTCGCTAGTAATTTTAAATTGAGTAGAACATGATAGACTCCATCTCCAATATGGCTCCCTAATGAAGACCTGCTTGGAACAAGTAAGGAGATCCGAGTAATCTAAGAGCTTCTGGCAAAGATAATCAAATAGTAAGAACATGCATTCGGTTTAGTGGTTGAATTTACTTTAACCAAGAAATTATGGAATACAAGGTTACTACACTTTAAGGCTAAGAAGGTAAACTGGCATAGATACACCGCCTTTACGTATGAGTTGGCAAGAGTTACATGCAGCTTGTGGTCTTTAGGACTATATGGATTTTGCTTAAAAATGCCAGATATTGAGATATGATAGTAGTCACGTTTAAATCGCTTTATCCGAGGAAAGTGAGCTTTATTATGAATATTTTAAAGTCATGGCTGGGCATTCATTAGGGAATCTTACATTTCGTAATGTTCCTAACCGACATGCCCTTAACTTAACCTGGGCAAAACCGCCTAGACGCTTATGAGTAGTCGCCCCACCCATTTATGTCAGAATGTTCCTAACCTACATGCCCTAACTAACCGCAAAAAACCGCCTAGACGCTTATGAGTAAATTGCTTCACCCATTTATATGCCTGCAGAAATCTCGAGAATGCCCTACGTGCACATCTGCTGATCAATACTCGAGCGGCCTTAGCATGGCCCGCTACCTCCCACTAGACTATGCTCGGCCCTCGGCATCCAAGGCTATGCCCATGTCACAATAATTACTTCACATGCATATAGAGACTCCTAACTGTGACATGCTCGACAATTAACTCCTAACTGGACATGACCTTTAACCAACTCTAAGAAATCGCCTAGACGCTTATGAGTCACGCTTTCTACCCATTTATTTGTCTCGAACTTCCACAGAACATTCAAGGATCGAATACTGAGCGATCTACCATGGGCCCAAGTACAGCTTTAACGGAAGCCCTGATTTGCGTGATGCTATCCTGTGAGGTGATCCTTAAGTCTAAAATCTTCGAGTAATTTTGCAGTAAACGTCTAGAAGATTATGCAAATGTTTATTTTATTTTGCAAATGTCTGGAGAGTTATATTGGCGGGCGAGTATGTTCTCCATTCCTGAAAGATTTTTGAAGTTTGAATGATATGGAGTGGCAAAAAAATAAAATTTTATGCATATCGCTCCTTTGGTTTTTACCAAACCGAGTAAGCATACAAAGTGGTAGGATGTCTCACCTAGAATAGAACTTAGGCTTCGTAATACGACAATGGTAACATTTTTTGCTTATCGAGATGTCTAAATATCAATATTTATCTAGAAATAATGTTGGAAGGATATTTGCAAGATTTTAATTCTATTCCCGTTTCATTCAGCACCTTACTTATCTATCACCATCATGTTTGAACCAAAAAAAATACATGGCATTTTTGTGGACTTAGCGAATTTTTTCCATCGTGACATGTTAAAGCCATATCGAGGGAAAAAATACATGGAGTTCCTGATTTCAGGCTGGTTCAAATATTATGATGGGCCTCGGTGTTTCACTAGCAGGCTAGTTATTACATAATATATAGATTTACCATTCAAGCCTGAGGAGCAGCTATAAGCCTAAGTGCATGCCATGCATAGGCCCCGACATAAATAACTAGGTTCCCCATGCTGCGATTTTAAATACATGCAAATACACAGCTCTAATTAAATAATATAGACCATACCAGACTTATTATCTACATAGGTATGATACATGCTAATTTGTTTGTCCTACTCGTGTTGACAACAACACTTATGCACATTGAAGTGGATTATCATAAATTGACATTTGTTTGAGCAGTTGCATAATATTTCCTCCTTTATTCTTTACTTTAACCGCCTCGAAGGGACAAGAGGCTGCTAAGTAATTACTCATGAACTAAAAACTCTAATGCACCTTTGGCTCGTAATTCATTTTCACGTCAGCAGTACCTGATTTCTTTGTCATTGTTCCACTTGCTTTGACGTCACTATCTTGAGTAGCATCTCTGAGAGCTAGCAAAGGATGTCATTATCTTTAGTAGCATCTTCCTTTACCTAGTAAGTGACTTAGGTCACTAGGATCGCCTTCGCGTTTCTTCGTAGCTTGTTTGTTCGTGATCACAATGTGATGTTTGTGAGCAAAACTGTAGCATATAATAATATTGCTTACTTATGCCTGACATAGGACATGTGACAGATGTAGCATCTTCAAGCAATATAGATCAAGGTGGGGTAGAGAAGGGTTGGGAAGTTTTTGTACTTATGCGGCATCATGTCGTACACAAAGTTGAACGCATTCTAGATGCTCCTGCAAATCCACTACAAGCACCTATATCTAGGTTTTCCCTTGTTTCAATATATACAGAACATGTGAGTACACTGATGGCTAGGGTGGAAATTTTGTTTAATCTCTTGATGGCATTTCTGGTGATACATCATCAGGACATGGTGCTTCGTGCACACGCTCTGTGTAAGCCGATGCTTAGGTATCCCATTTATATAATAATGAAGAAACATCACTATCACGATCCGAATTCAACATCGCTAGAACCGGCGTCACCGGCTTTCTTTGATGTCAGCGATAGGGCTACTATAAAGGTAAATATGGCCCCGTGACCGCCTTTGTCCCGGACCGCTATTGCATTGTAAAATTTTGATTACGTAAATATTAGTACCTTTGGCTTATCATCTTTGCGCCTGTGCATTGTTTGTTTCTTTGTTTTAATGGTGAAGCCTTAGGCACCGAGACGCTTTATGAGATCTTGCCGAAGCTAGGCCTCACCTCTTTATTGCTCTATAGCCCGTGTTAGAGGCTCACTGTCAGCTAAAAACGTTGACAATATATTATTGTATAGAACGGAGTTCGTATATAAACTATCCGGATTATACTGGGGATTTAACGCTGAATCGGATCAAACATAACCAAGAAATATATTTATGGGCCATCCACGTTAGAACTCACTTTCAAGGACTGTGTGGATTATGTATCCTTCAAAGCTAGACTTAGGATTTGCTTCTTGTTTTGCTTCTATTATTGTGCTTCCTCCGCCAGCGGCTCTTGGCGCATAGTTACTTGCTAGGGTGCATTTTCTCAAGGTACATTCCATCAAGCAATCTCTTCTATTAAGGAGGATCACATGAGATGCATGCATAAAGATGATCATGCCACTTTTGCAAATGGACATTCAAAGACTCACTTCCTGTATGGATGTATGAACATGAGGAGGAGAAGCATACATGCGGATACTCTTCCCGTAAGTCAAGTAGTGGATTGATCCTTCTACTGGATATCAGACGATGCAGTAGTGCCCAATAAGTGGATGCCGATTTCTGATATTCCAATACCTTCAAAGCAAGAAGTAATAGATGCCTCAGCCATTGAGCTAGGATATCTTGATATGGCCTTCATATCCCCATTTTCAGACAATATAGTAGCACTTCATCAAGTGGCTTCATTTCTGATACTTTGGCAGCGTTGTACGAGGGCGTTCATCGCGCGCTAACACTTCCGGCCTTGTTATGGCACTTTCAGCTCAGTGTTTCGGATCAAAGGAGGAGACTTTAATTCAATTGATTGTGAAGAAGTTGAAAGTACATCATATACGATCATGATTCCAAAGCAAGGAGGAGCAGTTGACTCTTTACTCTTAGCAACACTTGATCAAGGTCAAGCGAAGGTACTAAGGTTTGATTTCCATGGAGAATTTCAACATAGCATTATTGAAGTAGCTGCATTTGTGGTTGCTGAATCTATAGGTCTTAACAAAGTAATCGTATTTGATGCTTCTACTGCCTATATTGAGGCTATATGTAGAAACAATTTTCATAGATAAACTCCAATTGCCTTATTAGCGTATTGTTGTTGATACATCGGTTGATTAGCAAGCCTATTTACCTACCTGAGAGAGTAAAGTTGATCTCTTCATGCAAACTTGATTTGTGAACTTTTCAAGGACTCTGATTAAGTGACAGTCTTGACCAAGATTCATATCTTACCTCCAAAAGGAGGAGGCTGAGCATGGAGGTGGCGATCTCTCATCAAGGAGGAGTATCGAGGTATATGATATCGAGATCACCATCTTGTTGTTAGACATGATGTCACAACAGTGACAACGCTCAACACATAGATGTTGACTAAGCACTTATCAACATTGAGCACCGGCCTAACTAACGGCCGTTATTAGTGGGCGATGGCTGAACGGCTAATACTATTCTTAGTATCATCATTTTATTTATATATTGTACTTCATGTATTGACATAACAACACTGAATACAATTTTATTTCCCCATTGTTTTAGGAGCTTGCGCCCTCAGATATCAGTGTGCATCCGCTTCTCTCCCTTTCTTGATGCAACCTTGATATATTTAGCGTCTATTCAGAACCGTTCAATTCTGGATTTGCCAACAGTGTTGAGAAAACACTTAATGCAGTGATGGGAATATGAAGAATGGAAAATCCCTTGGATCAGATAGATTGCCTGCAGAATTCTTCAAAGCCAGTTGAACTATCCTTGGTGATTATATTCTCAACATTACCAATGAGTTTATGATCAGGAAATATCTGGATAGCAGAATCAACACCAGTTTCATCACTTTGATTCCTAAAATTCAAGACCCTATCTCATTTTCTGATTATCGACCTATCTCTCTGACTAATGTCATTTATCATATTATTGCGGGGGCAATAACTCACAGACTTAAAATTATTCTGAACAACATTATCAACCCCTCAATCTGCCTATCTTGTTAAAATAAACTTCCTTCCTTCCTTCCTTAAGGGGAGGAGCATTCTGGACCATGTCACCACTACAGCTTGGGTCTTAAATGGGCTAAAGACTCTAATCAGGAAGTGGCTCTTCTAAAACTTAATATAACAAAGGTCTTTGATACTGTCAATTGGAACTTCCTTGAACTTTATTGCAGAAAGCTTCAACGATAATGTTATCAAAGTCTTCTAATCTATTTTTCACAATTCTTCGTATGTTCTAATCAATGGAGAGTGCAGCCTGAGATTCAACATAAAAAGGGAGTCAAGCAAGGATGCCCCCTTGCTTTCTTCCTCTTTCTTATAGTCATGGAAGCTCTTCATGACAAATTTCGGAAAGCAAAGGAGAAGAACAGTATCAGAGATTTATAGCTCCCTGCCAATGATTGGACTGACAGGTACCTAAATTGGAAGATTTTAATAGAGGAAGATGGTGCTCTTGGATCAGGATAATACTTGCTTTATATTCTTTCATTTGAGGGATAAAACTTCTTCTTTTAACAAGACCTTTGATTCCTCTCAAGTTCCATGAGATTATTCTCATTGGAATGGTGAGAAAAGTTCGAGACACAAGGGCACAAGAAAGGCTGAGGCTTAGCAAGATTAACAGAAGGGCCACTCCTAGGTAGGTCTCTATAGCTTTACCTCTTGCTTTTCTTTTGGGAGTAGACAAGTTGCTGATGTCAAAAATCTATTCTATTCTATTCTTAATGTTGCATGCATGTTTTATCTTGCATGCATGTTCCATCTTTCATGCATGTTCTATCTTGCATGCATGTCAAACATGCATATACGCACATGAGTACGTATACTGGCCCATCAAGTGGCCAGGATCATTACATAAACTCTTGCTTTTTAGCCAGCCAAATAGAGAAGCAAATCCGTATATCTATATTTTAGAAAACTGGCCCGAAAATGAGTTTGCTGAAATCTGGCATAGGACTCATGCAACTAGATGTTATTTTTCAAGCCCTAATCTATCCATCATCGCCAAATTGGACACTTCTATAAAATCTTCATTTAGGGATCGGCCAAGTTCCAGCCAACTATTTACTATTCTCTAACCGTTAAGCCTCAGCCATTAAACAAGGCTTCCCAATTATGTACCATTTTATTTTCCAAATATAAAGGAAAAGAACTTATGTATTTCTTTTTATCTAAGATAAGATAAACAGATTAAGCCATTACTTTGGTTGGCAAGCCATCCAAGTCGAGCGCCATAAATATCGGATGCCGCCATGTTTAAACCATGAGTATATCCATGGTATATCTAGGTCTTTGGCATGTTATAGCCACATTTTGACATGTTTAAACCACATCGCAAAAAAAAAAATATACGACTTGCGATTTAGGGAGACATGACCACATCTGATATTTATGGCGTTGGCAAGCCATCACTTGGCTTGTGTTATAAGCTTAGCTTGCAATACATACCACTGCTCAAGTGTTAGGAAAATTCCATGGTTAAACATGCCATACTAGTCAAGAGCAAGATTCCTAACTCTTTCTCAAAAGGATTGCATCATTATCATTACAAGAAATTTATCGCGGCGGCCAAGGCCGCCGCAAACATTTCTTTAGTTCAGACCCGTGCAATTGAACCCAGTATTAAAGTCCTAACTTTGACAATGCAATGCTTGCTTAAAAAAAAGAAGGCAAGTTCACAAGGCAACACATGCATTATTTATACAAAGAAAGTTGAAAGCAAATAGCAATAGATCAAACTAGGGATCAACTAGTTGCCAATTTATGGTTTTAACAGAGAGTTCCATTTGAGCCCTTAGCTAAAGGGTTTAGTGCCTCATAAAAGAGGGCCTTGCTATAGAAGAAGGGGATGATTTTGGGGACAACACACTTGGAGAAAATATTTACTTTATCAACACTTCACTTGTTGAACAATAAAATGAATTAAAAGATGCCACACACATTTTGAGGGTTATAAACAATAAGAATGATTGTGCAGCTGCAAATGAATCTTGAGGATTAAGAACAATAAGAATGAATCAAAGATGATCAAAGATGTAGTACATATCTCTTAGCTTGTGCTACACGTAGTTCCTGGATGTTCTACAGGTAGAATTAATAAAAGAAAATTGTTGAATAGGATATCTAGTAAATGACTTAATGGAGATCACTTGGTAATGCCATAGAGCCTCCTCACATAACATGCTCCCATTTGTAACAGTGTTGCAAGGCCTAAAACCTCAAAAGGAGGGAATGACAACCAAAAGCAAAGCCAAGAGTTCAATTAGCTAGAACAAAATCAACTATCTGCAGATGCAAAATGTGGTAGATTTGTTTCTCAAAAATAACAATGGGCCCATAAGGTTTGTAATAGACGATTTGCAATCTGTTTTTAAAGGTTGGGTTTTTTCTTTTTTAAATTTTGGGCTTGTGGGCGTGGTACCTGAGCTTCTATTTGTGGTTATGAAACTGAGAATGCTTGAAGTCCTTTGCCGGATCTGGCTGTATTTACCGGGTGATCTATTCCTTCGTGTTTTGTGCAGGGCACAAAGGTGACCGCCAGATTTTCCATCTGCTGCATCTGGGTTTGTCCTCTACGGCTGTATTTGGCACCTACTGCATCTACGAATGTATCTGGATTTGGTGAACAGATATGCTAACGGCCAAGCTTTATGAAGCTTTGCATCACTCAGAAGCTGTAGATTTGGACCGGACATGCCATATTTTCCATATAATCTGACCTGTGTTTGGTCTCGAATCACCGCATTCATTCTTGCTTCAACTCTGTGATTTGGTTAACCTGGACACTTGAGGCCGCATTTATTCTTGCTTCAACCCTGTGATTTGGTTAAGCTGGGCACTAGTAATGCTAGTTTCTGGCTGCATTTTGTAGAAACAAGGGCGCCTGGGTAGCATGGCTCCTGGACCTTGCTGCGACATGAGAGCATTCCAATGTGAATTAAGTATTCCACGTCATCCAATGATAAGTGCATGTATTTTATTGGAATGTATTTTATTGGCATCCAATGGTTAAGTTTGAAAAATAACAAAAAGTTTGCACTTAGACGAAATAGACATGTGTCCAGCCTTAGCTATGGTTATAGCGATCTGACAGGTTATATATATTCCAGCCTTGGTGCTTTGGACAGAGGATTGTAAGCAACAGATCTCGCGCGAGATCGACAGCCACGATGGCCGACCGTGATAAACACAGAGAAATACAGCGGGGAAACATGAAACCATAGGCGGTTCTATCTCTTCAGCAATCAGTTCTGAAAACAAAAAAACACAGTCGTAAGACAGAAGAACAAGGGATTCTCATTCAAATTTGAAGTCTTGAGAGGGATTTTTGTTCAAATTTGAAGAATAAGTCTTCAGATTTGGCCGTCTGAAGAAGCTCTCTTCATCTATATCTCATAAAATTTGTCTGAAGGCACGAAATACCTCATAAGATTCGCGGGAAACTAAAGATTTTTGAGGAAAATCTGTGGCATTCCATTTTTCTTAGAATGTCGCGGGTTTTTTCTTAGAATCTGCTCATTCTCTGCTGCATCAAATTCTCATTGCAACTTATTACGCAGGGGTAGGAAAAACTAGGGGACGACGGCACAAATTTCTGCCAATGCATGATCAAATCTGACTATTCCAACTGCCATTTTTGCAATTTCATACTGCATGTCTTTAATCTGAGCCAGATTCATCATGTAAAAGAGAAGCTATGTTAATGGCGGCCTCAGTGGATGCAAACAAGGGACTCCAGTGCTTCGATAGAGGTCTTGGCTCCAGTGCTCATCGCCTTCAGAGCTGTTTTAGCTCATCGGCTACAGCAGATCTTATGAAATCAGCCGAAGAAAAACAAAGTTCCTAAAAAAGGGAGCACACAGATGGGATATGGCAAAGGATATCTCTGGACAAAGTTCCCAAAAAGGGGGCGAGGAACACCGGACTTGGCCTGGCCTGGGTATATACCCTGATAACATGTTAAAAATTTGGTCGTCTAAATCAAGCAGCCCCCCTGCTTTTGCACGAAAGAATCTTTCCACTAATAATTACATATATGTTAGATATGGTTTTTCACAATGGTAAATGTGCAATAACGTCAAAAGAAAAGAAAAAAACAAAATCGCGCCATATCTTCGTAACAACCTGTCCCATAGGCCGATTGGTCTTCGCTACAACCTTATCCAAGTGCAAATCTCCGCTCTTTATTTTGGGTCCCATAGGCCGATTGGTCTCCATGGACGATAAAAGCCTATTCTATTCTTATCCAAAAACAAAGTTTTGACCTCCTTCCAGCTTGTTTACTTTTCAAATATAACAAATAATTTTAACATTTCAAAACCAATAAGTACATTTTTGTCAAGATTGACAACTGGTAGAGAAGATGTGGAGTTCTGCGGAGTTCTCTTTCTTTTGCTCTTCTTGGTGTTAATTGTTCGGATTCAGTCGCTGGAAGCTCGTTACTGTAATGACAATCCTAATCAATAGAAATTTCTTTGACAACATTATAAACCATTTACTATATAAATAACGGTTGGACAAACAAAGACAAGATTCATTCAAAAATTTCATCGGGGTACATTACTTTGAACGGAAGACTTGCAAACACATCACATGGACCTCCTATATATTTTTTGTTAATTGTATATGAATACTTTGGCGCAAAAATCACTGCCTTAATCAAAATGTTACCAGCATACCCTTATTTCATGATTGCCAGCATGACCAACAGATTTCAATTATGGAAATCCAACGCCAATCAGCATTTGGTTTCTAAAACTAAGGCCTGAACTCCTTAAGACAAATTGAGCTTCTTTTAGAACCATCTATCATTACCCCAGACTTTCTAACAGAGGAAGATGTTTCTACAAGAATGTAACATAATTGCATGGCACCAGAAAGTAGTTGATGAAATTCCAAGCCCTTTGAATGTATCAATTTTCAGCCACGTCCAGGAGAAACAATATCTTATAACTATGAGATAAAATAATACATACACAAGTAAGCATTTCCTTGATGCTACTTGCTCTCTGATAGATATACAACTACAAGAAACATGAGGTTCTGTACCTTAACTGGTATTTGTGAACACTAATGCTTCCATCTGTAACACATCTAATCTAGCCAAAATTGCATTTTGGAGACATGCCATCAAAAGATCAAAAATTATAATATTAGTGAGGAAATCTATCATTCCATTTTTCTAATGGTACAAACAACCCAAGCCTTCAACATCCTTCAACATCGCATGGCTTTTCTGGAGTTGGCTTTACTACTAATGACTCTGCATTTGGCTTCCCCATTTTGGCCCTTCCCAAATACGGGGAAGCATGATGCAGACTCTGCTCCCAGAATGTCTTTGAAATCTACTGAACAAGTAATGACACATGGGATGCTTTTCAGTTTCTGACAAGTTTAGGAACTAGCTGTGTACCTTCATTCAAACTTCACTAGGACTGCAAGACACCCATACTTTTGACTGATATCTGTCATACCCTTTACAACACTATATCACAAGCCTTCAAGCGCTATACTCAACTCCTGTGCTGCCTTTGCTGACTCTCCAATTCCTCTGTAATAAAAAAAATATTGACATTATTTAGATCTCAAAGACTTTTCCCAGGAAGGCTGAGGGGAGGGAGTTGTTCGGGGTTTCCTCAAGCTGGTCTAAATTGTTCCAGAGTAGAACAGGTGTGATCAAACTAGTGTGTGTGGATTGTCCGTGTCTTTCTAGATGACCAGCAATGGAGTGGCTGCAACTAAAAACTACGAACAAGTAGGCCTACCCAAGATTGACAAATTTTCAACTGCTCGCACAGAAATGAAATGCTGTAGCTCTCTTGAAGTCTAAGCTTTAAGAGATTTGTGAATAAAATGTGGGCCAAGCTGCTAATGCACAGGATGATAGTTATACAACCATATTCCTTTCTTATGCTTCCCTCAGCACATCAAGCATCTTCATGTTGTATAAACCCTCCTTTCTAGATGGAAAATGTGATTGAACATCAATTAAGAAAAGGGAGCACTTCAAAAGACAACAAATACCTCAACAAAGGTATTAAGCTTGCTTTCACAGCCTGAAGCTCCCGGAAACAGGCATTGCAACGCTCAAGTCTGTCATTGAAATGCAGTACCATGTTCATTAGACAGACACATTGAGATGACAAGAAAACCCACGAAAGAACGAACAAAAAGAAAAGGAGCATAACCCACTGTACAATCCATTAATAAATTATCCCAGCAAAAAATTTACCTTTTCTCTGCTTGAAGATCTACCCCAATAGACGGAGAGGAAGAGATGGTCTCACGGATGACACTTCCAAATGTCTTAACAAGTTTGCAAAGTGTTGATAAACCGACCATGATATACCTGCAGGGAAAATAAGAATGAATACAGAATTGTAAAACAAAATGGGGCATCTTGTCTTTACAAGCCTCCTAAACGTTGAGGACTTACCTTGGAGTACTACTTTCTAATAAACTATTTAGCAAAGGAATGACCAATGCAAAAATCTCTAAAGTGAACAGTTCACTTTTCTCAATCACTACACTCAAGACATCGGCCACAACCTGCATGAACAGTGAAGGAGATTAGAACATATGAGAAACCTTTTAACTTAACACCACCATGCAATACAGCAAGCAAGTACCGCATTATCTGCCATTTTCCCCATTGTATCAATAGCAGCTTTGAAATCATTCTTGGACCAAAATCTTCTTACTGCCTGCAGATCCAATGAAGTATATCAGAAAAAGCTCTCCAAGCATCTTCTCACAATAGCAATGTAATTTTAGATGCAATGATGATAACCATGATAATGGACATACATGGGCATATGATAAGACAGACAACTCATGCAGCCCACTATCAAAATCCTCTACATAACCAAGACACCAATTTCGCATAGCATTTGAACAAAAAATGCATATGAAATCATGTGTATATGACATAGATCTTGCTCACCTGTAGCTTTGTTAGCCGTGATTGCATTATGTTGGCAACCGTGTTATGCCGTAATGCCAACTGGTCTATAATGTGTGCCTCATCAAAGGGTGCATCCTCAGAACCCTCCAACTTACTCTGGTTCTTCATCTAGATAAAATAATAGAATTGTTATTGTCTTTAGAGATGGTGCATACACATCTTAATTGAACTAGAACGTTGGGAATGCTATGAGTAATACCAACATAAAAGAACTTGTATCATGGTTAAAAGACTTTGTTCCATTTATAGGCTCAATTGCAGGAGCCCTGTCTCTTCTATCCAACTGTGCACTCAGAGTTCTGAACCTAGTTTCTGCAAAATCAGATCTTAAACCATTATAAGCACCCAAGAAACAATGTGAACAGCTGAGGGTGGTCGTGTAAGTTTACTAAAAAAACATGCAACCGGACCTGTGTTCGTTGATGCAGCCTCATAATTTCCCGACTGCCTCATATGATGCATGTTCCCAGCTTCTGCTGAAAGTCCATTACAATTTGTCAGCAAATCGCAGTCAGCAGACTCATTAAGATAGTTTTTGTTTCCTTTTTTTTTAATTTATCGAATGAAAGCTTGGACCACTGACCTAGAAACTGATGTCCAGTTAAAGCCCTTGATAACAAGTCACCTTCTGTCCCAGAAATGCTTCGTCTCATCTTTCCCATTTTTCTTAAACCTTCACCTGATTCTGCTGTAGCATCGTTTTTTTCACAGCCACGAAGATCAGAAGAGCCATGATTGACTTTTTCTGTTATAGAGCTGCTTCTTGAAACTGATGATGAAATATCCATGCGAACCTTAGCATCCTGTAGTTCTTCGGTAATGCGGTTTTTCAAACCATTTACATTTTCGGTAGCTTGCTTCCTCAACGCACTCGTAGTTGAACCAACTTTGACAACTGCGTCTTCATTATCTTTACTAAGAACAACTGGGGGGGTTAAACTAGCATCCGGCTGACTTGAGGGCCGTACAAATGTTGAATTGGAAGAAGGCAATACATCAGACTGACTTGAAGGCCGTACAAAACTTGCAGTGGGCACTGCATCTGATTGACTTGTAGGACGTACAAAATTTGAATGCGCAGAAGGCAATGCATCTGATTGAGTTGAAGGCCGTACAAAATCAACTGGCCGAACAACAGCTGCTGGAATTGTCTCAGCACGAGTTGAAATTCGTACAGAATCACTTGTTTGTGGTCGAGAAAAATTACTTTTACGAGGGGTTGAAAGAGAAGAGCTCAAGGGAGTAGAGACCCTGCTTGATAATGGTGTCCCAATCCTCAAAGAATTCGAGGGGGGCTCCACCACTGCACAAAGGTATAAAGAATATAAAATATGCAAGTCTTTAAGGGCACAAAAAACAGTGAAAGCTAACAAAGATATTACTTTCATGAATCTACCTACCCTTAGTAGAGGAAGATGTTTTCACATCCTTTATAGATGTTTCTAATTTAAGGTCCTTCATAGCTGATTCAATTTGAGATGTAGCAGAACTCCTTGATGACTTCAAATTAATGTCATTCACGGACATAACACCTTGACTCATTGTTGGAGCTAACTTGCCAGACAACCCACTGTTGCTTCTTTTCACATTAGCAGTTTGATGTGGTGCAACACGCTGCAAATTACAAACATGAGGAAGATGAAAAAATTCAGGTCAAATGTGCATGCCTCCAAATATATAATCTGTCAATACTAACCGATAAGTCCACAACCCAAACACCCACACAGCTTTGGTTGTAAGAACAACCTAAAAGCTTTCCCTCGTGCACATTTAAATCAGCTATTTTGGACCAGCTTGCATCCACCATATCATGGCATCTAAGTGGTTCCCATGATAACACCTGGAAATTGTGTATAATTAGAGAATAAGTCTGCTGAACACTGGAATATGATGCAAAGCTCCGGCCAGCAGAGTACCTTTAAAGTTTCTTGCATTGCAGTCAACAAAGTTCTTCCATCTGGATTAAAGGTCATTGCACGGACTCCAGTTGCCTATAAAAGATTATAAGAACATGCAAGGCCAGTGTCATAACGCAGCATCTATATCATGTTAAAAGGAATAACATAACATAATGGATCACAAATATACCTCAGGTCCAGAAGAGCCAATCAATTCAAAGGTTTCGAGGTCATAAAATTTGACAGTCTTATCTGCAGAACCTGCAAAAAGTGATCGCAATAACGAGATTATATTAACTACTTAAAACATGTGTTTTTTAAGAAACTATAAGAATATTCAACTTTTTTAAGAACCACCTGTTGCAAGCAGGAATTCATGTGGATGAAAATCCAGGCACAGGACCTGACCGTCGTGATATTTGAAATCATGCATAATCTTCCCTGCAGTTAAATCCCATAACTGGAACCATGATACAACTACATCAGAACACAAGACTAAGGCATTCAAACACATTCTGGTGACTGTTCAGTCAGACCCCACCTTGACAGTATTGTCCTCGCTGCCAGAAACCACCCAGCGACCATCAGGGCTGAACTTAAGACAATTAACCCCACGTGTGTGCCCTTTGTATGTATGAATACATCCCTTGCGCCTGATATCCCATATCTTTAGATTTGTATCAAGTGACCCAGAAGCAAAAAACTCTCCGAATGGATGGAAGTCCACAGAGATACAATTTGAACGGTGACCCGTAAGAGTGCGTACAACTGCATCAAGGAAAAAGGCTTAACACTGGGACAAGACTCAGCTTGAAAGACTTAACAACATTAATCCAGCAAAGAAATGAACGAGACCTTACTCTTAGCCTCCTCTAGATCCCAAAGCTTTATTGTACCACTTGCAGCACCTGCCACAACGAGGACCTCTGCTGCATCAAAAGTCACGGATTCAACAGCACTTGTGTGCCCTGATAAACTCTGCAAAAGATGTCAGATTGTGGCACTTTCAGTACAGAAATGAGAAATCAAATAAATAGGGTCCTCTAGGTAGTGGACAGGACCAGCATTATACTGCATAGTGCTGAGAATGTGCATTCTAAAACATTGATATAATTGTCTCTCTCAATCACAATCTTGCAAGCACTAAGTAAGCATTCCACCATAACTATGCCACCCGGCTTATCATATAGTGTCATCAAATGCCCTGAATCTAATCCTTCATACACAATCAATGACCATAGAAAGAAAGGTCTATTACTCTGGAAAATAAGTCACATAAAAATACATCATAAAACAGACCAGGTTTGCAAATGGTAATGGATTTTGGTTCATCATGTTCCTTTCTGAAGCAACCCCCACAGAATGGAGATGGAAATGAAAAATTGTTCAGAGGATTGCCATTAAAGAAAAACCATCATGGGATTTACTGCTCTTTCTGAATCATTATGCCTGAACAGACTTTATGTAAAAAGGGCTTTAACTTCAGCATATTATATTGAAATACCAGGATTCTAAATCTTCGCAGACAATATAATAAGAGGGCTATAATTTCAAGGGGGGCTGGCTTCAACTTTTAGCCAACACAAACAAGAAGAACAAAACACATAGATAGAGAGACACAGATAACTTACTAGAATTGCATTAGGCTTTCCAATAGCCCACATGTTTACTTTGTGATCCTCCCCACCTGTAACAAGTACTCTTGATGACTTCTTGCCTATCTTGAGGCAATTGACATTGGAAGAATGTGCAACAAACTCCTCTGAACATTGTTAAGGTTTTGACAATTAATCTAAACCGTTTTGAACTTCATGCAAAAAATACAGACCACTGTTGGATACGTAATTTGTAAGCGCGCTTCATTATGTTGTGCAAGTAGCTGCACAGTATTCTGGCTTCTTTGATTACAATGCATCACAACGCTGTCTCCTATTACAGTAACCACGACATTTGTGGGTGCATTGTGGTCACTCCCCCATCCCATGTGTATACTTCATGATCTATTATTGGTTTGTCCTTCATAAGTCAGTCTGCAATTATCTACACATACTGATCTTGGATATATATATCTGAAGCAATAGCAACCCAATCTCACCAAAGAAACAGACCGATGTCTATAACACGGTCAGCAAACCTTGCATTGTTCCCTGCCTTGACCTAACTCCCATTGCTCATAATCATGATTAGAAGATAAGTCTGCATATATTCAGTCTGCTTCTAGCATATATCCAATCCTGTTTCTACCAAGGTATCCAATCCTGTTTCTAAGGATGCCGTCTCTGACTCCAACCTTCCGTTTTGGCCAATAGATCTTCTTGCCTGCCTTGGATCTAGGTAGCAATTCCCGTCAGAACCTCTGTGAGATATAAACAAAGTAGCAGTTTCCTTCACTGTTTGAGCTTTGCGTACACCATTTCCTTGGAAATGCCGAGCGTGAAGTTCGGGGCAGGCTTGGCGACAAGCTGTAAGAGGGTTATAAGCAGATTGAAGACAACCCACCAAAACTGGTAGCCCAAATCTGATACTGAAAACAAAACAACAACAGAAGGGCCCCTAAACCAAGTGGCAAACAGGAAAGCGGAGCGCAGAGCCCGAGATTGAATGCGGTAAAATCTGGGGGAGTGGAAATGGGACAAAAAAAAATATATGGGGAAACACAAAATTTGGGCTCCAAACTTGGTAACCAGATTTGAGCAAATGAGGATCAAAGCAGACAAGATGGGCTCAGAAATACATCGATGAGGCGCGCTTTTGGATCGTTGTGGGAGCTTGTACGCCTGGTATTTTTTGTCGGCCTGTATTGCTACGTATTTATTTAGAAGCTACGAAAAATACACGGGATTCCTTGCCCATAGTATAACCATTTCTTCCATGTGACATTTTGGACCCCTGATTTAACCCTATCTCAGATCTCTGACAACCTCATATGAAAAATGCTTCTCCATCTATCATATTCTGATCTAACACTTACACACTGGATGAAGATTTTGGTGCCTTCCTCTGTATCTCGCCAGTCATCAGTCCTCGATCCTTGGCTTTCCTGCACCTCACTCTTAACAATGCCAACAGTGTCTCCTTGGCTTTCCTGCACCTCACTCTTAACAATGCTAACTGTGTCTGGGAATAACCACATATGGGAAGTCTAGGATGCTCTCTTTAACAATGCTAAATGGGAAGCCTAGGAAGCTCTCTTCACAATGCTAATAGTGTCTGCAAATAACCACATATGGGAAGTCTAGGATGCTTTACCTTTTCCTGTGCAGACTTCCTAGCTATGTATCAACTATTACTAGCCTCGCGCTATTACCAGCCTAGCCAAGCATGTAGACCCCGACGTGCCATCACACACTAACAACAATCAACAATCACACAATATTCCCCCAACTACCAAAAATCTAGGCATGTGAAATAGTACATTGTCTATTTGATTATCCTAAATTTGCATGATGCTTGCACCTTAAGCGCATGCAGTGTTGTGCATTTTCATTTTCATTGGCTAACCAAGTATCTAGTTAGTTCATCTGTCAATTGTTTGTGGGATTGTGCGCGATGCATTCATGGAGTTGTTGATATGTCTAATTATACCTTGTTTATATGATGTTTATCGCACTGAATGACAACCAATGTCGAAAAGGACTTACAAATTCTGTGGCACCCCTTTAACCAAGGAATGGAAAGTGACAAATTGGCTACTTTAAATTGATTTATCTATAAAATTTGTAAGGTGTTCCTTCACTTTCTTCAAAGGACTTCTTACATGTACGAAGGTTCATAGCACAAATTATACAATAGTTTTATTGTTACCTCAAAAGTATGTAGAACATGAACATAGAAGTTCTTCAAAGGACTTCTTACATGTACGAAGGTTCCTAGCACAAATTATACAACAATTTTGTTGTTACCTCAAAAGTATATCAATATGAATATAAATGTTTACACTCATTATTTTTGCATCTGAATGATGCTTCAATCAATAAAAAATGAGAACGAAAAGTTTAGTTATTAGTTTATGCCGCGTCAGATTAAGATCTACTGCCATAATAAGAACCCACCTTCAAAGTCATATATCATCATGTTGAATAATTACAATTGCATGCATTGTCTTTACGCAATTCCAATACTTTGTTTACTCTTAAAGCTAAGAAGAAGTCTTGCTTTGAAATCTTCAACATGCTTTCATTGGGTCCATCTATTGTCATTGTATTTTCTTGGTAAACTCCAGTCCCACATCTAAGATATTAGAATGGTTGTTATTATTAAAAATGCTATTTATTTATTCTTATCTTATGAGAAACTTTCAATAGTTATAAATGGATATGTAGATATGTCTTTCTTCTTTTATATGAAAGCGGCGCAAGGCTTGTTGTTGAAGGGGACTTGCTTGGTCCATCTACATGGTAGACATTGTCCATTATGAAGGATGCATCTTCAAAAACCTTAATGAATCCATCAAAAAAAGCAAAGGAGATATTTTCTTACATTTGAATTCAATAGAAACTCTATTATAGACCAAATAGACTCATATACAAGGTTGACTGCTACTTAAGTGGTTTGGTGTTTGTTGGGGGACAGACATTGCTAGTCATCTTGACGCCATCTTTATACAAGAACATTGAATAAACAATACACAAGAATGAGAACCTCAAAATCGAATGGCCGGTTCAAAAGAGACAAATTCATTTAGTTTGCTATAATTATTATAAATTCTAAACATTAATGAAGTATATATCAATCCTTTTACAAGTGCGCTTCTTAACGTATATATATCGGATCTACTTGCCACTTACATTGTGGTGTCTTATATCCCAAAGGCTTGTGCGTGAAGAAAAAATGTATGTGAAATTTCTTCAAACACGAAAATGCAAGCTAGAAAACTTTTTGGACCTGCTCAAAATTATCCAACATAATAGTGGATTTTATGCTCGCCTTTATACATAGTGCATAACTAACTCAAATAATACTCAAAATATATGTGGCCCGTGACCTATTGGTCTCCGTGGACGTTAAAAAAACTATTCTATTCTATTCTATTCTATTCTATTCTTCCATCGATATTTTTGAATACAATCATCAAAGCATCATAATGCATGTTCATTATAAAGTCTAGTCAGATATAATATTTGCACAATCTCCACAGGAAAACAAAAAAATCCTCCATAGGATGATCAAATCTATGGATGAATCCAAATTTACAAGGAAAAGGCAACTTAGTTATTTGCCATACTTTATGGGAGTTACTTGCTAAGCTTCGTTATTTGCTGAGTGAAGTGTGAGAAGGTCCCCTAATTTCAACCCATAGACCTGCTTGAACTTCATCCATCCATTGCATATGTAAGGCATAACTGTATTACGAATCTCATATCCCCTAATTTCAACCCATAGAGCTGCTTGAACTTCGTCCATCCGTTCCGAATGTCCAGAGTTACGCCTTACATACGTAATGGATGGTCAAAGTTCAGACAGCTCTATGGGTTGAAATTAGGGGACCTTTTAAACGTTGAAGTGATAAGAGTTTCGAAGACAAGAGTTTCAAGGACTATTTGATTACCACTCTTGGAAACGGCAGTCTTAGTTACTCGCCATGCTTTTGGGAGTTACTAAGTTGAACAAAACTACTCCAAATCACCTGAAATTTATTGCAATAGAATCATTAAACAGTTTATTACTCTCTTATGACATCAAATTAGTCTAATAGATTGAAACCTTACCTCAAAATGACCTAAGTCTCACTTTAAAAAATTAAAATTAAGGTTTGCCTATAAATAGAGATATAACCCCATTAGCACCGTACAAGTCTCATCCCAGCTCCACGAGCTAATTATTTCGTATCCAAGGGCGCTTTAGCCTATTTTATGACAACAGCTAGCGTCTTAATGTAGCAACTACTTCATTCAAGCGATGGTACAAGGCCTCGACTCATGCGAATGAGGTAGATGTTGACCTAATCTTCAGTCTTTCCCCAAAAAGAATTGATTTGTCGGCCACTTTAACTGCAGCTTCTTTTTATCAGCCTGTTATTTTCGAGTTTCAGCAACGGATAGGTGCTATAGTATAACAGGTATCCCCTTGCATAGGATATTGGGTAGCGAAATCCTCCCTGCATTTAGCCTTAGAGAAAGTAAATATCACAAAAATCTTGTTAAATAAAGCCCAGCGTTTGCCCCACTATATGACAATAAATAACTTCTCAAGTTACAACGGCCAAAATGTTATAGGTCAGTTGTCTATCCAACAAGTGCAGTTGAACACGTGCTCCTAAAGTATGAGTGCTCAGTAATAGAAGAAGATGAAGCAATGCAAGACAACGAAGAGGAAGTCGAAGACTTACATGGATTCTGTCGAAGAATGAAAGGAAGCAGGGAAAGAAATAGAACACTTCGAAGCAGACTAATGGGCACTTCCGGAAGTTGCTTCGATAGGGATGGGCATCATAAGCATGTCCCCAGTCATCGTGGAAGGGCAAGAATATCTTTTTCTCAATGATATCAAGAACCTTTTGGAATGCAGGGACTAATCACCCTCCTGCTTGCTATAGCCCTGCTTTTTGCCAGCTTTGGGTTGGATGATCTTGGGCCTCCCTTGACAAATTCTTCCTTTGACATCTGAGAATAGTCGATCAGACAGACTACATCATCCTTGTAGAACTTTGTGGTTCCACGTCTTCACTAAGGATGACTCGCAATAACAGTGCCACTTACATCATATAGACCAGTTGAAGTGCTAGCAATTGCTATTAGATATGGCTCATCCACGAACATCCTCAGGAACTTAGGTCGAAGAGTTGGGACAACTCAAGTGAAGAAGTTTTTTCAATATAATCTTACTACCTTGCATTGTAATTATTTTATTGATATTATATTATGTGTTCGATAATGTTCAAATATTAAATAACTATTGCAACAACAAAGAAGCTCACACCAAGTTGGTGTAATGAAATGTGTGCAACGAGGACTCACAAACATAGCAAAGTGTTTCAAGGTAACCAATCTCAAGGAGCATATTGGCACCCTAGAATATTATTTCCAAAGTCTAGACTATGAATTCCCAAAATCCAAGAGCTACAACACATGCTCACTAGGGGGTTCCACGAGCAACGAATGCTAATGCCGAGGGTGCGAAAGGACCATAGAGCAACCAATGCTCAGGGTCAAGTTGCTGAAGGGCAGCACAAGTCGTCTAGCTCAGGGGGGTAAAAGCATGCTACGGTGTACCACTTTTGGAACCCTCAAAAGTACCTACACTGGGTACTTTTAAAACTGGTACTTTCTGTTTTTTCTTTCCATTAAAATCGATCGAAATTTTTTGAATTGAAGGTCAGTAACATGCCAATCTATAGTACTAGAGGATAACAATACTATTATAGACTAAAATAAATGAACTCACTCTCAAACTTATTATTTATTATGGCTTTTATGCAAGTTCCCAGTACCCAGTGTTGGGTACTTTTCTGGGTAGTTTCGCACTCCCTAAAAAGTACTTTAGATGGTACACCCTAGCATGCTTTCACCCAGGGTCAAGCTCCTACTTATCAGAGTTAGATACTAAAACTAAAACAAAGGATGAGGAGGAAGCAGAAGTTGAAGTTGAGGGAGCTGCACATGTCAACAAAGCTGTTAGGGATAGCACTAAAGCCAAGGCAGATAAAAGCGTAGACTATAAAAAGGTAGATTCCGCTATGAGTAATGTATGAACAGCAAGGAAACTAGAACAGTCCTTGAGCACTAAGAGATTAGGAATGGAGGTAGAAACCTGACTTGATGAGATGCAAAAATTTGGAAATGCTTAAGGAACAAAGGATAAAGATAAAGGCAAGATGGCCATAGCAAACCTCAAAGTTCCAGCCCGCATTTTATGGAAAGAATACTCTTGCACTCACGGCTTAAGCCGAAATAAGCGTAGATCTAAGAAGTTTGCAAAAGCTTTTAGCCGTATTATGTGCCAAGTATTTCAGAGGGGTTAGATGGTGCAAGCCTTCTACCATTTGGAGCAGGGTCAAAGGATAGTCACCTCATATATATATGGAGGAGTCTATATGTCTATATGTGTATAAGATCGACAAAGATGTGCAACTGTTGGATACATCAAAGGGCTGAACAAGGACATAGAAGCTTGTAAGGGCAATAAACCCGTGCTCAGTAGCAGAGGAAAAAGACGACATGTTAAGCTTGGAAACCCCAGCAATCCCGACATAGAAGCAAGAGGGATATGATAAAGCAAAGAATCTAGAAGCTTACAGCCCAAGATCATCCAACCCAAAGCTGGCGAAAAGCAGGGCTATAGCAAGCAGGAGGGTGAGAAGCAGGTGGCCTTTAAAGATCAAGCATTGGGATCTCCAATTACTTGAAGACCGTAAGGAAATCCCTGGATAAGAAATAAGCTCTACTTTAGGTGCTTCTAGTGTGGGCATAGGACCCATGAATGCCCATTTGTTATTGGGCAGCCATAATGGAAATGGGCTAGGAAACTCTAATAAAGGAAGACAACAACCCTCTGTGGAACTTCATAGAAGTTGAGTGCCACGTCTTTGCTGTAATGGAATTTGAGAATGAGAGTCAGTACAACATAATCTCAATGGCCAATAATAAAGCTAGCAAACCCATCGTCATCCTTATTGACATGAATAACACCCACAATCTTACATCCCCTAGGCTGGTGGGAGATGTCTAAGGGAAAGACTTTGAAGTCTAACCCTAGACCTATGGTAATGGCTAGTGGCACTTGGTAAGAGGGTGATCAGTATATATTTGTCAGCTATCTCAGTGGATTTAGGCATTGAGGTAATGAATATCGGGTGACATGATCTCATCATTGGGATGGAATATCTAATACCGGCTGGGGCATTGATTGATTGTGCTAAATGGAAGGTTTAGAGAATGATTGGGCTCATGAACAATGTGTTATAGAGAATTCCTTATGAGTCTTCTTCGAAGACATCTAGTGTATAGCAAAATACTAGAAGGCCACCTTAGTGATTTAAGAAGAGTCCTCGAGAAATCACGGAGGCATCAACTCTACGCGAAACCTTCAAAATGGCACTTTGCAACAAACAGAGTTTGTGACGACCATATGGGTATTCCTATCATATGAGCATTATATATATGTACGAAAGATGGTCGTCACACGGATGCAAAAAAATAATTGCACGAAGTAGAGTTTGAACTTTAACCTTCTAGTGTCGAATCAAGCACCTTTGCCAAGTTCACAAGCACCTTTACCAAGTATGGTCCACTGTCTACATGAATGAGATTATTGACTACTGGTCAAATTTGATGCATGCACTTGGGGATATTCCATCCGGGGTAGAGGAAATCAAAGACTTCTGGCCGCTAACTAGATATGCCATGCTAGATGAGCCTGATTCTGTAATGCATGACGAGTACACACCACCACCCCACTACGTCGGGCCTGCAAAGATAAACCCCAAAACCCAGTTGAAATATTCAACCCATACCAGGATGTGAAAAAAGTTATGCTTTTGCTCATCAGACCAGCGGACTTATATCCTACATGGATGGCCTTTGTTGAAGAGGACCCTGTGCAAGACCCTACTCTGCCTCATTACGAAGAAGTGTTTGTATCTTGGTGGGCTTCTGTAGCAATGAAAGGTGCATCTTATGCTCAACAATATAAAGATTGTTGGCATAAAAGTTGGAGGCAGAATCCAAACGATAGGCCTTGCTATCAACATCTCAAAACCATAGACTATGGTTGGTCAGTTAAGGGCAGACCGCAAATGGTTGTGATACCTGGAATTGTAGTGGTTCGGCTACAGGAATTATTGACCAAAAAGGCAGAGATGAAGGGGAAGATTCTTGAGCATTAAAAACAATAGAGATTATGCTTTCCAAGTACAATAAATTAGTTACTTTTCATTATGCTCTGCGTTCTTTATAATAGCACAAGAGCTCTTATACATTACTACATTATATATTGCTGACTAGGTGCTGGATACATCTAAAGCACACAATAATCACAGCAGTCACTCATCGTGACCACGCAAGGTCAACGAGTTAATCTCATAGGCGTCGTGCTCTAGAAGCCATACGAGATGCATAATAACATGGTGGTAACCGAGGGAATCCGTCTCTCGCGACGATTAGCTATGGATTGCAGGTAGGGATCAAGATGGATATCTCTGATCATGCACTTATTCAGATCATTGTAAGTCATGGAGCAAGTGATGGAGTCAATATTTTCAGCTCGAGCAGGTGACAGAGCTCTATCGGTAGCATATCCTAAACACTGAGACATTGCAAATGAATACCTCTGTGACTCAAGTGCGGTTATATTTATACCCATGAAATTGTTGACGGAACATACGAGTATCATGCACATAACAATGGTGTATGTATGTACCATCAATAATAGTGGTGGGTGGGCCACGAAATACTTGGGTGGCAATTAATAATTTTTATGGATACTTGTGCTTTAGAAGTAGGAGAAAATACTTCAAGGTCAAAATTCTCAAAATCGTGTTATTCTCTCCAATTAATGAAATCATTGAGGAATGCTAGCAAGCAACATGGATATGTAGTAGACAGAGCCAAGAAGGCCTACGCCATAGAAGGCTCAAGCTAAACATGGATTTGACGCCAAAATGGCGTGACGCCAAAACAGGCATCCCTTTCCCCAGAATGATGCTCTTCTATATAAGAAGAGAACCATGGCATTCTAGGGAAAGGTCCTTTGCAAAGCAACAACATCCAACACAAAGAGGAACCTACCTCCTCCAATCACAGATCGAGACTGCAAGCTAAAACAAGTAAGATCACTGAGAGGGCAGACGATTTCTTAGCAGTAGAGATGCAGAAAATAGCCATCATGGGAAACAACTATGAAACTAAGACCTTTGTGTAATGAAGAACTGACTTGGAACTAGAGTGACCTGATAGAGAACGCCAAAGAATAATATACGAGGAGCAACCGATACCATGGGCATGCCAAAGAAGAAACAACTGCCGAATGAGATTGGTGAACTCAAAGGGAGTTGAGGGCGAGATAAAAGGTGAGAATATTGAAGGTGAAAAAACTAGCCATTGAATGCAAAACCTGTGACGTTCCCTGAACATATACGGCTCTCCGGACGTATACATACGGGGACTTCCCCCTCCAATGGCAACCAACTCGCCATGAGCAGGGCCCTCCGTCTAACTCGGGCCATCTATGGAAAGATGCTCGAGTGAAGGACACAAAGGTGTCATTCGGCCCACGCCTTCAATGGGACTCCTAAGTTGCGGAAGCGTGAATACATGTTAGCACACAGCATAAATCATATATAAATAACCACCACGAAGGGTGGCACATCCATCCAAGTACTAACGGCAAAGAATATGCATCTAATCCTAAGGAAAACACCCCAAACCCCAGGTTCTACCCCCTCGCCTCGTGACTCACGTGAGGATGGACTGATGGCTCGGTCTCAAGAGATCAACGCATGAGCAGGTATAACTTTGGCGTTATCTGGCATAGAACAGATGGCTAGGGTTGTCCACTCCATCCGCCCCTCACATGCACACTTTGCGGATGAGTCGAATCATGCTATGGCATCACTATAGCCTTCCTCGAGACGCAGACTCAAGGTATCACCCTTCAAGCCTACTCCGGGGTTCATGAAGCCCCATGCCGATGAGGCAGTCGTGGGGAGCCGTCCCCTTCCGTGATCGCAATGGTTCCATGGGTGAGCTAGAGAATACGTCTTGCATCAGCGACCCCGCATCCATACGGCTTACTCACCCTAAATCTACTCAAAGTACGGGATGCCCCATACGGGTCACACCTCTGCACCCGAGGAGTGTCGGACCCATACCCCCCCCTCGTGACCCGGCTATCGGGCCTAGCCCATTGTAGGAGTCCCATGAGCCTTGTATATTAGGTGCAAGACCCCACCCCCACTTGACCACTTGCGTCCCTTATCCGGTGCTAAGCAATTCCATAGCATCCACGACTTCGGTGGTCTCTTGTGCACAAAGTCAGCATATAATGGGAAATACTGGGGATCTACCTAGGAGCATACTAATAAACATGGCTCGAGGTCTCTACCCCCTTAATTCCCCATTTCAAGAGTAATACTATTCAAAGAACTATCAATCCATCATTTAAGAGCAAGTACGAAATCGGAGATAAGGAGAACTCACCTTTGCAATCAAGGGTTAGTTCCCTACAGTAAAGCATAGAGAACACAGAGAAACGAAAGAAATACACACAACAAGTGCCCAACAGGGCTACCCTACAGAATAACACAAATAAGCTACGAGACTAACCGTCAATCGGGCTTGGGATGGCTCCATCTCGATTTGTTTGAAGGGTGCACGGCTGCTCCCTCCTCCCCATCTCCAATTGCTCCTAATTCGAATTGGGGCACAAAAGCCCTAATTTGGGTGTCCAAAATGGAAACCCTGCCTTGCCCAATCGATTTGGGCCAGGTGGCATGTCACGAATTAACTAATTTGGTATTTTAGCCCTTTTTAATATTAGGATAAGCCCTAAATTCGAATTAGGGTTTTGGGTTAGGTTTCCACCTTTATAATTTAATTTAACATAGCTAACCTTAGCTTATGAATAATTAATGTGCCATTAATTATTCATAGTGACGTGTCATGTATTTATACTTAAATATGCGTATAAATATGTGGAACGTCACAAAACCTAACAAGGAATGGTGGGAGGGAGATGGAGACAAATGATACAAACTTCATAAGGATGTTGGAAGCCAACCAATAAGAAACTTAAAACTATGGGGCAAATGGAATGCGTAAACAAATAAGGCACAAAAACCGAACATAAACCACAAACTACAACTATAACAATGAGCACATGAAAACAAACTGGAGAATCAATGCACCAACAACTACATCGAAAAAAACATATGACAAACCATATGACTGTGAAAATCAAAGACTAAATTCCAACATATATCATACATGCATAATGGATCCAAGTGAACTTTCAAGAATAGTAACAACATACAAGACAACCTAAATTGGGGACCCTGAGGCTAATAAAGCAATATAGAGGGCTGGACAATATATGGAGACTAGAACAACGTATCCCAAGAATAAGTGGAATTATCTGGCACAGTCGGAAGATGATATTAAGGGACCATAGATAGAGCAGAACAATTGGATGAACCCCAAATTGAGTGAAGACTAGACAACACTAGATAAAAAATACTCGAGAAATGAAAAAAACTTGGAGGGAGGGATGGGGCATAAAAACTTAATACCGCACATGGAAGGGTAAGAGGAACAAGCTCAGAATAAACTAATAATCCTATGAAGGAAACAATGCCAAGAAGCAAATGGACTAGTAGAGCAATCCAGATGAGTAGAATGGTGGAATAAGCTATAGCAGGCAACTAAGGAGTAGAGACGATTGGGGCAGAAAGGAAAGTAGAACGCAGGGATAGGAAATAAATTAAAACAATATGGTCCAGTCGGAAATAGACGCGGAGGGGATAGCAGCCTCAAGAGAACAATATGATGAACAACACCAACTGAGAGAAATGACTAGAGCAACAACACTAAAAGATACAAGGGTACAACAAGGGTTAAATAGCCAAAAAGTACCAAGAGACGAAGAAAATTATTGAGAGGCTACGCCGAAGCCGAACACAGGCACAAAACAGATGCAACCTACAGCCAATACGGTGGATTGCGCGTGGATGCCCTGTGAAGCGCCCAAATCAGTCGGAAAACTCCAGGGACCGGTCCGAGTAGTAAGAGTCTCTCGTCGGCTGGCCGCCATTTCTCAGACTCCTTGCACGCTTCATGACATATTTATCCCATCAGATAAGGTCAGTAAGGAATTTTTTTATCTCTATATTATTAGAATCAGAGATTGGGAGGTTGAAAGCATTGGCACAACTTGATTGTGGTGAAAATGCTTGCTTTATGGATAATGCGCTCGCTACTAAGCACGCCATCCCTAGAAGCAAGGTTAAGCATCCCAGTTCTGTCGGTGTAATTGATGGATGTGAGATCTCCTCGGACGTAGTCAATGAATATACTGCACCTCTTCAGGTTTTGTTCGAGGGAGCTTCTTGTATCGTTTCCTTCAATCTCATTGCTAGCCCACATGTGCCAGTAGTCTGCACCTTTTCAGATTTTGTTTGAGGGAGCTTCTTGTTGCGTTTCCTTCAATCTCATCGCTGGGCCACATGTGCCAGTAGTCTTGGGTCTGCCCTGGCTCGAGCTACACAACCCACAAATTGATTGGCATACTAGATCTTTTCGATTTGTCGATGCTAGCTCTAGTTCTAGCTCATCTGCAGTTCAGGCCTCTACATAAACATCTACTTCGGTTCGTGCAGTATCGTGGGCTCCTGATTCCGTCCTTGTTGTTTCTGTTTCTACTCCACATCCTGATTCAGCTCTTGTCTCTGCTCCAGTTCATATCCCAGATTCTAACCATGTATTAGATGATGTCCCAACTCCAGTTCTTGCTCCAAGTCCTGTTCCAGGTCCTATTCCAATTGCTCCTGCTCCTGCTCCTGCTCCTGCTCCTGCTCCTGCTCTTGCTCTAGTCCTTGCTCCAATTTCTGTTCCAATTGCTCTTACTCCTGCTCCTACAATTCTGGGGCTCCTTTCTGCAATAAAGGAGCACAATAAAGGAGCAAACCAACTTAGAGCTGGCTCTGTGAGGAGAGAACCAATCAACCCAACTTGTTCCTGGGTCGTGGGATATCTATGAGGATGGAGCTATCATAAGCTTGATCTGATTCAAAAAACCACAAAGCTTGGACCGAGAGGCGTCAAACTTCTCTGACAAGCTAATTTTAGGCTCTGATGGCCTCAATCCAGAGCTGGAAGCAGATTCATGTGAAACAACCCGTTCTTTGAGCTCCTTATTATCTAATTGTAACTGCTGGCATACTTGAATAAGCTACTGGACCTACTGTAATAAGGATGAAGTCTCTTCCATAGAGATAATAGCCACCAAATATGGATAAGGGAATGCTTAGGATCAGAGCAGGCAAGAACTGGTAAAGGATTCCGGTTCAAAGTGTCATGAACCTACGTGAAAACAAAGAAAATACTTGGAAAATATGTAAGAAATATGGAGGAAATACGCCAAGATCGGCGAAGAATCTTTTATATGAACAAGAATCAAGAGTATAATGGGCCCAGGGCAAGTAGGAACACGAGACAAATGCCTAGAAGGCTCAAGACTGGCATTGAACCAGAATGGTTCGACAAGAAGGAGGTGCCTCCCTATATATCTAGGTCAACAGTCAGGATCGCGCCACTCCAATGGATGAGATCACTTTAAGTGTCGTGCATGCATGTAGGTTCTAGAATATTTTAGAACCCCTACATATGGGAAAAACGCGAGAGAATATCTTCAACAAGTATTGGTAGCGCACTTGACAAAGGTGTGTGACTTGCAAGTAGAAAGTTGGAAGTTCAAACCCTGTCTTGTACAACTACCCTTTTGCATCCGTGTGACGATCGTCTTTTGTACATACGAGTATAATGTAACTACGATCGTCTTTTGTACATACGAGTATAATGTTCGTATGATACGAATATCTGTATGGTCGTCACAGAAACCTCCTTCATAGAGATGAAATCACCAAATATGAGCAAACAAACATGCTTAGGATCAGAGCAGGCAAGATCTGGTAAGATATTCTCGTTCAAACTGTCATGAACCTATGCAAAAACAAGAGGAATATTTGGAAAATATAGAAGAAATACGCAAGAAGTATGCAAAAAATGGCGATGAATCTGATATATAATGAAGAAACAATAATACAATGGCCCGAAGACAAGCAGGAATACAAGACAGATGTCTAGAAGGATCAAGGCTGGCGTTGAACCATAATATCCATGCTAGCGTCGAAGGCCCCTTTACATACTGAAAAAGGGGCCTCTTTTCTATACGAATGCATGTGGGATATACGCGCTAAATTGTGGAATATTCTGGAACCTTCTAGACATCAGTATGCATGAAGAAAGATGCAAAGTAATCTCTTCAATAAGTATCCAGCACGAGAGATATTTGCCCAATGCATCATGTATTTTGCAATGGACGATCTCAAAGCACCTATATCCCTTAGTGTTGCATATGGCTTCATAGCCTTCGGTACTCCGATTGGTATTGTTGTTTTACTATTAGCATCTGCCTTCCACATTCTTATTCCATTCTCAGGCAACCATTCCCGATGCCCTGGCCTCATCTTATAATATATGAGCGGCCAACCATCTCTCATGGAAATTTTGAAAAGCAAGGGCTCCAAGTGACCAATCAAGCAATCCTTCTTGTCTAGAATGTAACCTTTCACAAATGACTTCCAATCAGGAACTTCGATTACCAGGTAAGATGCCGGTGCCTTGATGCCACATTCTCGAAATAGCTGCATAAATTCAGGAATAGTGAGTGCATCCAAACTGCGCAGCAAAATTGAGTAATTTCCAAATAGTGCATCGATGTCATCATGGGTGTACCCCAACCATCATGAAGCCAAGCTGGACTTGATAAAAACCCCCTAACCCTAGAAGATAAGAAAGGTAAGAGAAAAGATATATATTCTTGTTCTGGCCAGAGCAATTGTCTAGTTGCAGGTAGAGTCTCCTTGGTAGCTGTTTAGGGTGGGCTAGAGTTTTTGGTGGAGCTAAGAACTCTCGTCCGTTGCTATTCTTTCTTTTTTTGGTCCTGAATGCATCTGAGTTAAGGATTGTTGCCTCCCATGCATAATCAGGACGAAGCATCCTCAAGGGTTTTAAGTGTGTGGTTCAAAGATCCCACATGGAAATTAGAATCATCCTTCCATAGATCGAGGGAAAATGGCCCAGCGCACCTATGCCATGGCCGTGCATTAGTGCACCTGTAACACTGACTTTCAAGCGTTCTCCCCTCCATACTGATTTTGCCAACTTCTCTAGTCTAGGTACCATGGTTTTGTTCTGACCCATTTTATCATGAATGATCGTCAGTGCATGCTCTGGATCATGATGTGATAAAGCCCTCCACGACCAGTAAAGGATCCTATACAAGATATCTGGGCTGTCATGTGTACCTTCCTTTTCATCTGCAATTCTCTTCTCTCCCTCGGATCCCTTGTCTTAGCCATTTTCTCTTTTATTACAATACAACTGTTGCACTTTGAGAATGCAATCCTTTTTGCTATAGCCACCTCTGAATGGTGTTCTTCCCACCCGGATAGGAATGAAGATGCAGAAATGTGCTTGCCTGTTATCTCCACCACACTGGCATTCACCTCATAAAGAATGTCTCTTTTGGTCAGGACGGACAGTAGCCTCTTCACATTCTCCATCACACCATCATTTGTTATTTTTGACCTGTGGGGCATCGTTTCCTCATTCTCGTCTATGTACATGGACAACACAGCATTTCCAACTAGAGTGTGTGACCTCGGTTTCTTTGAACCCGTATTACCATGTTCTGCAATTTTATGCCCAGTTAGGAAAAGCTTACGCCACTTGTAAAAAGTGGACATAGGTATACCATAGGCTTTATGCCATGCCTTCAAGCACACTTGCTTGTTGTTGAGCATGAGCTTCTAGACCTGCCCATTTTCCGAGCAAAGGTCCAACATGTTGTAAGCAAAGTTGGTCCTGTCTGCATCACTCATATTCCAAAAAAAATGTCTGCATGCACGTGATCTCAGCTGTGGAGAAGTTAGCACGACATCTTCGCACGCAATAAATTGAAGATTTGAACTCTAGAATGGCAGCTGGTGCCATCTTTCTTTCAGCTTTACTATCCTTGGCCGGCTTTCGTGGTGTGCGATTCACCATTTTATAAGGTCTTTTTAGAGCATTCAGAACTTCGACTTGCATGGCATAAGGTTCCACCTCATCAACCTTCTCTTTCACAGCCCTAACTAGCCGTGACACTTATATTAAATCCCCTTAGAACCCCTATTATTGTGGTATATATTGTAAAGAAGGTGCACTCTGGACTACCACAGTTGCCAGATCCCCAGACCATATGTTGGGGTCTCTGGGCACCTCTCATTTCGTCTAGATTGGAGGCAACTATGATTTTCAAATATAAAATACGAGTTCGTCTAAGGTTTTTTTGGAATATCGAACCTCTATACGGCTTTACTTAAGATCTTAGAATATGAAAAACGGGGGCTCGAACCTCGATCAAAATAGCTCAATGTCTTAATAAGACTACTTTAACCGCCAATATATCCAGTGAGCTAACATGATTATTTTTTATCTTGAATTTATGTTTTTTTTTAACTAACAACCCATTCAATTGTTTTAGAGGTATGGTCTATGGTTTCAGGGGTAGTGATTTATGCATCTATATTGAATCCCTGTGGGACCCCTTGTTATTGTGCTACATATAGAAGCAAGGATATGACAGATGCAATCCGCAAAAGGAGAAAGGAAACTAATTCTAAAAGTAGGAAATTAGTTATATGGGATGGAGCGCCCTTCAGAGAATAAAAGTGGAGATTATCTCTAAAATTGGGTGGCCAGAGGAAATGTAGAATGCTTTCTGAAGCACATATATTTGAAACATTATTGATAATGTAAAATAATCACTTTATTAACACATCTGACAATTAATAAAGTTGTATTAACTTAGTATAGAGGGCAACCTTTTGTTGCGCTAGCAACTTGTTGAACACTAGGTGGCACTGACTTTTTTAAATGGTCCAGCATGCCATCGCTCATGTAAGATGGAATGCTAGTTTCTTAAGCCTCAGCCAACATCTAGCAAGTGAATCGAGGAGAATTTGCGGACTATTGAGATGCGATTGAAAGTGAGCTTGAATCCATGTCCATGTTGTATGAACATTGTTACACATGATAAAATAATATTCAATAGTCTCGAGCAACAACTTGCATACATGGCAGAATGGGCTAACTCACAGCTTAAATGAATGGACATTCACATTTACTCTGGCTGAGTGGTGAACAATCTGCCTGAAAAGTATTGAGTGCATGGGAATGATATTTTTATCCCAGATGCAGTTCCACATACGATGAAGATGCTCCTCTTGCAGTCAATTCCCAATGAGAATATGGAAGCAAAGAGGGACCAAGTTGATATGATCATATTTATATATTTTTTACTCTAAAGTTTTGTTTTGGCGGTGCATGTAAAAGCTATTGCATCACATAAATTGCAATGTAATTGTGGTCCTATCCAGATCCGATGGTGGCAACCGAGGTTTTAACTATAAGTTTATCAAAAATAACACAGTGCTCCAAAGATTGAGGCACATCCCACATGACTGTACATGGCCCAACAGGATCTGCCAGAGGAACTTGCAAAGAACTTTACCATGAAATTTGAGATCAAGGCTACCATCCTTTTTGGAGCGGATGCATTTGCTCCATGCAATTTTTACAGCTGCACCTATCTCATTGCCACCCTATATAAAGTTCCAAACAAGCGCAATGATCTCTTTAAATTTATGAAAACTTCCCTTTCAGGAGGAGGCAATGGACATTGTACTTGCTAATTTTTGTAAGACATACAATGGAAGTTGCCATTTCAGATTGACTCTTGAGTTTTTGTCTCAAGATGCAAGCATCCTCCATGTGAGAATGGAAAGCCCAAATTAGTCCCTTTGTACTAGCTATCTATAGCCAACTATAGTAGATTGGCTACCTCGACTTATGTGTTAGGATTGCCTTCTCACACTCCAAAAAGAAATAATAACAACAATAGTATTAAATGGCGATACAATTTTAGCTTGCAGGAGTTCCCAAAGTAGCACTGTCAGTATTGACTTGCAAGTCGACCTTTAACAATGGTTCTAGTCGTGGTTCTTCAGTTTCAACGGTCTCTTCTTTATGAGGATTGTTTTTTAATAAAAATGCAGCAAGGTACTCAATTGGATTTGATGGCCTGGCAAAGAAATAAAAAATTTCACAATAAAGCAAAATTGTATCTTATGCTTTATCATTCAAAAAATACTAACACACCATCACAAAATTACAAATCATTGACTGCGATATACCTTTCAAGTACAAGGTGTTGCATGCCTTGCAACAGCAATGGTACCACCGTACTTTCCTATTCGCATCAAAAATACTTTTTGAGTCACATTACCAATCAATCCAGCTGATTAAATTACACAACATGTATGTTCGATTTCTTACCAAATATTGCCTAATGGACAATGCCTTGATTTCTAAACACATTACCAATCAATCCAGCTGATTAAATTACACAACATGTATGTTCGATTTCTTACCAAATATTGCCTAATGGACAATGCCTTGATTTCTAAACTATCTTTTAACTCCATGGCAGCCTTTTGTGCTGCTTCTCCCTGAACAAATTCAAGAGACAACTTAGCCAATGCATGAAGTGTAGTATTGTGCTTATATAAAGTATTGTCGATCACATACAAATGCTCTAGAAATAAGGAATACCTCTTGAGGATCATCAAACCACGTTGAAGTAAAGGAAGGTACAGGAGGTGTAGCATTGGACGCCTCTACAACAGGTTCTAATTACAGCAGATTTGACAATGTCATATGGAAATTTGTTGTAATCTGACTTAACAATCATAACAAAGAAAAATACCTGGAGCTGGTGGAGGTGGAGGTGGTTCTTGCACGGGTTCTGGGGTAGGTGCTGCACATATGATGCAGAAACAATAAAGTTAATATGCCAGATATCTCACTAGATTATATTGTTGAATCGACTCGGGCAGGGAAAATGAATACCCTGCAAATAAAATAAGAATAAAAAAGAAGTTAAAAAGAAAAATTGCACCTTCATATGATTTATCTTGATAGACATGAGTTTTTCATCAAACTTTACCTTGGTCTTTTTGTCCTTCGCCATTTATGCAGCCTTTCAGTCTCTGATAAACACAAAGGTCATCTCATCCAACAAGCAATAGAGAATCACAGACTACACAGTACACAAAAGAACGAAAGAATATTATTGAAGCACGTTATTCTTTAAACAAAAGTGAAGTTGATGATAGAGACAAAAAAGTCATCCACAAAAATGCATATACAATAAAAGGCTACTTATGCCACATCATCAAGGTAGGGAAGAACCTACTAAATATCCATTGTACATTAGACTTGCAATTACAATGGGTCTAAACAACTAGTCTAAGAGGAGACTTAAGTATTATCTAAAAAGACATATGCTTTAACGTAATAGTATACTAACCAACCCAAATGGAAGATGGAATAACCATACATTTATTTAAGCAGAAAACGATAAAGATGTCATATTAGGGACGAGGAAGAAATGGCTATGATACTATTTAGTCCTAATATAATGGTGTCTAAAAATGCTAGATACTAGGAACTACATTCAGTACAAAGAATATGGAAGCTCGAATGAAAGCGCTATCTTGTTATGGCAATCTTCTTTCTCTACACTCCGTCATAACTGTTTTGACGCCCTGAAACAACCATAAAAGCTGGGGCAGACACATGCAATGGTGGACACTCCATCAATAGGATGACTACAGACACCATATATTAAACATTTATGCTACATATACAACATTTTCCAAGATATACAATGTAATAATTCTGCTTTATCACAAATATATAATGCTTTAGATACAATAATTTAGGAACTCTACTTTATTGATGTCTTGTGTATAGGAAAGAAGAAACAAAAAGAAAAGAAAAGAGTCATCCTTAGAGAGAGAAGAGAAAAGGCACAAGAATGAATGAGGTCAACCTCTTAATTTAGCTGCCATATATCGGAGGAAGCTGGTTGTAGTAGGTTAAGCTGCAAATCATTGGTGACTATGCTCTTGCCCATTTACCTGCTTTTGTGTCTCTTTTTATTTACCTTGTAAAATTTGCTGCTAACACTAAAAGGGTTCATTTTGTTGAACTCTAGAACTCTAGGTCTATACGTGTGTGAACAAAGGACGACACAAGTAAAGACAATAACTACGCTAATGATGAGTGATATGCTTCATATAAGAATGCCATGTTAGCAACAAGTGATAGCTCAGCAGTACGACATCATCATTCATGTCAGCATAGTTCTAACACCCCTCTTTATGACTAACACTGCTGGAAAGTATAACCTTTTGAGAACTGACAAGAGAAGCTATATCTCCCATTGAAATCAACGACAATTGAAAAAGAAAGTTGTTCAGATTTACTAACTAGAGAAATAATAGACGACCACCAATCTGTTACATTCATATCAGCAACTAGCCAAGGAAATTCTACTACTGATTCCTTCTTGCAATCATGCGCAAAACTGGAAAATGTAAATGATTCCTCTCTCAGATCTATAAAAGTTGCACCTGATCATCCATTGCTGAAAACCATTTAAAACTTTAATACAATCTATCATCAAATGCTTGCAAAATTACCCTGTCCTGATCTCTGTTGCCTGCAACATGATCCCAAGGCTCGCGAGCAAAGAAGAATCAGCATCAATCATCAATGTTAGTATCTAGATAAGGCAACTTAAACTGAGACACCATAAATTGTTGAGTGTGAAAACTATATTTTTACTATCATAAAGGACTGCCAATTCTGTAAGCAATTCACGCCAGCAAAGCCGATTATAAAAACTTTGTGTATTAAAATATTTGGTTCTAATGAGGTTGTGGCTGTAAATTTGTGGTAACATTTGAATTGTGTAATGGATATATGGTTAGATGAGGACCTGTAATTTCAAATAATGCTTTTATAGGATAACTATGTTTCACTAGGCTTCGATATTAGAAGTTGTCATGTCTATGCTAATATAGTTAATGCACTACCCAGTCCAATCATAAGACCCCATAGCTATTTTTTGTTTCTCATTGTATTGTATCTTATGGCACATCCATTTTTCATGTGCTACAAGAGACAAGAGGCATTTTCAAATAAAGCATCTACGCTTAGATGTTAAATGTTGCCGTGATACGAACTTTAGCTCCAATGCTCATACAAATAAGTATTGAACTTTTGAAGCTAATTGCAAGTCTAATTAGTCAATTTCGAGATCCCCACAACTTGCACTTTTCTTGAACTTTTCAAGCTTGTCCTAGTATGCTAGTCCATTCATAGAATTTTGTAACTTGCCCTTCCCCCTTCCCTCAACTTTTTCTTCTCTTAGCGCACCAACCCTATCTCGAGTGTCACCTTATCTGAAACCCTAGCTATCTAAGTGTCATAAAATTTAATGTGGACGTTCACCTAGTCCTTAGATCTTGATCTAGGGAAAGGGAGGGTTGAGAAAAATAGTGAACCGTACATGTTGGGGAACGTCGCCCTAACCCCAAGGAATTAGTCAATACATTTTTTGCTGATTTGAGTCTCGAAAGTGACAATCCATGATGCACCATAGAAACACTCCAAATAAGCAAGAAATTTTTACTGATAACAAGCAGCCTAATTCTTAGAACAACAATTTTTTCCCAAGGCAGAGTGGTGCAGGAATCCTTTGATCATGGATAGGTATGTATCTCCATAAAGACCCTTCATTTTATGCTCTGATAATGCTCTTTATAGTAGAAAAGTGGCTCTAAAAAACTGGCAAACGTAGAGCCCTTCAACATCAAATGAGCTCCTTTGTCTTTGTTGCTTTAAAACTACCAACTCGTTTTGCTTCTTTACTAGCTATCAATCATGAGTGCCACATGTTCTAACTTACTACATTAAATCCATAGGCTTTGCTTGGAACATGTTTGAGTTTGAGCATTTTGCATTCCATTTGAAGTATGAAATTTGTCATCTTTTGCTGAAGATAATAGGTTATAGCCCTTATAACGATACATATGATGATAGATCAGCTTATAGTACCACATTATGCTCCTTTTGGATCTCATTATAGGAGTATTTCTGTATTTATATGCTTCCTTTTGGAAATTTCTGCCGTCGTAGTCCTTGGATAGAGACTTCGAGTTTCTCATAAATGTTTATGATGCTTTTAATATTATGTTTTCCTGCCAGTCCCTTTCCTTTTTAAATCCGGCATGGCTTTTACACATCGGGATAGTCTGAGAGCAATGTTTTTTGGCCCCTTGTCCATTTCTCGCCCTAGCTGCAATGTCAAATTTTCCTCACTATCTCGCTATTCTTTTAAGGCTTTTCCCACTATCGTCTCCCATCTCATTGTTCTTCCTCCATTACGTTGCAAATGCATATCTTCCAAGAAATTCACAGCTATTTTACATGATCCCAATGTTTGAGTTTAGGCACGATTAACAAAGGCGTGCAAAAGGCAGCAAGATTAGTAGTACCTCATGCACTTACAGAGATACCTCTACAAGCTTTTAAAGGCATCAAGTTACACCATTTTTTAAGGTGTCGTGATTCTTGAGTTTAGTTGGCTACAATGCTCTATAAAACTAACACTTTGCATTGTTTTCACACTTCCCTCAACACTTTTTGTTATCATATTAATTAAATCAATTCCATTCCAAAAGCATAACAAAACTATATCTAATGGATGTGACTACCTTTTCCATTTTACATAGTGAATTCAAGCTTAAAATTGCCCATGCCTTTTGCTGCACCTTTTTGCTAGTCCTTTTTTTTTGGGTCAGGGATACATGTTGCATTTGCTCAAGACAGAAACACACAAGCATATCTTGTTGAACAAGACCAACTAAGGCCAATATTACGGAATAACCAAGACTAATTAAGGCCAATATTGCAAGATAACCAAACAAGGCCAATATTGCAAGATAACAGAAAGTGACAACTTATATCCACTACAACCTACAGATGGTGTCAATTGACATGCAAACTAACTTCAAATTAGCATTGAGCAATAGACGATGATGTCAAATGATATGAAAATTTTAGCATTAAAACAACTCTCGTGCTTCAAACCTATTATCTTAGAAGCCGCATCATGGTACAAGTGTGTACTTATGTTATGACCCAAGATGGTAGTAATCATGACTTAGCATTGTTTGCTTCAAACCTATTGTCTTAGAAGCCGCATCATGGTACAAGTGTGTACTTATGTTATGACCCAAGATGGTAGTAATCATGACAGAGCCATTGTTTCCGACAATTCTATTCAGTCACATTTATACTAAAGCTTTCAAGTCAAGTGCAATACTAGATCTTTCAAGTCAAGTTCTATTGGCGAGTTGCCTCAATATATTTTATTTATTCTCTTCTTTAGTTCAATACAATATCTTAAGATATACGTTACGAGATCGAGCATGGAGAACCATGTACGAATCGCTGACATGGTGGCATATCAAAATATGGTTTGTCCTTGCATCCCATTTGTAACCAAAGTGCCGTCAGACCATGTATGGAAGATGATTCTCTTAGACCATCATGTGGAGAAGATTATTCTATTACACCACATAGGAGGTACGCAGTTCCTTGATTTTCTTAATCTGTTACCAAAGGTGAAGGACCTCTAGTTCCCTGGTGAAATACAAGAGTTCTACGACCTATAATTGAGTACAATCAGCAAATATGAAAAGCTGAAGTCTGAAGTCATTATACTTGGCATTTGAAAGTGCATATTAGAAAAGCTCTGTTTCCATAGACATAAAATTTACTATGAAGAAGTGACAAAGATTCATTATGTATGCTGTTCGTGAAAGTTAGATTAAACAGCTGCAGTAAGGCACCTAAAAAAAGAGATTGGAGAATTGAACCCCACGCCCCAGAAGACATTCAGTCTAGGAAGCCAATAAATTCCCCTTCAAAAAGTGGCTTGTTTAAAAAAAAACTTTCAAGTTCTAGATCGACCTATACAAGCATTAAAGTCTCCAACAAGACTCTTGTATGATTTCATGAAACGACTTGACACCCCAAACATGAAATGATTTGACACCCCAAAATTTAAATATCAAACTGTAATGCCCAGGTTATAAGAGATCAAACAGAATACTCGACGAAGAATTCTAGAAAGGAAGGAAGTTCTTATTTGCCACAGTTGGCAGTTAGACACTTATTTCTGGATAATCCTTGAGCTGCAAACACGATCACTAAACCAATAGCACAGACTAATATCATTCATGATCTTAATTTATTGAAACAAGCCTGACTTCCATAAGCAGCAAGCAACTTGCCTTCCTGAAGATGATCGTTAATTGATCGAATCCTTTTCCTATTTTATCATAGAACTCCCAACTAATTCATAAGAATTGTTTCTTATCTGCCCAGAATTCATCAAACATATGATCTAAGGTGCATTTTTCTCGTGACACTCAAACCACCCCAAGAATTCAGCCCAACTCACCAAATTAGGCTCTATTGGTATTTTATTAAAAAGTCCCCGACTTCATCTATTTGCCATGCTCTGCTTAAGGGCGAAAGCATGCATCTGCAATGATCTGCTAGTGATCTAAAGAGATAATCTTGTAACATAGAATCAAAACAATGATAACCTTCATCAATTAAACCCCTACAACAATGAATTCATTCTTCTTACTCTTAAGTTTTCGTAAACTTTTAGCAATAGCAGGTTGCCCCATGCTCAAGTTCTGCAAAAAAGCAATATGCATCGTCATAACTCCCAAAGAGATAAGCTAAAGTTAAATGTAAATAATCTTTAGACATCTCCCTCACAAAGCATTGATGTTCTCATTGCATTGTTGGACTGTATGGCTGAGAGGCCGTTTCTCTCGACCATTTCTGTATTATTGAGTAGCAGCTTATCCTCTCTGCCCACTAGAAACCAGCATCTCAGTCTCATCTACATAAATCTGTACCATTGCTCGTAGTAAACAGTGTGTGCAAGCATATCACCATATCTGAGACTGTATGTAGTTGTACTATGCACTTGTACTGGGCCCTTGACTTTTGTTGATTTCATCATATATCATGGTTATTTAAAGGCAGGATTTTTTAGAAGCTGCTAGTAGATGTGATTTCTTTTCTTATTAGAATTTCAATTTAGGTCATGTATTGGTTTCACTGGCCAGTTTTACCAAGTAAGAACCAATGAACTATGTAATGACAGAAAAACACGAGGTTCGAACCAGCAATTGAACTATAATTCTCTGCAAATTTTTGAATAGCTTCTGCTTGACAGGTTCGTACACACCCGATTAGTTAGTCAAGTTCAATTGCCTCCAGGCCTAGGATGTAAGGTCCCTCCGAACCCCTGATAGAATAGCACTCCCCTGTGACATCTATGATCCTTTACTTCCTACGAAGTTCTGAAGGGCTTAAATAACTTCACTTAGGGTCCTCCTTCTCTGTGCCTCCTTCCCTTGCGTTCATGCTTAAACATTCGAGCAAAATATGATGCATTCGCAAACCTGCTTGTCATAAGCACCAAAAATTCACGCGGATGTGGATGTTCTTAGCAGTCCTAACAATTGCTTGCTTTGTTTCATAAGTTGTCTAAGATATTATGATTCTTCATACAGTCATGGATTTGATACGTAATAAAATAGAGTTTTTTATGGAAATTTATAACCTGTAAATAAACAAGAAAGCACTTACGGTAGAACTCCAGCAAGGTTTCCATTTAAACCAGAACAAAGACCCTTAAGAGATAATCCTTCCACCCAATTGAACTGCCTGCAAAAACCTACATATGCATCATAACACGATATCGTCTATAACCGTAATAAGAAATCCTCAAACAAGTATCTTAAAAATAGAAGTTACAATAAGAAAGAACTAGATAGTTCGGCATTACCCACCAAACAAAATACAAAGAAAGTTAGCGGACAAGACTGCAGCAGGTTACGGCAGGCTGAGGGTCCACTACAGGACTTTTTTCAAGTTGGAAGCAACGAGACTTTCTTGAAAGGACACAAGCAACTAATTTTCAACATAATTCAGCTAAATCACGCAAAGCCTAAACCAGGAAAATAATTTCAAACAAACAAATTAAATAGAGAAAATATTTCAAACAAACAAATTAAATAACGCCAAATGGATAGTTAACTGTTCCAAAGAGGAATTGTCAATTCTATTGCATCCGTACTCCTTGGGAAGCTTAGTCAACAGTTTAGAGGATCCCTATGCAGAGGTATCCTATTATACTGAGCATATGCACAGCCCTAAACATGACAAATATATTCTGATGCAATTGCCTGGAATTGGGAAGCTGCCAAACCATAATACTCCATCTAGCCACTAGTTTAGAGGATGCCTATGTCTAGCCACTAGTTTAGAGGATGCCTATGCAGAGGTACCCTGTTATACTGAGTATCATCACAGACCCTATAATCCAAGAGAAGATAGGAGGCTTACAAAGCAATATGCAGAGCCATAACCTCAACAACGAACCAAGAATTGACCTTGTGCCAGCACATATACGTTCTTTACCAGTTTGCAACATTATGTGCTGATAATGATCAAGATAAACCTAGGAAGGAAATGTCAGGCTGAAGGAGCGATGAGTGGCCACATTAAAGATACAGAATGCTGCATTATTATACAGAATTTTTGGTTCTGCAACACATCAGCAGCAAGGTACGTCGATCAAAATGTGGATTGAGTACCATTATTGTCCTACATCATAGCAAAGGGGGACGTTTTGGTCTTTCAAATTCCAATAATTAATGTAAACGAGTCATCGCCATATGTTGATGCATTGAGTTCAAATCGTCCCTTTTTATTTGAAGCATTGAAGGCAGCCGGCAACTTAGAGAAATACAGACTGGCATACCTTTGTGTTGACGAATTAAAAGCCTAGACTGTATAATTGCCATATAAAGGCTAGCACCAGAGAAATTATCACTCAGGCTCTGTTCATCAGATAAAACCGTTAATCATGTCATGCAGAGGTTTTTACTAAAGAATGCATTGCACATGCCTTCGCAGCTAAAACTGACCCCACCACATCTAAACATCAACTTGCACATATTACAGAGCAAACTCTGGCAAATAGACATGTTGGTCCATACCAAAGTGAGAACCCGAAATGCAAATGGCATGGCAGAGTAACTCACGTCTCAAATTCCAGGACGTCATTATTCTGTGATGACGGGAACTATAATCTTGAATATGATCTTAATTAAGGCTGGGTAAAGCTACGATAAATAGGAGCTATAAAAACCCTAATTTACCTTTGTGGAGCATCTTCTGATCTAACCTAGGCGACGGTCCAAAACGGCCATTGAATTTTGAAAACAGTCTATTCTAGATCATGATCAAATGGCTTAAGCCACATCCAACTCAAAGTATCCTGTGATGCTGGGAACTATGATCTTGAATATGATCTTAGGGTTACGATAAATAGAGCAAAAAAACCCAGATTTATTCTTGTGGAGCATCATAAGGCGTCGATCCATACCTCCGTGGAGCATCTGCTCTAACCTAGGCGATGATCCAGAACGGCCATCCAATTTCGAAGGACCGGTTAAGCCATAACCACTCAGATTTTTTGACACGTGGATAGGCTAGCCTTCAAAACAAGTCAGGATTGAGCTAAACTAGGGTTGAGGCGCCCACTTTATTGGCTCCCGAAATTGGGTCAAACCGCCAAGCGGGTTCGCCCAAGCGAACCCCACGGATTCGCCCAGGCGAACCCGTTATGTTGGCGATGGTCTTTGAGGTGGCGCCACCCAAGGGTTCGCCCGCGGGCGAACCCGAGGGGTTAAGCGGGGCGCGAACGTGGCGGTCTGGATCGGCGGGCGGGGTGGCAGTCACGGCTCCCCGGGTTCGCTTAAGCGAACCCAAACGGCCCATTGTGCCCCCAAATATTTCCACTGCCCTGTGCCCCTTCTCTAAAATCATTACCGCATTGTTGATCCGATTCCATTCCCCTGTTTTTCGATCCTGACTCTGTGCCCCAATTGCATTGCTTAAATTCGACAAACCCTTTAGAACAATCACATGCAGACGTAGATAAATCCCTCCTCAATTTGTACAACGCCGCTAATCGAAGTAGATTGGATAAAATTTGCGTGACCATAATTCTTCGGATCGATTGATCCGTTTTTAGGCCAATCGGTAACCCGGATCTTTGGAGTTGGGTCTTGAAGGTATGGCTATGGCGGCCTCTGCCTGCGTGCTTCGGCCCAATCCTTTAGAGCCTTGAGAGCCCCAATGGCGAGAAGGAAGGATTGCGACCAGTTGAGACATGGGCTCTATTCCTTCCCCTTTGCCCGATCCTCCTTCTTTTTATTCCAATCCAACGGGCAAATTGGGCGATTTTTATGGGTTTGATTTCTCGAAGAGTTAAGGATCAAAGGGGTCCCTGTGTGGGCCAAATTTCTGCCTTTGCTTTTTCTGCCGGTGGTTATGGCACGAGGAAGCGGAAAGCGGCAACACAACCCTATTGCTACGGTGACTTTCGCTTTTTCTTTTTTTTCCTTCCACAGACTGTTTGTGTCCTGGCATACGCTTTTGTTGTGCACTGCCCGTTTGAATGGGCTTTGGAGCCATTTACGTCCTTTGTTCTCGCCCGGATTGAGGCCCACAATTGCTCGAAGTTATTGTTGGGTTAAGCTTAAGCGAACCCGAACCCCTACCCTGGCCGATCCGGACCTGCCCGGACTCGCCCGGCGTTATGCGCCCTTAACCCCCACGGTTGGGGTTAAGCCCAAAGCGAACCCTCGTGGAGTAGCGCCACCTCACCGCCATCGTCAACATATTGGGTTCGCTGAAAGGCGAATCCCCAGGTTCGCTTTGCGAATTTCCCGGGTTCGCAGGCCGGGGCGGGCTCCCGAACTCAATTTCGGGAGCCGATCGAAGCACCGGGGTTGAGGTTGACGTCAGGATGTTGAGCTAAACTAGGGTTGAGGTTGAGGGTTGAACCGTAACCACAGATTTTTTGACACGTGGATAGGCTAGCCTTCAAAAGAGCCACTTGTGGTTAGGATGTTGAGCTAAACTAGCGGAATTGCAGGGTTGAGGTGAGTGTATAGAAGCTCAATTTTGAACTGGTGTGGCATTGTACCGTCGCCTGAATGATGAGGTGGACTTTTGCATGGCTTATGGCCTAGAACAACTTTAGCATACATGCTTGCCAAAACTTTGACCTAAAGTTGCCAAGACTTTGACCTATGCTTGCCAAGATTTTTGACAAGATTTTGGTGCACGTTTGTTTATGTGTTTAGAAAATGCGATGAAATTTCCATCCCATGTTGCGAATATAGGTTTTAGTCAATTTTGTCATTATCATAGACAAAGCTTTCAATTTCTAACGATTATATAATATGTTGATATAGTGTTTTAGATGAATATGGTCAGTTATAATTTGTTCTCTATGGGGCCAAGAGATCTTCCACAGGGGTTTCTTCTTTGTGGTTTATTCCTCAATGAATTAGGACGCCTGATCAATTGCTAGGAAAACGAACTATAATTCCTATTCTAAGCTAGGACACTTGAATACATGAGATCATTTCCGAAGGAAATCCAAGGAGCTCTTCCACTATGCCGGACAGAATAGTCTGTCTACATATAACATTGACAAACATGTCAAAGGCAGGACTGTTTACCCATGCATGTGCACCAGACTTCAAGAACAGAATTTGAAGGTATTTAAGATGTCTTCTTGTCAAAGCAAAAGAACAGAATCATAAATGGCAAAACAACTTTTACGGCAACCATGTATGCATATGCTTTATATCTTTTAGCTTCCTGCTGATCAGACTTGGTACATGGATTCTTTAGCCTGGGATGACCAAGCAACTCATTGAATAAAAAAGTAAGAGAATAATCATGTTTAGTTAGGACAGTCTGTGTATTTTGGGAAAAGAATGACATAACTGTGAAAAATGTTTGGGGAGCATTTTCATGAGAGCGTCACATAACATTTTGAGAAAACAAATATCACAAAATGTTGCTTTGATTTTAAATCATTTTCATATGAAAGTAAATGGGCATGATTTGCATAGGCCTTTTTCTGTATAGCCATTTGCTGCACACATGACCTCTTATGCCTATATATATTTGTCTGAATTAATGACAAACATAATTTAACAAAACAAGGCGAAGACACGTGAAGATTGCTCAACGTTGTTGGTGGCAAGGCTTCTGTAAAATGTGAGGATTCTCACAAACGACACCACGGCAGACAGAGTTCCAACATGCAAGTTGCCATGAGGATGAGGTAAGTAGTGTGGTAACAAATCAGTCCATGACATACGATACTCTTCTGGCGCTGCACTTCCTTGTCATATAGAACTCCAGCTACTGTCACAGACGACACATAATTCCCCACTGCCCTTGGCACCTGAACAAAGTTCTGCAAAGTCCCATAATTTTCCAGTCCAAACAACTCAGCAATAATAGTCCATACCATTGACCATTGGCCTCCTATGGAAGTTCCCACTAAGATGGAACTTATGAACAATGCGCTCTTAATATTCAACGCAATCAAAGCATTCCCTAGTGCTAAAATTCCCACTACTCCTGCTAAAAAAATGGCCTTGGAGCTCTATGCTTCTTTAGGGCAATCTCTGAAAGCATTCCACAGGCTATGCCTCCCATGAAATCCCACACATTTAGCAGTGCCACAAATGCATTCACCTGCTTCTGTGAGTAATCCAAAGAAACACCTAACTGCCCCAAGTTGTTCACTGTGCCGCGACGAGCTAGATAACTGCTACAAATGCTTCAAGATCTTACAACCTGGTCACACTCTGAGCATTGTCTTTGTACAGATCAATGGCTTTTCGAACATATTTCTGAACTGGTCCTGTTAATATTAGAACATGGTAAGCCATCAAGATCACAGAAAGATGATGAAAACAAAAAACCATTCATAGTGCGACATCAAAAAAGCTTTTCCATCACATAAAAAGAACAATAAGCCAGACTGGAAAGGTAAATGCTTGTGTTAGTTAGCAGACATAGTGGACAGATGGCTTTAGATAATTATCTGCTTTCATAGTAGTTAAAGCATTCCATTAGCTCTGCTTTTATAGGATCAAGGACACGAATGGATAGTTCAACACAATTGCACTTCTGATAGAATGGGGCAATAGACAAATGAAAACCATTGACAAGTGCACTTTAGCACATCCATTCAATTAGTTCCACAAGACATAAGGAGTGTCTTTCCGATGAAGAGCCCAAAAAATATCTAATTATTTGCTGGCATAATCTGGATGCATGTTGTGAAAGGCATGCAATCAAAAGCAACGAGAGAGTAAAATTAAATCTAGGTATGTGACGCTCCCAGAGTCTATACGATGCTCCCATCGTACAAATACAGGAATTCCCCTTCGTGGCGACTACATCACCATGGTAGGGCCCTCCGTCATACTCGGACCACTTGGGATGGCCAAGTGCTGGGGCGAGGAACACGGAGGTGTCATTCATCCCACGTCCTCTATGGGAATCCTATATAGTGGAAGCGTACGTATATGTTAGCATACAACAATCATGCTAAAATAATATGCCACCATAAAGGATGGCCCATCCATCATCATCAACAAAAAGACAATACAAGCATATATAACATGAGCAACACATCATGACAAGGGCGCTACCTAGGGCTCAGACTCTGTGGGGTCAACTGACGGTCAGGCCCTCAAGATATCAGCAGACGGAAGTATAACATGGCATTGGCTGGCATAAAACGATGGCTAGGGTAGTCCACTCTATCCTCCCCTCCTGTGCACACTTTGCAGATAGGCTGAAACATGCTATGACGTGCTTGTAGCCCTCCGGAGACGCAATCCCAAGGAATCACCCTATGGGACTACTCCAGATTATATCTCCATGGTCTGATGAGGCAAGTCAGAGAAGCTTCCCCTCCCAAATCACAACGGTTCCATGGGTGTGCTAGAGGATACCTGCCACACCTGCAGCACCTGTATCCGTACCCGACTTACCCCCCTAAATCCACGCAAAGCCGAGGACGTCTATAAAGGCCATATCCTGCGACCCAGGAGGCGTCAGACCCATACCTGGCCCACACGTAGTGGCTGACTATAAGTCTAGCACATTGTAGGAGCCCCAGTAGTCACGCTCAGCAAGGCTCCACCCCCACTTCACCAATTGTGTCCGTTGTTTGGTACTGAACCGCTTCATAGCATCCACAGCCAGGTTGGTTCTTGTGCACAAGCCACAATTATTGGGTTTTAAAGGTTCTAGCTAGGAACATCTCTAGTTCTAAGAGGCTTTTAGGCCTCTACCCTTCCCTTAACCCCCAATACACGGAAGGAGCAGAAAGAAAGAATATAACACCATCCAAGTATCTATCATCATCATAATAACATATGAAAGAGAGTTTAACCATTCCATCTATTCAAAGAAGTGTTAGCGGAAGTACAAGCTACCTAGGGACTAACCAATCTCTTGGCTGGAGCCATTATCACGGAAAGGCTCCATTCTTCGGGTCCATTGGCAAGAACTGGTAGCTGCTCTTCCTCTCCTATTCCCCAATCGATTTTGGGGCAGAAATGGGGGTATGACCCCAATTTCTCCTCTCAGTTTGGCAAGTCCCACTTGGCCAATCGATTTGGGCCAGGTGGCGCTCCCCTATTGGTTCCATTTAACTAATTATAATCTAATTAGCATAATTAGGTTATTTATCCACTAATTTTATTAGCATAGCTAATAAAATCCCTTTCAAGTGAACCCAAGTTACCCCTTATTGACCCTTAGGGGTCTAGTTAAATACTGGTGACGTGTCATAGTATGCATACATATACCGTACAAATATCTGGAACATCACATTCTCCCCCATTGGATTAATGTTGTCCTCAGCATTAGGGTAATAGACAATGAAATTATAGAAGATAACTCTTATTCATTGAAAGTAACGCAAGATTACATATATGTGTCATAGGACCAGGGTCGTTTAAGAAAACTTAAGAAATTATGATATAATAACTTAAGAGTGCACTCATAAACAACAAAGTTTTAAATACAAGAGATGGCCCCCCAGACTGAGGCCTGGGATCTTCTGCAGTACATCAGTATGCCCTACTGGTCTGCAGAAGTAAAGTACATCAGTATTTACAGAATAATATAAGTAGTGTGGTTGAAGGGACCACCCCCTTAAAGTAAAAAGAAATATGAATGCAATAATCCTATCGTGCCTACGGTTTGCATGTCATTTCGGCGTAAGGAATGGCCATATTCCTATTATAGCCGCAGACGAATGCGTCCTATCATGAATGCCTATATGCCCAGTTCCCCACCCAAGATGCATGTAACCCACCCCTGAAATGATCTCTGTTGGATATCTCTCATATGATCCCTGTTGGATTCATAACAGAGGGCTTACCATTAGGGTTGGAGTCGATCGCATCTTGAATGGTCTGGCCATGGCATTCTCGCATAAAGTCCGGACAAGTCTTATCCAAATCCGCTTTGAGAACCCAGGTTGCGTCTTCTGTGCATTGTATAACATCCACAGAGGTTGGGGATGGAGCATATTCGATGAAAAGCTGCGGAAGGAGAGTGGAGAAGTCGGGTGGACAGGTCAGCCGGTGGCTGCAGAGGCACCTGACGTGAGGCATTCCACACACTTCAGGTTGCCCCCAAGGCTTACAGTCGGCGTGAAGAAGCGCCGCAAGTTAATCTTCTAAGGTGGACCACCTACCACGATGATGTAACTATAGTGACAGCAAGACCGCCATGGTCTCTGCGTCCGATGTAAAATACATTGTACCTATTCAATTTATTAATAAAAATTCTTTTTCAACTACGGCTTTGGTTTCAATCTTTAATGAATTTCCTTTGTTTCAGTTCATTGTTCTTGTTCTTGACTCGCTATCCAGGGAAAACTGGAAGAAAGCTTGGATGCACACTAACAGACAAAAATTCGAATTAAGGATAGTTTTCGGGTCGGGGTGCTCTTTTTTGTGTAAATTAACAAGGTTCCAAAAAAAAGTGGGAATGGAATGAGTCCCACTTTAATTAAATACGACTTTCTATTCTCTCAGTTATCTCAAAAGGTCTCGCCCATCTAGGTGCAAGCTTCTTACAATTGCTAATTTTAAGTTTGGCTTGCTTCACCTTACTCTTTAGCCATACGGAGTCACCAACCTGGAATTCTCGTGTTGTGCGATGGCGGTTGGCAAGACTCTTTTGCCGAGCTCTCGCAGCCAACAAATATGCTTGAACTTCTTCAACCAGTGCCTGCATATCTGTAAACAATTGTTGAGATACTTCCACCTTGAAAACTGGATTATGCCACGTATCTGGAGTAAGGCATTGATAGCCATAATTGATCATGAAAGAAGATATCCTTGAAGACTCTTGTCTAGCACTGTTATAGGCAAACTCCACCAAATGATATAATCTGCCCATTGGGATTGTTCGTTCTAGACATAATTACATAGCATATCCTCAATTATGCGATTGGTACGCTCTGTTTGATCATCTATCTGCGGATGATAAGCTGTACTCATGGCAAGCTTAGTTTGAATAGTCTTAAAGAAATCCTTCCAGAATGCACTAACAAACTTAGGATTTCGGTTCGATATAATGGTACGGGGCATCCCATGAAGGCGAAATACCTCCCTTGTAAACAACAAGGCAGTATCCAATGCAGTATCCATGGTACGACATGGCAAAAACTGTGCCATTTTAGAAATCTTGTGGACCACCACCATTAAGGTATCAAGGCCCCTTAAGGTGCGTGGAAGCTCCATGATAAAATCCATGGTAATAACTTTCCATTTTGCATTAGGGACATCTAGGGGTTGCAATTCCCCCAGAACTCGTAACTGCTCTGCCTTCGTTTGCTGGCAGATCTGACATTGCTTAATATATCTGGCAATGTGCTTCTTCATCCCTGGCCAGAAATAGCTGGAGCGGATCTTGAAATAGGTCTTCATAAATCCCGCATGTCCCGCTATAGGACTGTTATGTGTATCATGTATCCTTGTAATAAAGGAGTTCAACTTCCCTTTTATAATGGCAGAAAGCCTCTCTCTCCTTATCTGTTCCGGTTTCTTTGGATACACTTTTCCATATCTCCTAAAATTCTAGATCTATGGGTAGAGCCTGATGTATCTGCTTACCAAACTCACTGGGGAGCGTGGATATGGCGTTACAATGCGTTCAAGTGACCAATGGATGTCTGGAAAGCGCATCAGCAACAACATTATGTTGAGATATATGATATCAAGATCACCATCTTGCTGCTTGACGGATCGACGGCACTCGACACATAGGTCTTGCGACTTCGTCTTCAATCAACACTTTATCAAAGACGAGCACCGACCTAACTAAGTAACGGCTGTTATTAGTGGGCGGTGGGTGAACGGCTAATACTATTCTTAGTATCACCGTTTTGTTTATATCATTGTACTTCATGTATCTCACAGAACATTGAATACAATTCCATTTTGCCTTTGTTTTGGGAGCTTGCGCTCTCGGATATTGGTGTGCATCCCCTTCTCTCCCTTTCTTGGTGCAACCTTGACATGGTATCAGAGCACTAGGTGTGAGATTGATTCAAGATCAACAGAAGGATGCAAGCTACAACCAGATTACCTTCCCTGGCGGTCATGCGATTCAAATCTTTGACGGCATAGGTTTCCAGCAATGGAAAAGCGGAATGATCTTCATTCTCAAGGATGAAGGAGTTTGGGAAATTGTCAATGGCCAAGAACCTGCACCGGATGCCAAGAATATTGCTGATTTGCATGCTTGGCAGCGCCGAGATGACAAGGCAATGGCATATATCGGGCTCTCTTTAGCTGACTCTATCCTTGATGAGTTCCAACAAGAGACTAGCCACGATTTGTGGCATGCTCTCATTGAGAAGCATGACCAAAAGACCCATATGATTGGGCGTTTGCATGCTGAAGCGGCGAATATGCGCTGGAAAGAGATCGAGAGTCTTGACCAAGTCTCGAATATGCGCTGGAAAGAGATCGCATGAAGCATGCCTTCCAGCAAATTGAAGCTTTTGGAGAAGAGCATCAGATCTCACAATTGATGCAACTATTTTTCTTCCTTAGGTCACTACCTAATGCATTTGATTCTTTGTGCAGCAGCTTCATGCAAGACAAAGAAATGGACTTCCATCAAGCAATCACTATTATTAAGGAGGAGATCATGATGAGGCAAGATGCAGATAAAGGTGATCATGCCACTCTCTTTGCAGCAAGGCATTCAAAGACTCAATCTACCCTGAATGGGGATGAGCACGATGAGGGGGAAAAGCACATTGGCAGCAGATTATCTCCTCCTATTAAGCATGAAGTAGTGGATTTAGACACTTCTACTTTCTGGATATCAGACGATGCAGTAGCACCCAATAAATGGATGCCAATTTCTGATATTCCAGCACCTTCCAAGCAAGGATTAATAGATACCTCAGCCATTGAGCTAGGATATCTTGATGTGGCCTTCATCTCCCCATTTTCAGGCAATGTAGCAATACTTCATCAAGTGGCATTCATTTCTGATACTTTGGTGGTGTTTATGCAAGGACGCACTCAGGTTCTAACACATGATCAACTGGTTTTTCTGTTCGGATTACAGAAACTTCCAGCACTTACAGCACTTCCAACACTTCCAGCACCTGTTATAGCACTCAACTCTTTTCTGTTTCCAGATCAAAGAGGAGATCTTAATTCATTTGATTGTGAAGGAGTTGAATATACATCATATATGATCATGATTCCAAAGCAAGGAGGAGAAATTGACTCTTTACTTCTAGCAACACTTGATCAAGGTCAAGAGCAGGTACTAAGGTTTGATTTTCATGGAGAATTTTGACCTAGCATTGTTGGAGTAGCTGCATTTATGGTTGTTGAATCCATAAGTCTTAACGAAGTAATCATATCTGATGCTTCTTTTGCCTACATCGAGGCTATGCATGGAAATAATTTTCATGTTCCTCTTGGCAAAACAATTATGGATATCAAAGACAAACTCTATCGACTTATTGTTCCTGATACAATTGATCAACAGGTCTATTTACCTATCAGAGAGAATAAAGCTGATCTCTTCATGCAAACTTGGTTTTTGAGCTTTTCGGATGACCCTGATTAAGCAAGCCTTGACCAAGATTCAGATCTTATCTCCAGGAGGAGGAGGCTGAGCATGGAGATGGCGATCTCTCATCAAGGAGAAGTGTCGATATATATGATATCGAGATCACCATCTTGCTGCTTGACAGCACTGATAGCACTCAGCACATAGGTGCTGACTATGTGCTGAATCAGCATCTTATCAGCATTGAGCACCGACCTAACTAAGTAACGGCTGTTATTAGTGGGCGGTGGGTGAACGGCTAATACTATTCTTAGTATCACCGTTTTGTTTATATCATTGTACTTCATGTATCTCACAGAACATTGAATACAATTCCATTTTGCCTTTGTTTTGGGAGCTTGCGCTCTCGGATATTGGTGTGCATCCCCTTCTCTCCCTTTCTTGGTGCAACCTTGACACATTATACTTGTTCGACTTATAGATGACCTCAAAATCATACTCCTTGAGGAATTCCATCCATCGTTGTTGTCTCAAATTGAGATGGGGTTGTGTGAAAATATATTGGAGGCTCCCAAGTTAATAGTGCCTCCAAATGTGCAAGGCACGCATGAGAGCAAGCAATTCCTGGTCATGCATGGGATATCGCTGCTCCGCATCATTGATCTTTCTAGAATCATACGCGATGACCCGACCTTCCTGCATTAATACTCCACCGGTAGCTATCTTACTAGAATCCGTGGCAACCCACTTATCCTTCTGAGGAACTGACAGGGTGAGAACTGGGGTCGTTGTCAATGCATCCTTCAATGACTGGAATCCAGTTGGACCTTGTCTTTCCAATGTGCCATCCAATCCCTAACCTTTTCATGTTTGGTTAGGTTCGTCAAGGGTGCGGCGAGCTTAGCAAAGTCTTTCATAAACTTGTTGTAATACCCGACCAATCCTAGAAAGCTGCGAACTTCAGAGACATTGGTTTAAATTGGCGTGGTATCCCTTCTGCAGACACAATATGTCCCAGGTAATCAACTTGGTGGTTGCAAATCACTTGGAGAACTTGGCATAAAGTTGGTGGCGTTTCAAAGCCAACCGAAGATGCCGCTCATAGTCCTCTAAGGTCTTACTGTATATTAGGATATCATCAAAGAATATGATGACAAAATCGTCAAGATATTCGTGGAAGACATCATTCATCAGCCTCATAAAGGTGGCTGGGACATTAGTTAGGCCAAACGACATCACAGTGAACTTCGTGTCCGGAATGCGGACTTATGAATGTCATCCTCTTTAACTCATATCTGGTGATACCCTAAACGAAGATCAATCTTCATAAAGTACTTAGCCCCCTGTAGCTGATCCATTAGATCATCGGCACGCGGTAAGGCATACCGATTCTTAATAGTGTGCTTATTTAATTGGCGATAATCAATGCACATTCTTAAAGTGCTGTCCTTCTTCATAAAGAAAATTGGGGCCCCAAAATATGACACACTAGGTCGAACGAAACCCAATTTAAGGAGCTCTTGCAGCTGTTTCTTAAACTCAGTTAACTCCGGAGTACTGATTCTGTATAGAGCCTTACTGGTAGGCTTGATGCCTGATTCCAAGGTAATTTCACATTCCACGCCTCTAAAAGGTGACAATCGATGAATCTCATCGGGAAAAAGGTCATAGTATTCCCCAAGAACAACTGCTATTACTTGAGGCAGTCTATCAATAACTTCGTCTTGTTTAGACTTGGCTTCTACCGAAGCAAGTCGAATCATGCCAACGACCTGAGATTTCTTGATAGCTCTATCCAACTGATGTAATGATATACACTGCATAATGGGAATAACTGGTCTACCTGCTATAGTCACCCGAGTTCCATTGGCTGTATTGAAGGTAACCTCTCGCTTTTCACAATCAATATTTGCTTTTGCGGCAGCTAGAAATTCCATCCCCACGATGAGGTCATAGCGACCAATATCCATGATCTCAGCCCCTAGAGTAACGGGCGCGCCTGGCAGCTGAATGTTCAAGTTAATGCATCGACCCTGTGTGTGGCATATGGCCCCACTAGCCAACGTGAACCGACGTGGATTTGACTTCAAGGGAATGTGCTGCCGGTATCCATGAGAATAATGAAGGGCTTACGGTCTACTTGGCCAACCATGGAAATGACAGATGTTTGATGATTGGCTTGGTCCGTCTCAATGGCGGCATAAATATGAGACTCACCTTGTATATAGTCGGGCGCGTCATCATCAACAACGCTATTTGGATCATTTGGGTCCCCCGCACCTTCCCAATCTACTTCGGCGAGGGCGGCTTGCACAGCTTGTGTGATGCAGGGGCAGTCCTGCATGCAGTGTCCCAGTCGGAACCACCGATAATAAGCTTTGTCCCGACGCAACTAGTCGCGAGCCTCCTTCGAAATGGCTTGGAGAATGTCTCGAAAAGCTCTCCTGGTGTTGGAGAACTTATCTGGTACGGTAAAGGAGAGTTTCTTCTCTGGCTTCTGATATCCAGTGGAGGCGGGAGGCCCCTGGCTAGGTGAGCGTTCCCTGTAAGGTACATAATCCCTATTCTAACCAAAAGTAGAGGGGCATGGTGGCTGATACTTAGGAGTGTTCTCTTCTAGGCTAAGAGCCTTAGCCTCTGCCTATGCGATGGTTTTGGAGTCAATTGCTTGAACCGTCTTCCTTGAGGTAGGGGATAACCCCTCAATGTATCCCTCAGCTGCTCTGCGCTCATTTATCCCTGGAACATACAATCGTAACCTCATGAACTCATCTGTGTATGCTTGGACGATCATGTTCTTCTGCTCCAGGCGATAAAAGGTCTGAATCTGCTGGTAGCGATGAGCCTTGGGTACATAATGAGACTTAAAAGCTTTGGCAAAAAAATTATAGCGGCACCTACCCGCGTCAATCCATGGGAGCGGGCATATCCCTTCCACCAGATACGGGCAGACTCGGTAAGATTTGTGGTGGCGACCTTGCCAATATCCTTTTCCATCGTGCCATAAGATTTTTCAAATTCTTGAATTTCGTCTAACCAAGATTCAACATCCACTCCCGACCTGGTTTTGCCTGAGAACTGCGCCAACTTGCGGTTCTTCCAGATGCGAGTGATGGCAAAGTCCACAGTTTTCTTGTAATCCTTTTTCTTGGCTTTGGCATGGTCAGCCTCTGACTCGGAAGAGTCTGATGAGTCAAAAGACTCAGATGTGGCGTTCGAGGATGAGCTGCTCCATGCACGCTTCGAGCAAGTGGCTATAACTGGAGCAGGTGTTGGCGCAGGTGGCGGTGGCTACTGGTTTGGTAGAATAGGAATCTCAGGCCCATATTCCTGTGGCGTCGGTGGTGGATTGGTATGTAATACATATGCCTGGAGCTCAGTAAGCTGGCGCTTCGTAAGGGTGAGCCCTTGTTCTGGAGTAGGACGACCAGGTTGCATTGGTGTCGCCCACGGAGGGGAACATGTACTGTCTAAAATATAAATGAAATAGAAATAAGTACAAGATGTCACATGATTACTACAAAGTCATTGATACAAAATTGCTTGATATTAAGATGGATGTAGAGTTACATTTGGCGTGATGCGGACACAAACAACCAAGAGGAAAATTTATTTATTTACACAAGAGATGTAACAAAAAGTTGGTTTATGGTGTCGTAAGGGGATGGAGGACTGTATAACGGATACTCTCCCTTACTGTGCGGACTAGTTTATATTTGGCCCAAGCTTGGATGATAAGATTCTGATACTCGAGGGTCGGGTTTATGATCAAGAGATTAAAGAAGCCGCGCATTGCGTGATATAGCTCCCATAGGTGATCATCCGCATCCATGAATGCTTCTTCGTTGGTGAATTCCCAATAGGACCAACCTCCAACCTCGTTGCATGATGCGTTGCAAGTTTTGGAGAGCTTTGTCACGGAGGAGCGTGACAATTTCCCACCCTTTCGTGGTGTAATATGGTACCTCTGTCCCTACAACAGACCCCATAATAAATGTACAATCCATAAGTCATCCCTTATACTTAGAATTTCTCAAGAAGGGAGACAAGTAATATAGGAAGAACAAAATTTGTATTTGGAGGGGCATAAAACTGCCGATACAATAGTACATATATTGTAATGGCCGAAGGCCGTACTCTATAATTCCACAAATCTATACTCAAGAACTAGGTCCTGCATCTTGATCCATTGGCATAGGAGGTGGTGATAGCTGCCGATGGCCCAGCAAAGTAACTCCTGGATCGACGGTGGTGGTGGCAAGAGAAGCAATCTCTGGTGGGTAAGCAGTGGCCAAAAGGACGGCCACAAGGAGCTTCATGCTCATCCACGATGCTATATCTTGGCCCAAGGCAGTTAGAGTGAAGCCCCGATGCACGAGCACGTAGGTGAATGTGTGATACGGGAGCTTCTTATGGCCTGCCAAGGTGGATAATGCACAGAGGTTCCACCATGATGCTTCGGCTTTCGGAGCTAGGTCTCAAGCCACAAAAAGGATCTGTCCCTGCCGGAAAGCTGATAGGAAGAAGCGTGTAAGGTAGTGTCCCAACGTTTTAACCTCTGGTGTGATGGAGGTAGCTACCTCCTTGTCGAGGTCCATAGTGACCTCTTCCTCCTTAAGTTCCTGCTTTTCTTCCCTCAGATGACCCGGATTGTTGCAGAGATCCTCCCCTTCTTCATCCGACTGGGAAGGAATATCAACCATATTAATATTCAGGACGTAAGGTCCCATGGCAGTGAAAGCTTCCTGAGGAGGCTGAGATGGGGGGTCTGGAGCATAAGGTCTCTTAGCCGGAGGAGTGTGTCAACTGGCTCAATGGTTTCTTGCTGAAACTGGAGTAGTTGTCGTACCTCTATAGGGAGCTCAACCGGTGTAAAGTCGATGAAGTCCTCCATACAATACTCAGCGAGCTCATAAAGCACTTGTGCTTTCTTCCTGGTCTTCAGGCCAGCCACTACATGGTACGTCCACATAATATCCTTCAATAGAAGGTATTCTTGCCCCTGGTGATGGATAACTAGGAGGGTATCCAAGCTAGTCAGTCGTGCCCCCTGGTCTCGGTGTTGAGGCATTTTTTCTTCGAGTTGCTTCCACCAGATGAAGTCATCCTTTCGGATGTACTCATCGTCCTCCTCATCAGAGGACTCAGGTGCTTTGCCCTTCTCTGCTGGCAAAGTATCATCCTCTATATATAGATCCATGAGGATGGCCAGTGCAAAGGTCAATTCAAGGTATTACTGGCCCTCATGTGCCATTACTGGCAGATTTCGGCCCCATCTGAGCTTGCCCTTGAGAACATCGTAAGCATGCGTATCACCTCCCAACATCTCCCTTACTATAGCTCTCTTCAAGTAGAGCTGGGGTGGATCCCCTAGAGGAATGCAGAGAGGGAGCATCTCTTGAGTATAAAACTCAAGGAAGCCTGCATAATCAGGGTGGGCCTGCATGTTGGTGATAAGGTCCACCTTCTAGAGCAGAAAAGGTTGTAAGAGGTCAAAGGGGACTTGAGGATCCCACTGTTCTCCGTCTTGGTACCATTGAAGGAGGGTTAGGGTCACCATTGAAGCTGCAAGTCGTGAAGGAGGAGGAAGAAACAAGAGAAGCAAGAGAAAGAATGAGGGCTAAAAGGCAAAAGCCCCTTTTAGCTCCTTGAGCCAAATATAAACCAAAGAGCCAAGATTGTAACACGTGTAAATATGACACGTTCCAACATCCCCCCTACAAACTTGGTCTCTTTGTAAATCAAAATAAGCAGCATGTGTCTTCGAGGGTGAGATCAAATGCACAATGTATCATGTATGTCCCCCCTGCAGAATTGATCTCTAGCTCGAGTAAAAAAAAATCTTTTGTGGGAATCAAAAGGAAAAAACCCGAGCTCCCTCCTATGAGTATGTACTCATAGCGGAGCTAGTGTAACTCCCAAAGCAAGTCTATGTTCAGATAATGGCTTCTCACTAAGTGCCTTTGTAAACATATCGGCACGCATTAAATGTGAAGGACAATATTCAATCTTAATTGTGCCCTTTTTGACTTCTGCCCGAACATAATGATTGTGTATCTCTATGTGCTTAGATTTAGAATTCAACACTTGATCTTTCGCAAGTGAATTAGCACCCTGATTGTCACAAAACAAAGTTGTCCTTTGAGACTGTGGAAACCCCAAATCTGTAAGGAGTCGTCGTAACCAAACTAGCTCACGACAAGCAAATGAAGCAGCTACATATTCAGATTCTGTAGTAGAAGTGGCAATACAATTTTGTTTCTTGCAAGCCCATGATACTAAAGAGGACCCAATGGTAAAACAATTCCCACTTTTAGATCGCATTAGATGATCAGAACTTGCTCAATCTGCATCTGTATAACCTGTTAAAGACATAATCCCTTGCTCACCATCTTGCTTACAATATAAAAGTCCATAGTTGGCTGTTCCTTTCAAATATCTCAAAACACGTTTAGTAGCAATCCAATGTTCTTTACCAGGATTGGACATAAATTGACCCAAAAGATTTGCAGCAAATGAGATATCTGGACGAGAAGCATGTGCAAAGTATTGAAGAGCTCCAACCAAACTGGCATAAGGAATATCTTTCATGGCATCCTGCTCTTGATCTGTTTGAGGACAATGCAGCTTAGACAAATGTAAATCCTTTGGACTAACAACCATAGGTGATGCTACAACTTTGCATTGTGATAGACCAAACTTGTCCACAACCTCTAGTATAGCATTTGTCTGACTCAAATGCATCCATCCTTTTGAACGATCACGTTGAATGTTGAAACCAAGACAAGAACGGATATTTCCAAGATCAGTCATTTCAAACATTGAGGCTAGCTGCTGCTTGACAGTGGTTAGGAGTGCCATATCATTACAAACAAGAATATTATCGTCAACATAAAGTGTAATGAAAATGAATAACTTGCCATGAATCATACTATAAAGATTAGGATCTACATTTGAGGAGCGAAAACTAATGGAACATAGAAAATCATCCATTTTCTCATATCATTTCCTGGAAGCTTGTTTCAACCCATAAAGAGAACGATTCAACTTACAAACCATTCGCTCCTTTCCTGGAAGAGCAAAACCTTTGAGTTGTTCCATATAAATCTCTTCTTTGATATCTCCATTCAGAAAAGCAGTCTTTACATCCATCTGATGAACTTCCAAATCAAATTGTACTGCAAAGGCTAACAGTACACGAACAGTGGTCAAACGCACAACTGGAGAAAATGTTTCCTCATAATCCACACCTGCAATTTGTGAGTATCCCTTGGCTACCAAGCGAGCTTTAAACTTATCAAAAGTTCCATCAGGCAACATTTTTGTCTTAAAGACCCACTTACACTTGATTGCTTTTCTCTCAAAAGGCAATTCAGTTATGGTCCAAGTACCTTTAGAGATCAAAGAATCATATTCATCCTGCATTGCAATTTTCCACATCTCATGATTTGGTGAAGCAAGGGCTTGTTCATATGTAACAGGATCATGAGAAACAGCTAACGCATGATAATCAAGAATCTTTTGAGTAGGAACCCAAGGGCGAGTTGTGCGCCTTAAACTATTCTCAGGATTATGCTCAACATTCTCTGGAATGACTTCATCAGCCAAATTATCAAAAACATCATCATTAAAACCATCACCATTACCATTATCAATGTCATGAGGCACTTCTATATTGGCAAGAACATTTTCTGCAACAATATCAGCACGAGGTGCTTCTACATTTTTATTGCCATTAGCAACATGTAAAACCGGAAAATTGTCATCTGGAAAAACTGTTAGAATACTGTCTGAATGATTCAATGAGTCTGCATCACCACCCATTGCAGATTCATCAAAAATAGCACTATGACTAATTGACACCTTATGTGTCTCAGGATCAAAAAACCTGTAAGCCTTTGAATCTGTAGAGTATCCAATAAAAATAACCTTGCGACCTCTAGGATCAAGCTTCTTACGATCTTTATGAGGTACAAGAATATAAGCAATGCATCCAAAGGTTCGCAAATGGGAAACTGATGGTTTTATACCTATCCAAGCCTCAACAGGAGTAATAGTTTTCAATGCAGATGTAATGAGATGATTTTGAATGTAAATGACATATAGAACAAATTTTCAGCCCAAAACTTCAGCGACATTTTGCATGAATCAACATAGACCTTACTGAATTCAAAACAGTGCGGTTCTTCCACTCAGAAACACCATTTTGTTGTGGTGTGTCAGGTACAGTAAACTCATGGTGAATACCATGTTCGCGTACCTGAGCACGAAAAGCTTTGGATTTATATTCACCACCATTGTCGATGACGTAAAATCTTTATAGGAAGGCCAATTTGAGTTTCAACAAGTTTGCAGAAAGCTTTAAAAATATCAAATACTTCAGATTTCTTTTTCAATAGATAGGCAAAGGTATACATTGTGTAATCATCAATGAATAATAAGAAATAAGAAGAACCCCCAAAAGAGAAGGGAAAAGGACCACAAATATCGAATGTATCAACTCAAGAATTTGTGTAGCACACGAATGGCAAAATGTGGAAAAGATTGACAATGAAGCTTACCCAAGGCACCACGATGAACAAACACCCCATTTGGCATATGGTCAAATTGCAAACCATGGACAACACATGGCGTTCCATTTCTAAAAGCCTTTGAAAATTGGAATGGCCAAAGCATGAATGCCACAGAGTACTATCAGGGGTACTAGAAGTGGTAATAGCATATGCAAAACTATCATCTATAGAGAGTTCCCATAAATCATTACGTCTGTGTGCTACAGTAAGAAGCTTTCCATTGTTTGATCTTACACCTGCATCAATAAAAGTGACCTTGAGACCAAGATCAACAAGTCGTGCCACGTAAATAAGGTTCTTGGCTAACCACAGCACGTATAGAACTCCCGAAGAACACCAGGTCCCCCAATAGTAGAAATAGCAATGTTGCCAATACCAACAACTTGTTGTGTACCATGATCAGCCATATAAACAAACTTTTTGACCAGTCAAAACATGATAACTTTGTAACAAATGAGTAGAGCTAACCATATGGGCGTGAGTACCGAGAATCAATGAGAAAATTAGCAAAATCGAAAACATGAAAGACTCTAGAATAATCATCATGACACAACCGGCATGCTCGGGGAAGAGTAATGGCTGTAGCATGCTTTTCATCATAAGCCTTTTTATGACATGTTTCCTCAAGATGACCGGGCCGGCGACAATAAGTGCATCTATCACGCGATCGGATCTAGCATCATAGTCGGGTTTATGAAAACAATCAATTACAGGATGATTTGTTTTACCACAATGAGGGCATGGAGGAAATGCAACACGTGGTCGACGAAACAAACGACCACGACCTCTACCACGAGCAAATTTATTAGACAGGCATCTATCAGTAACAACATTGGCTGTATCAGATGGCTCTTCACGGTCTTTAATCCGCCGGGAATGCTCAAGCAAAGATATACAGATACTATCAAAATCAGGATTGTCCTTTTCAGCTAAGACAACTACAATTGTTTCAAATTCAATTGGCATAGACCGCAACAACATAGTAGGTAATTTATTAGATGGAACAGGTTCACCGGCTGCAGCCAATTGTTCTACCAAGGACTTAAACTTATCAATATGGTCTTGCAAAGATTCAGTTATTTTATATTTGAGTTCATCCAACTGATGACCTACATGGATGCGCTCATTTATAGTTTTTTTCTGATATAATTTTTCTATATAGGCCCACATATCAGGACTATTGGAATAAGAGACAACATCCATTATTAACGAATCTTTTAAAGCAGATAAAAGATATCGTTTTGCCATAGTATTCTTTTTGTCCCAGGTTTGAGTCTCAAGCACCCATTGATCATATGAGGTCCCTTGTGTGATTTTGGCACCGGTATTATCGACCGGTTGCACGGGACGAATGCAAGAACCTTGCACAATATCAAGTAGGTCATTACCTTCAAAAAGTAATATCATTTTAATTTTCCAGATAGGAAAACCAGTTCCATCAAAAATGGATACAGTCCTTTGACCTGTAGGATATCCGCTGATCAAACATTAGACAATGTTGTTGCCATGCCTGTTCTTTTCCTGTGAAGAATGGCAGAAGATAATCAGATTAAAACTAAATGTGGAATGTCACTCCATTTAGCTTAGTATATAAGAAATAAAGTTTAGCATATGGGGAATATCGCTCCATTGCTTTCACATTAGCATATGGGGAATGTCGCTCCATTGCTTTCATATTAGCATATGGGGAATATCACTCCATTGCTTTTCAGAAGTAATTTTATTAGAAAAATATCATTCAATTATTTTACATGGTCCTTCATGGCCATAGAAGAAATCATAAGTTTTTAATCATGCATACAACCTATATGACGAGGTGTTTTATAAGCATGAATTATACTATTGATCTTTTATTGCTTTTCAAGAGTAACCAAATAATAGTTTTTCTTATATTTGAATGAGGCTATGAAACTTTTAGTGATCATAAAATAAGCAAAAACAAACTAATAAAACATATCTAGGCATCCATCAACACCGCTTTTCTTCTACAACTTTAAACAGGGTTAGTTACTAAAATTTACATAACTCAAAAAGTACTGCACCTTTTTAACTAATTCTTCTTGTCACTTAAACTAGACTTTTTACTCTTTTTGTCAAGCCTTAGATCACACAAAACCGAGTTATATTAAGAAAGTTATGACTTTTCAAAATCGACCTAACTTTTTGCTTCTATAGCTACGACCTTCATGAACTAGCATAAATTAGTTTTCTTTCAAGCATGATTCTACTTCTAATTCTTCGGGCGAGAGCCAAATCCTTCGTCATGATAGTGACCCTTTTGGCATGGATGGCACAAAGGTTGGCATCCCCAAAAAGGGCTATCAGGTAAGCTTCGGTAGCCTCTTGCAATGCAAGTATGGGAAAAGTCTAGAACCGCAGGTCGGTTTTAAACTCCTGGGCTATCTCGCGGACCAAGCGCTGGAAGGGGAGCTTCCGTAGCAGCAGCTCAGTGGTCTTCTTATACTTGCGAATTTTCCTTAATGCCATAGTGCTAGGCCTATACCGATGCAGCTTCTTTGGCGGCGTCGATCTTTGGGTCTGCGTCGTCTTTTTGGGCAAAGTCTTGCCCCCTGTCACTGGGTAAGGCCGGGCTGCATCCACTCGGTCTTGCCAGCGGGCAGAGCTTGTGGCCTTCCCAATACCCCAATAGCCTTGGGCTTCTCTTTGTACGCATTCCCCGACTTATGGGCTGGATTTATGCCGTCTCTTAACTGTAGGAGTCTTTGTCGGGTCAGGGCCACACTGGGTATTCTGCTCTGGATTTTGCTAGGTTTGCTGCTTTGATCCTGGGTCTGTTTGGCAAGCTCCTCCGCTTACCGTTGCTGCTGGGCCCTATTGACCTCTTCCTGTACTGCACGGGCTGCGGCCATGCTCTCCTCCATCTTAGCGAGACGTCGGGCCGTAATCCTCCATAGTAGCTCTGCATGGTAGCGGTCCGGTCGGGCTTGCATGTCCAGCTGAATTGCTATCAAGTGGTCCACCTTAAGGTAGGATGGGACCTCACCCCAAGCAACACTTAGGGTGGCCTCATCAAACTGGTAAGGAGGGAGGTCAAAAGGGTTTTCGGCTATGATGGCTCTTCCATCACCCAGATAAACGGGTCTCCCCTCTCCATCTCTCGGGTGTCATCCCCATGGGCAAGTTCTCGGATCCTGGCAGCTTCCCTCTGGACGGCTTCTCCCTTCGTAACTTCCATACACAAAGGCGGATAAAACTTGACTAGCATCAAAACTTGGTCGGGCTGTTCAACCAAGGTGCAGGGCTGCTGGAGGAGGTTAAGTTTTATCAAGAAGCGCTCGGACAAGTGGAAGATAGGATAAGGAATCCCATGCCTGGCGACGAAGCGTTGCACGACAGTCAAAAGTAGCTCCACCAGATCTGGGTCAGTAGCGAGGTGCTCTCCAAGTTCAGCAAATATTTGGGGAACATTAAAGTTATCGGGGCTCAGGGCACCTTTGGTGCAAGCCATATTCATTGGGATGAAAAAAAAGAAGGCGGAAGAAGAGGCGCTGGTAGGTGGCAACGACGTAGGTGCAAGGCAGAGACAGGGCGCTTAAAGCTTCTACTCCGGCGGCTATGGCGGACGAGCGAGGCGGGGGTGCTTAGCAAAAAGGAAAACAAAAAAAGTAACCGCGACTTTTTAATTTTAAATTCAAAAATTTTCTCGAATTTTTTTTTTTTTTTTAATTTTTATACGGCGGCGGAATACGCATTTTTTGAACGCCAGGCGCCGCTGGATGTATACGTGCTCCTCTCAGGATTCTAAGACGCCCAAAGTATAACAGCGCCCGAGTACGATTTTGGGTCCATTTGATGCCATTTCGATGTCGGATGGTGACGTACCTAGGGTAATTGGACCATGCCCGACAATTTGGTGCAAAAATCTCATCCATCCGAGCTACCTGGAGAAAGTTATGGCACCTGGAACATACGAACCCCCTTGCTTCACCATCTGAACCTACTCACCCTACTGTAGAACACTCTCCTACTTGACTAAGTTAATCCTCCCATAACTTGGGTCAACTCACATGCTAGCTACAGACTTGGGATACTTTTACCTAAGACAAAGTCCCGTCAACTAACGAGTTAGAGTATGGCCAGTGCAATGATTTGGTCTACCAAAATCATGCTCTGATACCATTGTAACGCTCCCAAAATCTATACGATGCTCCTATCATACAAATATGGGAATTTCCCTCCCATGGCGACTACATCACCATCCTAGGGCCCTCCATCATACGCGGACCACTTAAGATGGCCAAGTGCTCGGGCGAGAAACACAGATGTGTCATTCGTCCCACGCCCTCTATGGGAATCCTATACAGCGGAAGCGTACATACATGTTAGCATACAACAATCATGTTGAAATAATATGCCACCAAGAAGGATGGCCCATCCATCATCATCAACAAAAAGACAATACAAGAGTATTAACATGAGCAACACATCATGACAAGGGCGCTACCCGGGGCTCAGACTCCATGGGGTCAACTAACAGTCAGGGCCTCAAGATATCAGCAGACAAAATTATAACATGGCGTTGCCTGGCATAAGACAATGGCTGGGGTAGTCCACTCCATCCGCCCCTTCTGTGCACACTTTGCAGATAGGCTGAAACATGCTATGACGGTGCTTGTAGCCCTTCAGAGATGCAATCCTAAGGAATCACCCTATGGGACTACTCCGGGTGATGAGGCAGGTCAGAGAAGCTTCCACTCCCTGATCACAATGATTCCATGGGTGTGCTAGAGGATACCTGTCACACATGCAGCACCCGTATCCGTACGCAACTTACCCCCCTAAATCTATGCAAAGCCAAGGACGTCCATAAAGGCCATATCCCACGATTCAGAAGGTGTCAGACCCATACCCGGCCCACACGTAGTGACCGACTATAAGCCTAGCACACTGTAGGAGCCCCAGTAGCCACGCACAGCAAGGCTCCACCCCCACTTCACCAATTGTGTCCGTTGTTTGGTGTTGAACCACCTCATAGCATCCACAGCCAGGTTGGCCCTTATGCACAGGCCGCAATTATTGGGTTCTAAGGGTTCTAGCTAGGAACATCTCTGGTTCTAAGAGGATTTTAGGTCTCTACCCTTCCCTTAACCCCTAATACACGGAAGGAGCAGAAAGATGCTTAAGCACAGATATGATCCAACCTTGCTATCCAATGCAAAAGACAACGTAGCATATTTCTCCCCATCTTGATGATTTGAAACCAGTAACTTGAACCTCATAGTCATCATCAATATCAAGTAACCTTCTGCTTCCTGACTTGGAAAGAATTTTTCTAAAGCTGAAAGCTAACAGTCTGAATGGGATATTCTCTCAGCAGAGCTTATAAATCTGGAAAGCCGTGGAAAGAAGAACATAGCCCAGGAACAAAAAAATACCTGAATAGGAAAACATGCAAATTTTACAAGGCTGAAACACTCCTTTTGAAATTGTTGCAGCAAGTCAATGAATTGCTTGTGAAGCAAGTATGTGCAATCTAAAACATTTACAACTAGGTATATGCAAGACCAAATATCTCCTTCTGTCAGTACAATACTCATTAGAAACACAATTGTAAGATTTTCAAGTTGTCTGGACGTTTTTTGTATAGTTACCAATATGCATAAAGTCTATGTAATTAACAAGTGAAGCATGCCTATAAAGCAATGATCAGATAAGCAGAACCATGTGTTTAGATTTGTGATTGTTCCAAAGGCTATGTAGAGGACTGAATTGTCTTCCTTTGTCTAGCCATTCTAGACATCTCTGCTCTTCTTTGCCTAGTTTTCTTGGCTCTTGGGAATGCAGGGGTCCTACTGCCATGTAGTTGCCTACAAATTTGAACATTGAGGCAACTGCTTGAGGCTCATACTCTTCTACTCTATTTACCAGGCTGAATGCTGCCTCTGACGCCCTTGAGTACATGTTTCTCAGATACTCTATGAGGAATTTGCCGTGTGTAGTGATACTGGCAGGTCCTTTGGACTAAGTGGAAACATCATGTACATAAATGGTATCAAATCATCCTCTCCGTGCTCTTTAGACTCAAGAGGAACATATCCTTTGAAATAAGGTGAAGAAGGTAGCAAAAGACGACCTCACACGCAGCGCAAGAGGTCCAAAATGCAACTCTGGGGACCCGGAATTGATCGGCCACATCTTGAGCCCAAGAAACAAAAGAATCGACCACAATGCAGGAGATAGAGTAGTCTAAATCAAGGGTAAGGTCCGCCAGAAGGCGCTCAAAAGGGGAGCGCATGTTTTCAATGGCGACCATAGTGGTTTGCATCATATCGGCATTGTGGAAGGGCTGGCCTTGGGGGAAGGGAAGATCAAGGATTTTGATGCCGGGACCGCTGATTTGGGGGATTTGAGGACGGGTGGGAGGGATTGTACGTTTATTAAAAAAAAACCTGGAATCCTTGCGATGCCAGGAGCTTTGCGAGACTGCTCATCGGATTGATGTGACCTTGCATTGACATGGGCAGAAGGACCGCCGCTGCAGCATGCGGCTTCTCGATCGGCCATGGCAGTGCCACTTCGCCCACTTCTTCGATCTAGGTGTGCTTGCTTTGACCGCCAGTTTACTGGCAACATCCAGTTTGGAGCAGTCACCAACATATCCTAGCCATATGCCGACTTGGATATGCCACAAACCCATATAAACCAGGGTTTGCAACCCAAAAAATAACTAGCAGAAATGCAAGTTTGGGGCAAAGAATAGGGTGGGATTGGAGAAGTTTGAAGGAAGGAAGAAATAAAAGATATTTTGACGAAATTTCATTATCTAGTGGAGATTGATGGTGTTCTTTTTTTGTTATTGATTCTATCTGATGAAATATTAGCTATATGGACGTTAGACAAATGTCCTTTGAACATAAAAGAAAGCCCCATAAGTATTATGAAAAATGTACTGGATGAGCCGTTTGTTGCTAATGAAATTGAAGCTATATCAGTTTCATTAGTTGTTGGATGAATTTCCTATTGTTTTCTATGCTCTAATAACCCAACAATAATGTCATCGATTCGCGTAGCGAATCAACATTCTTGCACCAGACGAGCATGCATGCATTGCATGCGTCGCATACATGCATTGCATGCATTTTTAGGCCGTTCATCAGGTTGGGGATCGCTACTTATTGCAGAGTTCTTCATCGACGTTTCATCGGCGCTTTCTCGTCTCTCAGCAGTATCCATGGCTCCCACCCTTCCCCCCCTTAAAATTGTTATTTATATGTTCATATTTGTTATAATTGTTGCGTGGCACGCGTGACCAGCCCCTCGCTTTTTCGAGGTGTAAATGTTTTTTTTTGTCGCGTGGCACGCGTGACCAGCCCCTCGCTTTTCAAGGTTTTTTCTCTATTGGTTTTTCTGTTGATGATGTGCAGGTCCAGAGGTGATGCGCGACTTCGGTATTCTCTGTGGAGCATGGGTTTTTTTGTGAGAACGTTTAGCAGCCCTGCGTTGTCCAAGCCCCTTGCCGAGATTTTATCGCCAGGGTTTTTCCTCGAACGAAGGGGCGGGGTTTTTTAATCCCGGTGATAAGCTCTCGGCAGGTACACTAGCCAACATATGTAGCACACAATTTTATTTGGGGTCCAGATGTTATAACTGGATATTCCCTATGTTTTTCATTTTTTGGGTAGCCTGCGATGTGCAGCTACCCACCCTATACCATTGTAGAAAAAACTGCTGAGATGAATGAAAAGCCTATCTATCGGGATGTTGTTGGTTTCATGCGAGTCGCAGTGCAAAAATAACAACAAGAGAAAAAGAGAGTGAGCAAGTGAAAGAGAGGACGATAAAATTGGCGATAATAGTAACACCCATTTTTTCTCTTTAAATGCTACTGGAACAGAAGGACCTTGGCTAAGGAGACAGGAAATGGATGCAATCGCATGTTAAAATTTAGATCATGGTTCAAGAGAAGGTTTCCTTCCACAAGGCTTTGATTGGAGCCACTGAACTTTTTTTAATAGATAAAACTGGAGGGTGTAAAAGCATGCTCAACATCTGGGCTACTCAGGAAGAACACATTAGTAAATGTAAAAATTGTTAGCATGATACCCTGTAGCTGCATTTCTCTCATCAGTCTAGAAGCTTATTTTCCATATCCATGTTGCAAATATGCTGCTATCATAGCATTCATGAAACTTGTTAACCACCTAGTGGTTAACATTGTGCACATGTTAGGTGTCAGTGGTGGCAGACTGACACTTGATATGTTTAGGTTAACTTAAGTGTATGGCTTAGATTTAGTTAGATGTACGGCTCAGATTTGCAGTCTACACTATATTAGACCGGAGCCTCTTCAGATGTACTCAGGTTTGATCTCAAATTTAGAGAGCCTCATTTAGCCACGTCCCCTTCAGTCTTTGTACATATTTGTTTGTCTTGTTCTTGTTTTGTGATCATGAGCATGGCAGCTTTGTAGCATCCGACAGTCATAGACTGTTGCTGCAGGGTGTATGCCAAGAACTCACAATTAACAGTGGCGCCGTTATGCCGGGTTCGCTCGTGATCATTTTTTCCAGCCTTGTTGTTTTGTTGTTGTCCTTGCTGCCCTTACATCACTAGCCTTGTTGTTTTGTTACATCATCAATTCTTGAATACTCCTTGTATCAAACACCCTTATTTGGCCCAACCGGCTGTTGAAATGGTCCGGCTGGAGGCCCTTTTGTCCATTAATTCGTTTGCCCAACCAGATGTTCATGAAATTTGTCTTGAGGCCTTCGCAATTAGTCTTGTCATGGAAAGAGTTTTCAAAACTCTATTTTTTATGGTGCAGCAAACACACTTTTACAGCCAAGGAATTATGGAGTGGTGATAGCACTCCTCTCTGCAAGATTTTCAGAAAAATCTAAAGTTTGATCCCTTTTTTTTCTACCTGCTGGAAATTTGTCACAAATTTTGTACCTCTTTCTTCTGTTTTATCTCAGTTTTATCAGAAAATTTGTGCCTTTGCACAGCCAAAAAAAGATTATGATTCTCGTGCAGCACCTGAGCCAGGTATTCTAAGGTTTTTATGCAGACTTCTCATTCAGAATATTTATAGAGGGCCAGCACTTGGCTAGCCTCCTTTGTGCTCATAGGTTTCTGTTACTTGCTGATTAATGCCAAGGCTTGTTCTGCAATTCTTCACGTCGGTATTCCTTAGCCCCTGCAAACATCCACGACTTTAAACTTTCATGAGCTTACCACAGAAGACTTTCTCAGTTCAATGCAGTGAGAACAGTTTTGGTCAGCCTCTTTAATGCATGATTAATCTATTCGGTTACAGAGGAGTCTTCTTACTGTTTGCAGCAGCTAACTTATCTCATTTGTCCACGTCGGGTACCTGCAAAAAAATCGAAAAGCGAGCTATACCTTCAAGCTTCAAGTAACCCTGCACATAGACACGAATTAAAAATTGAGGCAGATTATTTGTTCAAGCATATACTGACTGCAGAAAAATCATCTTCAAGCAAACATCTCTGTGACGAAGTCCTTAAAGCATCCGAAAGGAATTATTATGGCTCTTTGGTCCACATCATCTGCAAGCAAGCACATATTTTTGTCAGTCAAAGCTGGGAAATTTATTTTGAAAATCTTTGTTGCGCAGAGTTTGGGCACATCCACTGTTTCTGCAGCTCCATTGACACTAAGCTCTAGATCTGTGCATCTATTCTTTGTTCCTGGCGAAGATTCAACATCCGAGTTCTCCGATTAGGCAGCAAGCAATTAGGCTCCACCTCAAGTCGTAACCCCTGCTGCAAAGATAAAGAAATCTATTTTCCCTGAGTTTTTCTACAGAATCACCATCAATGGCCTTGGCAAGTAAATTTGAAGCACCCACAGTCTTGGGGTTTATAGCCCCGATCTATTCTCTGGTTCCTGCTCTGTTGAGCCAAAAGGGAAGCATGCAGTATTGTCTGGCCGCCCTATCCGGGTATCTGAATCATTCATCCTTAGCAGCAAATCATATCCGGCCATTCAACTGTGTAAATCCTCGTTGCCATTCTTAGATGATCATATCCGGCCCACGTTACATCCAAGGAACAGTTTTAGGGAAAACCAATTGAAGAAACTTCTTGAAATAGAAGGATGGAGCACCGCTTCTTGAAATAGAAGCATACAACATTGCCATAGCCGGCTGCCAAACAGAGTATATTTTTAGGGTTCACGCCTATTTTAAGGCTCACGCCATAATTTCAGGGATCTATTTCTGACAAGCCTCATTTATCACGGATTCTGCCCTCACGGCCCTGCCCACGGCTCACGTCGTCCACGGGCGCGTCAGGTTAGGCACACCATCAGTTTATCAGGGTCATGCTTTCTTCCACGGTCCACGGGCCATGCAAGCCACACTCTGTACTTTATGCCCATGCTCGCTCACGCCAACGCCACGCTTTACATGCTCCCTTGTTCCCACGCTCACACTTTGCTTATGGCCACGCTTCTTGCTCAAGATCCACGCTCTGCAAAAATATTATCACGCATAGCCACGCTCTTCTATGGCTGATCACGGGGGAAGCTTTCTTGGTGCTTACATTTTTTGAAGACCCCCTAATTGTTTTTAAGTGAACTTTTGGGCATGATTTGTTAACATTAGACCTGTCCCATGATGGACCATTAAAGGGCATTTTGAAGGTTCACAAAAAAAATCATATAAAATCAAGAACACAAAAACTAGCCAAACCCTTTCTAGAAGTTCATATATGGCATTCATGCTTCACATAAAAAATATACAAAAATGTATCAGCTCCCATTCTCGTGAGTTATGCTCTAGAAAACTCAAGGGGGTCAAGTACCAAAAGCTTCATATTCACACAAAGTAAAATTGTCTTAATGAAAAGATTTTTTTTGATTTTTTTGATTATAATGTTATTTTTCTACACGAGATATAGATAAGATAAGATAAGATAAGATAAATTTTTACGTCCACGGGACACAAAAAACCACATCTCAATTCGAAGTCTGTAAAGGAAGATAGAGCAATTCAAATATGACAGGGTCAAAACTGTCCTCTGCCTTCTGAGAACCAGTACGGGTTCCCAGAAAGCAGTTGTGATATAAAAACAACAACTTTCAGAAGGAGATCAGTTTTGAGTTCAAATTTGGCATATAAGTAGTTCACGAGGTCCTCCATCTTAAAAAAATGTTTGTAGAGTTTGAATTTGATGTTTTGACTTTTACTTCTATTTTCAATTTTAGGGAAATTATACAAATGGATAGCATTGCTATATATGAGTCTAGGTTGTCCTCCAAAACATCACATTATGAAAGTTAATAAGGATGTGAAATCAATGCAAAAACAAGCTCGTGGAAAGAGCAAAAGACATGGTAAAAAAAAAAAAAAAAATGATATTTGTACCTGCCCATTACTGGTCCATAGTTCATTTAAAAATTGATAATATCCTTATGTTAGTCCATTTCAAGTTGAGATTTGGGACATGAATAGCTCTTGGATCACTTTGTTCACAAAAAATATTTGTTGTTCATTATCTTAAGGATTCTACTAGAATAGATAGCATCAATTATATTATATTTTCCATGTTTATTCTAGATTTGTGCCCTACGGTGTGACTTTACAAAATCATATCCTCAAGATATCTCATTTGAAGAAACCAATGCAAAAAGAACCAAGGAAAAATATGAAAAACTTTTACTATAAAAAACCAAGATAGACCACTATCTGCAGTCCAGTTGCAGACCATCATTGGTCCAAATGACTGAAAGTTTAAAAATTATTAATGGTGCCATCTTAATCAATTTTGATCTCAACTTTCGTATATAGTTTACTTGTATGATTCTCTATAGGACAAAATTAATTGATTAGGTTAGCTTGCATAGTTTAAGGGTGAGGTTGAAGCACAAAAAATTGAGAATTTATGGGGTACTTATAACCAATTGAACCTACATGGACTTTCACTTACACCTTCCAAAAATCATGTGATCGAAGCTAAAAAGCCATAATATCATTCTATGGGGCAAAATGGATAAGGTTAGTTAGACCATAAATGGTGATGCGTGCTTATATAAATTAAAACCTTAGAAATAACATGTTACTTTGACATGCAACTAGAGATTTCTATTGCCAAGAAAGGTTTGCATCCATAAAAAATATAATATACATGAAAGATAACCTATATGTAATATTATTCTACTTGGATGACAATGGTTTATAGCAGTAACACAGATATGAAGTTTATGTTAGTAAGAAATAAGCGGGTTTCATGGTATTTTTTTCAATAAAATCATACAACCTATATAAAAGATCTTTATATATGTCATTTCTCACACTTTGAACTATTTTAAAGGCATATTTGAGGAAAAGTAGTGTCTCTTTCTATGAATTAAAGAAGCATATATGAAATGTTATATGGTCTATTTATATATTCATGGCTAAACTTCACAACATTCACTTGAATTCATCAATAAACATCACTAACTATAATCATTGTGGATTTTGGACCTATAATTGTGGAGTTGACCCAACTTTTTATGCTCTACTGTGTTAATCGTTAACATTGTGCACATGTTAGGTGTCAGTGGTGGCAGACTGACACTTGGCATGTTTAGGTTAACTTAAGTGTATGGCTTAGATTTAGTTAGATGTACGACTCAGATTTGCGGTCTACACTATATTAGACTGGAGCCTTTTCAGATGTACTCAGGTTCGTTCTCAAATTTGGAGAGCCTCATTTGGCCACGTTCCCTTCACTCTTTGTACATATTTGTTTGTCTTGTTCTTGTTTTGTGATCATGAGCATGGCAACTTTGTAGCATCCGGCAGTCATAGACTGTTGCTGCAGGGTGTATGCCAAGAACTCACAATTAACAAAACTATATTCCTTTCACACATTTTATTAAATAGAGCACATGCATCTTGCAAGCTTCCAGACTGAGCTTGTACTACGAGCATTGCTGATCACATAAGCAAGTTCAATTTGTCAACTTTTGTGAATAGCTTGAGTGCATTATGCAAACTTATGCACCTGTCATACATAGTGATGATAGATGTTCAAATAACAACATTTTAATCAAGACCTGCTTCAATTATAAGGGCATGGATCCATTTTCCTTCTATCTCCTGATGCCTTCCTTTACTTCATGTAAAATACTGTCAGGACATGCCTCGGTTAGATATGGTGCCTTGTAGTATAGAACCCATCAGTGGCGTGAAGAGCCGTGTTTATGGATATGATGGGCAGCAGTGTTACTGTACAAGACCTGGCTCTGGAGTACTATGGAAATGACGAAAGTGGTTGCTAGAATGTGTTTCATTCAGAAAGTAATGTTGAAAGGATGTTATTTGGACCTCATGTGGGATGTTATTTTTGCCGATGTACCTGATGTCTTCCAAACTCCTTTCTAAGAAAAGCATATAGTCTAGTCTCTTCATTGGAAATGATATTCATGAATATGTTGTCTCTTTGCTTAAATTACAGAGTGCCCCACTTGACCTCAGTTATAAGGAAATTAAGGGATCTACCTTGGATTATTATCTAGAAGGTCCAACAAAAGAGTGAGGATATATTAAACTTATGGGAGGTAAAAGGCCTTAACCATCTTAGTTGTCCTTTCCAACATTTCAGCATATGGAGGCACTTTCGACCTTTTAGGTGGTCTACCGAGTCAAACCACTCGTCATTGCAATTTTAAGTGCTCATCAGCTTTCACAGAAGGGTCATTTACTCGAGCCTCTGCAACCTCAAGATGTTTAAGATCTATTGACAATCTTTGAGTCCAATAACCTCTTCTTCCTTGCAGTATTTGTGACTGACCTAATAAAAGCAACATGGCATAATATCAAATTTATGCGGTAAAAGATGGTTGACAATTAATGCAACAGAAAAAACTGTTATTTCAATGTGCCTGGATCTAGAGTACTACAGACGATACATAGAATACTCAGTAAGTTCCTCATGGAAAATAGCGTTTAAAACTTACCTATGTTCCTCTTCAAGTACTGGCACGCCCAATGTGCATACTGAAACTTACACCCATGCAACTGTGAAAAGAACTAAGAATGCATTATTCTGTTACATCTTCAAGCTAGGAAAGCTCATTTTGGGCCCTTTCTAAACAAATCATAACTGCATTATGGTCATCGCCTTCAACTGCTTCTTTTATGAGCTGAGCCACTTGTAATGCCTATAGAAATGATTTCATTTCAGCTTTAGAACACCAGAAGGATTTGCTAATACAACAGAACAAATCTAGTATTTGATAATATAACAGCAGAATCTCCGGGGTTATCTTCATGTCCTCAAGAAATAGAATTGCTATGATACTGCATGTTGGATAAAAAAGCGCATATTACAGCAAAAGAAAATGTGACTAGAAGGAGGGTAATCGTTACATGGCCATAGATCATAATGAAAATACTCTAAAATGGCCATAATTCCGACTTACATTTGATGTTGCCTGATCCCTGGTGTAGATGCCCTGATGTTGTTGTATGCTGGTGAATACAGATATACTTGCATAAGATATGGCAAGCTTTTGGTCAATACCTACAATATTCAACTTCCTTTGGGAAGCAGCATTGCTTCTTTAGAATCGGATTGTGTATTTAGTATCGGATCTACAAAACAAGGACACCAAGCTCCGGCTTAAAAAGGCATGGAGGAAAGGAGAAAAATGTAACAAAATATTTTGTGGGAAAGCAAGGTCCAATCTTGCAAAATTGCTTAGCTTGCAGAATGTAGGAGGTATGCATTCAAGCTAGCATGGTTGTAGCGATGGTCGAAGTTATCTCGAGCCAAACTCCGGCAGGGAATTTCCTGGATTTTCTAATTTCCATGGCTGCAAAATTCAAAATTAGAGAATCAGATGGTACAAAAGTTTTTATAGCTAACGTGTTCTTTACATAGCAGGCTGCAAAGGATTGCATACTTGAATATTTTCATTATTCACCTTCATTTTTCTTGTTGTTTACTGATTTCTTCCAACTTTATCACTATTCACTCACCAATTCATAGCCGATAAACTTGACGTCACTTACTTGGTCTACCTGTTTGCCATTACAGTTATGCTTTGTCTGCTTATAGTTCTTCAAATCCAATGGACACATATTACAGTGCAAGAGTGGTTGAGAAATGTTGGGTGACCAGAGGCACTAATGCCCATTTAGCAGCAGTGTTTCGGGAATTCCTAAAAGTGATTGCACAAGTAGATATTTCTTTCATCCTCACATTTGTAGGTGCAATAAAAAGATGCATTTGCATATCTCTACTTGGTGGAATGAAGTTCTATTACGATCCCACTCTTAATACTTGCAATTACCAATCTTATTGCCATTGCAGTAAGTGTTGCAAGGACTATCTATAGCTCACCACAATGTAATATTTTGAAAAAGGAAAAAATTCAACTTGATATAGGTTACTACATAAAAAGAGATGTAGATTGTACAAGATGGTGTCCAAACCTGGAGATAATATGGTCCCATTCAAGGTTCTTAGTGTCAAGAAGCACCAACACAATGTCAAATCAACTCACCTACGGGTGAAATTACATCATAGGGTTGTCAAAGATGTCGTTTTTGAAGCTTCGGCACAGGAAACGATGTCCAAAAGATCGGTGTTATATTTTAGCCCCCAAGATGGAGTGACCACATCAAGAAAAGGCCACAATAGAAATGGGTCGCACATTGTGAAGCCTGCAAAATGAGAGTCCTCGTGGCTCAAATCCGACGATCCAATGCTGACTTGTGCATTTGTCAAAGTCTCTGGCAGCTCCTCTTCCCCGACCAAGAATTCTTGGCATGCCCAAGAAATTTTGCGACATAAGCACCTCAAGAATAGATAATGGTGAAACAATGTTAGATGCAATTCTAATGTGCATCTCAAAAAAGACATACAACCGTTAGCATACTGCAACGGGGCGGTTCCCTACAATGCAAAATGGAAGTCAACTAACCATTTCACATTGCATAGTTTTGTTTAGAGTTGTGACCGCCGCAGCTTGATTCTTCGAACTCCATATTTCGCAGGTAGTTCTTCGTAGGATCTTCACAAGTAGTGTTTTGCAAGATCTTCATTGGATTTGTTCAATTCCTTGGACGAACCTGTGAAAAATATAGCTATCAACAAGTTTCTACAATATTGCAATTGTTTCCATCTATGTTGAAATTAATATTGATTGGCCCGACCTCATGCTCCACCGCATTATTGCAAAACTCGAACATCTTCGAAAGGAATCAGAAGTTAAAGGTTGTGTTTATGCTATGGGACCCCACATCTAGACCATTGTCAAACATTATTTACCTCTAGTCAATTCTAGTTCTACCTCGAGGCACCATTCTAGTCGTCCTTCTTCATAAGTTTCTTGCAGTTAAAGCCTTTGGTGATCAGTGCCTTGAACGATATCTCTCTGGATCAAAACCAGCTCCCTTACCAAATTGAGCATATGGAGGAAGTGCTGACATCTCCACATCCACAGGTTTCATGACCTCTATCTCTGCCTACGTTTATTAAAGTTTCTGATAGTTCCTCTAACACTGTTCGGCGTCGTCCTGATTCACGCCCCTCGTTCTCTCATACATCTGAAGTCAAGGTTGATCTGCCAGACATGCCTCGGCATCCACGCCAGGCTTTATAGAATATCAATAAAATTTTCAGAATTGCAATTTTTAACTCTAAGATTTGCAGGAAAACCTTATGAATGTTGTTCATCTTCAGCTAGATTCAAACAATGAACTTCATCGCAAAAATCAATAGCTTCAGGCTGCCAATAATGATCTTGTTAAAATGCTTGTCTGTAGTAGCATAAGGCTACCCTTGCCGATCTTCAAGAGAAACTTCAGCAGGAAAAAGAAGGATGATCCACCTTGCATACTATTCATGCCGCCCTCGCATCTGAGTTTGAACACCTCACAACAAGTGATCAGGCCAAAGCCCAACTATTGCTCACAGCCAATGAAGAAACCCAAAATCTCAAGTTTGAACTCAATGCCCATGCACACGCCAATGTCACGCAGTAGATGCGAATTGTGCATTTGGAAGCCCCGCAGATAGAGGCTCACATCCGCGTCATGGCTTTTGAGGTCCAACTCCAAGACACCGCAACACAAAAGATCAATGTAGATGCTGAATTGGCAATGCTCAAGTTGCAGGTTGCTTCTTCTGGTGCCTCACTATCTCAGACTAACCCTACCATATGGATAGCCAACAAGCTTCATCGCGCCATTCCTGAATAGAAAACCTACCATCCATGGAACTTTTCAAGCATTAGTGTCTCAATTTTCCTCTCTCTATAGGATATGTAGCCTATGTTCGATCCAAGAAGACCACTTTTCTCATCACCTAGTTGGCCTCTAATGGCTCTGTAGATGGCCCTTTGAAGATCAACGATCTTCTTGCTTTATAGCCTGATTTGGACATAATGGACAAATGTCTTCTCTGCATCCTTGTCAATTTTTAGCATATCCAATTTGAGGATCGAGCTCTTTTTGTGCTCCCCAATGTTTAATATATGGCTTTTGTCATGCATGACTATTATCTTGTCTACTCGTCTCAAGCCTTTCTTGATGAGGATTCTGTCGTAGGATAAGCATATGCTAGGAATAGCAACTTCCTCTTCAAAAATACAATCCTTATCTTCAGGACACAACTTGAATTAGTGGATCAAAGAACGAATATATGCTAGAGTTATTAAAACATCTTCTACTTTGGATACAAGAAGTCCTTGATGCTGCTTAGCTATACTTGGCCAACCTTGCAGATCTTTGCTTTGCTCAGCTTTGTTTATAGCATGCTGGAACTTATAACATCTTGATGTGTTATCTTCAATAAAACGTTGAACCTATTGAATGGGAACATTCACCTTTGTGCAATTTAATGGTTGCAACTGATTGGGAGAACCTTTATGCTCAACTGAACATACCTATGCTTGAGGACTTTAGAGTTGTGACTAAATAGGCTATTGAACACATTGCATATGATTTTATCAGCTCCTATGCCCCATTAAATGCCCCAGCTCGACCATATATTGTCACGACAGATTGACGCAGTCATGCCTGGGCCGAGGCTATGAATGAACACGTTGAACACATCAAGATCGGGCCACGATGGGATCCACGATTCATTCAAAGACACCCTTGGCTAGTAGGTGAAACTCTTGACAACAATAGGAATTGAATTTATATTCCAAATGGACAAGGATGGAAGACTCCTTCAAATGCTATGTATGGGTTGACTCAATTTATGAAACAACCTATCTATCCGTCAATTTAAAGGCAAGCTGGATTCGGCATTGCCCTTAAATATTTACTCTACAGCTCATAGGAGTGCAAATGACCCATTGTGTATTGTAATTTCAATGCCAGTGTCAGCCAGTTCCGTCTTGAGATTGCACTTCTTCTAGAATGTTCTTACATTCAAGCCGTTATCCACCAAGCGTTTAAAGTCATGACCAACTCTGGTTTTATTATTGATGCTACTCCCACACTTGGACTTTCAACTCCAACTGCACTTGCCGCCAGAAGTAAACTGATTGCAGCTTATTATGATGGTGAAGATTGGCCTCATAGCCATGCTAAGCAAGCTAGCCATGTTGAAGGTTTCCCTCCCAAAGAAGTTTTACCCGAATTCCTCTCCACTCGAGGCCCTAGTATTCTTTAGAGTTACATGACTATTTTTGAAATATGGGAAGGAACCTCGTAACAAATATGTACCAGGATCTGCCTTTATAACAAAGTCCACAGAAATAAGCAAGAAACAACAAAGGGATGCCTCAGTATGAGGACTTCACAACCCCTTGAAGTGATGATAAGTCATCACGACCTTCAAGGCACGACACTTCAGGTTTCATAGATCACGACTTCAAATGCGTGAACATTTCCTTTTGATTGGCCATGGCTTGTGGGGTGCTCAATTTGCTCAGATAGGTCTCGACCTTTTTAAAGTGACCTTACTCATGGCCAGCCAAACGTCCCAGTTAGGTCTGCCGCTTTCCTTGTCAGAGATTGTGGGAGTCAGTTTTTACTTCATCAACTGGCAGTTTTTTGCTATTATGGGGGCCATTGTAATATATATGTATTTATATATATATCAGAAGCTTAACTCAAAAGCTAGACAAGACTTAGGAGTTATCTTCTTTCAGATCTCTGCGTTCAGTGAGATCATTATTGTTTTGACTCTCTCATATCAAGGGATTCTCAAAAGTGGCATTGATGTTTTCTCTTGTTCTTATTTTTGTTCTCTGTTTGTTAGTTCTTTCCTTGTGACACTCTATACTCAGAATTTGTCTGTTAGATTCAAGGGTCCTCATAGAGGATTGTACAGGCTGTCCAAAACTCGACCAAGATCCCAAACTGGTGCTGTTGCAAAAAAGCTTAAGCTAAAATTATTATTGTTTCCCCAATTTTCTCCATTTAACGTAGCCAACATTTTTCAAAAATGTGCTAGAAAATCGCCAAAGAGCTAATATATATTAGAAATATTTTTTTATTGCTTTCAGATAGTGTGGTTCTATATTTTAAATGTTGAAACTCCCTACAAGGTTGCGATATAAAGTGATAACACTTTAAAGAACATCAATATGAAGCAAACAATATCTAAAGAGAAGAGAAGAGAAGAGAAGAGAAGAGAAGAGAAGAGAAGAGAAGAGAAGAGAAGAGAAGAGAAGAGAAGAGAAGAGAAGAGAACTGAATCGAATTAACCTTTGTCATCACGAGTCCAAATGGTTATAGGAGGGGAAAGGTTGTATTTCATGTCAATCAAAAATCACATAATACTATCATGAACCTACGAGAAAGCATAAGAAACATACGAAAATTTGAAGATGCTATATATAATGACAGAATACAGATATGAAATCTTAAAGGGCAAGCAGGTGCACAAGAACAACACAATCACACATTCAGCAAGATGTTGATGAACTTTTTATTGTAATTAGAATTAATTCAATGGTGCAAGTAAATGATTACCTTCACAGTACTTCAAATTACAACTCTAATATATTTAGCAGGCTTGTCTATTTCCCCCTAAATTCTTACAATTCTAGCATGTCCATATGACTATTCCACGGAATAAATTTAAGGCTACAGAAGCATAAAACACTCTTTAACATTAGTCTTAAAAGTATCATCAATGATATAAAATACAGCATTGAACTTCCAAACTAATAAAATATAGATTGAATGCATCTTTAATAGATTATTGATGAATAATATTAATTTGATTTAGGACACACATATGATCTTGTACCTAATGTTAGACTTCATTAACAACCTTCTGAAAATCAATTGTGTGAAGTGTCTCCAATGGGATAATCTTAGGTAGTGTCTCCCCAGACATATTTATAGATTTTATTTGTGGAGTTTTATTATAGTATAATGCATATAGTGCCAATTGAGCAGTCGCGAGGGCTGTCCCTACAACTTCAGCCACCTGTAAAATTGTAAATAGTAGACAACAAATAAATATATATAGATCACATAAAAGAGCATCAGAGAACACTTAAAATAGAATCACCATTACATCTACCGGTGGCCTAGTGATAAGGCCTTAAATCGTCAATGAGATCATGGTTCGAAAATGATGGTAGCCAAGTGGTTATCCCTTTGGGCTTGCACCCCAATACCGCCATAGGAGGTGAGTACCATGGAGTGGGTGAACTGGACGAGTGTAAGTCTTGGAATGGTAATGTGTGATCCATCCATATTGAAAGTAGAGATGCACTGACTACAATGGGGTTAGGAAACTGAGTGAGTCTACGTATCACAACGGTAGTGTGTGTGATCCATCCATATTGAAAGCGATTGTAGATTTCACAATCATAGTGTGTGATCCAATCCATATTGAAAGTGAAGTCAATTGCTAAACCTAGAAATAATTTTCAAGAGGAGGAACAGTAAACATAGCATTGTTTTGTCAAATGAAAGGTTTAATAATCATACAAGTGGCAATGCCATTTATGTTCACTTAAAGTAACCATCAAGACTACCATGGGAGATGGGTAAAGTGTGCGCCGACTACCACGAGGTGGGTAGAGTAAGTCTCGCAATGAAAGTGTGATCCCTCTATATTTAAAGTGAAAACTGCTAAACCTAAAAACATTAAGTTTGCTTGCTAGATATGGAAGCTCAAGTTTAAAGTAAGAATTTCAAACTCATGAAATTCTTATTGCAAAAAAACTTACTGTAATGAACATATCCCTGCCAAGTACCCCATATATTGTCCATGTGGCGCAATTGAAAAATATGGACAAAGAAAGTAAGAGGGGCATGTACTCCACACTTTTTGTCCTTATCACCAATCTCTGCATGCCATATTTTCATGTAAGAACCATGTCTTATACTCCAATGTTAAATGATCCACAACAATGACATATATAAATCAGAAGATTTTCAACCATTTAGTTTATGTCAATGGTTTTTACAATTAATAGTCTAGGTTTAAGTACATTTCTCTCTCATGTATATTTTGAATCGGAGGTTAGGCACTGGATTAGATGGAGGTTTGGCATTAGAGCATATATAGTGAAATTTTGGGCCACGGGCTAACTTCATATATGGTATCTAATACGTCTCATTAAATGTAAAAAATATTATTATTGCGTTTAACTATGTCAGTTCCTCCCATTTATGATGCGCTTCTTTATACTTTTGGTAAAGCATTTCCTAATTCAATTTGTGATAGAAAGATACTACTAGCTGAAGCTAAAAATCCACTAGTAGGATCCAGTACGATTAGGTTATTTTCTATTACTAAAGTATTCTTGTCATGTGCTGCGCATTGGTAGGCGCATATAAAGCTAAAATGAAGTTGTATTTTGTAAAAGGCATTTTCTTTAAAGTACAATAGTAAGCAATGTAGTAGAAACTCATTGATCATGTGCATCATGTAGGAAAATGACCATACCATCACTGAAAGGGGTGCAGCAAATGCAGCCATAGAAGCCAATGTAGCTGCTGAGCCAGAGATTATCACTCTTATTCGATGCGTTGGAACTAATATAGTTATCATTCCATGTATACCGAATCCGATAAGCATGGCAGCTATCCAAGCCACAACCTTAATCTACATAAAATAAAAAATATATCAATCACTACGAAGATAAGGTTATGGAAAACACAAAACAGGGTGTGACTTACCTTTTGCTTACGTGGAGAGTATATGACAAATATGGTTAAATAAAAAGATTGCAATGCTACAATGGTGGCACTGATCGTAAGTACGAGGAGGTTATGTTTGGTCACAAATGGAAGTGCATACCAAGTCCATAACAAGTTATATAGGAAGGAGATTGCATAAGGAAGTGATGAAAAGCTTCCAGTAGATCCATCCTTGTAGATTTTCCAAAATGTAGGTCTGCAAGTACTTAATTAGAATCAAATAAAGACTTTATCAGTAAAAATTAGATTGTAGTAGGACAAGAGCTTACATAGGAGCGAGTCCAGTACTTAATGTAGCAACATTTCCTACAAATGGCACAAGAAGGAAAAAAAGAAAAAATTATAAAACAAGAAAGGAGAGGTGCAAATACAGTTGGCCAAGTTTGTCACCTATAATTCCGATGATGAATTTGAACAGTGCAACATCCATTGTTTTTGAATGCCCTCAAAATCCACTTAAGAACTGACTCTCATATATGTGCTTCTATGGCTTAAGGAGGAGATAAGAGTTGCGCTCATATATATCATGATCGATCCTCCGTGGAACGTTACTCCTATGGAATATGTGACCTCATTTTAGAAGCAACAGGGTGAACATACTCAAAATAGGAAAAAGAAGAAGGTTGGTCTTCTCTATGGGCTTTTGATTATTTATATGTATATTTTTTTCATCTATAAACAAGGAACAGAAACGTGAAGGTACGTTATTGGTTTGAACCCAACAAGTATCCACAATTATTTAACCCTCTGCACTCGTGTGACAACATCTCTCCAAATGCCAATAGGTAAGTTACATCAAGTCCAAATGCCAATAGGTAAGCTACATCAAGACGTTTGCACCTGTAAAGGGGCACAAAGAAAGACAAGGAATGTGTGATGCAAGAGAAGATCAAGGACATGCTATATGTCGAAGGGGGCATATGATGACTCGTGTGGGAATGTTGCAGAATACAGGATTTGAACAGGAGGCAATAGATTTACTGTGGTGAAAATGAAGCATAGATGAAAGCCGACAGGTGGTGGTGGATGTAGATTTACTATACAGAGAGGGTGAAGCGTAGATGAAAGGAACACTTGAGGTAACGTGGTGGTTTAGTGAAGGATGACAAGAATATGTGGTTTAAGTGGAGGAGGAGAAGAAGCGTTTTTAAGTGAAAGCAGGTGATTAAAGACTGAAGCAAGGATCAAGGATATGGCGTGAAAGAACAAGCATTGTAGCATAGGGTTGGAGGTGTCCAGAGGCGAGGCCGGGGGGCCGGGATTAAGAAGAACAGTTCGATTTGGCAAGGATTATGTGAGATTCCAATGCCTAAGGCATGGTCTTTGTCCTATAACGAGGGTGACACGTCACTGCCACTTGGCTGCCACGTAAGGAAGCATGAAAACCCTAACCTTAAAGATTAGCAAGCCGAATCTTTCAAGCGTTAAGAAGCTTTTGGAACGCCTGCCTCGTACCGGAGCCCGTTATGGCCGTTCTAGGTATATTCTCGTGCTTTTCGTGCTTTGCAAGACATTCATTTTGGCTTTCGGCATCGACATCCGTAAATCTTCTACCTTCGCCAAAAATCTTCTGTGCAAATTTTGCAGATCAAGAAATAGAGCAGTATCAATTGAAAGAAATGCCCAAGTCTTCCAGATTTTCACTCATTTGGTACTCTCTGTCTCTCATAGGGTTTCAAGCATTTCAATAACTTCTGATTTGGTTTGGGCAGATCTTTCATAGGGTTTCATCGTAACATTTAATACCTCTTATCGAGAGAAAACATAGTTCCCTTTAGAGAAAACATAGTTAGGGTTTCATCGTAACATTTAATACCTCTTATCGAGAGAAAACATAGTTCCCTTTAGAGAAAACATAGTTCCCTTTAGCTTCATTGACTGCAGGGAAGATTCTCTGTTTGATGTATTGCAAAACTATAATATTGATTCATACAATTTCTTGCAGGTTAAGTTAAATGTCTTCCTTGAAGTCTTGATGAGAGTTTAAGGATTGCGAGTAGTGTAAATGATGTGAAGGTGAATTGGTGAAGAGCCCTTTTAGGAAAAAAAAATTAAGGAACCTTAGAATAACGTCAAGGAAAGATCCGGCTATATGCTTCAGATTTCAAGCTCAGATGATCCAGAGATGCTCAGGTTTTAGGCTCTTGCGGATTTCGAGCTCTTGCGATTTTGGGGATTTCAAGCTCTTGCGAGGGTTTCTTGTATTTGGACTTGCCTGCTGGACCATCTTTGTATTTGGACTTGCCTGCTGGATGTGAATACCAGCTTTCTTGTATAAGGGAATGTCCCTTTACTCGACATTCTGGAGGTGTCAACAGGGCTCCGCGCGTCCCTGTTGACACCTCCAGAATGTCGAGTAAAGCATTACCTTTACGTGGAAGACAGTTACGATGCATTCTGTCGCCAAGAATGTTGGGTAAAAATCCGGAATGTCGGGTAAAAACTCAGAATGTCAGGTAAATGCATCAAACTAAAATTTATTAACATTCCAGTATTGAAAATGCGCCACGTGGCAAGGCGCTACTGGTGGACGCGACAGAATGCATCGTAACTGTTTTTTACGCGATGCAGAATGGTGTTGCCATTTGTCTTGCCATTTGTCGTTCTGGAATAGAATGGTTGCGACATAGCAGTCCACCCAACACCGAACGGAAAGACTTCTTCAATTCTGCCATCGCGTCCAATGGAGCTTTGACGCGTGGCGGTGTTTCTTTTCCTGAAACATTGCATCTCGCGTGCCGCTGTTCTACAGAGATTTTTACTCCACTTTCTGCTGTTTTTTCCCGCATCCGACTGTTTCTACCACGCATTCCTCTGATTCTACTCTGCATCCTACTCTGCATCCTGGTCGCAGAATTGAAGGTAAGAAATCTTTTCGGTAGGGCAAAGGCCCCCTTGCCTGTTCTCTGGCCGGTCAAGGTGGCCTCGCGCTCTGCGCATCGGTGGTGGCCTCCGCGATCCACGCGTCAGCCATCTTTCCCAGCCAGAAAACAGCCAGGGGGCCTTTCCTTTATTCATAAACATCCACCATTGGAGCATAAACAAGTTTCTTGACGTAGTGGAAACGTGAAGGGGTTGAGCATTCTTGCCAATCCTTGACCTGCAGAATCCGGTGGCGCCTCAACGACAACGGCAACGGCGCGCCCGGATTCTGCAGGTCATGGGGAGGACCGGAGGACCAGATTCTGCAAGTCATGGGGATGGCAAGAATGCCCTTCCCCTTCATGTTCCACATCACATGCCTTTTACGAAGGGAAACTTGATGTGTGTACATCAGACCATTTGGATGTCTAGCATATGACTTTATCATTAAGTAAAGAAACGAATGACAAGGCTTTGCAAGGCCATTTTGTATTTATTATCTGCCACAAAACAATGCTTACAAACTTTATGGTCCTGCAAAGGATGCTTTTTGAAGAAAAGTGTTCAATTTAATGAACATGCACATTGGGATATGTCTGATAAGCAGTTCTGTGGCCAGATTAGGTCACAAGGTGACTTGGAAAATGCCTGGTTCAATCTAATCCAGCTCAGAAATCTTTTAGATTTTCCAATACCTCAAACTCAGGTGGATGATCAACGGGCCATTAGAAGATGACCTCTCTTACTTGTTTTCTCACACTCAAAACATAAGTACAAAGAAAATTGAAATGACTTAAATAAATATTTGAAGAATCATGTCGTAGATCTCTTATATGCAAATTCGTATCGAGTTCAAAAAACAGTTCAGGATTTCGTAGTTGCTTCTGCAATGAGAGGTTGCAGAGGCATGCCGCTTTCTATAGATTTCCATCCGTGGGGTTTGGTTTCTCTGACCTGAGATATGCAGAGATCTCATGAGTGGAAATTATTATACATGGAAGTTCCTTGAACATTACTTTATTTTAAGCAAGTCTTTATCCTATTTTTGTTCCAATCATGTAGTAGATCTACATGCAAACTCGTTTCAGGTAATCTAAAGACAGTTACTGTGTCATTTGAAATGAAAGTTACTGATTAACTGATTGAAAATATTATGAAATCTGACCGGTCCAGGATTTTGTAGTTAGTCTTGCAATGAGAGGACATTAAAATACAAATAGAATTGATTTACGTAACCCTACATAGTCAAGGATCAATTCATTTTTCGCACACCATGAATAAATAATATAAATCAATACTTTTAAGCAAATATTGTTTGTACCCTATGGTTTTGCCATTTCCATGGTGGGAACCCACATGTCATTCATTTATTGGAAATTTATCCAGCTCACTTTTTTTAGCACACCAGCCCAACCAAGCCTATAGCCTTTCTCTAGCTATCCACGTGGAACTCATCAAGAACTGATTTGGTATTAGTTTTCATCATTAGATCCCTTTTTTTCAAGATCTACAGCCAAGAAAATTGGAAAATGTGGAAAAAAAGCAGGCATGGAGATGGAGGTGGTCACGGAATAACTTCTTCATCGATCCCCTGCTCTGTCATAGCTCTTCATCGATCCTCTGCCCTGTCATAGCGAAAAGCTACACGCTAAACTTTTTGAGAAAAAAAAAATCCTCCATTCTCCTCCCGACCTCTTCTTCTCCTGCAATCAATCTAATCTGGTCAACTTTCTCATCAATTCATTCTTTCTGGACTTCACATTATAGGAAGAAAAAGATTTTCGACATTGGAATAGCATCCCCAACTTGCCGGAATGCCATATCCTTGCATATAAAAAAAGGCACAATGGAAGGACCAGGGAGAACTTGTGGCTTGTCTTCGAAAAATACCATCTTTATATTTTGAGGAAGATTTTGCAATAGAAACTGGATCTACATTCCAGGCAGCATGCCCATTTTCGACCATTCCACAAAATATGATGCTGCAAGAAAAGTTGTCTCATTACCTAGACATTGTGGAAGTTCATCTTGTAAGGGAAATCTCTACAAGATCAGACTCCTTTTTTGAAGCACAATGTCAGCTTGAGGAACTGAATGAAAAGATTGCACAAGCTTGTTACCAAATCGAGCAACTAAAATCAACAGTACATTTACTGGAATCTGATCTAGTCGATTCAGCCAGCAGCATAGAGAAGCTTAATATATCACGCGACAATTTACTTGCATTGAATCACAAACCAAAGCTTGTCACTTATGTCAGTTAGGTTGTCTCAGCTCTCAGGCTTGTACGCATCTTTCTCATGGCTCCTGCTGCTTGTTAGATTCAGCGAATGAAAATGTATTCTTATTTCTTAGCTCTTACAGGTTGAAGCCTGTTTTAATGTCTCTCTGTTTGTAATGATTATATATATTATATGCAGCAAATTCTAAAGATCTATCTCATTAGCTTGTAGATGGCATCAAATTACTAGATGTGTTTTTTGAAGAGTTAAAAGCCTGACGCATGTGAAGATATAAATATATAGGCACATGAATTGTAATTTTTTTTTTCTTCTGATAAGCTCTCATTAGAGAAAATCTGGGGTCTCCAAAGGCCCCCCTAAGAAATTATAAATTATTTTCCATGTATTTTTTTATTAAATATAATATGGGGCTAGGGGTCAATTTTTTGCATTAATAATGCAAACCTGTGATATCTTTTCCACCCCGATTTCAAATCTCTTATTCCTTTTTATGCTCCCCTGCTGCCACGGGGAAGCCAAGTTCGTGTGGGTTAGCTGGGGAGATCTTCCCTTCTCGTGATTGGAGCTCCTTCGCCGCCTGCATTTGTTTTGGATCAACCAACCCACTGTAAACCAAAATCGATGGCATATCCATAACAGATCCGAGTGCTGCCTCTTGGATCCAAAATTCGGCCGTGCATACCCACCTGATCCATGACGCAACTATTTCCTCCATCCGATCTGCTTTGATGTTTTCACATATGAAATTCAAATTTAAATTCAAATTCAAATCCAAATTCAAAAATTCAAACCGCCCTGGTCAAAAACCAACAGGATCATGGTCCGGGCAGTTGTCCATAGTCTGTTGCTTCAACTGCTTGCTTCCACTGTTATGGCCCAGATCACAATTAACCTCCCATCAGCTGAGTATGCTCAAACCACAAACAAGTGTAGGTTAATTTCAGGGCATCTTGAAGATGAGAATGCATTGCGCAATTCTGGAGCAAAGCATGCAAATATTTGGGCAAAAGGAGAGATTTATCGAAAGAATCCTATGACCGGACATCATCCAAATTTTAATTCGGTTGCCAGCTTAGTAAAGTTTGTTTGTGAAGGTAAATCAGGTTTGCTTGGATATTGCACAGACATGATGCAATACAGTGGCCAATTGTTGGCTGAAATTCACAGATTATTGAGGTGCATGCATGAACGAAATGAAGAATTCTGTAATTTAGCAAGAACAAGCATATCAATGGAAAGTGCAATGAACGATAAAGAGAAGACAAAATCATAAAATTAAAAAATGACATATTGCAGCTTGAAGCTGACAAAACGCTTGCTAATTGTGTGTTGAAATTGACACAACGAGAATGTGAGTCAGAGAGCAATCGTGCAAATGACTTGAAGAGGAAACTTGTATCTGCTGAGAAGAGATTGGCCCGGATGAAGAGGACCTTTTCTTGGATGGCGAGAAAGGAAGAAGGGGAAAAAACCAATTGAGAACTTGAATATGAGGTGTGGTGCTGCCAAGAGAAGAACTTATGCAATAAAGAATGTGTTAAACACAAAGAGGTCACAAATGACCAACAGGTTGTCAGGGAAAATGTAGGACAGATTGTTAAAACAATTGCTAATAATGAGGAGATAATTTCCTTGCTTGATGACCCTTCAAACATTGGCCGTAGGAAAAGAGTGCTCGAACATGTGGTTGGCGAGATATACTCTAAAATTGATGCATCCAAAGTTCAAGAGGTTTGTGATACTGCAGGGATCAGTAGGCATGGCTACAAGTTGTTGTTCAAGCCATTTTATGATGCTTTGAAGTCACTCAACACAAAGAAAATTGTCATCCTTAGACCCTACAACTTAGAGCTAATCAAAAGGAGGAAAAACATTTCGGTAAGTGAAATATTAGGGAGCATGCATTCTTTGGAATGTGGTTTTCCTGTTGCAGCTCCAGTTACAGTTGGGAATAGTAAGGGTGCCAAAAAAATTAGAAAAGATCCCAAAAAGGGCTTAAGAAGTAAAGAGAGAGATATTCTTGGATTGCATGCCAAAAATAATGTGTGGTTTGAATTGGATAAGGTTTTAAGTTTCATGATTCTTTACTATGACATACAGGAGGCAGAGGTGAATGGGCAACTCGAAATTTGCTTGAAGCTGGATGAGATGGAGATGTCACACAGAACAAAGTACGAGAGAGTATCCATAACTCTGATGAACAGAGCATTCACGAGCAAGTATGATGAGGAAAGGAACAAGAAGAAGAAAATTAGGGATCCAGACTAGTTTTCTGTGCAATCAGAAGACCATACTTGGTGATTGGGCATGTTCTAGGTTCAGAAAGAGAACTACAACGCTTTGAAATGGGTTTTTGACCAGACAGATATCCCAAGGCTGCTAGGTATGTATGGCAATGGTGAGAAATTAAGTGTTGTAGGCCATGGTTCCCTTATTGTTCATTTCCATTTGGCATGTGACATGAAGACAGAAAAGGCTATGTATAACATAAGTTCTTCAGGTGCCAAGACCACAAGGAATTGTATTTATTGCTACTACACATTGAAGGAGAAGAATAAGAAAGGGTCCAAGAGCACTCTTGAATGTGATCAGAACATGCCTCTTGAAGACTGACTGTCTAGAAGACGCTTAAGACGCACTGCCCCCTGATGCATTCTGTGGCTTACGGTCCCCAAAGGCTTTGTTCTGACTCTTACCTTGCTGCTGGCCCCCTGATGGTGTAGCTGCTGATTGCTTACCCTGATATTGCCCCCGAGCACGCCTCTGAACTCTTACCCCTCGGTTGATTGTTTCTGGAGTTGTTTGGTGCCTCTTCCAAACTTATAGCTTCATCTTCGGCCTCTGCAACTGACCTTGGGTTGATTGCTCTAACAAGCCTCTTAATATTGCTGTTCAACCCCTCAATGTAGGTATCCACCGGTTTTTTGCCTTTCGATACTCGAGAACATGAAGCCTAAGCCTCATGAATTCTTTCTCGTATACTTAGCCACCGATAAGCTACCCCGATTCAACTGTAAAAGCTGCGGATCTGCCTACTAGTATGGGACCTTGGCACATAGTGCTTCTTAAAAGCCTTGCTGAAAGTCTTAAATCTGCAATTGTTCCTCTTCAGACTTTGTTAGACTTAGCATATCCCTTCCACCGGATCCTTGCCGGCCCAATAAGGTTAGTCAGTAGTAACTTTCCCTATATCCTTATCTTTCATACCGTAGGAGTTGCCAAATTCTTCCATTTCATCAAGCCATGCTTCAAATCTATACCTGATCCGTCTTTTCCCCGAGAACTGCCCACTTCCTTGTCTTCCATACGCTGCTCATAGCACTATCCACCTTTTTCTGATAATTATCTGTCTTTCTTGCCCTTTTCCTTGCTCTAGATGTATCGGACTGACTGTCGGAGCTAGAGCTATCCTCACTGGAAGAACTGTCTGATGAGCTGGAGCTAGAAGATGATGGACTCCTGGTTCTCCTTCTCCGTCTCTTATCCTTGACGTTCCCGTGGTTGCCCTCCCCTTCCTGCTGAGGAACTTCGTCACCACCTGGAGGACAAGGTGGAGGTGGAGGACCATCTTCCTGTGCATTCATCAGAGGTGTCGCCCAGTTGATGAGGTGTTGCATCTGGTTCCTCATCTGCACCAACCTTGCGTTGACTGCCTCTGGTGACATATCCTGCTCAAAGTCCTCTGGTTCTCTGCCAAACAAATTCCTTGGTACCCAATTGCGTTGTCGGTGCTGGTCCTGAGATCCTGCACTTGAGTTCCTTGCTGCAAGGATTGATCATCAATACATGTTATTAAGTTAGACAATAATCATTTTTGCTTACAATTAAATTGTTGTTAGGTACAAAAGAAATCATATGAAAATTTCATTTACAAGTCAAAATCATGGTAATACATTAATTAGTATATAGGGATACATTTAATGAACTACATGATAATACTTAAGAGAGAGTTACAATGTACTTTAATTAACTTGACAAACAAATCTTCCATCAACGATGTCGCTTGAAGAAGTTTTTGATTTTCTTGAATCCTGTGCCCTTGCCCATGTTTTGCAAGATTCTGGCCGCCGATCCTCCCTCCAATGCTCTTGCCACCAGTGGTGCTGGAAGCTCTGGTGCAGTTGCCGCCACTACTGACAAGTGCGCATCCCTGAGGTGGCCCTTGCGAAGTCGAGGGCATGAAGGGCTCAGATCTTTTGAAGAGAATCACATGGTCCATCCCGAAATCTATCCTGGCGTGGTGTCCAAAGCCTGAGAGTGCTATGAGGAGCGCCACGGATTCTTCACCCCTTGGGCTGAACTCCTTGTGGAAGACTATCATCCGCCCTGGCTAAGGGCCTAAGATAGTACCCGAAAGTGATTTACCCCCAATGCGCCCCGTGGGTCCGTACTCTTCCTTTGAGCCGCCAACACATCTATGGCGGTAAGATCTTCGTGGTCTCTCCACATAGTTGTTGCGTTTCTCCCAATTGATGCCGCTAGATGATTCACGATACCCCCCGAGCGCACCGGGTCGGCCGGAGCTTGTGCCTCTTCCCCGCTTGTACAACCCGCTGGATTTCCAAAATTCTTCCTCCGATGATGGGTTCCCGCCACAAACATGTACCTAATCGTTGATACGCTTGGATATCCGACATAGTTTCCCCGCATAGGAGTGTCGCCGGCTACCTCCCGTGGAATCTCTTGGTAGGAGTAGTCGATGAAGTCACTACCCGCCTCTTGCGCCATAAGGCTTAGGAGCTCATCGATCCCGAGACCCTCCTCTTGACAATAGGGAAGGTTGAGGATGTCGGTGGCGAATATATACTCCTCCGGCCAGCCGATGATTACGGGGTGAGGGCCGTGATACCCATGGGTGGCTCGAAATCCCGCCTTAGTGCTTCTGTTGTCGAAGCTAGACGCCTCTCCATCCTTCTTGCCTCCTTCATCTCCCAACTTGGGTTCTCTTCCTCCGCCTCTTAAGTAATCCCCGCTCAATCTGCAACATAGGTGCTTCCGATGTGGGCCGTAATGCTCGTCTGACCCGTAGTCTCGATCTCATGGATGCTTATCCTCGAGCTGCCTCGAGTGTCGAGGGTGCCAAATCCAAAGGTTGAATTGACGGCTCCCCGGGTTGGTTAACCGCCTCTATACCGCATGAACAATGCTAAGGTCGCTTGGCTTGAGAGGTACCTATGCCTATGGTGTTTACTGGTCATGTAGTCCGGCATGTTTACGGTTCTATCCCACAGCTTGTTCTTGCCCCTGGATCCCCCACCTATGGCTTGAGCAAGAGAGTCTAGAGAAACCCATTTCCCTCCCCTAGGTGGCAAGCTAACTTCCGAGGGCAGAATTTGCTGGTCATATTGGCAAATGATGTCAGTGTAGTAGGGGGTTCTGGTCAAAATGGCATGAAGATCAAAGAGATGATCAAAGACATGAAAGGCTTGCTCGGCAGGTAGTTCACGGATGTGATTAGAGTCATTGTACCATCTAACAAAGCTTGATGGCGCCATTGAGCAGAGGTGGCTATGAAAAATGGCTGATGGAAATAAGCAAAGGCCTAGGAAATCGCCAAAGGGGCTGAGAGCAGTTCTGATGGGGGGAAAATGACAAATGAGGGCCCTTTTTATAGGCTAGGGGTGCCTTGGGTTCTGTGCATAAAGGTTCCTAATGGGGCAGACTTCGAATCTATAGCCATGGTTGTCCAAATAAGCTACCATGAAGTGCAATTCTAAACAAAGCAAAGCAAGAAACACTACATGCCAGTTTGTTGGGTCAAAATTGGTCAATTTGGGCAAAATTAGGCGAAATCGGGTGGCGTCGCGAGAATCAGCTCTGCGTCGAGGGCGCAGACAGGTTTTTCACGACGCGACCCGGTTTCGGGTCAATTTAATTACATCCTAACATGACTTTTCAGCATGATTCTAACCTAACTAGCAACTTTTCTTACTTAAATTGGACACGTATTAGTATCAAAATGCCGAAATCGGGTGGCGTCGCGAGAAATAGCCCTGCGTCGAGGGCGCAGACATGTTTTTCGCGATGCGACCCGGTTTCGCCAGTTTGGCGATTTTTTTTTTACTAATTAAGCTAGGGTGTCTAACTAACTAATTTTTCTTTCAACATTCCAATTTTAATGGTCAAAACTAAAGTAAAATTTGAGCTACTTAAACACATTTTCATACAAAAATTAAGGTCAACTTACAACAAAATTTTGTATTTATGGGGAAAAACTTAATAATTATATTAATTTTAGACAAAACTGCCCTTGCGGATGCGACGTGCCAAGTGTATGTCCTTGGGCATCAAGGTCACCCTCTTCGCGTGGATCGCGCAGAGGTTTCCTTCCTCGAACAATTGGGTGAGCTTCGGCCTCGCCGCCACCGCAAAGACCGAAGTTGTGAGCGACGCCACCCCCAGAAGCCTGTGACGATTTAACCTGGCCGCATCACCTCCCGCATGAGGCGCTCGAATGGTGCCTTCCTAATCAGGAGATTAGTGCACTGTTGGAAGTGCCTAATCTCCCGGGAAACACGGGAGTGTACCGAATTAGGCCCGTGATGGACCTTCTTCGGCTTCTCCGGTGGTGGTGGCGGCTTGGGGCTGGTTCTTGGCCGGACGCCCCCCACGAAGCGGTCGACGTAAAGGCGGCAATACCGGTCATTATACCTCGTCCCAAGCGGAGTATTCTGTATGCTTTAAAGGCGTCACGGCTCCTCCTTCGGGCGAATAGGCGGCTTCGCCGCCTTACGCTTCTTGACCACCTTAGGTGGCTTAGGCCCTTGGGTAAGGTGGTCTGGCGTCGGGTTTGAGGGTTCCCGGCGGCGATCCGTCCTCGTCTTCTTCCTCTTAGACCTCCTCTTCTTCCTCCTCTCGGCTGCGGTTCTTCAATGGCAGCGGTCTTGCGAGGGCCGTTCCTTCTCTTACCGTTCTTCTCTCTTGCCCCATAACTCCCTCCGTTCCCTCTTCTTCCTAGCGGCCCTCTCTTCTGGCCACTCAGCAACCTCCTTGCCCTTCTTCTTTGGCACTGAAGGGCCGCCTCTTCAACTTGCTCTTACGCACGCTCTTCTACCTGCTCTTCCCGCCCGATTATGCGCAGGCCCAGTGGCGGGATCGTCGGTTCTCTGCGTGCGGCCGATGAAGAGCTGCTATCGCTAAGCTAGGCCCCCCCTCCTCGTCGTGGTAGGTTTTTGGCCGCTGGCCGGAGGAAGCTCCTCTTCCCCCTTCTTGGGTCGAAGGTGCTCCGGGATCTTCTTCACATGGCGACCTGCTGCTAAGTGCGCCATCGAGAGTGTCGGTCGCTCACCTGGCTTTCTGGCTGTCTGCTTGGTTCGAGCCATACTTGACGGTCTAGAAAACGGGTGACGTAAGGCTGATCAAGAGAGATAAGGTGGAGGAAAGTTTGGAGGGAAAATGAGGTGTCAGGGATATTTAAAGAGGAGGGTCCCTGAGAATATTCTCTACCATTATTAGGCCTACTTATTAGCCCCCCTTATTAATTACTCTATAGTACCCTTATTATTAATGTATATTTAATTTTTAATATATACTAAAATTCGTATTATACCTTTAAATTTTCAAATTTCATTATGGTTTGAGGTGTTAATTATGGATTTGCGCCATTTTTCACTCGGGTCTCCGATTGGTATGATTCTTCGACCCATTTTAAGTGAAATTTGATGTAGATGCATAATTTCCACTCCAATTTTACTAAAAGGTAAATTTGACTCGTTTATTCCTTCGTCTAACACTTAACCTAATTCCTGACCCACTACCTAGGAGAAAAAAATTTTCCCCTATTTTCGCGGTTCAATGGTGGAAATGTTTATTTCACACCCCTATAGGCCTGTTAGACTACTTTCATAGTTATGGTCAGTGCTAGTTCTTGGTCAACCAAGAACATCGCTCTGATACCATTGTGACGCCCCCACTAAACATCAAACATGCCAGCCCCGTACACTCGGCAGAAATCCCCCATCCGCTCAACAACCGCGACGCCCCTTCGCCTACCCCGCACTCTGAGGTGACCCCTAGTGCGGGGAGGGAATACGAAGGTGTCTTGCGCGCCCTTCCCCTATGGGCTCCTATGACAGTGGAAGCGATAACACGTCAGAACTAGCATCAAACTTATAAGTGCTACCACGAAGGGTAGTGCATCACACATATATCAATGCAAAGATGATAAACACAAACCGTAAACATGAGAGCTCCTACCCGTGCTCGTACTCATAAGGAGGATGACCGACCGGGCTAGGCCTCAAGATAGAGAGCGCATCGAAGTCATGGCAATGGCGAGGGTCGGCATAGAACAATGGCTAGGGGTGACCACTCCATCCGGGCCCCCCCGCATACTTTGCATGGGCTAAACCAAGCTCGCATGACTCTAGCCTTCCTGGATACGCAATCCCATGGCATCACCCATCTGACTACTCCAGTTGCATCTCCCCGGTCCGACGAGGCAGGTGAAGGGTTGCATCTCCCCTTCCCGTGGTCTAGAGGTTCCGTGGGGGCTAGAGAATCGTGGGCACACACACTGCATACCGACTTAACCCCCAAAAACGAGCCAAGCCAACACTTGCAGCCTCGAGAGGCGTGGCATGCACACCATTGCCCCAGTGAGGTGTCCCACCCATGCTCGCCCACACGGCGAAGTGACCGACCATAAGCCTAGCCCACTATGGGATCCCCCTCAAGCCCCCACTCGGGCAGGGATCCTCCCTCCACATTCCCCTCTAGCCCCGCTATGTGGTGCCGAGTCATATCATAGCCTCGATAGCCCCGGTGGGCTCCTATGCACAGCCGCCGCATCTAATAGGAACTAAGGGATCTACTCTAGGAGCATACTACATATGGCCCTAGGTCTCTACCCCCCTTCCCAATACAAGAGGAGCAAACATGATCAACCAACATCACATAATCATCATATCCTAAGAATGATCATAAGAAGAACATCTTAACCTAATCATACAAATCTAACTAATGGTTAGGGTTCATTGATTAGGGTTCAAGATGTTGAATACGGGTTCTAGGATGGCTCCACTCTAGATACAAGATACTAGCATATCTGGAATGCTAATTCCGCATAAGCTATCACAACTACTATCCTACATACCGCCTCCCTCGAAGCTCTCCCTCCGTGATCCGTGTGCCTCCATGGTCTTCGACTCACGTGGATGTTTGCACTTGCTCCAAGAACGAAGTCTACCTGGGCCGGGCCGCCGCACCAGTCTATGCCACAGCAAACGATGTTCGAAACGGAGTTTCGAACGAGTAGGTGAGTCTCTGGGTGCTAGGGCTGGAAAGAGGCCTAGGGTTAGGGTTCCAGCCTATATAAGTTAGGTCCACCTAGGATGTCACGTGGCACCAATCGGGTGAGTCCTGTGTGGCGGGTGCCCCCAATAGGTTAAGGCCACGTGGATAATGGTCTAAACCTATGGTTGGCTAAGTTATGAGAATAACTTGGCCATGCCCCCTATGGCTACAATCTAGGGTATACAAGTCTATGAAGATAGACTTGTATAGTGACGGATCCAGGAATATACGTATTTATGGCGTATATTCCCCTGGACCGTCACAACACTTGATTAAACAATTGCTCTACAATTAGTTCAATCCTAATGTGAAAACTTTCAATGGTCAAGCATATGAAATACTATAGCAATTAAATCTTCACGATGCACTGTAGCAATGGGAAGCCCCTTTTATTTCAAGTCAACTTAATCACGAGAGCTCGGGCATTCATTCACCAATGAATCCGATCAATCACCCTATGTCCATGTAGCATTAGATCTTCCCTTTAATTGTATGAGCAGCATTCCCTGATAATAATCTACTGATTATAATATGACCTCATTCTAACACTCTCCCTTCATATTATAATCCCTGCAGTTTATTAGCTTCCTCAATTTGTTGAACCTGTTTTCTGCCAGTGATTTTGTAAGAATGTCTGTTAATTGATTCTCTGTCTGAACATACTTAACTTCCACAATATTCATGTTTACTAAGTCACGAATAAAGTGCATCTCCAACTCTATATGTTTGCTCCTTTCATGTAAAACAGGGTTTTTGGTCATAGCAATACAACTTGTGCTATCTGATTGCAAAATTAAGGGATCATCCTGATTCATTTAACACAAAATCTCCTTTGCTGCAAGTGTGGTGGCTGCATACTCAGTCTCTGCAGTTGAGAGAGCTATTGAACTTTGTTTTTTGCACTTCCATGAGATTGGTCCACCTCCTAATAACAGAATAAATCCAGAAGTGGATTTCCTTTCATCTAGATCCCCACCCCAATCTGAGTCACAAAATGACTGAAGCACTAGATTCTCTGAATTAAACATTATGCCATGATTGCTTGTACCTTTTAGGTATCTCAAGATTCTTTTTGCTGCATGCCAATGGCCTATACCTGGATCATTACAATATCTACTTAGAATATTCACTGCATAAGAGATGCCAGGCCTAGTACAATTTGCTAAGTAAAGCAGACAACCAATCAACTCTCGGTATGGCAAATTTTGAGCTGTGGATTTCTCCATTTCTGTTTTAGGACACTGATCTTTAGACAGTTTGCTTCCAGCAGCCATTGGAGTTCTCACTATATTGCATTCTTCCATGTTCAATCTTTTCAACATTCCTGCCACATTTTGTCCCTGTGATAATGTCAAGATTTTTCTTTTTCTATCTCTGTGGACTTCAATACCTAGGAATTTTTTTAATTCCCCTAAATCTGTCATTTCAAATCTACTCTCCAAAATCTCTTTGCATTTCTGCAGTATATTCATGTTACTACTAATTATAACATTATCATCTACATACAAAGCAATGTAACAAAATTCCTTTCCCATTCTGAACAGATATATGTTCCCATCATTTCCAAGCTTTGCAAAACCCTGATCTTTCAAGTAGGAATCCATACAGAGATACCATTGTCTTGGGGACTGTTTGAGTCCGTAAACTGCACGTTTTAGTTTCCATACTTTTCCTCTCCCTTGCTCAAAACCAGGAGGTTGCCTCATGTAGACTTCTTCATCTAATTTGGCATTAAGAAAGGCAGTAGTTACATCCATGTGATGAACTTCTAGATCTTGAGCATTTGCCATTGACAGCAGCATTCTAATACTGGCCATCTTGACTATAGGTGAAAACGTGTCTTCATAGTCAATCCCTTTCCTTTGGGTAAAGCCTTGGGCAACAAGCCTTGCCTTGTATTTGACTGTATTCCCATCAGTTCCTTGTTTAACTTTATATATCCACTTACATCCGATTGCATTCTTATCCTTTGGTAGATCAGCCAATTCAAAAGTATCTGTTCTTCTAAATGCACTAAGATCCTTCTCCATAGCTTTGTGCCATTCTTCTCCATCACTTCCATTTATAGCTTTTCTCTGGTTCATTATCTTTCCTTTCCTCAACTCGAGCAGATACACATTTATTAGTTTTGTAATATTGACTTTCATCAAATATCACATCCCTGCTGACTATGATCTTCCTTTTTGCTGGTTCAAACATCCTGTAGGCCTTAGACTCCTCATCATAGCCTACTAAGTACGCAATCTTAGCTCTATCATCAAGCTTAGATCTTAGTTCCTTGGGAACATGAACAAACCCTAAGCATCCATATGCCTTTAGTTTGTTATAATCTGGTTTCCTTCCAGACCAGAGCATTTCTGGTATTGCACCATTAATGCTTGTTGAGGTCAGCATATTTTGCACATTCACAGCAGTTCTTACAGCTTCCTCCCACAAGATATTGGGCAGTCCTGAGTGTTTCAGCATTGCACGAACATCATTGAGTATTGTTCTATTTTTTCTCTCTGCAACCCCATTTTGTTGTGGAGAGAATCTGCAAGTGAGCTGCCTCTTAATCCCTTTATCTTTGCAAAAACCTTTGAACTCATCAGATAGATATTCACCTCCCATGTCAGAGCGTATGCATTTAATTTTCTTTCCAGTTTCTAACTCTACTAAAGTCATCAATAAATGTGACAAAATACCTTTTTCCAGACATGCTTCTCACATTCAAGGGTCCATATAAATCTGTATGTATCATATCCAATACCCTCTTTGCTCTTTCGTTTGATTTCTTGAAAGGTAACCTGGAATGCTTTCCCATCATACAACCATAACATAACTTTTCCTCTTTGCTTACATTGTCAGCCTTAATTATTCCCTGTTTGATCATGGTCTCGATATTTTTATTACTCACATGGCGGAGTCTTTGATGCCAAATATTTGTGTCAGGAATAATGATTGCATTGACATTAGGCAGATCATTAATATTCAAATCAAAGAGATTTACCACTCTTTTTCCAAGAAACTTAACTTTATTCTCAAATAACACAGTACACTGAAGTTTGTCAAAAATGACTGTATAACCCATGTCAACCAACTGACTTACAGAAATTAAATTTCTAACTAGTGTTGGAACACACAACACATCTTTCAAAACTACAGTCTTCCCTTGCAGATCGAACAGCTCAAGAGTACCACCATACTAAACTTTTTGCAATTCTCCATTTCCAAGTTTGATGTACCCTGTTCTTTCTTCATTTTCTTGTTTGAAGTATTTTGTTGATCCTGTCACTGTCTTTTCTGCTCCACTACATTCAGATCATTAGATTCCTCCTTTGAAATAGTCAAAATACCATTATGCCTTACCTCAGCATCCTCATCATCTTCAGTCGAATCTTCTTCAGTTTCTTCAGCTAGATTGACTGCTGCATTTTTGCTTCCATGGCCTTTCCCTCGACCTCTGAAAGAAGTTCTTCCTTTGCTGCCTTTTCCCCTTCCTCCTCTGCTACTGGAACATCTATTTGCAAAGTGTCCCCTTCCACCACAATTGTAACATTCTACTTCCTTTAGCTTAGGGCAGTCTACCTTTAAATGTCCAAGCTCCTTGCAATGATAGCATGGTCCAGGCTGCCTTCTTTCTCTTGACTTATTTGGACCACTTGCTTTGTATCTCCCTTTTCCAGTAAATAATACTTCAACATTATCTTCATTCTCATCAGAGAGTCCCCTGTTCTGTTCAAACTCGGTTCTGATCATCTCTTCAGCGGCCTCTCTGGTTTTTGCTACATTCCTAATCAAGGTAGCTAGCTGTTTATTCCCTTCTACAGCTCTAGCTATATGAAGAAGTTTCTGTTGATCAGTCAACACCATCCCTGCACCTTCCAAGTCTGCTATTATATTGTCAAATTTTGAAAAAAACTTGGTAAGATCATCATCCTCTTTAAGTCTTAGTTTCCTAAGAGATTTGTCCAAAATGTCTATCTGAGAAGATGATTTTTCTTCAAAATGCTTTAGCAAATACCTCCAGATTTCTGCTGGTGATTTTCCTCTCACTTTGAGCAGAATGGATGCTCCAACTCTGCTTGTCAAAATGGCATATGCCTCTTTGATCTTGGCACTTTCACCTCCACCACTAGTCACAGTGGTTCTTGTTTCACTTGTATCAGATGAACTGCTCTCCCTTCTTGCTGCAACAGCACTAGAAGATTCATAAGAACCTTGCACTATCGCCCATAAATTTTCATTTTCCAGCACATTTTTAATCTGCTCTTTCCATATTTGAAAACCAGGGCCACCTTCATAAACTTTGATTCCAGATAAAAGAGAAGCTCCAAACCTGCTAGACATTTGAACCTGGCTCTGATACCAGTGTTAGAAAATCTTAGATAGAATAATGTCTAGCAATTCAATTCTACAAGTCACACTTGATTAAACAATTGCTCTACAATTAGTTCAATCCTAATGTGAAAACTTTCAATGGTCAAGCATATGAAATATTGTAGCAATTAAATCTTCACGATGCACTGTAGCAATAAAAAGCCCCTTTTATTTCAAGTCAACTTAATCACGAGAGCTCGGGCATTCATTCACCAATGAATCCGATCAATCACCCTATGTCCATGTAGCATTAGATCTTCCCTTTAATTGTATGAGCAGTTCCCTGATAATAATCTACTGATTATAATATGACCTCATTCTAACAATTACCTGGTGAAATCATTGTCGTCTTTGGCTCATTCTCTTCATGAAATATCAACTCTTTGTTGTTACCTCCAGCTTCCACAGCAGTATCTTTGATGAGTGGCTTTGAATATCTAGATGTACATAAATAAAAAACCATTGCTATGCAACAACATGAAACAGACTTGTGGGCTACTCTTTCGAGCTAAAAAACGGAAACACACTATTATTCAAATGCACACAAGTACTTGTATGTACAGACAGGAATCTCACACAAGTATAGGAATTTCCTGCAACAAGCCACGTGGAAATCATGCAAACCCTGTTTGATATTATCAATTGCATCTTGAAATCGTGAAAGTACTCGGAAGTACAGACTTAAGTCATGTAAACCCTATTTAATATTTAACTTGCAACTTGAATTTGGCACAAGTACTCAGAAGTACAGACTTGAGATTCATGAAAACCCTGTTTAAAATTTAACTTGCAACTTGAATTTGGCACTAGTATTAGGAAGTACAGGCTTAAGAATCATGTAAACCCTGTTCAATATTGAACTTGAATTTGGCACTTGAATTTGGAAGTACATATATAAGAAGCATGTTGTATGTGTCCCATGCAACTGAGGTTTCAGTCAGTTGCCCTCCACTTTCATGCTGCCTACTTTTTCTGTTACTTGGCAGCATCAAGTCTAATGCTTCGGATGATGATTTGCTGACCGTATATGTTACTGGTGCCACGCTAATCTTCTCGTGCTTGAAAAAGAAAGCAAAGGCAGCAATTGGTAGAAATACTTTGAATGCACATCTTACCCCACCTCTTTCTGTTAGTGTTATAAAGAATTCAGCTCCAATACATTCTTGATATACTACTGTTGCAAGACTCCTGTCATAAAAATCAGCACCAACTTGCTTCAAATCCGGCTCTCCAATCTCGGCCAGCTTACCAATACCTTCACGAGAGACCGTGTAATGATACTTGTGAAAGAAAATACCTCGGGCTCTCAAGCTGGATGCAGAATCCTGAAAAATCAACTGGCCAAGCTTGTGATGATACACTTCAAGCACACTAGTAATGCTGCAGGCAGAAACTTTTTCAGTGTAATCCGAAGAACAAATTGTGTTGGCTTCAAGATCCGGCCTTCCAGAAATTTTCTTGTTGGCCAAATCAGAGCTAGTATACCCATGTTCCACAATGACCTCCTTCACCTTACTGCCTCCTGAACCAAATACAATTCCTTTTACACGGGCTTTTCAGTGGGCATTGACATCATTTATTCTGGCTCTTTTCACTGCGTGAGTACCTGTGGATCTAGAACGGAGGACAACCCAGCAGCCAACAGAAACAACAAAATCAAGCCATTCTCCATTGGCATCCTTGACATTGTGAAGGACTACTATTTTTACTTCAGATCGGCCTTCAGATCGATTGCCCATACTGCATGAATGCCAAAAAACAAGAAGTTAGTTTCAAGGAAATTTGAAATGTCAGATCAATACCTTACCCTGTGAGCTAATCACTGGCCCTGTTATTGAAAAACAATTTGGTAGTTCAGAACCGAAAGGATATCTCCAGTATATCCGCGCTTGAGATCCGATTTGGAGCAGCTTCTGTGCCTCAAAATTGTTCTTCCCATGCTTCCCACACCAGCTCCAACCTGCCAAAACAGAATTCAAACGCAGCAACCAAAATTAACTGCACGTAAGTAAATGACCTCCAATCTCCATTGGGAAATGCTCTCTATGGAAAAATGGGACAGATTTGAGAGTCTCCCTTAGGAGAAGGGACCCTATCTAAAATCGACACGTGGCAGCCAAAGCTAACTAGGCATGGCAAGCATGTATGGATTAAGAACAAAGTCACTCATTTGTGATTGGCTAGAGCAAAAACCTGATGTGGAATTTCTCTATTTTCATAAAGGGCCCATTGGAGACCCCATATTTTCTCTAATGTTTATATCTAGCCACTATATTCTCATCCGATTCAGCTAAGAGGTAGAGACACAGATTAAGAGAGCAGAATTTGTTCTTGCATGGTTTGATGTGCTATGGTGCACCATGTCTAAAAAAAGTGACCCAAGAACCTGTGCTATATTTCTTTCGAATGCTTTTGCACATATGACGAGCTTTTAGGTCATGCGTAAGTCTGTACATCTCTTAGTTAGAAGGGTGTACGTTCTTTAGTCACTTGTTAATATAGGTCTTCTATTACAAGTTGAAAATTATTTGCTAGTTCATGCCCATAACTTATCTGAAGTAACTTATTTATGATCTTGTTCAAATGGTTGTTCAAGTAGTCATTTGGTTTACTTGACATTCTAGTGCCGACTATTGTACAACAGCTTGTTGCTGCCACAAACTGCGCAAGTGCTCTGGACATGATTGACGATTTACAACAATTGTTGGTGAGTATCTCCTTTAAGAATAATAGAGCTTGGATAATTTTGTGAGAAACAAGCCCATATCACTAGAAAAATTAAACTGTCTTGTTTCATGTATTTTTTTAAAATTAAAATAGCAGCTTTGTTAAAATTCGTTGACCTTTTGGTTGCTAGAAAGATGATAAACTTGTGGGTTTGCACTGCTTTCTTCATCCGAATGAACAACTAGCAAATGCATTGGATGCAATAAATAGGTAAAAGCGAGTTTTTATCAGCAAAAGATATAAGCACAAACTATATCAAGACCTCATAATCTACTTGCTTGTATTTACAGCATGCTCGTAGCAGATTTTGTTCGGGTGGATGTTCCTGACATGAGATACCTAGAAACATCTTCTGTTATGTCCATTCTCAATGTGGAATAACAATTTACTTACTCCTAAGCTAGTTCAACCACTCGGAGCACAAAAAGAGCTCGATCCTCAAACTGGATATGCTAAAAATTGACAAGGATGCAGAGAAGACATTTGTCCATTATGTCCAAGTCAGGCTATAAAGCAAGAAGATCGTTGATCTTCAAAGGGCCATCTACAGAGCCATTAGAGGCCAACTAGGTGATGATAAATTGGTCTTCTTGGATCGAACATAGGCTGCATATCTTGTAGAGAGAGGAAAATTGAGGCACTAATGCGTGAAAAGTTCCATGGATGGTAGGTTTTCTATTAAGGAATGGCGCGATGAAGCTTGTTGGCTATCCATATGGTAGGGTTAGTTTGAGATAGTGAGGCACCAGAAGAAGCAACCTGCAACTTGAGCATTGCCAATTCAGCATCTACATTGATCTTTTGTGTTGCAGTGTCTTGGAGTTGGACCTCAAAAGCCGTGATGCGGATGTGAGCCTCTATCTGGGGGGCTTCCAAATACACAATTCGCATCTAATGCGTGACATTGGCGTGTGCATGGGCATTGAGTTCAAACTTGAGATTTTGGGTTTCTTCATTGGCTGTGAGCAATAGTTGGGCTTTGGCCTGATCACTTGTTGTGAGGTCTTCAAACTCAGATGCAAGGGCGGCATGAATAGTATGCAAGGCGGATCATCCTTCTTTTTCATGCTGTAGTTTCTCTTGAAGATCGGCAAAGGTAGCCTTATGCTACTATAGACAAGCATTTTAAATCCATTATTCAAGATCATTATTGGCAGCCTGAAGCTATTGATTTTCGCGATGAAGTTCATCGCTTGAATCTAGCTGAAGATGAACAACATTCATAAGGTTTTCCTGCAAATCTTAGAGTTAAGAATTGCAATTCTAAAAATTTTATTGATATTCTATAAATCCTGGCGTGGATGCTGAGGCATGTCTGGCAGATCAACCTTGACTTCAGATGTATGAGAGAACGAGAGGCATGAATCAGGATGACGTCGAACAGTGTTAGAGGAACTATCAGGAACTTTAATAAATGTAGGCAGAGATAGAGGTCATGAAATCTGTGGTTGTGGAGATGTCGGCACTTCCTCTATATGCTCGATTTGGTAAGGGAGCTGGTTTTGATCCAGAGAGATATCGTTCAAGGCACTGATCATCGAAGGCTTTAACTGCAAGAAACTTATGAAGAAGAAGGACTAGAATGGTGCCTCGAGGTAGAACTAGGATTGACTAGAGGTAAATAATGTTTGACAATGGCCTGGACGTGGGGTCCCATAGCAGAAACACAACCTTTAACTTCTGATTCCTTCCGAAAAAGATGTTCGAGTTTTGCAATAATGCGGTGGAGCATGAGGTTGGGCCAATCAATATTAATTTCAACATAGATGGAAACAACTGCAGTATTGTAAAAATACTTGTTGATAGCTATATTTTTCACAGGTTCATCCAAGGAATCGAACAAATCCAACGAAGATCTTGCAAAACACTACTTGTGAAGATCCTACAAAGAACTACCTGCGAAATATGGAGTTCGCAGAATTGAGCTGCGGCGGTCACAACTCTAAACAAAACTATGCAATGTGAAATGGTTAGTTGATTTCCATTCTGCATTATAGGGAACTGCCCCGTGGCAGTATGCTAGTGCACTGCAACAAAATAGAATGATTGTATGTTTTTTTTTAGATGCACATTAGAATTGCATCTAACATTGTTTCACCATTATCTATTCTTGAGGTGCTTATGTCGCAAAATTTCTTGGGCATGCCAAGAAGTCTTGGTCGGGGAAGAGGAGTTGCCAGAGACTTTGGCAGATGCACAAGTCAGCATTGGATCGTCGGACTTGAGCCGCGAGGACTCTCCTTTTGCAGCCTTCACAATGTGCGACCCATTTCTTGTGGATTCTGGATGTGGTCACTCCATCTTGGGGCTAAAATATATCACCAATCTTTTGGACATCGTTACCTGTGTTGAAGCTTCAAAAACGACATCCTTGACAACTCTATGATGTAATTTCACTCGTAGGGGCACTTCGTATGCGTCGTCGAGAGGCAAGCCATTTTTTTAGGACCATCACAAAATCCCTTTATTTTATTATTTATTTATTTATTTAGCAGGGTTGCCTAATCCGAGGTGCATGATTTCTTGAATTCTTAGCTTATCCACGTATAAGGACACGTCAAGTTACACGTTCCTCCTTTTCTTCTTTGGCTTATCCTTCTTGGACATCCTGCATCGGCCATAGGCCTTTGGCTCGGGACTACAACACCACCGTAGGAGCAAAAAAGTCTGGAAATTCTCCTTCTCTCCAACGACTGATTTTTCCAGTCATTCTTAGCATGCTTCCAGAAGATACTGCCATCAAACTTTCCAAGAACCAAGAGGTGGTGTTTATTTCTGGTGGTGTTTTATTTTCTCAAAAGGATCCAGTTAAAAGCATTGTTGGAACCGACCTAATATGTCGGATCATTGAACAATGTTTTCAGGCCTTGTGGCAATGAGAAAAGAGAATCTCAGCTACATGATGTATTTCAATAATTATGTTTTTTGGGTCTATCGGAACCTTGCCAAAATGCTTCTTCATGTTTTTGCCAAAATAAAACCTCATCACCTCTTTGCCTCTACTTCATTTATAGCAACCGTGCCCCCCAGGTAAATATCCATGTATTTATTCTTCTCTCTTTGCTTACATGACATCTAGATTTTTTAGCATGATTTTCTTTAGTGGATTGCAGGGGCCCTTTTCTACTACCAGTGTATGGCAACAGGTCATCTATCATCAATGTTTCTCCTTGTTTCTTGCAGGTCATGAATATTTTATACCAAAAATATTGAATGAGAACCATTTTTGGGTTTTTGGGTTTTTGAGTTTTTGGATTTTTCTCTACATTGCAGCTTGAAGCAGTCAGAACTACAAATTTTGTTGCAAGATTTTATTGATTGCTTTGTTTCCTGCACATTTAAAAGATATGTCCTTGCATTTCTGCATTTTTACCACTGTATTTTCAGTTTATTCAATGGAATAGAGCATTGGGTTTTTGTCACATAGCTTGGATGAGCAAAGAGCTGACAATAAAGCCATCTGTAGCCAAGCCAAAATTTTGACTGTTGCATCCTTGAGTATAATCAACTAACCATCTTCTTTGTATAGTCAATTTCAGGCTGGACTTGTCACAACTTTGAATACATGAACAATGGTTTTTGGTGTTACAAATCCCAAGACCAATACGATCCTAGTCAACGTATGCTTAATTATATGTTCTAAGGAAAAGAGTTGGAAGTTAAGGAAGTTCTTGTGGCTTTATCTCATCTAGCTGTTTTTGTAAATGCCACACTTTGTGGCCCATTACTGAGTTGATTTGACATTGTGTTGGTGCTTCTTGACACTGCGAACCCTAAATGGGATCATATTGTCTCCAAGCATATATACTTTTAGAGGTTTGCACACCATCTTGTACAATCTACATCTCTTTTTATGTAGTAACCTATATCAAGTTGAATTTCTTCCTTTTTCAAAATATTACATTGTGGTGAGCTATAGATATGTGGGATCATAAGAAAACTTCATTCCACCAAGTAGAGATCTGCAAATGCATCTTTTCATTGCACCTACGGATGTGAGGATGAAAGAAATATCTACTCGTGCAATCACTTTTAGGAGTTCCTGAAACACTGCTGCTAAATGGGCACTAGTGCCTCTGGTCACCTAACATTTCTCCACAACTCTTGCAGTGTAATATGTGTCCATTGGATTTGAAGAACTACAAGCAGACAAAGCATAACTATAATGACAAACAGGTAGACCAAGTAAGTAATAATGAAAATATTCAAGTATGCAATCCTTTGCAGCCTGCTATGTAAAGAGCACGTCAGCTATAAAACTTCTGTACCATCTAATTCTCTAATTTTGAATTCTGCAGCCATGGAAATTAGAAAATCCAGGAAATTCCCTGCCAGAGTTTAGCTCGAGATAACTTCGACCATCGCTACAACCATGCTAGCCCGAATGCAGGTTATATTGGTACCAGCAATTTTGCAAGATTGGACCTTGCTTTTTCACAAAATATTTTGGTACATTTTTTTCCTTTCGTCCATCAATCTTGTTAATTTGGAAGTTTCCGGTTTGACCCAAAATGTTTTTGGTTTTTTTTAAGGTTGTTTTCCAATGGTTTTAAAGGGTTTACCTGCCGGAAAGAATTCGCGATTTCCCAAAAATCGAGATGCATTTCTTTAACGATTTCATGCCGCCTTCAAAGATAAGATGAAGGTGCTTATCTATATCCCGGCAATCGAATGTGCATGTCGGCCATATGGCTTTTCATTTTCAGCTTTATAATAACTCATTTCTTCCAGTTGCAGTTTTGTGGCATCCTTCATCGTGGATCGAAGAGGGATTTTGGTGCTTGTCTGAGATGATTTGCCCTGGAAGAGGCCCTATTTTTTGGAAGAGGTGGATTTTGCCCCAATCTCGGCATGTGGGCAGGCCATGAAGAATATCTTCTTCAAGTTTTGGCAGACCTCCGTTTCAAAACTCCTGTTTTCGTTTCAGTCTTTGGTAAGTCATTATCCTGAAGGTTTCGGTGGCACTAGACTCCTTTCTATGGCAATCATAGTAGGCTTTCATCATCTGTGGAAAGTTGAGATCTTTGGAGCTTCATATAGAACCTTGGGTATGAGGATTGACATGTTCTCAGAGCCTGATGAATGCCTCTAGCACAACTTTTCTGTTTCAAAATTTATAATCCTAAAAAGCTATGACAGATGCGCCTTAAATTCGTTCTGGACCCGTTTTCTTTTATGTTCCTGCTAATATTGAGATGCTACCTGCAGGGAAAGCAATTTTATGGATGCCAGCTGTGGAAGAGCTAATTATGTTGGCCATGTCTGGATCACTACTTTTATGAAGAACACGTGATATTTTGAGCAAATGCCAGTTGTTGCTTCACTCATCAAGTATCGCAGCCTTCAACAAGGTTTTCTGCCGGTTATTTTATGGACGAATACATCACAAGGTTAGTTTTGCAGGTTTTTAGCATGTAGATTTGTGCTGTTTCGCATACTAGAAAAGATCTAACTCTATTCTGATGATGAATTTGGTGCTTAGGTGTATTGCCTAGGAAGATTTTGTGCAACTCTTCGAATAATTTAGAGCTAGGTTTATCTTCTAGGCATCTGATTTATGGCCTTCTAAATTTCCTTACTTTGCAATTACTCTCGCTTCAAGATTATTCTAATGGTGATGGGCAATGAATTGGGGCAGGACCCATCTGGGTGTGTTGTAAAGTGTCACATGTCCGATAGGACGCTGCCTTGTGGCGTGACGTTAAAATCTCCTCCTCCTCCTCCTCCTCCTCCTCCTCCTCCTCCTCCTCCTCCTCCTCCTCCTCCTCCTCCTCCTCCTCCTCCTCCTCCTCCTCCTCCTCCTCCTCCTCCTCCTCCTCCTCCTCCTCCTCCTCCTCCTCCTCCTCCTCCTCCTCCTCCTCCTCCTCCTTATCTTCACCTATATTACTCACTATTCTATGTAAACAAATTCACATTGAAAGCTTTCAAACAAGGCAAAGACACGACTCACATATCTGCCCTGGATTTTAACCCAGGCCACAACAAGACATCTCAATCCTATGGTTATTTGAATATTTCCACCAATAAACCATACGTACCATAATAAATTAGTGATATATTCTTAAAGGAGCACTCTTACACATATGTATCCATGTTTCTGCCATGATTCTTACCATTTCCTCCCTGCTTCTTACGTTCCCAGGCCAAGATTCCAGCATGTTTATCATTCCCCTTGATTCCCTAATCATTTATTTGCTTCTCTATGCCTGTCATACTGATTACTATCATACTTTCCCGAAAGCTTTTTGTTTACTTGTATTCATAATTATTATCTATACACAGTTACTTAACCCCTGCCATACATATCTTATTTCCATCCTATTATGAGATTATTTATCGTATCAGACCTAGGTTTAGAAAATTAGTATCTTATCTTCCTCATAAGCTTGTCCAGAACTTATTCCATCTTATCATATAACCTAATGTACCATGCAGACCCTGCTTGCTGCACCGTATTGTTATTTGTCTTCTTCCCAAAGTTTGTCTTTCCAAATTTTCTTGGAGGTCCATTTCCGGCCTCCTGAGCTTTGCTTCTCTTACCCGGCCCTCTAGCATAGACACCCTTAGGCATGATCCTTAAGCGGTTCAACTCTGTTCAGCGCTAGCGCTTACGAAAAATTTGAGCGGGCACTTAAGATTGGGCGCCCTTCCGCATAAATACAATTCTGGATATATTTTTTCACCAACTATGCCTTGAATGCCAGCGGCTACCCTATTCCAATCTTGACCATCTTTACCAGCTGTGCCGGCATTCATAACTCGGCATCATACTCAAGAAATCTTATCTTGACCATATTCCGGAGCCTTTACCAGCTGTGCCGGCGTTCATAACTCGGCCTCATACTCAAGAAATCTTCACCTGACCCTTAGCTTTTGCAATAAATACAACCATCCATAGCACCATACCTTTTTTCTTTTGTATTTTGTATCCGTACACCCGTATCCTGCATTTCTATACACCATTCCTTAGCCTAGGTCTGCAATAAAGCAAAAAGCCACAATATCTCCTTTTCACACCATATCTTATGACATGATATGTTAATTAATCAACTGCCTCACTATTTAATGCTCCAACCATATAATCATAATGCCAAAACCATCCATTTATCCCTATATTTTTCATATCCTCTTAAAGCTCTATTTCCAGCCCAACAATCACATATTCCAACTAACCACCATTTAGATCTTAGCTTTTCACTAAATTAAATCGAACCATAAAAACAAACATAAGCATACCTTATATTATTTGTAGTCACGTATCCATGATCTCATACCCATAGTTTTTGTACATCATTCCTTTTGCCTAAGTCAGCAGTATTCTATCAACTACTATTCCCATGCCAATTCTAATCCCCACATGCCATCTTTTTTAATACCATAATCCCCGCCCCATCATATTGTAGCCTTATTTAATTAGAGCCATCCTCTCCATCTTTATTCCATTGTCCCTTAAGGATCCCATTACACCCTTTCATATCATATTTTAAATTTCCAAAATCTCCTCCTCCTCTTCTTCTTCTTCTTCTTCTTCTTCTTCTTCTTCTTCTTCTTCTTCTTCTTCTTCTTCTTCTTCGATACATCTTTGCCACGATTACATAACAGATTATTGTACACCCTACATTAATCCGTACTCCTTCTAGGCAAAGACAACACTACCCATATCCACCCTGGCGTTACCCAGGCCACACATGTATAGTTGCAAATTTAAGAGAACAAGCAGATTTATTACAGAAAGAATCCAGACTGTCATTTTACATATCCTGTAGTGTTTATTTGCCTTCAAGTATTTACATTGTTTTAGTTTAATCTTATCATATATTATTAGAATAAATGTGTAGCAACATACGATAAATAAAGAATCTGATCATTTGGTTTCAAGCAATACATTCTACAATATTAGAGAAATCTTAATCCATACTGTTCAATTTATATTGCTCAATTCACTATAAACATAATATGCTTCATTCAATAGTTTCAGAATCTAGAATGTCAAGTATAAGTCTTGATGATCAAGAGCAGATCTCCAAACCATAAGCCTGCGTATTATATATTGGACAGATCATACCATAAGCTGCCATGTCTCTTTGTACCATAACAGTCCAAGAAAACAGCTCCAAGATATTTTTTATGAATACGAAACCATTTGAACCAACATCAAGGAGACGTAGTTTCGGTTACCTGCACCCAATCAAGACATAAGTTAGCAAACGGTAACTATGCAAGGGGCGTCAGGTAAGCAGTGAAACTACGTGGCTCTTCGCCCTTCACCTTTAGGCTCAAATGCCTTATACAAGGTCAGTTTGAATAAATAAGAAATTATAGCATGTATCAGCTGTATAGTAATAATGCTACTTGTTCAAAAACATATATTTCGAACTCTGGTCAGTCCTTATTGTTGTCTATCTAATCAAAGATTGAATATTTACCTCATGCAAAGATCATATTCATCAAAGAATTAGCTATTTTCATATGGCTGTACCAAATGTCTAACTGTTACCATGTATTGACCATGACTTTCAGATAATCATTATGCCAGCATAATCTTGAAGAACCATGTAAAATAACCTAATAGTCTTACAGATCAGATCTACCTTTCATTATCTTCTACATTCTATCTAAGCCTATCTTACTACTTTTGTATTTTCCAGAACATAGTTTGCTATCTTGCTTCTAAAAGCATGCAGTATGTTTAATCCGGCTGACCTTAGTTTAATGCCCAAGGGGACTTCCATATAGGCTCATAAAATCAAGCATGCAAGTCCAAACAAACCACCATAAAGCAGATCATATTCAAATGAAGATAGCATTAGCAGTGCCAGCTATAAGACATTATTAGACTCTTGATAGACAATGCCTATATCTATTCAGAAATTAACTTATCATGGCAGTCTTTTATGCATAATTATTACGTAAACCAGCAAATATGAACCCATCGCCAAAGGAGCCACACTGCAGACTGCATCCTCATAAAATATTTCTTAACAACATAATATTATCTCATATTATTCAATTATCAGACTTGTATCAGCAGCGTCTAACTAAGACCTACTATAAACTAGATCTATTCCAAGGAAGGTGCCTCTTATGCTAAATTTACCATGTCCAAAAGGCTTCCAAATATAGAGTTTAAGCTATTTTAGAGCTTTAAAAAATACAACGGCAGAAGTTATGCATACCACAATGACGTCTATAAAGGCATATTTAAGCATGCATCAAATATTGAAGTATTATAAACCTGTATTTGAGCGCTCCCTCCACCATTTTGCTTATTTTGGTCCTTAGCATTATTGAATTTGATTCCAGCATTAGATTTGCCAAACTTCCTCGGTGGATAGCTCCCAGTATTTGGCATCTTCTTGTTCTTCCCAGGGATTCTCTCGTAGACTCCCCTTGGCATCTTGATCACTGTATGTATCACCAGCAACTGAGCGCCTTCACTCAAGGTCTGTAGGTAAGTCGTATCCAAAATTCCATAGACAAAATGTATTTGAGGCCATCCCGCCCATCCATTAAAGCACCGGTCAAAAGTTGCCGCCATTAGTACCTCTATGTTTAATGCAAACTGCTAAGATTCATCATTCAGTCTACGATAGGGCATACCCTAATTAAAAATGCATCTCGATTTTCCCATTGTATCAATTATCCTTCATAGAAATATCCCCTAATATCCATAAACATATATAATAAATAATATCCCTCTAATTCCACATTAATGGTTAACCTAAGCCATTATAGCTATAAATATCATGTTAATTTCCATGGTATCAGTATTATCGTGATCAAGCAAATGCATACACATGAAATATTAGCATCTAATGTAAATATCATGTATTTTCACAAGTCTCATCATTTTTTGTCTATCTCATGATAATATTGAAAACATTGCATATTTTTCATATGCTCCGTGTTATCTATTCTTCTTCTTCTTCTTCTTCTTCTTCTTCTTCTTCTTCTTCGCCCACAACCCTCCCTCGGGTACTAGGGCACTTCTTTTCATAGGATGCATTAATGAATGCATAATAGGATGCAGGACCCTTCCTATGAAAAGAAGGGTCCTACTATCCTACACGCATTAGTTAATTATTTAAGATATCTTAAAACTATTTTAGCATCATAAATCAGACCTGGAAATTCTTCAGAAGCAATCATACGAGTAACATTCTCTATTAGATCCTCTTTTAGAAAACCATTGTTTGTGAATTCTTCAATCAATCCAGTGATATCTTTCGCCGCCTCGATTGGACTCGAATGTGCATATAAGTATGGTAAAATTTGCGATATGATCACTTTACTTGCATTCAGGTATGGCCGACAGCTGGATGCATGGATGAACTTGATAATTCTAAACGGAAGTTTAGTTCTTTTATCATATCTGCTGGTCCTAAACAGTCCTGTAGCTTGGTCTAAAACCTCAAAAGAAACATTGAGGAAGTTACCTCTATAACCTGCTCCCTTTGATCCATCATTATTGTATTTATATATCGTTTCATCTTTTATTTGGAGCACATCTAGATTGTATATATTCCAGCTGTCTAGGCAGCTCTTCTCCTTTTGGAAGAATTCATCTAAACACCCACCATTTGGGATAAAAAGGTCATCCATGTACCGTTTGGCATCTTTGAATCTTATAATATCCTGAAATCTGCCCTGCTGTGCTAATTTCTCTATGAAAGTATATTCAAAAAATGATAGATATATGTTACACCACTCTGGAGAGCATGCAAAACCCATCGGAATGCCGCTTCGTTGTCTCCACACATTGGTCCCTTGAATTAGAAAACAATTCTTTAGCAGCCAAGTGTTTAATTGATAGAACTGTATATAATCCATACTATGCCATGAGCTGCCATCTTGGTTACAATTACTCCATTTGGACACAACGTCATCCTCAATTACTTTGTACCATAGCTTAAATTTAGCCCCATTTCCGCTCATATAGGAAATAGCCAGTTCTATAATCTGCCCCATAACATTGCAGATACCATTGTCACCCTCAACTGGTATATTTTCATAGCATTTAGAAATGTCAGCAGTAAATATGTCATGTATTTTGGCGGGTAGGTTTAACATGACTTCGTACATCGAATTTACCATCCAGAATGGGTTAACCTTGCCTGGTAGAAGCACATTCAGTCTACTCATCTTTTCCATATATGCTTTCGGAAGAACATCAATAATGCCTCTGAGACCTCTAGATATAATCTTTGCGGGTAAAGTGAATATTGTACGATTGGCATTAGTAATCCAGCGATATTCGCTTTTATGCGCTTTAAAAGTACCTAATAGATAAGGCATCCTATCCTTGTATGGACAATCTAGATCAAAATGCAGTTTTAGGCTCTCATCCAGCTGAATTTGTAAACTGTCAATCTTTATCTTGTGACCTTCAAAATCTGAACCCTGCAACCTCTGTCTTGCCATGTCCCTGATATGCCATGGACATATAAATGAAGGCACATTTGTCGCCTTGTCAACACCAGAAACATAAAGGTTTTTCACAATCCAATCCATTGCTTTTCTGACTTTATAATCATACAGAGCACATTTCGTTTTTTTATGTCGTTTAACTAAGTCTTCTGCCTTTTCCTTAATAATCCTAAGTAGACTTCTCTTGATCCCATCCTTTTCCAATGGATGTAGAGATCTCCCTCTGGCAGCATGCCATTCAAAAAACTGCTCTAAACCTTTATCCATGTCTGTCATGAGCTCATCTATGCATAAAGGCTTATCAGGGATGTAATTTAGTCCCTTTTGGACCATATTTCTTAATTCTCTTGACTTGATGATATTAACATCCAGTGTTCTCACATGGCCAACACTTTTATCAATGTATCTTGCCAATCCAGGCGCCTGACAAACGCATTTAGGGATCTCTTCAGCTGCAAAAATTCTGAATGGCTTATACATATAGTCTACAAGTGGCTTTGAATATCTCCAGCCAAAAGCCGTATCTTGCATTATAAATTCACCAAAATCTCCAAGCCTTTTAATGATATATTCCTTAATGCAGGTGTTAATCTCTAGCTTATCCATTAATTTTGAAGAAAATAGAAAGTGTATCCTGATCTTACGTCTTTCCAGCAGCCTCTTGTTAAATAGTGTTTTATGCCCATTTGAATTCCGCACGATCACTCGTTTTTCCTCTTCAATATCCTGCATGCAATGGAGTTTTTCTCAGTGCATCTCTTTTGAAATATTTGCAGGGACCTTTATAGATACACATCTTAAAGTAGAATACATCTAAGAGACATTATCTTATCTGAATTATTAGTAATCTTCACGCACTATTTTACGATCCATAATCTCTGTAGTAAATTTGCATCTGCATTGTTTATCTTACCACTTGCATCGTCCAATAGGGCATTTTCTGTAGATCATCGGCCAGTAAGCCCTATATCTAGACATATATCCAACCAATGCTTCCAAAGATATAGCCTTATTGCCGTAGGGAAGCGAATCCATGCCCATGAATGCGCCTTTTTCAATAAATATTTCCGGCATATGCCTACTGTACATATCTGTCCTGATTTTTTGTATTATTATAGTAGTCTCTCTCTACTATAGCTATTTCGAACATGTGTATAGCGAGCATATTAGACTATTATTTGGCGAATTTGCATTTTAGAACCTATTAATATCTAGATATACAGTCACCCGAATACTATTCATATTTAGGTGTATTTGTGCTCAAAGAACCCTTTAACTTTATTTTAGATATCTCCAAATATATCTTAGATTATTATTGCATGCCTGTTTTATTGTATATCCAACCTTTAATCTAGAATAACGTGTCATACAGGGGATTAATCTCTGCCTTTATGGCATATTTTTTCAGGTCCATCCGCTTTTGCACATTGTTGTAGTGTGCTGCATCTGTTTGCCTATTTCTGTATATTCAACACTGTAATTTGTACTCCATGCGCCCTTGAACATATTCTTAACCATCTTGCATGCAGTATAAATTGTCTGATATTTCCATTAAGCATTGTAAATCTATCATATTACTTTATGTTTGTAATTCTTCTAGCTAGACGATGAGCCTACTTCAGTATTATATTTATTCTGCTAGAAATGAACTGTAGCATGTCATTTATAAGCGTATGTAGAAAACAGAACCATCTCATTATGAAAGCTTACATTAGGACATATCTCAAAACATCCCTGCGTATGCATAGAGGTCTGCATATTGTACAATAATTAAGTACAAGGAAAAGCATATATCTATCGCAAATATTATTTAGTATGAAGTCTGGTATCTAAGTACACTATGGGCAGTCAGTGGGCCCAAATAGTGTCTTCTGCAGATAGCAGGAATGCATGCAAGGGCCTGTAGACCCTTGTCATGAGAAATCATGAAATCAGTAGAGTAGCCTTTCTGGCTTATCCACTAAGTACTTATGCAGTCCTTCTGGTTTATCTCCTTTGTTGACTGAACATTCACCAGGGGTACCAACTACCATCGAATCAGATAGATTGATGATGCTTTCTACTGCTTTTGAGGATGCATCCGGATTAGACCTAGTAACCCTGGGTGGCAAAAAGCATTCACTTCCGCTGGCAGTCTTGTTTGACTGGTATGCCACAACCTGCTCGTTATTACTTCCTTTAAATTTTTTTGCTAAAAACTTCTTGTCTTTGAGCATAATTTCACATACCTCCACCAGTTTAGTGTCACCAAATGAAGCCTTCAGATCACAGTTCGAATTTGATGCTAGTTTGTTTGTCATCTTAATCAACATCTCTCTGACTTGCATGTATGCTAATTGGGCCATAACAGGTCGTTTCAGATTTTGTTGTATGAAAAACAGAAAGGATCCCATCCGACCAGCCTGTGTGTACCTTGGATAAACCTGTTCCAAATGATTCAGTACATACCAAACAGCCTGGTCAAACCATGTAATAGTGTCTGCACACGCTTGACAATTACATTTGAAGTAAGGGCTGAAGCTTCTCCATATACGATGTACGAAAGAGTAATTTCTCTCTACATCTTTATATCCCATGTGTGCTTTAATATAGAAAGTAAGCCCTTTGTTCATCTGACATCTTTTGTCAAAGAAATGTGTACCAATGGGAAAGATGATTTCCTCTTTATCCATGATCTTCGTCATACTGTTGGCGGAGTTTTCAACTTCAGCAAGATCCTCTGTGGTCAGACCAGCCATAATTATCCAAGCCTTTTTGCTAATAGGGGCAAGAGTCCCATAATTCTGGCTGCGCCATAATCCATGTGCAAATTCCTCCCCTAACCATTCTATGGCCATCTCTGAGATGATGGGGAATCTAATGCAGTTCTGCAGAGTAAGTCTGATAATATCATCTGAGTTCATGTTTATTGCTTGAGCTTCACTCTCTTTTTTCATAAGATCTAAATCCACTTGAGGTATATAGCTGGTAAAGCCCTGTGTGCCCAGCTCTTCCGTACCAGGGCTGATCTTTGTGCTGCCTTTTACTTCAAATGTGACATCAGTTAATTCATGAACTTTCTCAAGGTATGTAACTCCTAGCTTAAACTCCAATGCAAGCATATCGTCCATATCCGTTCTGTCAGCTAGTACTTCTTGTGTTTCAGCAAACACTTGATCTAGAATACATAGGCATTCTATTGCAATCATCTTCTTTTCATCAAGTTTCTTAAATATCTCCAGCCAACTACTGAAACCTAGGTGGCTGATGGGAGAAAATGTACCTGCCGGAAGGTCCTTTGCTTTTGCAATCAGGAAGTCATGTATCTCCTTTTCAGGGATTAGACATAATATTGACTGAACTGCCATATTTGGCGCATCTCCCAGCACATCATAGCCGAGACCAGCCAACTGTGTATGCCACCCTATTTTTCTCTGTACATACATACCAGAAGAAGATTAGCATTAAGCCAAAATCTCTCATGACAGTAAAAACATTAAATGATAGGTTGGTCTAACCAACCATGAGGAAACTTGTTTCAGCAGGCTGAGGATCAGAAATTCTATATGTAACTTTATAACAGACATGTGTGCATGCCAGATATCTCTAGCAAGTGGAAGTCCCGAATTCTTCTTCGATACATCTTTGCCACGATTACATAACAGATTATTGTACACCCTACATTAATCCGTACTCCTTCTAGGCAAAGACAACACTACCCATATCCACCCTGGCGTTACCCAGGCCACACATGTATAGTTGCAAATTTAAGAGAACAAGCAGATTTATTACAGAAAGAATCCAGACTGTCATTTTACATATCCTGTAGTGTTTATTTGCCTTCAAGTATTTACATTGTTTTAGTTTAATCTTATCATATATTATTAGAATAAATGTGTAGCAACATACGATAAATAAAGAATCTGATCATTTGGTTTCAAGCAATACATTCTACAATATTAGAGAAATCTTAATCCATACTGTTCAATTTATATTGCTCAATTCACTATAAACATAATATGCTTCATTCAATAGTTTCAGAATCTAGAATGTCAAGTATAAGTCTTAAGATCAAGAGCAGATCTCCAAACCATAAGCCTGCATATTATATATTGGACAGATCATACCATAAGCTGCCATTTCTCTTTGTACCATAACAGTCCAAGAAAACAGCTCCAAGATATTTTTTATGAAAAAGCATTTGAACCAACATCAAGGAGACGTAGTTTCGGTTACCTGCACCCAATCAAGACATAAGTTAGCAAACGGTAACTATGCAAGGGGCGTCAGGTAAGCAGTGAAACTACGTGGCTCTTCGCCCTTCACCTTTAGGCTCAAATGCCTTATACAAGGTCAGTTTGAATAAATAAGAAATTATAGCATGTATCAGCTGTATAGTAATAATGCTACTTGTTCAAAAACATATATTTCAACTCGTCAGTCCCTTATTGTTGTCTATCTAATCAAAGATTGAATATTTACCTCATGCAAAGATCATATTCATCAAAGAATTAGCTATTTTCATATGGCTGTACCAAATGTCTAACTGTTACCATGTATTGACCATGACTTTCAGATAATCATTATGCCAGCATAATCTTGAAGAACCATGTAAAATAACCTAATAGTCTTACAGATCAGATCTACCTTTCATTATCTTCTACATTCTATCTAAGCCTATCTTACTACTTTTGTATTTTCCAGAACATAGTTTGCTATCTTGCTTCTAAAAGCATGCAGTATGTTTAATCCGGCTGACCTTAGTTTAATGCCCAAGGGGACTTCCATATAGGCTCATAAAATCAAGCATGCAAGTCCAAACAAACCACCATAAAGCAGATCATATTCAAATGAAGATAGCATTAGCAGTGCCAGCTATAAGACATTATTAGACTCTTGATAGACAATGCCTATATCTATTCAGAAATTAACTTATCATGGCAGTCTTTTATGCATAATTATTACGTAAACCAGCAAATATGAACCCATCGCCAAAGGAGCCACACTGCAGACTGCATCCTCATAAAATATTTCTTAACAACATAATATTATCTCATATTATTCAATTATCAGACTTGTATCAGCAGCGTCTAACTAAGACCTACTATAAACTAGATCTATTCCAAGGAAGGTGCCTCTTATGCTAAATTTACCATGTCCAAAAGGCTTCCAAATATAGAGTTTAAGCTATTTTAGAGCTTTAAAAATACAACTAAGCGAGGTTATGCATACCACAATGACGCCTATAAAGGCATATTTAAGCATGCATCAAATATTGAAGTATTATAAACCTCAGATTTGAGCTCCCTCCACCACTTTGTCTATTTTGCTCCTTAGCATTATTGAACTTGATTCCAGCATTTGATTTGCCAAACTTCCTCGGTGGATAGCTCCCAGTGTTTGGCATCTTCTTGTTTTTCCCAGGGATTCTCTCGTACACCCCTTTTGGCATCTTGATCACTGTATGTATCACCAAAGAATCGAAATTTTCACTCAAGGTCCAGAGGGTAAGTCGATCCAAATTTCCAGAAACAAAATGTGTTTGTGGCCATCCCGCCCAGGCTATAAAGCATCGGTCAAAAGAAGTTGCTGCCATTAGTCTCTCCATGTTTAATGCAAACTGCCAGGATCCATCTTTCAATCTTCCGTAGGGCATACCCTAATTAAAAATCCTTCTCGATCTTCCCATTGTATTGAATATCCTTCATAAAAATATCCCCTAATATCCATAAACATATATAATAAATAATATCCCTCTAATTCCACATTAATGGTTAACCTAAGCCATTATAGCTATAAATATCATGTTAATTTCCATGGTATCGGGTGATATCGGATCAAGCAAATGCATACACATGAAATATTAGCATCTAATGTAAATATCACGTATTTTCCCAAGTCTCATCTTTTTTGTCTATCTCATGATAATATTGAAAACATTGCATATTTTTCATATGCTCCGTGTTATCTATTCTTCTTCCTTCTTCTTCTTCTTTTATTCCCTTCTTCTTCATCTAAGTATATTATAAAACAAAGGAACAAACAACCCAATATATCCACCCTGGGTTTTAACACCCAGGCCACTATTTAGGCACCATCTCATATTACTGTTACATTTCAAGTTATAATCAGTAGCATTATTCTTGTATAAATATATGCCATGTCTAGTAATCCATTTTTAGTTATCATGTACTTTCATATTATATTATTTCTCTATGATTTCGTTTCTTTAAAAATGTATTTTATGATAATTTAAAAAGTTTATTTTGTTATGTGTACGTAAACAATTATCTCGTAAATCTTTAAAACATAAGATACAGCATATGAAATGTTTCCATGACATTTATTTATATGAGAAAGAACTACAATATAGAAAATAGAAAATATGTTTCCTTATCCATTCATTTCTTTATCCAAATCATAAATCAGTTGTAGTATTTATCTAAAAATTAAGACAGATCTCACCAATAGGGTATCTTGCATGTATAAATATCATTTTTCCTAGGAAACAACAATAGTCTTTGTATCGTAGTGCGTAATAAGCACTATAGAACTTTGATAAACTCCAAGTAGAGAAAATCTAGGTTACCTGCACCCAAACAATGTCAATGTTAGCAAACAAAGGTAACAAGACAAGGGGCGTCAGGTAAGCTATTAGATTTTCTGGCTCATCGCCCTTCAACCTAAGTTAATCAAATATATAATCATATGCACCAGATACTATTGAAGTATATGTGCACTACATGTAAAAACCTGTTTGTGAGACCAATCAAAAGGTCTAAACTGCTTACCACAGTTCAGTTCAACAAAGTATGGAGGCGGCCTTCTTTAGACCACAAAATATAAGGAAATCATTACATCTTCCATATTCCCCTGAAATTATACTTGTATCCTTAACTTATTATGCTTGTAGACAAGTCTCAGACCACCTAAGGTAGAAAAAGAGCCATACTTCATGTACGTACTATCTCACATGCGTTTTTATCAGATATAAAGCAGTAATGACTAATACTATTCCTACATGCAGGCTTCACGCCTAATGTATAGATCTATTTGACCATGCAGACATTTATTTAATAATGACAATAAACTATTTTCAGCATATCAAACAATGTAGTATGGGCCATTTAAGACTTATAAGTGGTGATTATCAAAGCTAGAATGCAGATCATAACATAAAGCTTTATCTTTCTCAAACGTTACCTACACTATCATCTCAAGATCAACTACACATTACTCATTTCTTTAGTTTCTTCTACTGCCAGCTTATCATAAAAATCGAACTCTGTTTTTGTACAATATCATCGTGATAATCCATTTACTTCATAGCACTCATATCTACAAGAAAGAGCAGAATATATCGAAAAATCAGAGTACTTTTATCTCCAGTACCTGATTATCGCTGCTCCCAACTGGGTTATTGGTCCTTTGCATGCTTGAACTACCAGGAGGCCGATTTCCATTATTATTCCTTGGAAACTTGTTATCTGGGCCGCCATCTTGCCCTCTAGCCCTGTATTTCTTCTCAGGGCCTCTCAAATAAACACCTTTTGGCATGTTTCAAAATCTCAGAATGAAGCGGCTGTGTTTCCTTAGGCGCCGATTGAGGTTTCGGCACTTCAAACCTAAGGATAAGTTATGGCAAGGATAATTTCGTATAAGACATCACCATAATTTAATGCCACCGGCCATATCAGATTTTTTCTTTTTGCTTTATGTCAAATAGCCCTAGGTCTTCAAGTAATATCTATATACTCTGACCGTATTTTTCTGGGGGGCTGAGATAGAATCTTGACCACCGAAAAGCATTTAATAAGTATATTTGTACGTACCTTAACTATTCTCATGGTATAAACGATCCAACATGCTATTTTTTGCCAATAAAGGCATGGTAAAGTATGTCCACCAACCTGTCACAACTTATCAAGGTAAAGAATATATAGGTTATATTCATAGGTTTATCATCATAACAAACATTTTGCCACTATTTCCCTTAAACAAATATATTATCTCTTTCAACCATATTCAACTCCTCTTTTTCAACACATACTTAGCCAATCTTTCTCATAGTATCCTTTTTTATCCTTTTTCAACTCACATTTTCTTCTTATTCACATTTAAATCAAGACTTACATGGTAAAAATTTTACTACAATTTCTGATTCTGTTCAAGATGTAGAATACATTCCCACATATCCATCAAGGGTAAAACCAAAATGGAAGGCACAATACCTAAAACATGGTTGGAATAATGAACTTCTTTAATATAATTATGCAATTAATCATTTAATATTTATATATAAAGTTTTAGAATGTAGTAAGATAATCATATCAGATTTAATTTTACATCCTATTAGAAAATATATCCATTGTTCATAAAATCAAATTCAATGAGCATTTAATTTTCGAATTTGAGGAAATATATTGTTCATAAAGTAATTCTTGGTCATATAGTTTCTAAATAGCAATCTCTTATTTTAATATATCATATGACAACATACAAATTCCAGCACATTAATTTCCCAATTATATTATGTCATAGTTTTAAACATGTAGACTGTTATAATAAACTATCTCAACATCTCAAAGTTTTAGCGAATAACCATGCATTAATCCTTATAACAATGTTTTATTGAAGGAATCTAACTTATAGCTTTCTCTCAAGGAATCTAACTTATAGCTTTTATGTCAAATGGACTTAGGGTCTTAAATGTCGATGTAAATCGGGGCTTAAAAGGGGTTTTATTTATTTCTTTATTTATGTAAGTTTTCTAATTATTGAATGCCTTTATTTTTTTTTGCATGTACACTAATAACAAAATCATTAAACTCTTGGAAATCGATTTTTTCGCGGCTCGAACATTCTAGGTAAGAATTTGAGTTTAGTGGGAGAATAAAATTTTAATGTTTTATTTAGGTTAAAAAAACTTGGGAGACTTGGACAAGGGCATGAGGTGACTCATAACAGGTGGAGGAGACTAGGTGTTCCGGTCAAAACTCACTCTTTACTCTTGTAATTTTATTGATTAATGTATTTAGTTTAGAAAAAAATGGGGAGACTTGGACAAGGGCATGGTTAAATCTCCTTGTGAGTGGAAGACTAGGTGTTCACGGGTCCAAGCTCACTTGGTTTACTCTTTAACAATTTTATTGATTAATGTATTTAGTTTAGAAAAATTTGGGGAGACTTGGACAAGGGCATGGTCGGCTCCGCCTTGAGTGGAGAAGACTAGGTGTTCAGGGTCAAGCTCACCACTCCCCTACTTTATTTTTTTTTTTAATATATCAATAAATAGAAATCTTTCTGGGGATTGGACAAGGGCAGGGTTTTTTGAAAAAAATTGCATTATTGATTTTTTAGTTTCTAGTTAAGAATGTTGTTTTTAAAGATGTTAGGGATGTCAAAGAAACAACGATGTGGAGTGGTTAAAAGTAAAAAAAAATTTAAATAGTTGGTTTTAAAAAAAAAAAAAAAAAAAGGAAACTAACTCTTAAAGAAGTAGGTAAAAGATTCATAATGAAGGTTTGAAAAAGTCACAAAGCAAGATTAATGAATCTAAATTGGTTTTTAAGGTATGGCCCACATTTGTGAAGACACTAATGATTAGTGAGATTAGGCATGGTCATAAATGAGATATGTGCTAACGAAAGTCCCGACGGGGAGATGCAAAGCCCAGTCAGCGATGTGCGCCATTTTGTCGGACATGTGAAAAGGAAGTGCCAATTTGAGTTAGCACAAAATGGCGGTCAAGAGAAATGTTGACTTCTCTCCTTGACACACATGTAAAAGCCAATGATTGGAAACCCCATGGATGAACGAAGACATGTTTGAAGCATTCGGTCACCGACTTAAAAGTTCAAATGCGAGGGGCTAAGTATCAAGGAATGGGTAGCTTCATGGAATTCCTCAAAGAAGCGGCGTTTGGATCACAAAGAACATCATTGCGGATCTCAATACCGCGTCGGTTGGAGGTAATTAAAAATGCTTTGCATCGAGGGAAGCTCTAGTGGGCGAGGGCTAAGCAAGGCCACTTTTCTTTGGAGAATCACATGAACACATCAATCTTTGTTGATCCCCATGCCAGTAGAAGTGGATGTGTCGCCTTATTGAGGAAAAACCAACACATCGCCGTATCAAATCAAGATCAGCGGAACACAACACTTCCAAGATGATGAGGCTATCTGATTGGATGGGTTTTCAAGGAACAAAAGATAGAGGCGGAGGCGTATGAGATGGCTCAAGATACATGCAGCTTCAAGAGCCATCATCTTTGGCTACATCCATTGGACTTGCATATGAAGTTACTAAAGCTCTAGTGGGGATACCATAGGGCCAATGGTGATTCTACCTTTCATGAATGGAGAGACACTTGCACACTTGTTTGACTATTTACCTAATAACTTGTCGTTTTAGAAGATGGTCAAATGCAATTGCTAGAAGCGCCAAGAAGAGCCCGACAAACATAGGTGAACTTAGGAACAAAATCACGAGTTGTATATCGGTATGTTCGAAGATAGCTCTTGCCCTAGCGAAGGTGTGCGTTGAGATCCAAAAGGCCACTTCCTCACACAAAGCTTAATTGCAAGAGAGTCAAATTACATTTTGATGATGAGTACCAAAATGTGTGGGGGTGCCATTGGTGATTGGGACAATGCAATTCATTTTCACGTAAAAGGCGTCGTCCCTTGTTGAAGTGTATTACTTACTTACTTTGGGATGGACAAACAAAATATCCATGGTTAGAAGCTGTGTTTGAGAAATCAAAGGATGATGATGGGTATATGGGGACCACGAAATTCATGATGTCTATGCATTGGGATATATTTATGAGATGCTTACGGATTTCATTACAAGCTATCACGGCGAATGGAGTGGTTTTAATAATAACAACAATGCCCAATGGATTAATCCAACCCATATGTACCAACGGCGTCTTGACAAGTTGGAGGAGCAAAAACAAGAATGATGTGCCCTACATTGAGGGCGTATTCTCATCCACGACCAAAGCTTCGAAGTTGTTTGAAGCCTTACAAAGTGTTGGAATATCTTCTACCATGGTTGTGAGACAAAAAGGCGACACATGAAGTGCATGGATGCCTTGGAGATGTCAAAATTGTTGTTGTCACAACTCAAATAATGAATACAATATTGTATATCTTGCCATGTTTAAAATTATTAAATTTTTTAATTGTCTAATAACCAAATATATAAAGACACTTTTAATTATTCAAATCCCAATGTTTTGTAATGAACTTCCCATGTTGCTAACATTTGTTGCTTTCCTACTATGTTATTCATGGCCTCCATATAAATAACTTGCAAGTTTTTGCACATGTCCGACAACCATGGGATCGCGGCGATGGCATATCTATTGTTCACAACTTTACTTCTCGCGTGGCTTGGTAGCCTTATTGACGACCCTAAACCTGCAAAGGGCCTTTAAGAGGCGAAGTTGGTCGTTCGGGTTTAGCTCGCCACCACCCACCTCCACCATTGTGTGGATTTGGTATGGATTTTTTCTAGGATAAAATGTAAGTTAACCATTTATTTTTAACGTTCTAATGTTTTTAAATGTGGCGTGTAAATGCGGTTCGCGTCCTTCTTTTCCTATGCATAATGTTAGATGATTAATTGGTTATGGGCGGATCTTCTTCTCACCACCACCGTAGAAGAGGCGGGAAAAGGACCACCATCCGGCGGGGAAAACTGGCGAAGAAGCGAGGGAACTTCAGGATATCATCGGCGATAACCACTGAAGATAGGTGGAATGCCTTGCAATTCGGGATGTCGCCAGAAATGGAAGTGCCTTGGTTTGTTGAACAAAGTAGAAGCGGAGGAATGCGAAGCCCGCGATGACCCTCCGTCATAGCTCATACACTCCTTGAGAATTCAATCTTGGGCCCGTTCGAGCGCGAGGGGAGAATGAACCCCAAGGAAGCCGGCCGTGCGTCTACGTCGAGATGGGGCGCAATTCCTCTTCAAGCTCACGGTTAAAGATGGTGCACCACGCACCACCTCCGCGAAGGCATCTCTTTCAATATGGTGGGTTCATCTTGAATTATGCCCTTTTTGTTCACTAACACATATTCATATGTTAGTGGTATGTTGAGTGTAGTAGCGAAGTTGCGGCGCCCGACAACTGCGGATGGCGACAATTTTTGGAAGATGGCTAATAATGTCACAAATGGCGTTTGCCATAGCGTCCACAAGGGTGAATGGAACTTCGGGGAGCCTATGATGAGGGGAAAAGAGAGGATCAAGGAGCTTTTAGAAGCCCGAGAATATCCAGAGCTCAAGTCGGAGAGATCTCATGGAGGAGGTTTGTTCAAAAGCGGGGTAAACATGTTAAATCCACCGGGTATTAGGCTCTTTGGTTCTTCATTATAACCTCATTGTACTCATATTTTATTTATATTTTGCGGAGGTGTCGGAAAAGCGGTGAAAATACTTGCCAAAGCTTCTGAGGAGTCCCAGAATAGGAAGTGGCCACGACCCTATCACAGTTGACTAATGAGGCATTTCAAGTACATCATCTCTCCCATGAGTGGTATAATTAGGTGATGCCATGTGGACTAAGTCCTTGTATTGCATTGTAGTGTTTGAAGGCCAACATATTATCAAAGAAAGGGGAAGCTAGAACAAAGGCGTATTTGGGCCCAGAATGCAGGCGAAACAAGTGGCGACCATAGTGCCAATAAAGGCTGATGCAGCGGTTATGGCTTTTACGGATAAACTATTTGTAAGTATAAATTTGGTTTTATAATGTAGGTTCGAGTTGAACACTAACATTAGTTTTGGTGCTCATTCTCAATAGGCGTCATTTCTTTGGTCGCCCGTTTTGCTAAAGATGAGCGAAAGGGCCTTCAAACAAAGGCGATCATCGCGACCATCGCGCGTCACATGCTAGCAGCGTGAAAGGGGATGAAGTGTGTATCATTCATTAGATAATTATTTGTGACTACAATGAACTAATTGTTGCGATACAATATAATGCGGGTAAATGAAGGCAAAGCCAATGAAGAAGAAGAAGAAGGCAACAACTAAAGACTTAATATATTTTGTAATGTGCAAAATTACATTTGTGAAATATATTAATTGAATTCAATTTAAATTTTTATGCTTTGTTCTTATTATTTGTGATTTTTTGTTATGTTAATTTTTATGCTTTCGATTCTATTTTTTTATTCTTAGATTTATTAAACATTTAATTACATATTAAACAATAATGCTTATCTACCATTAATATAATTTAATCAATATTTGTTTCTATTTTTCGAATTTTTAAATTTTTTAAATATTTATTCTCGATTTATTTTGTTCATATTTAATATTTATTAATACTATTAATATTATTGATAATATTAATATTAATAAATATTACTAAATATTTATTTATATTAAATATTTGTTAATTTTTGAATATGAATATTAAGCTGTCCGGATTAAATCATATTGAATAATATTAAATAAATATTTTTTTTATCAAAATTCCTTAATGTCGTCGTTGAGCGGCGTTATGCTGCCGATAATACGCCATGTCGTGGCGTCGTTGAGCGGCGTTCTCAAATAGCGGGCCGGAAGCCCGGTGACGGCCGGGCAGTGGCGACCACGCCCGACAGCGTCGTTGAGCGGCGTTTCACCGCAGCGGCGACCGTCCGGTACCTTCTGGCGGCAGCGCTCCTTGGCCCAGACCGGACATGATGGCGATGTACTTGTCGTCGTTGAGCGGCGTTGCGAATCATCGCCACCCGGTAGGTACGCTGGCCCCGGTCCTCCCGGCAGTCTTGATGCGTGACCATTGTCGCCGCGGCGTTGAACGGCGTCGTAATAAAAAACTTAAAAAAGGCGCCGGGATTCGCGGCAGCGTTATAGCGGCATATAAATGTCGTTTATCGACAGTCCGGCGTCCCGAAAAACGTCGTTTATCGGCGTTTTGGCGTCGATCATCGGCGATGGAAGCGGCGTCGGGCGATAAAATGAAACGTCAATCGTGGGGCTTTGGTTTTGTAATTATCGCGGTGGATCACCGGCTTTGAAGATGGGGTTGTTCAATCTTTGTTAGAAAATAAAAAGCGGCTTGGAGCTTGGAGAGCGGTTTAGGAGGTCGCGGTCAGTGGATCGTTGTTTCCATCATATAGTGTTTTCTCAATCCATCGTTGATTCTTTGGGCGGTAACACCTAAATCCCTCTGGAGAGCTTGAGTATTTACTTATTTCTTGCATTAGTATCCGCGTAAGTTGTTTGGGCTCATTCTTTCTTTAAAATTTTTTTAAAGCGGGTTTTGCTCCATTAGTCTTAGGGTTTAGAGGATAATCGGCTGTACCTTGGATCCGGCTTGAGGTAAATTTTTGGGTTGATGTTTGTGCCATGTTTGGCGTTATGCGTGTGACTAATTAAAGGGCTGCATTTTAGTGTTTTGACCAACGCTTCAAAATGGCGAGCGGGAACTGGAGCCGACTTCATCCGGCGGCACATCCGGCCCTCGCACCCGTGGTAGAACAAGCGTGATTCGTCTTCAATCACGGCTTCATCGGGTGTCCCTCTTATATTTTATTACGCACTATGTGTTTGCTCCTTCCAAATATCACGGGATGCATGTCGCCTTCTATTTCATGGCAGCGAGGCGGCGACAACGGCCGGACGACATCGGGTTCGTTGCAAACAGCGTTTCTTCTATAGTTAAAGCGTTTATTACGGATGGGCTCTGTTGTTGGAGTCGGATAAAGAGAAACTAGAGTTTCCAACCGGTGGAGCTTCAGGTAAATTAGTTTTTGCATCCCTTTTCTAGGTCCTATTTCCACTTCCTTGGAAGCAATTGAGAGGCATATGCTCTGTAAGATTCAAACAATCCAAAAGAGGGTTCTATTATTTACATTGTTACGTTGGGGTTGTCACGATCTTCACAATGCTCGACTCAAGTGCCCTTTTTTTTTTCGATCTGAAACCTAAACACAAATGATACGGGTATATCGAAGCAGCGGATGCATCTTCGCGATGCATGCACAAGCGAAGGTACACTCCATTTAAATGAATCTTTTGTGGTTTTATATTTTTGTTTTTCTCGTTTATATACTTCATTGTATGTTTATATATTTAGGTTTTTTTTATTGCTCATATTGCATCCAAAATCCAAGCTCGATGCCTCAGGCGAAATGGAAGAGTATTTTTTTTTATCGAGGGAAAAAATGCGGTATGTGTCAAGCTTTGTGGATAAAGATAATATTTTTGCTTGGTCACATTTAAATTTGGAATTACACTACCTTTTTCGTGGTGATTGCTTGCTTTTACCTTCATTTAGGTTCCGATTGTTGTTTTGGCTCAAACAATGAAGTTACCATAAAGAAACCATGGACAAAGAAATGCAGTGGACTCATCTTATATTTTCTTTCTCTAGCGCCATGGTATTTTTCATGTTTGGATGCTTATTGTTTTGATCGATTGTTGCACATGGCTATTGCTCCTTTCTATTTCTTACTGTATAAGGTACATCTAGCAAGATGGCATAAAGTGTTGAATTTGCAAACCTCCTTCAAAGAATAGTTCAATGTGGTTTTATTTGCAACTTTTTATAGTAGTGCGCCTCTTGCTTTGTTAGCATGTTTCAAGTCTGAAATTCTGCTAAGTACATTTTTCAGTAAAGTAAATCATCTTATGATTGTGTCGGGGTATTATGGGCGGTAATTTTATTGAATTAGGGAAAGCTATGGAAGAGAGTAAATTTGTGATTCACGAAACCCCTCTACAATGCCTATTTTATGCATCATATAAGAGCACAATGGTAATTCTCCTCATTCTTTCTTCAAGATCTTTGGGTAGATCCCCATCCCTTTATTATTCTAATTAACGTCTACATCGGGTCCTCTATAATGTATTATTTCCAATGCCTTTACGTGCATGTATATTTCACATTCAAAGATATATAGTTATTGTGGCAAACCATTTGAGTGGCGTATCTTGTAAGCACAATCTCATTTTACGTCTCTAAAAGTTCCTCAAACATACCTCTAGGATCCATAGGGTACCAACTCATAGGATCACTCTTAGGGGCGTTATCATGGACACAATCGGTTGAAGGAAACCCAAGTTGAACTTTGATTATCAAGAATGCCATTTTTCTTTAAAGGCACACCCCCAACCAAATACACACCCACCCACCCACCCTCCCACGATAGCCTAAGCTCTGAAGCCCTTGAGGCCATGCTGGGTGTAACTCAGGTACGGAGAGTTAGCATCAAGATCGAGTGGAGCTGGTCCGATAAGATTTCCATCCACGGCATGTTCGGCCGTAGGTACCAAGTTTTGGATTGCTTTGAATTGTTTTGGACTGTTTTGGGTCCCACTATTGCTCTCGACGCCAGCCCTCAACTTGCTCTTGCATAGACCCCCTTGATTTGCCCTTTACGGCTTTCTCTCTCTAGGGTTTTACAATCTCTCTCTAGCCCGAAACCCCAAAGCGCCCAAAGGTGCTCTGCACGCTTCGAGTCCCCAAATTAGATTCTAAAAGCACCTTCTAGGCAGCCCGGGGCAGATCCAACCTTGGCACCCTTTAGCGTTGCCTTGTTCTCGGCCATGGCGGTAGGATCAAGCGTATGGCGGGGAGACCCGTGGAAGAATTTCGTTGTTTGCTGAGCGATCCGATCCGGCCCTATGACCCCACGATTCGCCTACGCCCGGGACAGCCCCATCCGGTTGGGCCCAGGCCCTCTTACGGCACCACCGGTCCGATGCCTCTTTAGGCTGCGACTTTGGACATCCTTGATGCTTTCGGCTCAGTGCTTGCCTCGTGGGGGTACTTGATGGGATCCACCGCGGTCGTGCCGCTGCCACTCTCACCAAAGGCGATACCCGATTTGCTTCTTGGCGAGGCTGGAATCGATTACTAAATTCTTTGCCGCGATGCGTAGGGCCGGCCGGCCCGTTCAGTGGTGGGTCACCGGCCCGGCGACTCTGAGGGCCCTCCCATGCATGGCCCGTAGTGAGATGCACGCCTATGACGTGACCGATCTCCATAATACGCCTGGCCTCCTCCGGAGGGATTTGCAGCCCACAATCGGTGAGAGGTCCGCTCCCGTCTTTGATGCGGCCCGCGGCTCACTCAAACCCTTTCTCTGCGCATTGTGGGCCTTGCGGAGGCGGGTGATTTGACCCCGAAGCAGGCGGCCTCTTTTTTGCTCAAGAGATGCACATCCATCATGCCGACGGCATCCTTTCGTCTGTGGTGGGGGGCGGCCGTCAGGCCGCCCCGCATCTCTTGGTTTTGCTTTCAAAATGCTCTTTCCGGCACGTGCGTCTTGCGACATGGCAATCATTTGAAGGGGACCACCTTCTCGGTCACGAGGAAGATTTGACTCGGTCTTGACTCTGCCGGGCGGAAGAGGTTATGCGGGTCCGTGAGGGGCGCTGCGGCGAGAAATGGGCGATGTCTGAGGCCCGGTCGAGCTATCATTAGGGATCAATGGCCAAGCCCGATCCACTGGCGATCTTAGTCTAGCCACGGGTTTTGAGTGATAAGGGGCTTTGTCCCCATGTTTTGTTATGGGGAGACCGTCCCCATGTTTTGATTGGTTTTGCTTGGGCCCGGCCCGCGGTTACAGTGGGGCTTCCGCCCCTTTGTTTCGATACGGTCCCATAGCCCGGGTGGGCTCGTGGGCGTTAAAAAGTCTCTTCCTTCCTTCCTTCCTTCCACCCCCACCCACCCATTAAGCCTTATAAAGCATTGTTTTTTCGTTAGCAAAGTTAATGCATTGATGGTGACTAGGCAGTTCAATAACAAAAAAAAAAAAAAACAAAAGCAAATAAATAATGCGCCGTATTATGTCTTCGATGGGACTTGAGTTTGGAACTAAGGCACTATTCTGGCATGCATCCTTTTCTCATGGCAAAAACTATTATAATGGAGCATAATTTTTCTCATGGAGCACAATTTTCTTATTAAGCTTGCTACTTCTTTTGCGGTTATAGTTATGGCTGAGTTTTTCCCATAAAATTTGCCGTTGCTTTGCATTTGCTTGACATTTTTTGCAAATGAAGTGTAGAGATGGCAAAGGGTGAGTCTCAAATGTAGCATGTTTATAGACTTAAAATTGAACATCTCCTTTTTTTATGATGTAAGAGTTTTGTATTTTCTTCCGTTACTTTTATGCATTGAAGTTGCAATATGAATGCATTGAAGTTGCAATAGGATATAGTTTCGGAACCTTGCAACTCTAACAAGGTAAATTCTCTTTGTTGCATTCTATCACTAATTCTCCTCTTGCATATGGTATCAATAGCTCTGATATAGAATCATCTTTGCAGGTGATTCTTGGCAATTATTATTAATGTTTTTTGCAGATGATTAACATGTAATGTTACTTTGGCCACTAGAATGTTAATGTGGAATCCTCTTTTTTCTTGGGATCAAAGGAACATAAAAGGAAAAAATTGTCTTCTATTTGATTGCAAATGTAAGAAAGAAGTAGCATATGAGGGACGAGAACACTTGCAAGAAGGCGGTACACATTTGCATGAAGCGATACCTTTGAAGCATGAAGCGGACCTTCATATACGCTCTTAAACTTTCCATAACAATTATTAAAAGATCTCACACTCTTGATGTTCAAAACTATCTACAATTTGGTCTAAGAAGAGGAACTTCTATTTGAATGGATCCCAAATAAAAGTAAAAGCGTCGGCTTTGATTTATGTAAGCCCAATATAGAAGGCAAGATTGCACTTGCTACTATTCAAAATACCCTAATATGAAAAATATATTGCTCATGCTATTGTTTAGGCACAACAACTTTGATCTGAATTGCATGATTTTTGGGGCTCTCAAAGCCTTGCTACTTTAAATGAGCATGGGAACATGGCTAAGAAGCCTTACTACTTTAAATGAGATGGGAACATGGCTAAGAAAAGGAAGAAATATAAACACGATGCTTGACCAACAAGCGAAGTGAATCATGAGCACCCAAGTATTAGATTGTTGGTTGCAAATTTCAATGCTACTTTATTGTGGGGATTTAGTTTTGACCGCGGTGGAGATCCACCCAACCCACGGTGAAAACTCTTTGCACCAATAATGCCCCATGCTTCCACTTATCCCGGTAACTTTTCTTTCTTGGTGTCCTCGATTCGAAGTGTCCCGCTTCTCCTTCAGCATGAGCGGCGACGACGTCGTTCGGCGTGGTTCAACGTGACGGTTATCGGAGCTGGCGTGTCCGGTTTACTGCGTGGCATAGATGCTGCGCTGCTTTGGCGAGCTTCGCGTGTCAAACCGCGTCGGCTAAGCGTCGTTCAGCGGCGTTTCACGAGAAAGCGGCTTGTCGTCGGCCAGCGTCATGCGTGGAAATGGAAGCGATTGCCAAGGCTGGCGGCCTGCGTGTCAAAGGCAGCGCCCGGCGTCGTCGTTGAGCGGCGTTACTGCACCATGGCCCGGCGTGTCACGTCTGCTGCGTGGCATGAAGATTGCTGCCAAAGGCTGGCACTGGCGTGTCAAGACCTTTGTCGGCTTAAAGCGTCGTTAAGCGGCGTGACCGCGAAGGATTTTTTTTTTTTTTTGCCAAATAAAAAACCTAACCTAACCCTAACCCTACATCCACGTTATAAGTGGATCCATCGGTAAAGTTCTTTGTTATTCTTATTTTTTGAGTGTTCTTCCCTATCTTGCTATAATGGTCGTGATTTGAAGACCACCTTGGCGATATGTTCCTTCTAGCGGTAATCCTCCTCCTCAAGGGAAGACAACTCCGGCAACCCCCACTTCTCCCGTGAGAACCCTCCCTTCACCATCGTGGCAAAGATGAGTGAAAAGAGCTTCGATTGCACTAACATCGGCGTTCCATGCGGGAGCGGCGGTAGGTAGAATAGCTCCCAAGGCCAAACAAAGAAAAGCGACATTAATGGTGCGCGGATAATGATGCAAATGGTTGCATCAAACATCCGCGATCCTCGGGGATGGACATAAGTAATGTATAAGCTTTTTTTATGAATGGAAACAATAAGTTTTTATCTATTTGTGTTGTCGTTGTATAAGCTTATTTTATGAATGGGAACAATCGGTTATTTTTATTTATTTGTGTTATTTGTATTGTATGTTGTTTTTGTTATGTTAAACAATCCGCGGTTAGTCGTTTAACGGCGTTATGATCATTGGCGTCGTTAAACGGCGTTATAATCATCGGCGTGGCATATGAGGGGGCATCGGGCGGCCGCAGCGATGTGGCATGCCTAGGTGTCGGGGCGACGTCGGCTGGCGTCGTTAAACGGCGTCACCACGGGCGTCGATAAGCGGCGTCAAATATGGCGGGAACCCGCCCTTTCGGGTTATTTACTTGTTATTTTCACTCGTTTGTTTGGTTTTTTTTGCATTAGGGTCTTCATAAAGGTAAGATCTCTACTTTAATCTTTGTGTTAGAGTTAAACACCTCCAAATGCTAATAGATTAGAAGATTGAATCTTGAAAGTATGTTAAAAAACTTGAGGGATGCATGATCAAAGTACTTGGTCGGTTCCATCCCGAATGGAGAAGACTAAATGTATCGGGTTTATGCACCTCGAACGAAGTTTCAATCTTCATAGATTACAAAAAGATTTGAAAGGTTGCGTGAATATAAAGGTCTTTACGTGGACTCCATTTCAAATGGAGAGGACTAGATGTATCGGGTTCGGGGCACCCTTCAATCAAATGCTTTCTAAATATCATAAGCGTTGTATGAATCAATCTTAAGAATAAACATTTGATAAAATCATGAAAAAAAAACATGGATATTTATATTTATTATATTATTACATGGTTTTTTATTAATATTTTTTTATTGTTTACTAGAAAAACAACATGGATGACGTCGGAAGAATTTTGAGCGTAAAGTGAGACGAGAAAGCTTTGAGAAAAGTTACATGGCGACTTGCGCAAGAATGTTACCCCAACAATTGCCACAAATAGTCCAATTAGACCCAGTGGACCTAGTCTTCCTAGAATTTTGGGGTGGTGTGCATGAAATGAATGCGCCGATGTATGTACCATAAACATGTTTGAATGATTAGTTAACTTTATATCTTGATGTTACTTTTTTTTTTTTTGTACCAATTGACAGAGGCGGTTATATTGCAATTGTTAGATGTGCAAAGGACAAATAAAGCGGATGAGAAAACTGTCCTCGACCATGTTGAAATATGGTGAATGCGGAACAAATCCGGTGCTCTCGGGGCGCACATGTGGGGTATTCCAGCGAGGTATAATACGAATCTTATGAACTTCGAATCAACTACTCTCATGTACTTGAATCGATGTCTTAACTTAGTTTGCTTGTATTTTGTTAGGAAGAAATTGAGAATGAAGTGAGCTCGAAGCGGTATATAGATTTTTGGGGTTATGTTGTCATTGGAAGTAGATGATGTTGATACTATGAATGCGTTCATAGAAAACCCTACAAAAAGAAAGCCATCAACTTCCTCAAAGAGTATCCCATTACATTGATAGAACTCGTGGAGTGCAATGGCCGTTGCCAAGATTGGAGGGAATGACAATGTTCATCAAAATTGGAATGTACTAGATCATGTCGAAGAAAATAATCTTCCACCTTCACTAGTCCATTCGGTCCAGCCCTTCTGGATAAAGATCGTAAGAAATTCAATGCATGGCCTAGAGGCAAGCCAATTATTTATGGGGAGCAATTTACATATTGGGGTAGGCGTTACATGATTAAAAATAGTGGTCCCCGGTGCTGGCACAGGATTATATATTATGACTAGTGTGAAAGTCAAAGATGGTATGAGTTGTTCCTTTAATGCCATATGTAGGTCACGAATATAACTTCGGACACTTGGCATAAATTGAGTAAACATCGATGGCGCATGCTCATCTATGGCCTAAATTCAAATGCGAACAATATCAAGCCCGGTGACTTCATAAAGCTTCACATATATTGATGGTCGTCCTCGATTTGCATGGAAACCTTCTTTGCTTTTATTAATAGCTCTATCGAGAATCCACAGAAGCTACCAATTGTGAATTTGTCGAGGCAAACAAAGACCAAGAAGATTTTTTAGCCGTAAAATTGTGGGAGATATATCATGGTTTATGCTATAAAACTTTGTGTATTGGTGATGAATTGTTCATTGAATATGAATCTGGTGAACCAATCTAGGAGGTCCTTTGATGATGTACTCAAATTACTCATATAATTTTTTGTCGGAATGCACCATTTTTCTTCTTCTTCTTGAATTCTTCTTCTTCTTCTCTTGGAATGAGATTGCACATATTGAAGATAAATGTGTATTATATCTTCAATATATGCTTTGATTATGACATAAAATTTTTATATTTAAATTCGTTATTAAATGCTTAAAATTTAACAAACACGGGCTCTCAATGTATGTATCAATCACGCATATATTTAGTTTAATCGGCGTGCGGGGTAGGCAAGTGGATATAAGACCACATCCAAAGCGTCTTGAATTGGCGACATCAAAAGTCATTGGATAGCGAATTAGAATACATTGAGCGATATGGTACAAACATGGGCACAACATAATGAAGAGTACAATGATGAAGATGAACAGGGAATACGATGATGAAGATGATGACAATGCCCCTATGGGCTGACTTCATGGAAGTTGAGGAACCCATAAGGCGACATGTTAGATGCATTTGGCCCAATCTTGACAACGACCTAGATGATGATATAAATACTCCTAACGATGGTCATGAAGATCACGTTTTATTGGAGGAGGCGCATAAAGCATTATATCCAGGTGCAAGCATATCTAGATTGTGACATCTTTATTGATATTAAACCTTCAAGCCAAATTCAAATGGAGCAATGCGATTGTTACGGCTTTGTTAGAGTAAGTACAATTGCAATCACTTGACTTATTGAATTTGTAGTTGAATGTATCGTAAAGGTCTGTTTTATACAGGTTATTGCAAGAAAATACTCCCACAAGGGAACACTATGCCCAAAAGTCGCACTGAAATAAAAATATATTGGCGACTCTTTGGTTTAGGCTACCATAAGATTCACGCTTGTCCAAATGATTGCATGGTATATTATCCAGGATGACATCTACAAGAACAGAAACATGCCCTAAATGTGGTGCCTCTAGGTACAATCTGGCGGATGCCAAGGGAAAGACCGTCCCCGATGAAGGTGGTTCGCTACTTTCCATTGATCCCTCGCATAAGGCTATTGTTTTCGATGTGAATCTCTAGCTTACTCATGGGTTGGTGTGCAGCTAATCGTCAGTGACAATGTACTCAGCGTGGTTAGTGACCAAGCAATGGAAGCATATTGATGAAACATGGCGGAATTTGGAAGAGAGCCACGAAATCTCAGATTAGGGTTGGCAACGGATGGTGTTAATCCTTATGGATCAATGCGGCGGCGTGGTCAACTTGGCGGTAGTGTTGATCAACTATAATTTACCACCGTGGTTACTCATGAAGACTAGCCATTTAATGGTAGTACTATTAGTTCCAGGACCGAAGAAGCCGGAAAGTCTAGATCCATATCTGAAAATAGTTATTGATGAGCTTTTGACATTGTGGAGTGAAGGTATTGAAGTTTACGATGTCTCAAGAGAACTTCGTGCTGAACGAAGATTTACCTTGAGAGCAATCTTAATGTGGACAACGAGCGATTGGCCTGGTTTGTATGAACTCTACGGACTCCAAGTGTGCGGATATGCGGCATGTCACTTGTGTGGGTTTGAGCAGTTGAACTCTCGCCCGGTCAACGGCATTGCACAAAAATGTCTATGCAAACTTCAAGAGATATCTGCCAATGGAAAATCGACTTCGATACGTGGGTCCAAGAGAAAAACATTGCACTGAAGAGCCTCCCAAAAGGTTGACAATGAGAGATTGGGGTAACATGTGGGATGCGGTTTGAAGGAAATAAGGTTAAGGGAATGAAGTGGAAAGCATCCTTCTTCCTTCTACCCTATTGGACAGAATTGAAGATCCATCATCTTCTTGATCCCATGCACATCTTTAAAAACGTTTCGGCGTCTATTTGGAAGCATGTCACCGGACGTAAGGACACAGATGCAGCACGAGAAGATCTACAAGAAGCTGGATCAAAATCTAAAGCATGGTTAAATGTCGAAGAAGGAATAAGGCCACAAGTGGATTGGATCGTGCCTAGAAAATGTATGAAACCCGTTCGAGAAGCGATCAAGGCAATAAAGACTCAACGGGATATATGCATTCGTTATAATTGTTTCTCTAACGAAGGGGAGTTAACTGGGTTGAAATCTCATGATTGGCATAAGATGTTGCAGTTTGTTATGCCTATTGTTCTGAGGGGTCGTCTCGCCGACGGTCCACTACATGCAATATGTCTCCTATCGAGTTTTTTCGGGTTAAATGCAGTTTAGAAAACACTTTCGATGCTAAACTCTCACTTAACTTTTTCTTTCTTAAATGATATTTAGATGGATTACAAGGAAGGAGATAAACCAGCAAATGAAATTACGGACATGCGAACTAAGGTCGTTGAGGCATGTTGTATGCTAGAGAAAGAATTCCCAACAAGTTTTACGGACATACAAACTCACTTACTAGTGCATTTAGTGGACGTAGAGCTTGCGGGCACAACAAATCCTAGATGGATGTTTTTTATAGAACGCTTTACGAAGGTCCTCAAGGACTTCAGACGTCGGAAGGCAAGGCGAGGGGTTGCATGGCCGAGGGTTGGTTAGCACGAGAGTCATTATTCTATGTCACCGAGTTCTTGGCGATCTACACCCCAATGCTCCGCGATTATGGACCGATGAAGACACTCCAACTATAATTGGAGAAGTTCCCGAAGGAAGACCCGAGAAGAAATTGTTCACACTAGAAGAGCAGGGCAAAAGTCAATAAGTTTCTCATCTACAACTCCACCCCATGGAGAAATGGATAAAAAAATACGAGGAAGAAAAAATAAAAAGAGATGAGGAGAGAAGACGCTATCGACAAAAGAATGCAAACAACCACTTCCGGATCATCTAGGGATCCCCGCCAAGTGAGATAAACAATAAATGGCTGCTCGAACAACTAGAGATGGCAAGGCAACGTGGCGAACATGTTTCTAGCAAAAAGAATTTGCATATGCTAAAGGCGTGTCACTATTTGTAAGTGCAACTTAATAGCATATAATTCACGAGTTTAGTTCGTTATTTTTGAACATTTGTTCCTTTACTTTGTAGTATAATTCATATGCATCAATATGGTCTTACGGTGCTCACTTTCGGCGACAAAGTGTGGATCATGGCAAACGCACTTATGATTGTGGTATATCAAAGAAAGTTTAGTACGCTTTTTACGGTGGTAGTCTGAGACCCAAACCCAATCGAGGCAATGTTGGAATGGATTGGTACTATAAAGACTATCATGGAGGTTGATGTCGGTAGTGCATTCAAAACAATGTTGTTTGATGCCGAATGGCTTGATCTTGTGTGTATTGGTGCTCATGCCACGATACGCAAAAGATCCGAAAAGCCTGTATTCACTAGATTCAACTTCGTCGGTATCGTGGTCAAGACACACTCGTGAGGGTTGAGCAATGTGAACAAGTATGTTTACTTGGATGCAATAAAATTTATATATGTCATTAACAAAGGAACTAATGTAATAGAGGTTTTGTAGGTCACCTTAGTTCGGATCCTTTGCAAGATCAGCCAAACTAAGTAGTTCCATGTAAGGCTCGCTCCCCCACGCATATTTGAAGGTGAAGAAGAGATGGCGGTCGAATAGGGAGGTTGGGGGTTGGGGCGGACTATTGTCATGATAGAAGACTACCATCGATTGAACCTTCATTACTTTATTATGATTATTATATTTTCTTCCCACATATGAATAAGAAAATACTTTGGCATGCGAATTTGTGTATACTACAAACCATATTAGGCAACATTAGTATTGCAACTTGAAGTTATCATAGACATTTATGCCAAGTTAATTGGCATCCTAGTATAGACCTATGGCTTGCAAGCCCGTCGAGGCAGTTCTACATACTGAGTACACGCTTTATGTTTAATTAATCATAAAATGTGAAGATTCCCTTCAAAATGCAAGATTCATATACAAAATCATATATGTATTCCCTTCAAAATACAAAATTCATATAAAAACCCATACACAATTCAAATACACAAAACAAAGTGGATGCCGGTGCACATCTAGTGGTATATATCAGCATCGATTGATCCACTTTCATGAGGCTCGAAAGGTGCTCGGCGGTGATTTCCTCCACCCGTCGGAACAAGCCTCCCGAAGCATGGAATCCAAGCCCCTCCCGTGGTGTGTGTCTTTCCCCAAGGAATTCATGTACAAGCACTTCCCGCATGCCACGGTTGGTGCGGTGCAACTTTTGAAAGTAGGGCTTGACAAATGTTTCCCTTCCCAAAGGCCCCTATCCTCTAGCATACGGGCCAAGCACAACGAGCTCACCATGCATTTCTTCTTGCACTTTCGAGCACATATTGAGGGAAGGTTCCGGCCTCCCAATGTCTGCGGCGAGGTCTTTCTTGCCCCTATCATGCGGCTTTGTCATGGCTTGCTTGAACTCAGGCCTTTCTTGGGTTAGGTTAGCTCTAGCCACTTCGGGCCGGAGGCGGTTCAGTGCTCAGCAGCCTGCCGCGGCCCTGCGGTGCGGCATCAAAAGCGGGCATGCATCGGGGAGAAGCGGCCATGGCAGATGTAGGTGAGGAGCTCCGGCGAAGGAGGAGGAGGAGGAAGCCGGAGGGCCCGGAGCGAGGGAGGCGGAGGGCGGAGGCGGAGAAGCTGGAGGACTAATAGGGCAATATATATGGCATCTCAGCATACGAAAACAAAACAAATTTCGTACGACGTCGTTATAGCCGTGAACGTCGTTATAGACGTCGTTAAACGACCTTTAAACGTCGTTAAACGACGTCTATACGTCTTAAAACGACGTATGCATGGCTGACGCCAGACATACTTGACATGGAGCTATGGTTCAAAGGGGATGGACAAGTGGAGGACTTCACGATAGAAACCATAAGCCAAGCTCAGGAGGAGTATGCTGAATTGTTCAAGTGATCTTTTGTTCAATAAACCTATGTTTTGTACATTGTTATATTTTCTCTTGGGTACAATCTAGCATTGATACATATGCATGAACATGATCCGGCGATTCTTGAAGATATTTTGCATTCTTAAATTTGGATATCGCCTTCTTGGACGGATTTGCCATTTTGAGCCCCGAGGTTTCTGCGACATTTCGACTTGGACTGGTAGAACCAGCTTCTGAGATTATTTGTGGTTTGGACTCTCCTGTAGCTCTTACAAATGGGACACTTCCATGTTCTAAATCTTTCAAATGCACATTCTTAGAAGTTTGTGATGGACAGTCAGCTTGGATTTTTTCTCCAACCTGACTGATAGAAGCAGCCACTAAATTTATGTTTCTTTGTGGCTTGAAGTCAACTGCATCTTCCAAATCTTCCAAATCAGCTCGGTTGCCTCGCAACGGGCTGCCCCGACGGTTCTAATGCTAACCCTTTGACCTAGACCTTCTCCGAAAATTCCGAAAATTGGGCCGTGTGCTGGAGATGAATTAGGGATCCCGCTGGCAAAAAACCGGAATTTATTTTCGTGCAATGCATTAATTGCGAATTTACGAATGTCTTGCCACTGCAAAAGCGCCCCCCGACTTCTACTTGCCACATCGGGAGGAGGAAAGGCCCAAACTCCGCTCCGTCAGTTCCCCTTGCTCCGTATTCTCGGCTGCTGCTTCTCGGCCAGGTCCCAAGTGCAACAGACCAGGACTCGGCCCCCAAAACGTAAACCCTTCTAGAGCCTGGCAACCCACAGGGTTTACGTTTCGGAGGCCCTCTCCTTGTCAGATTCGGCCGGGACCTTGCGCCGTGTCTTGAAGTGGAGTTGGGGTGTTGGCGCCGGGGCCGGACCCTAAAATCCCCTCCGGAGGCTGCGCCCCAAATTTCCTCTCCCCAAGGCCACGGGGACGGACGGGCGACCTCCCCTCTCCGGGTCGCGATCTGACTCTGTCAATGGACTCAGAACGTCGACATTGCCCTGGGGACCAAGTTCCGTAGCCAAGAAGACCACCCGAACTCCAAGAAGCGCCAAAGTAGCTCACTTCCATCACACTCGTAGTCAATTGGCCTAGGATGTGCATGCGGGATATCTTGTCGTGGGAGGCGTGAGTGTTTCCTTCTTTTCGCCAAAACCGGCCGTGTAACTTGCTCCCTAGGGTAATTTCGCCATTCCGGACGATTTGGCAGGGTCTATTTGCCATTCCGGAGCATCCCCGGTGCCCGAACGACAAAAGCAATCACGGTTTCTACAAGGCCCGACATCGGGGCCTTGGTTTGGTTTGACAAGTTCTCGGGGCCGATCTGGAATCTTTTGGACCTTCGAAGAGGGCCCTGAACGGAGGATCCAAATCTGTCGGGATAGGGAACCGGGCTCTCAGGAGGGTGGTCATTAGCGTGCAGCCCGGGGGGCTGCGCGGGAAGGGCTGCCTGGGAACTTTTTGGATCCAGCCTCACGGGGTCCGGACTCTCCCCTCTTGTGAGGGATCCCCGCAAGGTCCCGGCCTCGTTTGACTTGGGGAAGGGTGCCAGCTCGGTTGCCCTGCAACGGGCTGCCCCGCCGGTTCTAATGCTAACCCTTTGACCTAGACCTTCTCCGAAAATTCCGAAAATTGGGCCGTGTGCTGGAGATGAATTAGGGATCCTACGGCAAAAACCGAATTTATTTTTCGTGCAATGCATTAATTGCGAATTCACGAATGTCTTGCCACTGCAAAAGCCCCGACTTCTACTTGCCACATCGGGGAGGAGGAAAGGCCCAAACTCCGCTCCGCCCGTTCCCCTTGCTCCGTATTCTCGGCTGCTTCTTCTCGGCCAGGTCCCAAGTGCAACAGACCAGGACTCGGCCCCCAAAACGTAAACCCTTCTAGAGCCTGGCAACCCACAGGGTTTACGTTTCGGAGGCCCTCTCCTTGTCAGATTCGGCCGGGACCTTGCCCGTGTCTTGAAGTGGAGTTGGGGTGTTGGCCCTTGGCCTTGACCCTAAAATCCCTCGAGGTCGCTTGCCCCAAATTTCCTCTCCCCCAAGGCCACGGGGGCCGGACGGGCGACCTCCCCTCTCGGAATCGCGATCTGACTCTGCCAATGGACTCGAGCGTCGACATTGCCACAGGGGACCAAGTTCGTGGCCAAGACCACCCGAACTCCAAGAAGCCAAAGTAGCTCACTTCCATCACACTTCGTAGTCAATTGGCCTAGGATGTGCATGCGGGGATCTTGTCGTGGAGGGCGTGAGTGTTTCCTTCTTTAAACAAAACCGGCCGTGTAACTTGCTCCCTAGGGTAATTTCGCCATTCCGGACGATTTGGCGGGGTCTATTTGCCATTCCGAGCATCCCGGTGCGAACGACAAAACAGTCACGGTTTCTACAAGGCCGACATCGGGGCCCAGCGGTTTGACAAGTTCTCCCGGACCCGATCTGGAATCTTTTGGACCTTCCCAAAGAGGGGCCTGAGCAGAGGATCCAACGGATTGGGATAGGGGAACCGGGCTCGGGAGGGTGGTCATTAGCGTGCAGCCCGGGGGGGCCCACCTGCCAGAAGGGCTGCCTCGGGGAACTTTTGGATCCCGCCTCACGGGGGTCCCACTCTCCCCTCTTGTGAGGGATCCCCGCAAGGTCCTGGCCTCGTTTGACTTGGGGAAGGGTGCAGCTCGGTTGCCACCGGGCTGCCCGACCGTTCTAATGCTAACCCTTTGACCTAGACCTTCTCCTAAAAATTCCGAAAATTGGGCCGTGTGCTGGAGATGAATTAGGGATCCCGGCTGGCAAAAACCGAATTTATTTTCGTGCAATGCATTAATTATGAATTTTACGAATGTCTTGCCAGCACAAAAGCCCCCGACTTCTACTTGCCACATCGGGGAGGAGGAAAGGCCCAAACTCCGCTCCGTCGGTTCCCCTTGCTCCGTATTCTCGGCTGCTGCTTCTCGGCCGGGTCCCAAGTGCAGCAGACCCAGGACTTCGGCCCCAAAACGTAAACCCTTCTAGAGCACGGCAGCCCACGGGGTTTACGTTTGGAGGCCCTCTCCTTGTCCGGTCGGCGGGACCTTGCGCCCGTGTCTTGAAGTGGAGTTGGGGTGTTGGCCTTGAAGCCTTGGACCCTAAAATCCCTCCGGGAGGCTTGCCCCAAATTTCCTCTCCCCAAGGCCACAGGGACGGACCGGGCGACCTCCCCTCTCGGGAATGTGATCTGACTCTGCCAATGGACTCGAGCGTCGACATTGCCCTGGGGACCAAGTTCCGTGGCCAGAAGACCACCCGAACTCCAAGAAGCGCCAAAGTAGCTCACTTCCATCACACTTTCGTAGTCAATTGGCCTAGGATGTGCATGCGGGATCTTGCTTGTCGAGGGCGTGAGTGTTTCCTTCTTTTGCAAAACCGACCGTGTAACTTGCTCCCTAGGGTAATTTCGCCATTCCGGACGATTTGGCAGGGTCTATTTGCCATTCCGGAGCATCCCCGGTGCCCGAACGACAAAACAGTGCGGTTTCTACAAAGGCCGACACATCGGGGCCCAGCGGTTTGACAAGTTCTCCCGGACCCGATCTGGAATCTTTTGGACCTTCGAAGAGGGGCCCTAAGCGGAGGATCCAACGGTCCGGATAGGGGAACCGGGCTCCGGGAGGGTGGTCATTAGCGTGCAGCCCCGGGGGCGCCGCCGAGGAAGGGCTGCCTTTTTTTTTTTGGATCCCGCCTCACGGGGTCCGGACTCTCCCCTCTTGTGAGGGATCCCCGCAAGGTCCTCAGCCTCGTTTGACTTGGGGAAGGGTGCGGCTCGGTTGCCCCCCAACGGGCTGCCCCGCCGTTCTAATCTTAACCCTTTGACCTAGACCTTCTCCAAAATTCCGAAAATTGGGCGTGTCTTTGGAGATGAATTAGGGATCCCGCTGGCAAAAAACCGGAATTTATTTTCGTGCAATGCATTAATTGCGAATTTACGAATGTCTTGCCACTGCAAAAGCGCCCCCCGACTTCTACTTGCCACATCGGGAGGAGGAAAGGCCCAAACTCCGCTCCGTCAGTTCCCCTTGCTCCGTATTCTCGGTTGCTGCTTCTCGGCCAGGTCCCAAGTGCAACAGACCAGGACTCGGCCCCCAAAACGTAAACCCTTCTAGAGCCTGGCAACCCACAGGGTTTACGTTTCGGAGGCCCTCTCCTTGTCAGATTCGGCCGGGACCTTGCGCCGTGTCTTGAAGTGGAGTTGGGGTGTTGACGCCAGAGCGCGGACCCTAAAATCCCTCCGGAGGCTGCTTGCCCCAAATTTCCTCTCCCCAAGGCCCTGGGGACGGACGGGCGACCTCCCCTCTCCGGAATCGCGATCTGACTCTGCCAATGGACTCAGAACGTCGACTGAAGTGGCTGGCAAGCTTGATTTAGTATGAAAGTATGCAAGTGAAGCTCAATGGTGCACAAGTCTGGTTTATTAAAGTGGATAGATAAACAAGGATGGAGAGAAATCTAAGTGGATACATAAACAAGAATAGATAAAATACATAAGTAATGAAACAAATCTAAGTTGCTAATAATATTAACTTAAAAAAAAGGACACGTCGATATAAACCAAAAAGTCGTCAAATGAAAGCATAGGGCGGGCTCTAGAATAGGTATAGCTTAACTGTCCAAATCCGGTACTGACAACAAATTAATTGCCGTGGCGGTCACATTCATATGGACTCATTATGGAGTGTAATGAAATTGAATATCTCGAACTTCGAAATTCAAGGTGAGACGTCGTTGAACCACGAAGTCGTCCAAAACCCTTAGCGATAATAATCTATGAAGAGGTCGCAACCATATATGAAGTTGTATGTGATCATGCACGAGAAATATGGCAAATCAAAGAAGCTCTTCTTGCGGCTTTGCATGGATCAGAAATGGGCATGCCTTGTGTAGATTGTATCTGAGAAGAACAACCTGGTGAGCCATATGTTTGCCTTTACTACGATCATGGCCCGAAGTGATTGGCAAGCTTGATTTAGTATGAAAGTATGCAAGTGAAGCTCAAAAATTCAAGGTGAGGCGTCGTTGAACCACAAGTCAATGTCCAAAACCCTTAGTGCGTTAATCTATGAAGAGGCTCAACCATATATGAAGTTGTATGTGATCATGCACGAGAGAATATGGCAAATCAAAGAAGCTCTTCTTGCAGCTTTGCATGGACTGTAGCTGGGCATGCCTTGTGTAGATTCGTATGGACTCATTATGGAGTGTACGAAATTGAATATCTCGAACTCGAAATTCAAGGTGAGTAGGATATGTTATATTAAGGTGAAGGGTCTATCTTGTGCCACCACAATATAGATAAAAAACATAAGTAATAAAACAAATAGATCTAAGTTGGTAACTTAATAAAAAAAAAAAAAAAAAAGACACGTCGGTATACACATTGGCGTCATTCCCGCAAATACGGCCCACCTCTTTTCTCTGCTCTGTTTATGCAGATCGAATATTGCAGCTCCGATCCATCGGTGAAAAGCTGTTTTTAATCATCTAAGTTCGTCGAAAGATAAAAAATTTGAGTTTGATTTCTACATTTTCTATCACAAAAATGTCTGGAGGTGGAGGCAAACCGGACTTTCAACATCCTGTTCAAGAGCGACTTCACGAGTTAGATTACTGCATAAATGACAGCCCTCCACTGGGTAACAATCCTTCTTTGTATAATAATTATAATTATAATAATAACTTATAATTATAACTTAATAAAAAAAAAGGGCACGTCGTTTAACACAAAGACGTCGTTATAGACGTCGTTTAACGACTATTGCAGACGTCGTTAAACGACCTCGCGACGTCGTTCAACGACGTCTGTAACTTTTTATCGAGGGAAAGCGAGCCGGCTTTTCCGCCCGCCTAGTTTTTGGTTCTAAGCAGCGGGAGGAGGCGCGTTTTTAAATGGCGATTTTTGGCGCGGATCATCCTTCTTGGTCCTTTCAAGCTTCAAGCAAGCATCCAAAGGTATTTCAATGGATCAATCAACTCTATTTTTGAATTAGGCTTGTTGTTTGATAGATTTAGGGCTTCTTGTTTTTTCTTGTTTGTTTTCAATCCATCCCATTTCTATCCTCCTCTTCTTTCCATCCTTGTTTTCTTCAATCCATTTAAGCCTCTTATTGGTATGAATCGAATCCTCCTCCTTCTTCTTCCAATCATCTTCCAATCATTGGTTTCTTCCTTCTAATCTTCCGTTCTTCCAATCTTCTATTCATTTTCTTCTTCTTCTTCTTCACCACTTTCTCATTCTATTCAATCTTTCTTTCCTATCTTCTTCTTCTTCTTCTTCTTCTTCTTCTTCTTCTTCTTCTTCTTCTTCTTCTTCTTCTTCTTCTTCTTCTTCTTCTTCTTCTTCTTCTTCTTCTTCTTCTTCTTCTTCTTCTTCTTCTTCTTCTTCTTCTTCTTCTTCTTCTTCTTCTTCTTCTTCTTCTTCTTCTTCTTCTTCGAATTATCTTCACCTAGACTACTAACTATTACATGCAAACAAACGGCTTACATGAACAGAGTTTGTTCTAGATAAAGACTAAGACACTCACATATCCACCCTAGATTTTACTCTAGGCCACAACCAGTGCCACTATTCTTTCCATTTATTTCTCATGTACTCATATTTTTCATAAACCTAAGCCTTATACAACAAAATGTGTTCTTTTAGGATTAACAGCATAATTATATAGTGACTTTATCATGTAAAAAATCCCAGAATATAGATGCATTAGACAAGGGCTTTTTGCATACCAAAAACCTATTTTTCCATTGAAAGTATTTATAAGTCATAACAATATATGCAATGTTCAGATTTTTTTTATTATTCCATACTGCTACAACTCAGATTTCTATTAAAGACACTTAAATACAGCCATAAACTGTTATGTCATATCCATTATGCAAAAGGAATGTGTATCTTCCATGTTTTAATCCCAAACCATTTACAATTGGTCTAATCTCACCATCGGGTCTTCATTTATGTTGCAAACTTCATTGAAATATGAATGATTTGTATCATCCACTCTTTTAACCAAACAACCAGGAGATGTGATCGTGGTTACCGGCACCCAAACAGACCAACATTAGCAAAAACTTGGTAATGAGGAGAGGAGTGACAGGTAAGCAATACAATCACATGGCTCTTCGCCCTTCACCTATTGTCAGGTCAAATAAGATTCAAGTTTTAACCTATTGCACCCATTATTATGCTGCCAACATGCTACAGCCATACTCGAACCAGACTGCTTACCTCAGTCCAGACTTTTTTGCAGGTCCCATGATTAGTCTAAGTATACAATGCATGCAATTATCTCCTACTTAGATCTATTGTATGTACAAGTATGCAACTATGGATTTCACCAAATCAGCTTTAAGCTCATGCCCTGTAAATATTGCTGGCAGCCAAGAATATACCCTTATTTTGGTCCTGCATTCTATGTAATACTATATCAGAAAACCCAAACAGTAATATCAACCGACTATTCAATCGTATATTCCATGCAGACCTTCTTCGATGCATAATATGGAACTCAAGATGCACTCTATCTCTCATCTTCAGCCCTTATAACTTACCCCAATAACATAATCTGCCATGTATCCTTATTTTACGATTTTTATTTTTCCAAACTATAAATAATACTGTTAATCCTTCAAAACTGTAAAGAACCCAGATTACATCACCTATATCTCTGCCTTTTCAAAGATAGACCACTAAAACATAACTTCCTAGAAGATTTTATGCTATATAAGACCTGATACGTGGCGCCCATGCTGTTGTTTGTTGGTCTTTGCTCCTTGCTTCCAGTGTTGAAGGTAAATTTTCCTCCTGTGTTTGATTTGCTGAATTTCCTCGGAGGAAGGTTACCAGCCAGTTGTGCTTTGCTTTTCTTTCCTGCAGGCCTCTCATATTTACCTTTCGGCATGTTTCCTGTAAGACCTCCTTCGGCGCTCCTATGTATGTACCAGTGTCGAAAATGTAAACTCCATTTCTTCCTCTGTATATATTCATGGCAGCACATTCTCCCGCCCGTAATGCATAATAAATGCCGTTATTATTCCATGCATGCTTAGGCATAAATTATTGCAGCCACCGCCACCTATTCCGTTTGCACTCCTCAAAAAGGCCACAACCTTTAGTTATATATGCTAGCCTCCTACTTTTAAAATCTGTTTAATGCTAATATATATTAGACCCCCTTTACCATGACCTTGTCATATGCTTTAATTTTCTGCTGCCATAATATAATATCATGTCTCCCTTTTGTGAGCTAACATTTTTTCCATATATTTCATATAATATCTTACCAACCCTTTATATTTTATATTTTTAAATTTTTCTCCAACGTTGCTTTTTATACCTACATTTCTAAACTTCCAATTATGTATATTTGAACTCATATCCCGTCTTACATGCTGCCTTCTCAACGGTTTTACCCCAAGGCCATTTGAAAACTTCGTTTACTGAAGTCTTTCAATCACATATCATCATTTCCTCAACGACCCTTTATTTATGACCATTTCTTCTTCTTCTTCTTCTTCTTCTCAAACATTACCTTTTTCTCAAACATACTACTTTTTCTCAAACATTGTATATCCCGACAAGGTCAGCAAACTAGGCAAGTACGGGAAGAACTAGTAAAAATGCAGATATTGACTAGTCAGCCTGAGCTTTTTCCACGCAATCGCTTCAACACGCAACTTTGTATTATAGCCTACGACCATTTTGTTAAATACTAAGGCAGCCTGCAAAAATGAATCCTCTGTTTTTAGATTGGACCTATTATAGGCCATGCAATAGAGAGTCTGCCTTACATAAGCTTATTCCAATATGATCCTCAAATAGAAGGTCTATAGATAAACTACAACACATATCAGACTATATTTTTACAGAAAGTTGCCCATAATCAATGGAGGTTTGGTCGCCCTTTGTACCGAGTATTTTTAGAAGAAATCGAGAGATAAAACTTATGAGCAATCATGCACCTGATTTGAAGTTCCTTCTCTTATCATATTCGTCATATTTCCGCCAGTGTTGGGCCTCTTATTGAAGCTGTTTTTGTCAATCTTTCTAGCCGGGAAACCACCAGAACTCGGGCCCCTTGTTCTTTTTGCCAGGGTTTCTGTCATAGACGCACCTTGGCATAGCTATCCTGCTGATGCAACCACAGATCATCGGAAGGAGTCACACCAATGCTTCCTGATCGGGCCGAGAGCAAGCTGGGCAAGCGGTATTTTTTCCCCGCCAAAACTCCATTATGCCAAAAACTCCATTGTACGTGAAACACAAGAGCTAAAAAGCAATGTTAATGTGTGACGACATTTTAATTTTGGATGCCACCGAAATGGCAATGTTATGCACATAAAGCCAATCTTCCTATTACCTTCGTCACCCCAAGCACGAGTCAAGCATGCCTTTACACCCATCATAAAAGAACCATATACCATTTAGAAATACAAGGAAAATACAACGTATCATGAACCCATAATCTAGTAAGGAAAATATTGAACTTTCCATTACTATTATTGGCCCCATTGACCAAAACCTAAGCATATAAGAAAATTGGTACAATTGGTGGTGAAATATAAACTATGTAGTAGGCTAAAATAAATTATCTTATCCTTACAAAAGCCAAAGCAATTATTGCACATGGCATATCATTTAATGCCTTTACTCCACCAACACACCACCTTAGGTGAAATTATTTCTAATTGTAGCATTGCTTACTAGGCTCTTTTTAGCCCAAAATATTAAAGACTTAAAAATAAAAGTTAACTTTGGTAATGGAACGTGGACCATTATATTTTTGTCTTGTATTCTAAACCTTCAACCTAAGGTCTAATGGTATTGCAATTTCCCATGGCAAACCATTGGAGGTACCTTGTTAGGACATAGTTACATGCCCATATAAGAAAGAACTTATGTTTTTGTACTCATACTGTGCATATGAGGTCAAACCCTCATTTTTCACTGAATTAATTTGCCTCACTGACAAATTCTTCTTCTTCTTCTTCTTCTTCTTCTTCTTCTTCTTCTTCTTCTTCTTCTTCTTCTTCTTCTTCTTCTTCTTCTTCTTCTTCTTCTTCTTCTTCTTCTTCTTCTTCTTCTTCTTCTTCTTCTTCTTCTTCTTCTTCTTCTTCTTCTTCTTCTTCTTCTTCTTCTTCTTCTTCTTCTTCTTCTTCTTCTTCTTATTCACATTTACATCCAGACTTACACTATAAATGCATAAATACAATTTACAGTTCCGTTCAAGATGTAAACTATTCCCACATATCCATCAAGGGTAAAACCCAAGCCACAGCAATAAGGTAACCCTTACATGGTTGGAAATGTGAACTTCTTTAATATAATTATGCAATTAATCATACCATATGCTTTAAAAGGTAATGTATGTAGTAAGATAATCATATACGCATTTAATTTTCAGAATTTCAGAAAATATATATATTGTTCATAAAATAAATATTGGTCATAGCATCTAATTTTCAGAATTTCAGAAGATATATTGTTCATAAAGTAATTACTGGTCATATAGTTTCTAAATAGCTGCATCTTATTTTATTATATCATATGACAACATACAAATTCCAGCACATTAATTTCCAAATTATATTATGTCATAGTTTTAAACATGTAGACTGTTATCATAAACTATCTCAACATCTCAAAGTTTTAGCGAATAACCATGCATTAATCCTTATAACAATGTTTCGTGAAGGAATCTAACTTATAGCTTTCTCTCAAGTATGACAGATGCATAATCTTGTCATATGCTGCCTATATCCTTAGTGCACCTCAAGGTTTAGTTAGATCTCACCAAATGAAGTATGAGATCTGGATTTGCTGATCGTTTTTCCGTTGTATCATCTTCCTTAGTGGTTGCTTTTGTGCTGCCACCTTGTAAATTTGAAAGAACAGGAGATTGTGTCTCGGTTACCTGCACCCAAACAGACCAATATTAGCATGAGAATGGTAATAAGGAAAGGGGTCCAGTAAGCAAGGAGACACTATGGTTTTCGCCCCTTCACCTATTCTTTTTTCAAATAAGAATAGTGTATTATTAGCAAAATGAGAACTTACAATAACTCTTAGAACTATCTAATAGCTGCTTACATCGCCTATAAGTCCGCAACTTACAATAACTCTTAGAACAAGCATATTAAACCACTATCTAATAGCTGGTGCTAAGAAATGAAGTGCCCATCATGATTCTACATCCAAATTTCCTATAAGTCCGCATATAAGCCTAAAATCAGCCAAATGAGAAGCATACAAGTCTTAACCTTGAGAAGCCATTAACCCACCCGAATAGCAAATCTCAACCACAAGATTGGTCGGTTTTCCGCCAATAATAGAATTCGATGTGTTCAAATGCAATAAATATTAAATGTATATCTGCTTACCACAGCCATATCTTATGTGGATCAGCCATTAATGAAATAAGCTACATTATTATTGGTACAATGTATCCTCCTAATCATGCCCAAACTGAACTGCCAACAAAAATTGTAAGCAAAATATTCGGTCATTCATATTTGCAGCAATTAAGTTCTCGATATAAAGCAACAACTACCTTGACACTTATCTTTAAAGGCATAAATCATGCTATATCATGTATCAAAGTCTGCGTTTTTCTTACTTTCTAGCATTATAGCGTAAATCGGTGTGCAATCTATATCTAGCTTTCAGATATATCAACAAATTTTTCATCCAAAACATTATATAAGAATGTAAACTTCTAAAGCCCTTTTCTATATGACTCTTGGCTAGACTCATCAAGAAAAATTCTTATACTTCCCAAGAATGGCAAAGCTTTCATTTTCGGCTCAGATTTGCAAGAATCACAAACAAAAAGTAGACTACACAAGCATATAAATATCCGAAACCCGGGTTTGGTCGCCTCCCGGTCACGGCAGCTTGCTTCGTTTGCTCTCCATCATTGTCATTCCTTGCGTGGTCCGTTTGGAGCAGAGTTCACGGCTCTTACTGCCCTTCCGCCGGGGATATACACGCCCTTGGGCATTTCGGCTCTTCCCGAAATAGAGTAGCGGCAGAAACTAACAGAGACGCCGCTTTGAGATGCTATTGGGGTAAACCCAAAACTTAAATGTCCAAAACGTCCAAATATTTTAAGGCCTTTACATATCATCAAAGCATTTAATGTATTTAATGCCACCGTCCACCATTATTATGATCTTGGTGGCATGGCAGAATATCCCACCATGTTTGCACCATCTTTTTAGAGCCCTATATGGTCCCATAAATGCAAAGCAAATTCGGCATCTTCAAATGGTGCCCAATATCTTGAGTGCTTTAGACCAACTTACAAGGTACCTTGCCATGCAAAGCAATTTTGCATGTATCCCCACGTGTCCATCTTTCATGCAATAAAGGTGCATGCATGCATAATTTTCAAACAATAGGAAAAGTTTATTGTAATACCTCTTTATAAAAATTACGATTCATAAAGTCAATGAATATATTATAAAACTTGAAGGCAATCTGCAACATTTGAGAAATTAGAGTCTTAGCATACCAAGAAAAATACTTAGAGTGGAGATTTTTGCATCCATCAAATAATAACCAATTAACCATATGTTTGTACCACTTTTGTGGCTCACCTTTATCCAACATCAACAACAAACCACTAAAGAACAACTTTAGGCAAGTTCATTCTATAGTGGGCTTATGTGGACTATATTTACGCCATATGAATCATGTGACAAGGCACACATTAGACTAATCAAATTATTTAAATTATTTAAAGGAGCACCCCTTGCACACCCTCCATAGGCATATCTAAATCATAAGAGCATTATCAAAAGATGAAGAAGAATCTTCTTCTTCTTCTTCTTCTTCTCCCACAACCCTCCCTCAGGTAGTGGGGCACTTCTTCTCATGGAATAAAAGGTGTAGGACCCCCCTTCCATGGGAAGAAGGGCCCTACTACCTTACTGCCAAGAATCATACTTATTAGACTGATTTATTTCAGCAGATTATAATGCATTGTTAGATATGGCATAATATGCCAATCCAAGTATATTTTGAAACAGGATTAGCGTAATAGACCAATCCCATTATATTTTGAAGTAGGATAAGACCCGCAGGGCCAATATCCATATATTATGTAGGATACGGCACATTGGGCCAGTATCCATACTATTCAAATAAGAGAACTAAAGGCACAATAGGCCACCCACTAGAATGTGGTAGTTCTCATTTCATCCAAAAGGCATAATATTCATGCTATCATGATCTGCAGAAGAGAAGCTCTTGTTAGATATCACCACCCAATAAAGGCGTAGTGATCAATGTAGATAATCAACCATGTAAAGTGTAGCTGTGTTAGTTAGAAGACTCTAACTAATGGAAGTCACATTTTCTTCTTATTCACATTTACACCCAGACTTACACTATAAATGCATAAATACAATTTACGCCCGCTCAAGATGTAAACTATTCCCACATATCCATCAAGGGTAAAACCCAAGCCACAAAGAATAAGGTAACCCTTACATGGTTGGAAATGTGAACTTCTTTAATATAATTATGCAATTAATCATACCATATGCTTTAAAAAGGTAATGTATGTAGTAAGATAATCATATAATGATTTAATTTTCAATTTCAGAAAATATATATATTGTTCATAAAATAAATATTGGTCATAGCATTTAATTTTCAATTTCGAGAAGATATATTGTTCATAAAGTAATTAATGGTCATATAGTTTCTAAATAGTCGATCTTATTTTATTATATCATATGACAACATACAAATTCCAAAGACATTAATTTCCAAATTATATTATGTCATAGTTTTAAACATGTAGATCAAGTATCATAAACTATCTCAACATCTCAAAGTTTTTAGCGAATAACCATGCATTGATCCATATAACAATGTTTCGTGGAAGGAATCTAACTTATAGCTTTCTCTCAAGTATGACGGATGCATAATCTTGTCATATGTCGCCTATATCCTTAGTGCACCTCAAGGTTTAGTTAGATCTCACCAAATGAAGTATGAGATCTGGATTTGCTGATCGTTTTTCCGTTGTATCATCTTCCTTAGTGGTTGCTTTTGTGCTGCCACCTTGTAAATTTGAAAGAACAGGAGATTGTGTCTCGGTTACCTGCACCCAAACAGACCAATATTAGCATGAGAATGGTAATAAGGAAAGGGGCGTCAGGTAAGCAGTGAGACACTATGGCTCTTCGCCCTTCACCTATTCTTTTCAAATAAGAATAGTGTATTATTAGCAAAATGAGCGCTAGAACTTACAATAACTCTTAGAACAAGCACAAATTATCTAATAGCTGCTTACATCAGCTATAAGTCTGGCATATAAGCCTAAAATCAGCCAAATGAGAAGCATACAAGTCTTAACCTTGCTGCCATTAACCCAGCAAATAGCAAATCTCAACCACAAGATTGCTGGTTTCAGTAAAATAGAACGATGTGTTCAAATGCAATAAATATTAAATGTATATCTGCTTACCACAGCCATATCTTATGTGGATCAGCCATTAATGAAATAAGCTACATTATTATTGGTACAATGTATCCTCCTAATCATGCCCAAACTGAACTGCCAACAAAAATTGTAAGCAAAATATTCGGTCATTCATATTTGCAGCAATTAAGTTCTCAGATAGAAGCAACAACTACCTTGACACTTATCTTTAAAGGCATAAATCATGCTATATCATGTATCAAAGCTGCGTTTTTCTTACTTTCTAGCATTATAGCGTAAATCGGCGTGTGCAATCTATATCTAGCTCAGATATATCAACAAATTTTTCATCCAAAACATTATATAAGAATGTAAACTTCTAAAGCCCTTTTCTATATGACTCTTGGCTAGACTCATCAAGAAAAATTCTTATACTTCCCAAGAATGGCAAAGCTTTCATTTTCGGCTCTGTATTTGCAAGAATCACAGCCAAAAGTAGACTACACAAGCATATAAATATCCGAAACCTGGGTTTGGTCGCTCATGGTCACGGCAGCTTGCTTCGTTTGCTCTCCATCATTGTCATACCTTGCAGGTCCGTTTGGAGCAGAGTTCACGGCTTTGAATCGCCCTTCTGCCGAGGATATACACGCCCTTGGGCATTTCGCTCTTCCCGTGAAATAGAGTAGCGGCAGTAAACTAACAGAGACGCCGCTTTGGAGATGCTATTGGGGTAAACCCAAAACTTAAATGTCCAAAACGTCCAAATATTTTAAGGCCTTTACATATCATCAAAGCATTTAATGTATTTAATGCCACCGTCCACCATTATTATGATCTTGGTGGCATGGCAGAATATCCCACCATGTTTGCACCATCTTTTTAGAGCCCTATATGGTCCCATAAATGCAAAGCAAATTCGGCATCTTCAAATGGTGCCCAATATCTTGAGTGCTTTAGACCAACTTACAAGGTACCTTGCCATGCAAAGCAATTTTGCATGTATCCCCACGTGTCCATCTTTCATGCAATAAAGGTGCATGCATGCATAATTTTCAAACAATAGGAAAAGTTTATTGTAATACCTCTTTATAAAAATTACGATTCATAAAGTCAATGAATATATTATAAAACTTGAAGGCAATCTGCAACATTTAAGAAATTAGAGTCTTAGCATACCAAGAAAAATACTTAGAGTGGAGATTTTTGCATCCATCAAATAATAACCAATTAACCATATGTTTGTACCACTTTTGTGGCTCACCTTTATCCAACATCAACAACAAACCACTAAAGAACAACTTTAGGCAAGTTCATTCTATAGTGGGCTTATGTGGACTATATTTACGCCATGTGAATCATGTGACAAGGCACACATTAGACTAATCAAATTATTTAAATTATTTAAAGGAGCACCCCTTGCACACCCTCCATAGGCATATCTAAATCATAAGAGCATTATCAAAAGATGAAGAAGAATCTTCTTCTTCTTCTTCTTCTTCTTCTTCTTCTTCTTCTTCTTCTTCTCCCACAACCCTCCCTCAGGTAGTGGGGCACTTCTTCTCATGGAATAAAAGGTGTAGGACCCCCCTTCCATGGGAAGAAGGGCCCTACCTACCCACCAAGAATCATACTTATTAGACTGATTTATTTCAGCAGATTATAATGCACTGTTAGATATGGCATAATATGCCAATCCAAGTATATTTTGAAACAGGATTAGCGTAATAGACCAATCCCATTATATTTTGAAGTAGGATAAGACCCGCAGGGCCAATATCCATATATTATGTAGGATACGACACATTGGGCCAGTATCCATACTATTCAAATAAGAGAACTAAAGGCACAATAGGCCACCCACTAGAATGTGGTAGTTCTCATTTCATCCAAAAGGCATAATATGCATGCTATCATGATCCTGCGGAAGAGAAGCTCTTGTTAGATATCACCACCCAATAAAGGCGTAGTGATCAATGTAGATAATCAACCATGTAAAGTGTAGCTGTGTTAGTTAGAAGACTCTAACTAATGGAAGTCACATTTTCTTCTTATTCACATTTACATCCAGACTTACACTATAAATGCATAAATACAATTTACAGTTCCGTTCAAGATGTAAACTATTCCCACATATCCATCAAGGGTAAAACCCAAGCCACAGCAATAAGGTAACCCTTACATGGTTGGAAATGTGAACTTCTTTAATATAATTATGCAATTAATCATACCATATGCTTTAAAAGGTAATGTATGTAGTAAGATAATCATATACGCATTTAATTTTCAGAATTTCAGAAAATATATATATTGTTCATAAAATAAATATTGGTCATAGCATTTAATTTTCAGAATTTCAGAAGATATATTGTTCATAAAGTAATTACTGGTCATATAGTTTCTAAATAGCTGCATCTTATTTTATTATATCATATGACAACATACAAATTCCAGCACATTAATTTCCAAATTATATTATGTCATAGTTTTAAACATGTAGACTGTTATCATAAACTATCTCAACATCTCAAAGTTTTAGCGAATAACCATGCATTAATCCTTATAACAATGTTTCGTGAAGGAATCTAACTTATAGCTTTCTCTCAAGGAATCTAACTTATAGCTTTTATGTCCAAATGGACTTAGAGGTCTTAAATGTCTGATGTAAATCAGGCTTAAAAGGGTTTTTTTTTTATTTATTTCTTTATTTATGTAAGTTTTCTAATTATTGAATGCCTTTATTTTTTTGCATGTACACTAATAACAAAATGCGTCGCTCTTGGAAATCGATTTTCGCAGCTCGAAGACATTCTAGGTAAGAATTTGAGTTTGAGTAGGAGAATAAAATTTTAATGTTTTATTTAGGTTAAAAAAAAACTTGGGGAGACTTGGACAAGGGCATGGTCGGCTCCGCCTTGAGTGGAGAAGACTAGGTGTTCCGGGTCCAAGCTCACCGTTTACTCTTGTAATTTTATTGATTAATGTATTTAGTATAGAAAAAATTGGGGAGACTTGGACAAGGGCATGGTCGGCTCCGCCTTGAGTGGAGAAGACTAGGTGTTCCGGGTCCAAGCTCACCGCTTACTCTTTGTAATTTTATTGATTAATGTATTTAGTTTAGAAAAAATTTGGGGAGACTTGGACAAAGGGGCATGGTCGGCCCACTTTGAGTGGAGAAGACTAGGTGTTCCGGTCCAAGCTCACCGCCTACTCTTGTTTATTTTTTTATTAATATATCAATAAATAGAAATCTTTACTGATTGGACAAGGGCGTGGTTTTTGAAAAAATTGCATTATTGATTTTCGGGTTTCTAGTTAAGAATGTTGTTTTTAAAGATGTTAGGGATGTCAAACAAACACCGATGTGGAGTGGTTAAGAGTAAGAAAAAATTTAAATAGTTGGTTTTAAAAAATTGCAAGGAAACTAACTCTTTAAGAAAGTAGGTAAAGATTCATAATGAAGGTTTGAAAAAGTCACAAAGCAAGATTAATGAATCTAAATTTGGTTTGTAGGTATGGCTCCCCATCAGAAGACATCTAATGATTAGTGAGATTAGGACGATGGTCATAAACAGAGATATGTGCTAACGGTAGTTCGACGGAGATGCAACCGGTCAACGGTCGTAATTCATTTTGCCGACATGTGAAAAGGAAGTGCCAATTTGAGTTAGCAATAAAGTACCAGGTCAAGAAGAATATTAGAAATGTTGACTTCGACACACATGTGTAAAGCCACAATGATTGGAAACCCCATGATGAACCGAAGACATGTTGAAGCATTCGCGCCTAAAAGTTCAAATGCCGAAAGGCTCGTATCAATAGGGTAGCTTCACGGGAATTCCCAGTTTACATTTGGATCACAAGAACATCATCAAGGGATCTAACGCCGCTGAGGTGGTAATTAAAAATGCGTTTGCATCGGGGAAGTTCTCTAGGGAAGGTGGCCTAGCAAGGCCCACTTTGGAGAATCACACCACATCAACCTTTGTTCTATGCCCGAGAGGCCGTGGATGATAATGCCTTTATTGAGGAGAAACCAAACACCAGACGACAAACGAACAACTGGAATAATAACACTTCCAAGAGATGATGAGCTATACAAAGGGATGGGTTTCTCATGGGCAAAGATAGGGCAGCAGAGACGTATGAGATGGCTCAAAGATACACGCTTCGCTAAGAGCCCGTGATCCTCGGGCTTTGGCTGTTAATCCATTGGACTTGCATATGAAGTTGCTAGCTCTAGTGGTTACCCATAGGGCCAATGGTGATTCTACGCGAATGGAGAGACACTTGGGTACACTTGTTTGACTATTTACCTAATAATCCTGTCACGCTTAAAGATGGTCAAATGCAATTGCTAGAGCGCCAAGAAGAACTCCATTAAACACATAGGCCGGAACTTATAAGCAAAATGCTAGAAGTTGTATATCAAGACGATAGCTCTTGCCCGAAGTGTAAGGTACGTTGAGATCCACAAAGCGTCACCTGGCTAATGCTTAATTGAGAGGTCAAATTCATTTTGATGATGAGTACCAAAATGTGGGTGGCCATTGGTGATTGGGACACCCATTTTTACTGTACCAAAGAGCGCCGCCCCTCGAAGTGCTCCAGACGCATTTCAAGGACGTTGCAAAATATCCATGGTTAGAGGAAACCGTAGGTGGAGAAATCAAAGGATGATCGGTATGGGGCCTAAATTCAAGATGTCTATGCATTGGGATATATTTAGCGAGATGTTTCCTCGATTTCGCAAGCCATGCCACTCTAATGGGAGGGTTTAATAATAACAACAATGCCCAATGGATTAATCCAACCCATATGCACCAACCATTGAGGAGCAAAACAAGAATGACAAAAACGCCAAAGACGACTCTTCATCACCAAAGCTCCGTTGAAGCCTTTACAAAGTGTTGGAATATTTCTACCATGGTTGTTATCAAAGACCTAATAATAATAGCGTGCATGATGCCTTGAGATGCGTCAAAAATTGTTGCTGTCACAACCAAATAATGAATACACATTGTATATCTTGCCATGTTTAAGAGTATTAAATTTTTTTTAACAATTGTCTAATAACCAAATATATAAAGACACTTTTAATTTATTCAAACTCTAATGTTTTGTAATGAACTTCCCATGCTGCTAACATTGTTGCTTCCTACTATTCATCGTGACCTATAAATAACTTGTAAAAGTATTACGTCCAAAGAACCATGGATGCGCATGGCATATCTATTGTTCACAACTTTACTGCTGGCTTGGTAGCCTCCATTGACACTCTAAACTCAAGAAGGCCTTTAAGAGGCGCAGTTGGTCGTCGTGGCTCACACCACCGCCACCTCCACCATTGTGTGGATTTGGTATGATTTTTCAGGATAAATGTAAGTTAAATCCATTTTCTTTAACGCTCTAATGTTTTGGGCCGAAGCGTGTAAATGCGGCTTTTCGTAATCTTTCCATGCATAATGTTCGGCCGCCGTGGTTATGGGCGGATCTTCTCTCTCACCACCAACGCCGGTCTAAAAGGACCTCGCATCCAGCAGAAGACTAAGAGCGTGGAACTCCTCGGTGATATCAACGAGGGCGAGCAACCCTCAAGAGGGAATGCCTTGCAATTCTGGATGTCACCGCAGCAATGAGATTGCGCTGCCGCCGTTGGAACAAAGTATGAGTAATCAGCTTCATGACCTCCACGCTGGCCATACACTCCTTCGTATCTGGGCCCGCCCGCTTCGAGACGAGAATGAATTTAATGCAGTGAGCTGCCGCATCGTCATGTTTACGCTTCTGAAAGTGGACGCAATTCTCAAGCTCATTGCTAAAGATCGCAAGGCACCACCGCACTACCTCCACGAAGGCATCTCTTCAATATGAGTGGTGCCCATCTGAATTATGCCCTTTTGTTCACTAACACATATTCATATATGTTAGTCGTATTGGAGTGTGGTAGCAAGAAAGGTTTTCGCCACAAAGATCACCGCAGATGGCGACAATTTTTGAAGATGGCTAATAATGTCACAAATAGCTGCCATAACGCCCACAAGGGTGAATGGAACCTCGGGAGCCTATATAGTAAGTAGAGGATCAAGGAGCTTTTAGAAGTGTAATATCCCAGCTCAAGTCGAGAGGAGGAGGTTTGTTCAAAGCAGGGTAAACATGTTAAATCCACCGTATTAGGGCTCTTTCGCTCTTCTTCATTATAAATTATCAGACTATATATTTTATTTATTTTGCAGGTAATCGTAAGAAGCAGTTGAAAGTTTCGCTAAGCTACAGGAGTCCCGGAGTAGAGGAAGTGGCAATGCCTCTATCCGTTGACTAATGAGATTTCAAGTACATCATCTCTCCCATGAGTCGATAATTAGTGATGCCATGTGGATCAAGTCCCTATATTGCATTGTAGTGTTTGAAGGCCAACATATTATCGGGAAGAAAGGGAAGCTAGAACAAAGGCAGCCACTGACGTAGGTACGAGAAGGTGGCGCCTATAGTGCCAATAAGACCTGGTCCGCCAAGTATGGCTTTCTCGGATAAGCTATTTGTAAGTATAAATTTGGTTTATAATGTAGGTTCTCGAAAGTTGAACACTCCAACATTAGTTTTGGTGTCATTCTCAATAGGCGCCATTTGGTCGGTCGCCTCACGCTAAAGATGAACGCCGAAGGGCCTTCAAACAAGGCAAATATGCGGATCACAGACGCTTACATCAAGGAAAGGGGAGATGAAGGTGTATCATTCTACATAATTACTATGACTACAATGAACTAATTGTTACATACAATAATGCAGTGCAATGAAGCACTGCCAATGAAGAAGAAGCAAGAAGAAGAGAGTTAACAACTAAAGACTTAATATATATTTTAAATGCAAATTATCAGAAATATATTAATTGAATTAAATTTTAAATTTTTATGCTTGCTCTTATTATTTGTGATTTTTGTTATGTTAATTTTATGCTCTATCTATTTTTTTATCTTCTTAGATTTATTAAACATTTAATTGCTATGTTGTCACAATGCTTATCTACCATTAATATAATTTAATCAATATTTGTTTCTATTTTTCGAATTTTTAAATTTTAAATATTTATTCTATTTTGTTCATATTTAATATTTATTAATACTATTATTGATATTATTAATATTAATAAATATTACTAAATATTTATTTGGTATTAAATATTGTTAATTTTGAATACGAATATTAACCCAACCGCTAAATCACATTGAACAATACAACAACATTTTTTATCAAAATTCTTTAATCGCCGCTGAACCACGCTGTTCCGCGCGGTCGCCATGTCGCCAAAGACGCTGAACGACGCCGCTGCGGCGCCGTGCCGCCATTGTGACAATACCACGCCAAGAACGCCGTTGAACGACGCCACACCGGGTACCATGCCAAGCAGCACGCTACTGCAAATTTATCGCCGATCTGACATGATGACGCAAAATTGTCGCCGCTTGAACGACGCAAGCAGCAAGTCACCACACGCTTTACCTTACGTACGGCGCCACTGGCAGTTAAAGCGCGCAAGGGTTTAATTTAATGCGGTAATGCGAACGACGCTGAACGACTACATGTCGCCGCTAGACGAGCATATACGAGAAGGACAAGATAATAATAAGTGCATCGACGGTCCGATTGCCGAATAGGCGCTCGGCGATCGTGACGCTTTGACGCTTCATCATCGACGGAAACTTACCACCGGACGTCAATAGAGAGCCGTAATGTGGCTTTGTTTCGTAGTGTCGCTATGGATTCCCGCCGAAGATAACACTGGTTCAATGCCGTTAGAAAATAAGCCGCTGGAGTTTGAGACTATTAGGGTGCACCAGATCCGCGAGCCCATCATATAGTGTTTTCTCCAATCCATCGCGTTGATTGCCTGAAAGCAGGTAACACCCCAAATCCTCTCGGAGAAGCTCGAGTATTTACTGGCTTTGCATTAGTATCAATGCAGTTGTTTGGGCTCATTCTTTCTTTAAGATTTTAAAGGCGTGTTTTGCTCCATTCGCCTTTATAGGGTTTAGAGGGATAATCGTGAACTGCGGCTCTCGATCCTGAGAGCTTACAGGTAAATTTTTGTTGATGTTTGTGCCATGTTTGGCGCTATAATTAATTATAATGATTTTATTGTTTTGACCACTCACAAGCGTTCCCTGTAAGCAATCCATGATGACCAGGAGCAATAATGGGGAAAACTATGGTATGGAGTGAGCAAGGAATTATTTGATAGAAGAAAACCAATCTGTAATGAGCGACAGAAGAGGTTTTCTAGGAGGAAGACACACGAGCATCATATTATAGGTTAAACTACTTTAGACTAATGAGATGGTTATTGATATCGAGCATCGGTTTTTAGAAATCCATTTGTTTGAGTTATAAATCCATTAGCAAACGCGTTCCTGTAGCTACTGTCATGCCCCGCCAAAATTCCCACCAGCGCCACTCAGCAACCATAAAACTTCGAAAAGGCCATCCCCGAAGTCTCCGCCTTGTCATGCGCCAAAACCAGACTTGCTTTCGCGAAAAGTCGCCAGCCGCCGCGTCTCAAGCCTTCAACCCGCGCCGCCGGTAGCGAACCGAACTGTTCCGGCATCCGCCTGGTCGACCGCCCAGCGAAACGCCATCCGCACGCCGAACCATCCGCCAAACCAGCCCACGCGTCCGAGCGTCCTCGGCAATCTGCTGGTTCGCTCAGACCTCACGGCTTTAATCCGCCAGCAGCAAGAATTAAGACATTCTGGTTGTCTGCCAGCGCTAATGTTTTGACAGAAGAATGGCTTCAGCGCATTGTGATGGAAGTTTTAAGCGACCGCAGTTCAGCGAAACTTAAATGGTTCTTCCTTTGGTTCAGGTCGTCAGCGAATATCGGCATGATTTGTTGCGAAATACGCCGAAAGATGCAGGGCTGCTGGAAATAAAACCAGCAGAATCCTCAATTTTCTCAATCTTAACTGAAGGAATTGATGTCCAGCGAAGAAGAAGCGAGGCATCTTAAGGCAATGGTTCCTGGAGAAGGTACGCGGTACTTTTGTTAGCAGAGCAACTCCAGCGTACCAGTTGCCACGAACCGCAAAGGAATGAGGTTCAGTTTTAGTGAGAACGCAAACTCTAATCCTGAACTGAACACCAGCAGCGAAGGAGGAAGAAAGCATCCCGAATTGAACTGGAAAAGGAAACAGCGTGGCGTTCCAGCCGAGTCCGGCAACGTCCGATGAACCCGTTATCTCGAAGTGAAGCCCAGAACCACCACCAACGTTATCTGAACGCCCGTCCGCTGGCACGTCATCCAGCGATGGAAACCAGACGCGCTAACGCGAACGCCGTGAATGGCGGCGTCACCGGTCGGGAGATCCACCATAAACGGTCATTCCCAACGCATCTGGCGCGCCCGGAGTGGCAGCGGAAAACGGAACGGCATATAACGGAGGCAAATCACGTCCAATGAACCATAACCATCTGAGATCCCCGAAGGCGTCGGTTGTTTCACGGGCGATCTGACCGAACCAACGCCCATCGGGCGGTTTCGATTACGCAGATATGCCGGTCTCGCGGCGATGCGCGGTTTGTTCCGGCGATACGTGACGGCAACGGAAGATGCACGTGCCATGCTGGTGCTCATTCCGCCTGCAACCCTGAACGGTGATAATGTCTCCGGTGATATGTCCCGAACGTCGAGCCACCGGAATGCCGCAGTTCAACGGAGCAATTGCCGGTAATTGAAAGCCCTTCACGTTATGAATGGAAGCACCTGGTTAGTGTTCGTCGCTGGCAATGAAGCGTTAGTTCAGGCGGATGTCCGGATCCACGCATAAACAGCGGTTTTCCTTCACCGTGAAATGGCATAACGCCGTGTTCGAGCGATGGCGGTCACCAATGGCCCCGCACGGGGAACCGCCGACATCCCAGCACCGCCAGTCTGGTTCGCGCAATGAAGTCTGGGCGGCACTCTGGCGGCGAACCTCCGCCGGAAACATGACCCGCCTTGACCAGGAATTCTCCCAGAAACAGGCCGCCTGCTGTACCAGCGGAATTGATGCAGCGATGGCGCCCAACGGCTTCACGAGCGGCGTCCCAGTCGGTCAAAGAATGGTCATTTCTGGCGCAGTGTTCATCATCGACGGGTGAGCGTTTGCGGCTGCGAGCGTGAAAGTCGAGCGGATCGAATGCGCTGCCTGATTCGTTTGGTTCTGCCGCAGCGAAACCGTAACCAATCGTCGAGTTTTTCCAGCATCCATTGACGAAAAGGAACATGGTCACCTGGCGCGCTCAATCCGGCGCCAACATCTTCCATTTGCCTGGCGACGTCATGTTCGTGAACAATTTCTCGTTTGTCGAAATTTGACCGATGGCGGTCCGTGATCCACCGCCTGAGCAGCAGCCGGTGAAACGGATGGATTTCACGAGGCCGAACCACGACCCGAAAATAATCGACCGGAGCCAGAATGAGAACCACCGAAAACGCATCCGCGACTTCGGTTCATCAGTCTTCACCATTGATTGCCCGCACGAAATCATTCCGAAGTCGAGAACGGAATGATGGCACCAATGGCTCAAAAGCGGAGCGGCCTTAATCTGTGAGATCTGAATTCCCAGCGCCAGCACGACCATTCTTTTCGTTTCGAACCCATTGAGTAACGCCCGGTTCAAAACCACCGACGAACCATATCCAGGCGGCATTGCCACCAGTGAGCGGCACCGTCATCCTTCTGCCGAACGCAAAGATTTCGAGTTCGAAACAGTACTTTGCCAGCAAGCGCAGGCGGGTACGGTTCAACTGGCGATTCCAGCGCCGGAACGGAATAACCAGCGATGCAACCACAATGCGATGGCGGTTCAAATTGGTGGTCGAAAAGTTTTGCAGCATTGATGCGAAACATTCTGCTGTTCAGAACTCATGCGTCGAAGCAATTGTTGAACACAGGCATCGGTTTTGAACCCTTTCCGAAGATGGGTTTCAGCGAAGAACTTCAGTTTGAAGATTTTATCCGACCGCCAGCAAACGGTCAACAGCCCTCTGCCTCTGAATCGCTCCGAAGAACCATGTGCTGTTCGAACAAATTTCTATCCAAAGGCAATTGATAGTTCAGTCCTCATAGTATGGCCATCTCGGTCTTAGAAACTGTCGAAGAAAGAAAATCCTCCTGAAATGCAAACATGAGATTTGAATGGATCAATTTTGAAGAAATGCTGAAATGATCTGATTATCACGCAGCCATGAAGAAGACCTGGCAGACGGACGAAGAGAATGTGGATGATGGAAGAGCTGAAGATCCCATGGCTGCCCGAGCCTGGCGCAGCCGACGCCCAGTCGGCAGCCCAAACACCAAGCTCGGAATCGAACTGCTCATCGGCGTGCCAAGCCATCCGCGAGTCCTGCTGGCTTCCTGAACAGCCGCCGGTTCAAACTGCTCTGTTCAGATCAACATCTGCCGGTTGGTTTCGCCACTGGTTCCTGCCGCCTTTACACGGGTTGCCGGATGAAGCTGGCGGCGGTGCGAACTGGCGGACGTCAAATATTGAAGAATGTCCGCCGATGACCAACGAAGAGTCTTATCTCGAGCAGCCCTGGTTTTTCAGGCTTAAACTGGCTGCTCGGCGGCGGGGTTGCATTTATCCGAAAACCGAAAGAAGCGGATATTTTGGGCAACATTCAGCAATAACCGGCGTCCAGGTCGCCAAAGAACTTAAACGGTCCGGTTTTAAACCATGGAATGCAGCATAACCAACGGTATCCAACCAGCCAGAAGGAAACCACCAGGCAGATCTGGCGAACGGTGAACGGTAGAAACGGAAGCGCCGTCTGGTCGAACCGCCCAGCACGACGAGTCCAGCGGCTTCAATGGCACCAGCAGCCCGAACGCGACCGTCAGCCAGCTGGCTGGCGCCTGATGTTCGAATCCCGGCGACGGGTGTTCCCACCAGCGGTTCGACCAGATCGCCTTCATTCCGCACCCGGCAATCCTGATTTCCGCCGCACCAGCGATTCCGGATGCCACGCCTGGTCACGCACAGGCGAACAGCATCGCTTTCTGGCGGCTCGCAATGGTGGTCGTTGGAACGGCAGTGTTGAGCCCGTCCGGCTGGAGCGCCCGGTAAATAGCTGGTATCCTTTGAATCTGGTCTGGCAGCGGGAACTGGCAGGCCCGGCGATCTCAAACGAAAACCCAGCGCGAGGTTCGTCAGGTTTCGCTCACTGGCTGTCACCATCCTTCGTCGGTCAAGCGTGCCCGCATAAACCGTTACAAATGATTCCGGCAGAGCCCATGGCCATATCCTGCCTGTACAAACCAGCACCATTGTTCATCCTTAAGTTTGCTTTATTTTCCGCCAGCCAGCGTTCATATTAGGTTTTGGTTACCCAAAAATCCGGCCTGAGTTCATGTTCAAAATGGTGAAGAGCAATCAGGATGTCGAACGCGGGGAGAACATACGCTGGCTGTCGCTACTAACGGGAATGTCACCCTCGGTGAATGCCTGGCGGTCATTAGTTCCGATGAGCGGTTGAATGTTCGTTGAAAGCCAAAGAAATCAATGACCGGTTCTGGTATTTTCTTTCGGTTCAGCATTTTTCGCTCGGATACCAATGGCTTTGAACCCCGAATGCCGCCGCCGCCCTTCTTCAGTTTCTTCCTGGCGCGCATCAGAGCAGCGCCGTCGGAATTTGCAGTCCTTCAAAGGAACAGTCGCCAATGGAAGCTCAGCCCGGCGGTAGTCCGCCATCGCTGAAGGGAACAGTTCAACGCTGGCGCAAAGAAAGCGTAAACGTCTGGCGATTTGGCCGCATTGCTGCCAGGAATTGGGTCGAGTCGGGTGCCGGCGATTCAGCAATTGGAAGAGATTCAGCAACCTCTCGCGAACGCCTTCGGTTTTATATCGCAGGCAGCGCTGGCACGCTCGGCCTTTCGGCGGCCGATCCTTCAACACCTAATGCCTGCCATCCTGCAGCCCAATGAAGGGTTGAGCTGCTGCCTTCATCAAAGGAGAGAGAGTGGTTAGTTTGATATGGTCACTGTGGCAACAATTGTTGCTCTAAAGTCCTTCAAAGAGGTCCCAGGGTGTCCCATTCTCCAGATCGCCCTAGGGATGAAGGAATTCCCATCTGGCCTGTCCTAAAGCGAATCCTTTATCTTCAGCATTTCTTTTTGTGCACACCTCCTCAACCCACACTGGAACCTTCACCTCCTGTAAGTTTGCTCTAAAGCTCCTGAGGTTGCCCAGTGTAATCACACGGGAGGAAGAATGATCCCAGAATGATTTCAGTCCCAGCCAAGATTGAACACTGAAACTGGAAGCCTGGATTTGGGCTGAGCCATCTGTTAGTCCACATGTTTATTCGTGCCTGCCTTCTTGGTATCCCTCAGATTGGCCCGCCTTCGGCAATTCCGGTTCCGAACTTAAAACCGGTGGTCGCCTACTTTTTCCCGGCCGATTCTGAACACTGATGTCTTCAGACCAGTTCAAACGGCAACTTTGAATGTTTTGCCTTTAAAGATGCAACGGATCAATGGTGTTCCGATCCCGGCATAAAGAACAGCCCACCACCGGCCCCAGCCCATATTCAGCTATTGCCTTCGTCTTCTGGCGGTGTTCGATCAGTTGAATTCCGTACGCCTCTTTCTGCACCAACCCCAGCCTTTGAAGCGCGATTCGAAGATCCCAGTCGAAGCCCGGCGTCAGTCTTCCGGGTAGCTGAGTGATCCATAGCGGTCCAAACAATGCCATACGCCCGCCGAAGCGGTAAAAAAATAAAATTCAGCGATGAAATACGGCCTTAGGGTACCGCACGGCCCGGTCACCATGGTCCTCCAGCACCGTTCATTTCACGGTTTCAGGCCTGGCGAAACTTTCTCCGAGACCATGCCCGCCCAGTTTGCCGAATCCGCCTCCGGTACGCTGCCTTCCACGCCTTTTTTCAGACAGTTCGCGATTGATCCCCACAGCGTCTTTGCCGATCTGCGCCCACGATCCGCATAAATGAAGATGTCCCAACGCCCCTGCCATTCTTATTTGGCTGTTCAGTTTTCCATGCCTGGCGGCAACGGCGGTCCTTCGGCGATTGATTCCTGCTGCCCCAGCTTGGGTATAGTCAAACGGAACCGGAAATCGGCATGGAATTAGCCACGTTTAGGGACCAGTTTGGCGACCATCCTGGCGCCCAGTTCGAAAGCCCCAGCCATGATGACGGGTTCGAAACCTCATGTTGTTCGGCTGCCTCCCGTTTTTTTTTTTTGAGTTGATTTTCTGCTCATGGTTCACAGCTTCTTCCAGCCATGTTTTGGTCTGAGCCCTGCAGACAAAGTTCTTTTTCCTTCCGCATCTTCAACTGTTCGATTTGCCAGCATGAAATACGAGGAATATTTGGAGAAATAATGAAAATGGTGAAAATTATAAAGCAATGAGCTGCCGTGATGTTCTTCATGAGATCCTGAGTTTCAGTTCCAGCGCATCCTTTCTCACGTTCTTCAGCGAATGGTTGAATCTCGGCGTCGGTGTCGGTCGATGCCCCAGCGAGCCGCTGGCTGCTGATATTCTGGCGAGCTGGAGAAGGCGAAGAGCCCGGCAGCTGAACTGAAACGAACACGACGGAGCCTGGCGTATTTTGGCGCAATGAAGCGGCAGCAGAATACTTAAAATGAAGTCGGGAATCCTCCAAATCTGGCGTCCTCTGTCATCTCCAACGAATTCCGGCATCTTAGCCTGGCGGTTCCGCCTCCTGATTCGGCAATGTTGCCGAGCCCGTTTCGGCACATTGCGGTATGTTGCCTTCAAATCACCGACGCCGAGACGGTAACTTCTTCGAATTCCAGCGAACGGGCAGCAAACAATGATTGACGCCAGCAGCGGCATGAACGTCTTCAGGCAGTTGCCGCGCCATTGCAATGGAAGGCTGGCACTGACGCCTGCCGCATCCTCCCGTCCGCCTGCAGCCCAGCGAAACAAAACGAGCGCGATCCTGCACCCGGAACGTTCCACCGCATCCCGAACGAATCCGCCGAACAACCAAAAGAAACGTTCGCCTGATCACGCCTGACCAACCGCCAGCTCACCACCCGGCAATACGTCCGCCGCCGAGCGCAACGTCCGACCGAACACCATTCTTTGCCCCAAAGCCTGCCGATGCAATGGCGCCAGTTTCGCCTTCAGTCGGGCGTTGCCAGCGTTGAAACAACATGCCTGTAATCCTGCCGGAACCAGCGGATGTTCCAAGAGCGGATGAACAGTTGCCCGGTCGGCATCCACGACCGGAACGGATTGAGCCTGAAGGAGGCGCAGGCTTGGTGAATGGTTCCGGCAGAATGGCTGGTTTGCTGCACTGGTTTTATGTTGCATTTTCGGTCGGTTTGCCAGTGATGCTGGTTTGTCATATCTGGGTTGCCGATGATGGTTTGAGGATTTGACCGAAGCAAACAGCGCCGCCAGTTTTCGCCGCAGCACATTTCTTCCGCCTTCAGTGAGAAAGACGGCAATGGTTCTTCGGTGTTATCGAGTAATCATCTCAAAATACCGGAGATGAAGCATGAAGAAAGTCAACGAGAACAACGTACAGCCCGGTACTTAGTATCGATGGTGAAAACCGAAAGGAATCACCATGAAATGGTCAGCCAGGCAACGCGCGAATAGCCAAAACCCAGCAGTTCAAACAATGCACGGAAGGCATCCACCATCACCCGCCATTTTTGACATTTTGCTGCCGAAGCGCCGGTTGGCGGCGTCATGAACTGAATGCCGCTTTTCGCTATCTGACCGGCGAATTTCATCCAGCGTCCATTCTTCAGCGATTCAAACAGGTCTCCTGGCTTCAGTCCAACAAATATTCCCGTCGCACTTTTAAAATGCAGACAGCGTCCAAACCGCTGAACCGGCACGCCGTTCGAAACCGGGCAATTTTAGAAGCGATGAATACCGGTTTGAGGCGAGTCTGTCGGCTGGATGACCGTCACGCGTCGATGTTTTCACCCGAAACGATGGAAACCGGCCCATAATGGCGTTTTCAGCCAGAACTGGCGACAAACGCGCCGAAGGCCCACGCCATCGTCGGCCCGAACAAACAGATATAATGAACGCGTGTTCAATGCCCAATGGAATCCTCGAAATACAAGGATGAGAATGCCCGAAGGCAGTGATCATTCCTTCAGCGGAAGGCCTGACTCATGATTTGTTCGGTTTTCAGCAACGTTGCCATCCTGTCCTGAAACCGCCACCCAAACGTCTGCGCCCGGCATCCTGCTCCCAAAGAGGCGTTCTGGTGAATCAGCGTCCGCACCTGTTGAAGCGACAAACTGGCGACGGAGCCCGCAACACCAGTCGTCCGCACCACCTGGCACCGTCCAGCGACGCCCGGTCTCTCGGCCCACGAGATCCGTCCCCAGCCTGGCGCCAGCGTCCAGTTACCAACGCGGAGGTTAATTGAACTTCCAGGTTATTTATCCTTCCCGCGACAGCCATCCCATCCCAGAACAATGGTGACCGATAATTTGCATCTGACGGTCCGGCGGCACGGCGACCATTCCCATCCAGCCATCCAGTCCCGCATCAGGTCGAACTGCCAGCGAACCAACTGGCAGCCCGAATATATCCAGAACGAACGCAACCGACGAAATGCCGAATGCACCCGGCAATGGCGAATCCCGCAAATGGTCGGTAATGACCCGCAATCCACCATCTGCCGTCAGATGAACTCCACGCCGTCGGGTCGCGCCTGGTTGATAGCGTTCGTTCGCGCCATGCATGCGTTCGATCAGCGTCGCCTGAGCGTTATGCCCATCCACCAGCCCGACGAACTGGTTTAAATTGATCCGCCGATGTCGGCACGGTTACGCGGTCGGTTCATCAGCGATCCTGAATGCAGCCACGGCATGACCGCAGTTTCATATTGTTCGAGTTTGGCGTTCATCATCCCGTCAGTGATGCAACCGAGCGAGAATGGTCGCAGCGATGGTATCCACCGAATGCAATGCCCGGTAGAGTGATCCCTGACCGCCCCAGCCACCGCAATAACCCGTCCCACCAGCCCCACCCAGTGTTTGAAGCTGAAAGGAAGTGAGCAGCACGAGAGTTCCGGCCTGAATGCCACTGTAAAGCATCCCTCCTGAAGAAATGGACGGACGCATTCCATGTGAGATGGTCCCCAGGAACCTGTCCCTGAGAGTTTAGGCATCCATGGAACCAGAGGCCAACGAGAAGAACCAGAACCAAAGGAAGCTCAGCCCAGCCAGACCATATGGAGGAGCAGAGCAAGACTGTTCAGCCCAGAAACTTGAACGCTGTAATCCCCAAGAGAATGAAATCTGACATGATTTGGTGATGGTGATCCTGTGCTCTGAGCTGAACTGGAATTAATAACTCTAGCACCAGGGAAAAGAAATGATGGCAACCCTGATAACCAACACAGCCAGGTTATAATGCTGAGTATCACCCCCATGTTTTGATTGGCCATGAGAAATGAATGGAGGAGGCACCAACATTGTCCTATAATCTGGTGGTACAATGAATGGCGAATGAACAAAGGCATTTGTTATCAGGCGCGGATGGATCCGGAGGCGAATTCGTTTGCCGCGAGAAGGTCGGCTCGGCGCAGAATGATCCGCGTTGATACGTCCGATGATACCTGCATCAGCCGTCACGCCACACCGCATTCCGACCGAAGTATGTACCGAACCGGTAACGAATGCGGAAATCCCGGTACCCAGGCAGCGTATTTGAAATCGCGCCACGCCGGCGGCGTCATCCGAAGTGTTTGCTGACAGTTCAGAGGATTCCAGTCAGCCTCTGGTCACCACTCATCCCAACATGCCCAGGGAGCAGGCTGCGTCCGTTTTCCTGTTCCTTCATTGTCTTCCGCGAAGCGTTCCCGAATCAGGCCATCCGGTAGGTCTTGAATGCCTTCACCGGGAGTTTCAAACCATCCGGATCGCCCGGTTTAAACCAGCCTTCCAAGCCGGTCTGTAATTCGCCCTTCAGATGGCAGACAACGGAAGATGGCACGGACGCAATTGAAACCCCGGCCAGGCATTGACTTCCAAGCCCTTAATTCTTCCAATGTGCGGAAGAAGGTTCCGGAACCCATCAGCCGGGGAAGCGAGGCGCGAGACCCGGCATTGTTGTTCTCCTTCCAGCCGAAGCCCCAGCACATTTGCAACGTCTGAAAGGAACACCCGGCCAGCAGCGGCAGTCAACGTTTGGCAGATAAACGTGATTTAATCCCGAACACCGGGAAACGCACCGGACTGAATCAGTTCGAAGCCGTTGCCCAGCAATGCAATCCCGAGCGAATGCCGCCTCCGTTCCGGGATTCCAGCCCAATGGCGCAACCCCGACGGGAGGATATCCTCCCATCTTAACTGGAGCAACTGCGAGCTCGAAGCGCATCCGCCGCGCCTTAATTGTTCTGCGCCGAGGGCGGATGGAGAGATCGTCTTGCTGGTGCCTGCCAACACTGCCCTGACGAACCGAACTGGGGTTCCTCAGTCTGGCCTCTTCAGCGTCGAACCTCTTTTCCGTTCACCGCAGCGCAGAGGCCCAGATCGCCACCTCGGCGGTTTCGTGGAGTATGGTTCACCTGCCTCGCGAATCGTGCCGCAGTGCCTTGTTCACCAGAGGGTCGAGCCTGGCACGCAATCCACCCACCACCTCTGCATGTTTACCGCAGCGCGGGTCTCCGCACCGAATGGGCGACGGTGGTGGTTTCTGGCCTGAGAAGGCGCCGCGGCGTAGTCGGTGGCTCTGACTTCATTTCGGTGCGCATGCTGCGAACGTATCATCCGGTTCGCCGCGCCGCACCCGCAGAGCATCCCAACCAGGGAAAATCTGGCGGTCTGCAGCAGAATGCAGCCTGGCATCAGCCAGTTCAGCATCCAGTCATTAACCACTGGAATCTGGCCCGGATACCCAGCCCCATCGGTTCGGTAGCGTTCGCCCTCCAGCATTCCCATCGCTTCCGAACTGGTGTCCTGACCAGGTTCGCGCCTGGAACCTCGCCGTTCGACCATTTGCCGGCAGCCGCTGAATGAACTGATTAGCCCCAGCCCCGGAATTTAATGATAGCTTTGGAAGAAGTTTGTTATTTGGCAATTTCATTGGCTGGCCAGCGAACTGAGCGGCGTCGCTGCTGGTTTATCGGCATCTGCCGGTTGGCATTGGAACGCCACATTCTCCCATCTCAGGCGAAATTATTGTTCCTGCATATCGCATTTCGATGGCATTGGTCAGAAACAGCCCATGGTTTTATTTGTTCATTTTAATGCCACAAATGCTTAATGGAGTTTCTAAATGATTCCAAATGCCCTGTCTCAGCACCCGCCTGCCAAACGCCTCAAGAAACCCACCCTGCCCAGCTCCAGCACTGAAACCATCATTTTAAACGCAACCGGATACACGTTAGAGATAGATAGGCATTTAGATGAGCGAAATATATTATAATATTGCGAAGTTATTTGGACCAGACCGGTTTAGTAGAGTCATTCTAATCATATTAACTTTGTATATATCTGTTGTACTCTTCGTTCAGGTGGATTTTGAGCCATGCCTGTGTTTAATGTAATTTTGTGTTCACTGAGAGCTTATTTTGTTACAATTTAACAACTCATATATTATTATCGCAGGCTTAGATGCCCCGGAGATTATAGTTACCCCTTTAATAGAATGATATATTGTAATCGTATTTGCCATTTCATCCTTATATACTTTTAATATTTGCTGCATTTATCGCTTCATTTATTATTCATAACCCAGTTATAACATTATCTGTCTCATATTGCCTTTAGAGTTTGTGTAAGACATACATAAATTATATCCTTGTATTATATTTGACTATGTGTTTAAAGAGTTCTTTCCTTTGAGTACTAATGTTTCAATAATCCACACTTCGACCATAGTTTACAGAACTCAGTCAGTAACTCCATAGCCCTCTAATTTGTAGCGACTATATTGTTGATTTAAAATGTTGGTTTCGATTTCTAAATAAAGTTATAAGGTGTAAAACGCCAATTGCTATACGGTTGGCTTTAAGTAGCCATGTGTTCCTTTGTGGAGTTAAATCTAAAATTCCATCTAAGGTCAGATTCATAATGCCGCAAAATAGAATAATACGGTTCCTTAGGTTAATTGGACCAACGGATTTCATGTGAACTAATACTAAACGAAGCTTTTGTACTCTCATACTCCAGCAATATATTATTCACTCAGTTATATCTATACATGTATACATCTAGATATTGTTAGATTTGACATCTGGACAGATAATGGGCGCATGCTCAAAAGCCGGAGGCTATTATATAATGGTGGTTAAGCAGCCCTCAAGCCTACTTGAAGAAGTGTTGAATGATGGTACCGAGAAAAATTGAGCATGACGCATGGTTGGCTATGCGATTGAAACAAGTGGACCGAATAATTACGAGGATGAATTTGTCGATACAGCGCATACATGTTGCCATTCCAACTTCAGAGGAGATCCGAGCACCACATCCGATGGAGAAGTGGTTTATAATTATCCGGATTATATGTACCCAAACAGAAGTGAGCATCACTTTAGAAGCAGTTCTACAATGGTAAAGCAGGAAATGCCCACCCGAGCTCCAGGTACGATTCAATTAACAAGAGAGAATACCATCGCATGAGGATGCTGGATGCATAAACCAGATTGGCAAAATTACCATGCTAACAGGCCTGGCAAAGAGATTGATGATTATAGATCTACTAAAGAATAATGTAGGCCCCGTGGATACCGCTTAATGACGCTATCGTACGACCATGCATGGTATAAATTAAGGAAATGGACACATTCCACGCCCACCGTGGGTTAACGGCATTTTCCTATACCGCACCGGAGAACAAGGTGGGGAATGTAGTCACATAAGGCCGCAGAAATATTCACAAATGGTGGTGAAGAAGCAACCATCAAAAGCCAAAGTATGCTGGATCTTGGTGAAGCCGCTATGAAGGAAGTTGACCTTCAACTAATGATACATTAAGAAGGCACAAAAATTCCACACAAGTGGGGAGACAACGCCAAATATGAAAATTGAGGATGACTTAAATAGACCAAAAGTCCGGAAGTAGGAACAAGGTAGGTGGCCAAATGAACATCTCACCCAGGAGGATGTATTCAGGACTTTGGTATCGTAGGTGTATTCCCAGGGAGTAACTGCTGGTATATGTGTACCAGACTACTAATAGCAAAACATAACCAAAAGAAGATAGGATATACCATCCATGGGCGAATACCTAAAGCAATGAAAGAAGAGTCTTTACACGAGATGAAACATGTCCACAAGGAACTTAGGTTGTCACTGTAAGCGACTTGTCGGGAGGATCATGCAAAGTGGCAGAAGCCAACCACAAATATGTGTATGGTACCAGATAATCAAGCTGGGGAATTGAGTTGGCCGCGAAATCAATATATTCAGCTGTTTGGGCGTCGTAAATGTAAGTTACATAGAGTCTATAGGACTTAGGGAGTTGTGCAATACCTGTTACTATATCAATACAGCAATAAATAAACAGCACTTTCGATGGCGGGGCGATTTAGGGGTAGTATCAAATACAGTGGTGAGTATAACAGGGATGTCGACAGAGTCGACATATCATATTAAAGATAGTAGAATATTCGCATGGCAAGGCGAAATACGCTTGACAAGGCTTAAAGAATGAGCTTACGATATGCTTATATACTAAAGATATTTATTGGGGTAGGTATGTTTCTACTCAGAGATAAGCATTCAAGTTATCCTACCGTTAAGTTGACCATCTTGTATACGTCAGTAACAAAGGGAGATGAAGAGTTTAAATCGCTGAAAATAGCTAGAGTAAGTCTATATATACGGTGATGTTACATTGAAAACATCCCTATGGCTTGGAACGGGTGGTGAATCCAATAATGAGAGCTTAGCTACTCAAAGGTTCTAGATGGCACCAATGAATACTTCATTGTTGTAAGTTTGTACATTTATTATTTGGTTTCGAAATGAAGATGTATAAAAATATCAAGGGCCCCCGGGATGGAAGAAAAGAAGGAGCAATGCATGACTTTACATTATATTCTTTAGGGGTAACCGAGAAGAGGCAATACATATATAGACCAGTTGTCCATATATCCTAAGAGCTGCATCTCTACCATGTAGAATTATGCACCGGGTAGAAGGTGGAGGATCTGCTGTCTGAGGCATGCAGACCCGCATTGGCGAGTTTGAAACGCTTTAAGAGGGTAAGGTGGAATTGGATAACCATATGGCTGCTAATAACGAAGATTGAAACATTTGGTTTCTTATTAGAAGACCGAGGTTTTAGTGCTTCGACTTCATATGAGGGAGCTGAAGACGACAAAGATTTTGAAGCTGATCAAAAGCTAAAGTCTCACATGATAACTAATAAAATAGGAAGTTAATTGTAACTAAGCATGGTAATATGGAGTGGCGCGGATCCTTAGTGAAAGAAGCTTTAGAAAAGCTCATGGAGGTAATACTGAAATTAAGTGGCATAATCCCGTGGGGAAACCATAAGCGTATCGGGTTAAAGCACCATCAAAGCACCAAAGGAAATCGGCTGAAATAAGCAGAGAATCCCTACCAAATTATAGTAACACATACAAGTCCAACATGTGCATGCCCCCGTCTCTATGATACCTCTGAGTCCTTTAGATATAATCTTTATGTATAGTGAATATAGTCCCATTAGCATTAGTAATCCAAATGATATTCGCTTTTATGCGCTTTTAAAAGTACCTATTAGATAAGGCGTACTTATCCTTATACCTGCATTAACGCTAGGATCAAAATTTTGTTTTGTGGCTCACTGCTGAATTTAAACCGGCCAATCTTTATCTGCGACCTTCAAAATCCTAACCCTCGCAACTCGCCGTGTTGGCGTTCTAATATGCCATGGACAAGGAAAAATGAAGGCACATTTGTAGCCTTGTCACCAGAGATATAGAGTGTTTTACAAATCCAATCCATTGCTTTTCTCGACTTATAATCATACGTGCAGCTACTAATTTTATGTTCTTTAACTAAGTCTTCGGCTTTTCCTTAATAATTTAAGCAGATCTCTTGATCCCATCCTTTTCCAATGGATAAAGATCTCCTCTAGCTGCATGCCATTCAAAAATTTGTAACCTTTATCCATGTCCTGGCTTCGCGAGCCTTATCTATGCATGAAAGGTTTATCGTGGATGGTAATTTAGTCCCTTTTGGAACATATTCCGTAATTCTCAGACTTGACGATATTAACATCCAAGCAAGCAGTTCTCACATGGCCAACACACTTTTATCAATGTATCTTGCCAATCCGTGCTACCGACAAACGCATTTAGGGATCTCTTCTCACCGCAAAAATTCTGAATGGTTTATACATATAGTCTACAAGTGGTTTTGAATATCTCCACCAAAAGCAAAGATCTTGCATTATAAATTACCAAAGTCTCCAAGCTCTTTTTAATGATATATTCCTTAATGTGTTAATCTCTATTTATCCATTAATTTTGGAAGAAAAGAAAGTGTATCCTCGATTCTTTTACGCCTTTTCCGCCAAAATTTCTTGTTAAATAGTGTTTTATGCCCATTTGAATTACGCACGATCACTCGTTTTTCCTCTTCAATATCCTGTTTTTCCTCTTCAATATCCTGCATGCAATGGAGCTTTTCTCAGTGCATCTCTTTTGAAATATTTGCAGGGACCTTTATAGATACATATCTTAAAGTAGAAAACAAATAAGAGACATTATATCCTCTGGATTATTGGTAATCTTCATGCCTGATTATATCATCCATAATATCTATAGTAAATTTGCATCTGCATTGTTAATCTTACTAAATGCGTCGCCCAATAGGCCAACTCCTGTGGAACGGCCAGTAAGCCCTATCTCTTAGTAATCTTCGTGCTTGATTTTATGACCAATAATATCTGTATTGGATTTGCATCTGCATTGTTAATCTTACCAGCTACGTAGCTCAATAGGGCCACTCCTGTGGACCGGCCAGTAAGCCCTGTATCTAGACATATATCCGGCTTATGCCTCCAAAGATATCGTCTTCTTGCAGTAGGGAAGTGAATCCATGACCATGAATGCGGACATTCTCACTAAATATTTCCGTCATCTATTTATCTGTCCCTAGTAGTTTCTCTCTACTATAACTATTTTAAACATATGTATAACGAACTTTTAGACTATTATTTGGCGAATTTGCCCTTTAGAACTTATTATCTAAATATGCAGGCACCGAATACCAATCATATTTAGATATTTTTAGATAAAGTACACTTTAACTTTAGTTTAGATATCTCCAAATATATCTTAGATTATTATTGCATGCCTGTTCTTTTGTATATCCAAACTATTCCGGGATATCTATCATGCGTGAGCACCTCTCTCGCCTTTACTTAAAGATAATGTTGCTTCCAAAAGCCCATCCATCCATTTGCTTATTTCCGATACTTGACTGTAATTTGTGCACTATGCGTCCTTGAACATTTTCTTAACCATCTTGCATGCAGTATATATTGTCTGATATTACAATTAAGCATTGTAAATCTGCCATATTACTTTATGTTTGTGATTCCACTGGCTAGAGAAGAGCCTATTTCAGTCTTATATTTATTTTACTAGAAATGAACTGTAGCATATCATTTATAAGCATATGTAGAACATGTAACTATTCTATTAAGAAAGCTATATTAGGACATATCTCGTACTCTCATCAGGTATGCATAATCTGGCCTCAAGATATTGTCAAAACGTTAAATGCAAGGAAATATATATATATCTATCGCAAATATTACTTAGTATAAAGTCTGGTATCTAGGCACACTATGCGGGCGCCAAGTGGCCCAAATATGTCTTCGGCAGAGGCAGTATGCATGTGTCAGACCCTCAGGTTATGAGATATCATGAAATCGCGAGGGAGTAGCCTTTTCTCGGGCTTTGTCTACTACTGCATCTCTTATGCAAATTCTTCGCTTATCTCCTTTGTTGGGATCGAATATTCACTAAAAGTACCAAACTACCATCGACCGACAAATTGATGACATGCTTTCAACTACTTTTGAGGATACATCGTGATTAGATCTTAGTACTCGGGGAGGCAGAAGCATTCATCTCTTAATCGTAGTCTTGCTTTGATTGGAATGCCACAACCTCGCCTATTATTGTTTCCTTTAAATTTTTTATCCAGAATTTATCTTTGGAGCATGATTTCGCATACCTCTACAAGCTTAAGTGTCTCTCAATGAGCCGATCACAAAGGCACTAGTAGCCGCTTTTATTTGTCATCTTAATCATCATTCCCTCTCGACTTGCATGTAAGCTTTACTCATTATCATTGTGTCGCTTTCAGATTTTGTTGTATAAAAATGTAAAAGAACCAATCCTACCAAATTGCAGGTACCTCGATGGGACTGTTTGGGATGATTCAAGACATACCAACCGCTTGGTCAACCATGTAATAGTATCTCCACATGCTTGGATGGGCCATATTTAAAGTATGTATCAAGCTCCATATGACGCATGCACAAAGGAGTACCTTGCTCCACATCTTCAGATCCCATGTGTGTTTTACATAGAAGGTAAGCCCCTTTGTTCATCCTGACATCTGTCGAAAAATTGTGTACCAATAGGGAAAGATAAATTCTTCCTTATCCATGATCTTCAATAGAACTAGTGGCAGTATTATCTACTTCAAAGAAGATCCTCCTCGTAGGACGCCTGCACCATAATTATCCAAGCTTTTTTACTAATATTAGGGCTAGAGTTCCGTAATTTTGGCCGCTGCCTACAACTGCGGTGCGAATTCCTCCCAACCATTCTATGGCCATCTCCTCAGATGATCGGGAATCTAATACGCTTCCGCAAACGTAAGTCCGGAGCAATATCCCCCGTGTTCATATTATTCCATACTTGAGCCTCGCTTTTTCATAAGATCTAAGTCTACTTGAGGTATGTAGTCGTAAAGCTCAGGTGCTGCTCCTTCTCAAGATAAGGCTGTTCTTGTGCCTCCTTTTACTCCGCTAAACGTAAATATCAGTTAGTTCATGAACTTTCTCAAGGCGTATTCCCAGCTTGAACTCCAATGCAGCATATCGCCCATATCTGTTCTATCGGCCAAGACCTCTTGTGTTTCAAAGAATACTTGTTCTAAAATAGCATATCTCTATTGGAACCATCTTCTCTCATCAGTTTCAAAATCTCATACCGGCCAAGGTGGCTGATAGGAGAAAATGTACCTAAGTTGGTGGTCCTTTGCTTTTGCAATCAAGAAATCATGTATCTCCCAGTGATCTACATAAGATTGATCAATCTGGCCATATTTGGTGCGCATCTCCCCAAACAGACATATAGCCGATCAGCTAGCCGTGGATGCCATCCAATTTTTTCTCAGATAATTTTCAAATTCCATTAGTATTACTCATAACCAAAATATGAGGTCGAAGCAATTTCCATAAGATCCACCACAAAAACTGCATTAATAATGACTGCATCGCAAGCATGCAAATAATATACAAAGAAAGGATCGTAAATACATAAATCTGGTCTTTGAAAGCTATATCGTGACATGTGTGTTCCGCCAGACATTCTAGCAAGTGGAAGTCCCTTAATTTTCGACATTCCTTTTGCCGAGATTACGCGAATGTGATTAATGTAAACACATTACATTATATCATACTCATTCAAGGCAAAGATAACACTCATATCCACTCTCATGCTAATACTCCAAAGCCACACATGTGTAGTATTTGAACGGTATCTTACTTATATTTCGTGTGTCCATCATTAACTATGTATACCATATCACCTATTTGATATCTCGATATCCATGCAAATGCTGATATTATCATTGTATTGTATCCCATCTTATATATAAAGAAATAATAAGATGGAAAATTTAGTTGATTTATCTATTAAGCAATGTATTTGATTATTATTACTATACGCTTTGATATAAAATCAATATCAATCCAATGTATCAGCAAGAATAATGAAGACTAAGATCAAGATCATATAAACCTGTAGCACGCCTCCATACGATCCAAAGTATTTATTTTGGACGACATACCATTTCATACCGCCTTATTTCCTTGTACCATAACAGCCAGAATGCAGCCCATCTAATGATGTAAGAAACTACCAGCATTTGAACCCAAAAGGAGACGAAGTTTCATAATCATGACCCAATCAAGACATGTTAGCATACCTGTAACTATGCAAGTGGGCTTACGTAGTTAAATGAAACTAGGCCGGCTCTTCCTTCACCTCTAGGCTTAAATGCCTTATACAAAGTGGAAAGTGAATAAAACCGAAACTATTACATGTATCACCCGTGACATCCAAGATTTTATCTCTTCACAAGATATCATATATAATGCACTACAAAGTGTGCCATATAGATTCTCAGAGACTAATCAAAGCACCTATCTTTATGAAACATACTGCTGAAATCCAGCAATGGTTCCTGTAGGTTCTTATGGCTTAGTCTTATGTATTCCTGCTATATTGTGTTGTCCAAAGCATGTAAAACAACATAAAAGCCACTGTGATCTCCCTATGAATTATTTAATCTACCGTATACCTCTTCGTAGTTTCATCTCTAAAGTCAGCACATCATGCACGCTTTAATCATCTTATAATCCTATCTAAGCCTATACTACAAAGCAGGTATAAATCAGAAAATAGATCACCATTTCGTTTCTACATAGATGATTACGATTCAAACCAGCCAGCTTGAGCCCATCGTCAAAGGGGCCTCACTATATAATTTATTTCAGGTCATAACATTAATATAACATACTATCCTTGTACCGAATTTAAGAGCCATCTATTCTATGTATCGACCTCTTAACCATTAGGCCCATTATACAACTGATCGATTCTAAAAAAGCACTTCTAATGCTAAAATAAGAACAGGGCAGCAAATAATCAAAGCAAAGCCAAATATAGTATTAAGCTATTTAAGAGCTCACACGATTAAAGCATCCAACATCTCAAGTTATGCACTCAGCCATGTCGTATACGAAATTAGATTCTACCATGCATCAAATATTTAAGCACCATAAACCTGTTTTTGAGCGCTCCCTCCACCATTTTGCTTATTTTGCTCCTTAGCATTGTTGAACTTGATTCCAGCATTTGATTTGCCAAACTCCTATGGGATAATTCCCGCGATTTTGGCATCTTTTGTTTTCCGTGGATTCTCTCGCATAATTCCCTTTGGCATCTTGATCACAATTAGAAGGACTCGCCAGAGGAGCCGCCACCCAAGGCCCTCGTATGAATGCCGCTCAAAGTACCTCTCGATATGCAATACTTTTTGAAGTTATTCCCTTCAGATATTAATCTCGTCAAAAGTAGCAGCCATACCCCTACTCTATGTATAAAGTGCATCACGAGAATCATCAATCGATCTCCAAAGAGCGATGCCCTAATTAACATTCATTTCATTTTCCCATTGGAGTCAATTGGCATTCATAAAAATCTACTACTTATCTTATTAAGAATGAGCGCGCGCCAAGGCCGCCGCTTCTTCGTTCAAAACCTGGCGCAAGAGGGAATTCAAGTACTAATGTCTAGCATTGGATAAATTCCCTAACTATTCTTTTGCTATCTTATCTAAAAAATGCTATTATCTTGGGCAATTGTTGGTTGAGGTCGCAGGTTAAGTACAAGATTCTGAATCTGCTAGTTGGTGTATCTCGTATGGGGTAAAAGGGTATTACTGACGCTGGAACAGGGATGCTGGATTTGTTAGGTCGAGGTTTTTCTGCTTTTAGAAGTGGTGGTATGTCGCCTCCTCGTCTTCAGCCAAGTGCGGGTGCTAATGGGGGCAGAGGTGGAGCCGCCATCCCTTACTGAGTTAAGTGGGCATGTCATCTTGCAAGATGTAGAGCTCTAAATTTGTGAGGGTTTTGTGAAGCCAGTTGTGGTGAAACCATAAATAATGGGGATATTTCTAGTGCATTTATTTCATAGACGTAATTCAAAAATCATGCCCTTTATTATTATAGGAATAGATAAAAAGAGGTTGTATAGATCATCAAACACGAGTTTGCAAGCATCCTGATACATGAGCCCAACATGACAAATTTTGGCCTTGAGCAAGGATTTTGCAAGGGCCCGACTACTTGTAAAACGAGGTTCTTGGAGCATGTATTTTTCCCTTTGTTGGCCTACATTGTACCTTATTTTAAAGTGTGATAAAAAATGGTGACCTTCAATTATATGTATGTATATTTCATATAATGCATAGTAACTTATACGTATTTCTACTATACAGGAAACATTTGTTTTATACATGGTGACGTAAGTTGCATATATTCTTTTAATTTAGAATAATATTTCTAGTATTATTTTGGGATCCAATGATCCCGAGTGAGCAATAAGGGAGTGTGGTTTTGCATGAGCGGGTCATGGAAAGTGGATTTCTATCTCGATGATGTTTTTCGAAATCAAAAATACTGTTATGCAAAAGTGTGCTTTAGGCAGAGCAATGTTAAGCATGGCTGGAGAAGGGGTTTGAAGCAAACACAGGAAATGCTTGTAACGTTGCCGCCCCAGGTTAATCGCAATCTTCCTTTTGTAAAGTGCAAACACAAGGATGTAGATCTTATGCAGCACAGGAATCAGAGCACAGGAATCAGAGCCTCTTAATCAGTTTAGTTGGTTTCAAAAGTCTACCAGACTTGATTAATCCCAAATCTCAAGCCAAAAATCTGATTTGCAGAAGGGTTTTTGCTGAAGTTGGATTCCCCAATTAGGCTGTAGCGGCAAGGCTGAAACAGAAGACGCTTTTATGCAGCCCATCTCCTCGTAAGAAGGCCAAAAGTTTGTGGGTCATCTTCTCACTCTTCCTCCAGAAGTTTATGGCCAGACCATCGGAACCAAAAGAGCAATAATCTCATTTCATCAAACTGTCAACCTTCCACATAGATCAAATCCAACCCAAAATATAAAGATTTAAGATTCCGAAGCTTCAATGAGGATTTTAAGCTGCCAATTTTGCTAAGCAGCATGGATCAATGTCTCAACAATCTGCAAAATGATGACTCTGAACCGCAATGTGATTCAATCTCAAAATGGTGTGTTTGTAAGCTTTCGTGACAGCAAAATGCTCCTAAATCTCCCAAATCGTGAGGCCTTGATCCTGATTTTCAAGCAAATGCTGCATTGAATTGGTGCTTCCAACCCACAAAGGCAGTTTCAAAAAATGTGATGTAAGGATATAATGAGAATCATAGGTTCTCCAATCAAAAACTGCTCCCAAAGTATCAACAATCCCATACAATTGTCTAAATAACCCAAAAGAAATAAGGGGAGGCACAAGAGCCATTGCAGAGGTGAAGCCATCCATAGGCGAGCCAGCTAGGAAGAACAGTATGTAGGAAGGGAAATTCAAAGTGATTGAAATTGAGGAAGTTCCCACCTCACCCACGTCCACGAATTCTAAAGCATGAAATGCTATTGTATATAGAGGTAATTATGCTCTAGACTGGCACATTGAATCTGGAAAGCAATCCTCATTAGTTGCCCCCACTCTAGATCAGACCTGATGCCAAAAATCGTTGTACAGTTTGGGGTCAGTATTTCTAAAGTTGACAGATCAAGAAGACACACCAAGGAAAATATCATCACGAGAGCCTTTTACTTCCTTTGAAGATGCAAAAAGCAATCAAAAATATCTTGCAAGGGCATGAGTTGTCCTCAGAGCTGCGAACAGAGTAACAGAAAATTTAGTCTTCAATAGGGCACACCCATTTGACATGCAAAATCTGCAGAAGCAGGGCTTCTGCAGCCGATAGGCTTGCAAATCAGGGAGTAGTCGTCATTACTTCAGAGGGTGCAGTCATGGAGCCGGAACTGAGCTCCCTCAGACATTTATCTCGAGCAGGGCTCTTACATATCTAGCGGATTCGTGAGAAAGCAGGTCCTTTAAGCTTCCTTTTTGCCGATTCCAGATTAAATGATAAATGCTGCACTTCTCAACTATAAATTTTTCCTATTATCTCATACTCATTTGTTCCCCACTCCAAAAAAAGACGATGCGCCGCAGAGCATACCTTTGGATGCCTGTATTTGGGATTTGAAGACCGCCATAGCCAGAGATTGCCGGAGTAGAGCTTCTTGTGCCTCACGAGTCACGATTCACGAACTACAAACACATAAAAATAAAAGGAAGTGCCCAATCATTAATCATTGAAGATCCGCAGCAATGATGGCGGCGGGCTCTATCTGGATTCTGGAATTCCTCGACCAGGAAGAGGTTCAGGTGTTGAATCATGACACGCGTGCCTGTGAATTTTTTTCCTTTTCTGATTTTAAGAAGACCAAAATTAGAAGACGTGTCAAGCCCTGGGCTCTTCTCAGCCCAGAAATAATAGACATCGATTTTTTAAGAACAAATTACACTGCTTTATATAGGTAGTGAAAGCATTAACCCCATATATCCATATTCTAAATTGACCTTATACGTTTCACTTATAAATGTCACACCAATAACCATGGTATTTTTGTTACCATACTCAAGCAAATATAAAGATACATGATAGGAATCAAATGCAAAGACCACATGCAATAACCACCATATTTTTAAAAAAACTCAAGTCAATATTGAATTCTTTACATAGTAATTATATACTCCATTTTTTCTATTCTTCTTCTTCTTCTTCTTCTTCTTTCTTTCTTTTCTTTTCTTCTTTCTTCTTTCTTCTTCTTCTTTTCTTCTTCTTCTTCTTCTTCTTCTTCTTCTTCTTCTTTCTTCTTCTTCTTTCTTCTTCTTTCTCTTATCAGATACATCCGCATTTACACTCATTTAATGTACAAAACAAAACAAATTCCATTCAGATGTAAATGATTCTAAATATCCACCTCCGGTTGTTTTACGTCACAAAGCCACATCAAAAATTTCCAAAACCATAGTCATATACTTTTCTAAATTTGAAAACATATTTCGTGATATTTATAAAATTGATTAATATATCCGTATTAAAGTACAAAGTATGACGATGAAGTGTAAATATGTAATCCTGTAATATGTAAATTCTAAATATAGCGTAAAGAGGAAGTGTAAAGTATAAAAATATAAGTGTAAGTCTAGGAGTTTTTCAATTACATTCCTCAGATTTCATGGTTCCATCCGAAAAGTATTCCATCCTTCCTCTTCTACGCTAATCTACATCCCGAAGCAAAATAGAGACAATTGGAGTGAGAGAACCCGCACTGGGCAGCTCCAATCAATACAATTACGGAAAAACTGCATAGTAAGGGCCAAAGGGTACATTGGCCCCCGCTTATCACCGGGACACCAATTGTATCCTTTTGCCTCAAGACGTTATTAGCAAGAAAGTGAAAAAATGGAATGATGATTTTGAGTCTTTCATAAGCATTATAATCAAGATTTACAACTGCTTTACGGTGTATCGCTTTTTGCACGGTGGCGTTAGCAAGAAAGGAAAATGGAATGGTGATTTTTGGAGTAACACCATAAGCGTTATAATCAAAGATTTACAGCGTTTTAGTGCCACGATTGATCATAAAATCTTGCGGCTTTAACATCTACCATATCTTTTATATACATGGCTGTATTCCAGCCTTTAAGAACTCAATAACTTCTTATTTATCTCTTAGGAACATCAAAATTTTGTTCTTATAATAGTTAAAGCATAAAGCATATGCATAGGCATCACACTCTTAAAGAATTCAGCACAATAGCTATAGTAAAGACCATCCCAAAGTAATCATGTGGATCACATTCTTACAACAAAGAACGTGGAGCCCGATTCTACATGTGGACATAATATGATGGCTCAGTTTTAGTTCTATTCCATCTTTAAACAATAAGGAAGCTCCAGCCCATTCTTTTATGTTGCTATCACATTATACTAATTTAGTGCAGTAAATCACCACTTCCACAAAGAGCTTGTCATTATTTTAAAGCTCAAAAGTTCTTTATGGCAGGAATCTTCAACTTAGAACGTATGAGCCTAGAAGTAGACAACGCTGCATATGCCAGAACATATCTTATTCATGCAATCCATTCTAATATGCAATCTTATTTCCCTGTGATATCCAGAGTTTTTTCAAAAATAGAAAAAAGAAATTAGATCTTGCTCTATTTTCATAAGCAATAGATCAAACCTGTTTGAGAATGCCGGAGTATTTTAGCTCCAGTTTTCATGCCAATTCATGTCCTTTTTCTTCCATACTCTCTTAGGCACCATAGAAGATCTGCCAGAATCCTTAGTATGGCAAAGAACCGGTTCATACTCTTTACTATGGCTGATTAGCCATCTCAAAACTTGCTAAGCCGGACCATGGCATCACAAATTCGAAACTGTATATCTTTGGTAAATGGATCTCGTACTAACCTATGTCACCAAGTAAATGGGTCTGTACCCGGCGGCAAAACGAAATTAGCGAGAGCCTTATTAGGTAAAGGACACTCCATACAATAGTATTTCAAGGCTAAATCATCCTATAAAGCCACGTATTTCGATTAAGCAAATGCATGCATCATATTTTACTACGGTAATGTATAGATATAGAACTATCAAATAACAAAAGCTTATCTTTGTGCAAGAAACCACCAGTGTATGGCATCGGTCATTTTCGATCCCTGTAACAAGCAGGTCAGGTCATATGGGCGCTTGTTTAGGCGCCAAACCTCCGCTAGGCAAAGTGCCAAAAACTAATAGTCACAAAAGAATATGGACTTTACCTTATTTAAGTCTAGAATATATTTCGTATGCTTAGTTTTCCATGTTTACAACTATCAAGGTTGTAAACAACTAGCCCAAGGCATATTAGATGCCATCGGGCTCCCTTATCGTTGCCGCATCCATGATATCTCAAGGTTTTTTCAAAAGCCATGGTCCCACAAACAATATCAAGTGTAAATATCTATTTTTTATAACTCATTGATGCAATAAATTAACAACGTTTTATAAGCCTTTTCACAAGGCAACAATTTATGTGCTTGGTTACTTCCAAGCCCACATATTTTAATATAGTCAAAACATGTATCCAATCACTTTTTGTATCATCCATACAATCAAATTCCTTCCAATCTTCCCAATATTATCAAGTGCCTTTGTAGCACCTTAGGCATATTATTATGAAAAATTTCTACGTGTTTTGCCAATAAAAATCCCTTAGAAGCTCTGGCAAAGTAACGTATGCCAACATTGGCCAGACTCTTGATTTAAACCCATAGTATCCATGTTTGGGCCTTTAAAATCAAATTACAACATGATACAACTAGGGATAGTCGTCCAACTTACATTGTTTGCATTCTTGCATGCTTCTTCCATATGTCAAAGATGCCATCTGTCCCTTATAGAGTATATCTTTCAACAACTTGAAGAATCATAGAGAATGTTCTCTTCTTCTTCTTCTTCTTCTTCTTCTTCTTCTTCTTCTTCTCCCACATCCCTCCCTCAGGATGTAGGACACCTCTTTTTATAAGGAAAGTAGGACCCCATAAAAAGAGGGGTCCTACTTCCTTACACCAGAAGAAAGTAAATTAGTTTGATTATAAGTATAGAGTATTGGGTACAGTGGACCCAATCTCTAAGCCTTGCTCACAAAGGGCCAAGGCCAGTCTATAAATTTGCAACGTACATGAGGCACATTGGGCCATAAGTACCATGCACAGTAGTATTTAATCAAGGCGCAGTGGGCCAAGATAAGTTTTCCACTTGAATAGCAATTATTGAATAAGGCACAATGTGCCAATATCCAATTCTTAACCTGTAAATGTTAAACAGAGAAGCTAAAAGCTCAGCAACTACCATACCTCTTTTACCTATTCAGAGTCACTTTTATTGGACAACATCTTCTGGAGTATCTTCCAGAGTCACTTTTATTGGACAACATCTTATGGAGTATCTTCCACCTCCATATAAGTATGATACTCCAACCTGATATTTAAGCACTGAAATAATTACACAAACCATTAGTCACCAAATAGTGGACTAACAGATAAATTCATTCATGGTTTGCAGAAGAGATGTGTTTGCTGAATATCTCCAGCAAGTGGAAGTCACGATTTCTTCTTATTCAGATTTACATCCAGATTTACACTATTTAATGTACAAAAACAAAAAAAACAGCTCCATTCAGGATGTAAATGATTCCCAAATATCCACCCTGGGTTTTTACGCCAGGCCACATCAGGCACTCTCCAAACCATAGTCATATACTTTTCTAAATTTGAAAAACATATTTCGCATATTTATAAAATTGATTAATATATCCGTACAAAGTACAAAGTATGACGTATGAAGTGTAACATGTAACTTGTAATATGTAAATTCTAAAATATACAGTAGGAAGTGTAAAGCATAAAATATAAAGTCTAGAGTTTTCAATTACATTCCTGTATTTCATGGTTCCATCTGAAAGTATTCCATCCTCTTCCTCTTCTACGTTAACGACATCCTGGAAGCAAAATAGAGACAATTGGAGGAGAGAACCCGTACCTGCAGCCAATCAATACACAATTAGCGTGAAAACGGTAAATGTGCAAGGGCCAAAAGGTACATTGGGTCTCTCAGTTTATCACTGATCACCAATTGTATCCTTTTGCCCTGGGGTGACGTTAGCAAGAAAGGAAAATGGAATGATGATTTTGAGTCTTTCATAAGCATTATAATCAAGATTTACAACTGTTTTAGTCACCCACAGTTGATCCTTAAAATCTTAAGAGCTTAACATCTACCATATCTTTTATATACATGTGTAAACATTCCAGCCTTTAAGAACTCAATAACTTCTTATTTATCTCTTAGGAACATCAAAATTTTGTTCTTATAATAGTTAAAGCATAAAGCATATGCATAGGCATCACACTCTTAAAGAATTCAGCACAATAGCTATAGTAAAGACCATCCCAAAGTAATCATGTGGATCACATTCTTACAGCAAGAACGTGGAGCCCGATTCTACATGTGGACATAATATGATGGCTCAGTTTTAGTTCTATTCCATCTTTAAACAATAAGGAAGCTCCAGCCCATTCTTTTATGTTGCTATCACATTATACTAATTTAGTGCAGTAAATCACCACTTCCACAAAGAGCTTGTCATTATTTTAAAGCTCAAAAGTTCTTTATGGCAGGAATCTTCAACTTAGAACGTATGAGCCTAGAAGTAGACAACGCTGCATATGCCAGAACATATCTTATTCATGCAATCCATTCTAATATGCAATCTTATTTCCCTGTGATATCCAGAGTTTTTTCAAAAATAGAAAAAAGAAATTAGATCTTGCTCTATTTTCATAAGCAATAGATCAAACCTGTTTGAGAATGCCGGAGTATTTTAGCTCCAGTTTTCATGCCAATTCATGTCCTTTTTCTTCCATACTCTCTTAGGCACCATAGAAGATCTGCCAGAATCCTTAGTATGGCAAAGAACTGGTCTGTACTCTTACTATGGCTGATTAGCCATCTCAAAAACTTGCTAAGCCAGACCATGGCATCACAAATTCGAAACTGTATATGCTGGTAAATGGATCTGTACTAACCTATGTCACCAAGTAAATGGGTCTGTACCAGCCTGGCAAAACGAAATTAGCAGAGCCTTATTAGGTAAAGGACACTCCATACAATAGTATTTCAAGGCTAAATCATCCTATAAAGCCGTATTTCCAGTAAACAGACCTGGCATCATATTTTACGGCTGTAACAGATAGATATAGAAATATCAAATAACAAACGCTTATCTTTGTGCAAGAAACTACCAGTGTATGGCATCGGTCTGCATTTTCGATCCCTGTAACAAGCAGGTCATATGGGCGGTTGTTTAGGCGCCAAACCTCCGCTAAGCAAAGTGCCAAACATTAATAGTCATAAAAGAATATGGACTTTACCTTATTTTAGTCTAGAATATATTTCGTATGCTTAGTTTTCTTATGTTTACAACCATCAAGGTTGTAAACAATTAGTCCAAGGCATATTAGATGCCATCGGCTCCTTATCGGCTCCTTATCGTTGCCGCCTCCATGATATCAGAAGGTTTTTCCAAAAGCCATGGTCCCACAAACAATATCAAGTGTAAATATCTATTTTCTTATAACTCATTGATGCAATAAATTAACAACGTTTTATAAGCTTTTTCACAAGGCAACAATTTATGTGCTTGGTTACTTCCAAGCCCACATATCTTACTATAGTCAAAACATGTATCCAATCACTTTTTGTATCATCCATACAATCAAATTCCTTCCAATCTTCCCAATATTATCAAGTGCCTTTATAGCACCTTAGGCATATTATTATGAAAAATTTCTACGTGTTTTGCCAATAAAAATCCCTTAGAAGCTCTGGCAAAGTAACGTATGCCAACATTGGCCAGACTCTTGATTTAAACCCATAGTATCCATGTTTGGGCCTTTAAAATCAAATTACAACATGATACAACTAGGGATAGTCGTCCAACTTACATTGTTTGCATTCTTGCATGCTTCTTCCATATGTCAAAGATGCCATCTGTCCCTTATAGAGTATATCTTTCAACAACTTGAAGAATCATAGAGAATGTTCTTCTTCTTCTTCTTCTTCTTCTTCTTCTTCTTCTTCTTCTTCTTCTTCTTCTTCTTCTTCTTCTTCTTCTTCTTCTTCTTCTTCTTCTTCTTCTTCTTCTTCTTCTTCTTCTTCTTCTTCTTCTTCTTCTTCTTCTTCTTCTTCTTCTTCTTCTTCTTCTTCTTCTTCTTCTTCTTCTTCTTCTTCTTCTTAATTTTAATAGTGCATGAGCCAAATTGCACTTTGAAAGGGGATTATCAAATTGATGGATGATTCACCTTGAATTGCATATTAGTTGAAGACCGAGGATTCTCTGAAATACGTAGTTATTATCCTTAAAAGATATTGGATTGCCATCCATCATTCAAATCTGCAAGGTGAAAATGATTTAGTGCCTGGAAGCTATTGTTGAACCTAGAGCTTCAAATGTACTCTATTTATTTTATTTCTGTCTTTTGCTGCATCCATGTGCCATGTGTGTTCAATATTGCACTCTATTAATGTTTTATCTAATTTTACATTGGAAATTCTTCTCATGTTACTTGGAGCTTGCCTTTAATTCGCTTCTCTGGTTGTAGCTAGCCGCAGGTTGCTTTTAAAGGTTTATTGTTAAGGTAATTGATTTGGAAGATTTGCTTATTGAGTGACTCAGGATTCTCTAAAGGCACATCTGCTTGGATCCTTATGTATGGACCAGGTTAATATAAACCCCTCCCTATTTCTTTGAACAGATGCGGTGATCTTGGCAGGAAGAAAACATTTAAGAAGGGCCAGAGGAACGAGGAACATACTTTAGGCATTGAGGTGCCGCTTGCACAGATCCAGGTTATTAGTTTCATATTACAATGTTTACATAAGCATAGGTTTGACGTTGTAAATGCTTTACTGTGATGCTGTTGATAATTATTTGCATCATGTCAAATTAGTACTTCTTGTTGGGGAACATGAACATGCAGTTTTTGCAGGCAACTAATCTTCCAATGAAGAGTTAACCATTACAATTTAGAATGTATCTGATTCATCAAATACAGTGGATAATGTCTATTGTCCTAAATATTGATCTCCATATGCAGATTAGAGCGAATTACCTTTCAGAGGCCATTGCTGATTTGGTTACCAATCTAATTGATGTTAGATGTGAAGATATTGAGGTCAGGTTGGATATCTTCTATATCATAGTTTGTCAAAACTTTTTCCTCTTTAATGGCTTTGTAAATAATCCGTATAAAATGCATGTCTTTCCATGTTCTGCATTATTCAAACTGCTGAACTGGGCTCAGTTTTCCAGTATAGCAGACTCAAAGATTAAGAGCTAAAAGTTTTACTTCGATGCTAAGGATGTTTTTCCTGTATCTATGTGATGATAAAGCTAGAATGTGGTTCCATAACTGGAACATGTACTTTGATGATGTTCGTCTGAATACAAAAATAGTTGGCTGTAAAGATGCATCACCCATTGTAACTGCGGATCTGTAGATGGCAACTCAGGTTCAGTACAATGATAAAATAATTTGTAGGAAATGAGGGTGTTAATACACTTTACAAGTTGCCACGCTGCCCTTTTTTTTTTGAATCCTTAGTCTGTTACCTTCCTTATGCATGCACACAACATTGAGCTTCTTTGTTCAATCTAATGACAAAGCTAGGATTTGGTTTCATAGCTGTATATCATTGCATTTCATCGTGTTTTAATGCACTTTACTACAAGTTGCCACATTGTCTTCTTTCTACTTCGTAGTCTGTTACCTCCCTTATGCCTATTCATAACGTTGACATTTGATCCTTTGCAGATGTTGTCGTGTACATCTACAACTCAACATTGTGACGTATCACATGGCTCGAGGAGAATCCATGCCACCACTTTTCACACTACTCTGGACAAGACTAATAGCAAAACCGCGAGCCTAACTATTTTAAGAATGGGCCATTTGGATTGCCAAGAGCCAAGGATTAGTTCATCAAGTTCGGCTGGAGGTGTGGATTCGATGAAGAATTTAGGGTTTACTTTTTTTCCGAAGCATTTAATTTGTTTTTACTGCATCTTGGCATGCTAAGATTTCCCATTATCTGTCCGGGATGGTAGACATGCCTGAAACCATTATAATTTTTACTAGAGTCCATAGGTATTCCAATTGTTTTTCTCATGCTTTTTGCAGAGCTGAATAGTAGAGCAACAACAATTTATGGTGATTCTTTGCAAGATAAGCTTGCAGTGCTACTTGGTATATTTAAAGCTCTACAACCTGGTAATAGGTATACATTTATATAGTCTAGATTACAATTTAAATTGTATCCTATTTATCAAATACAATGGATATTGTCTCAACTTTTTTAAGATTGATCTCCATCTTGCAGGTTCGACCAGATTACATTTAAGTCTGGTAAATCTAGACATCAAAAATCTTGACTTGCATTTACGGTACATTTGCTCTATGATAAAATGCATTCTTTCTTAGTTATGCAAGAGCATTTTGATCGGATGTGATGATAGATTTAATTTAGTTGATGGAAATCAAGCAAAGATGGAGCCCGGACTGCTAGCTCATGGTGACAGCGGCATCAGACCTTGCTCCCTCCACTTTCTTCTAAACCATGCATTAGTTTGTTGAGGTGGCATACCCAGAGCTTATTAAGTAGATTTTATGTGATGTTCTGGCTTTTTCTCCTCAACTAGAGGCTGTGATTTGGTTCAACTCCTCTTAAGTTGCCATCTGGGCAGATCTAGAATGATTTATGACATGCCCCTGCTCATTACGTGGCAGACTGAATATTTATATAGCATAACACGGCTTAGCTAAAATTCGAAATTCTTTATTGGTAAATTGAGCAGCACATCTGACCATTAACTACTGCTATAAGATTGTCTAGAGCATTTGACGTATCATATCTATTTGTAGCATCCCACTTCGATTTTATTCTGAGGGTCTATGGATCTTTATTCTTATCTTCATTTAGTGGCTTCTAACTTCCATAACGTGTTTTTATACATGTTGTTGCAGAGAATATAATGCAGAATGTGCTGACAACAAGGGGTGATGATATTTATAAATTTGTAATTCCATATCATGATGGGTTACATGTATCTTTGTAGCATCCCACTTTGATTTCATTCTGAGGGTCTATGAATCTTCATTCTTATCTTCATTCAATGGCTTTCAGAAGGTGTTTTTATACATATTGTTGCAGAGAATATAATGCAGAATATGCTGACAAGGGGTGATGATATTTATAAATTTGTAAGTCCATATCGTGATGGGTACATTATTGTACATTACATGTAGATAATGTATAGCAATTTGTAAATCTATATCATCATGGGACTTCCATGTAGGTAATGTACAGTAATGGGACTTACTGTGAGGTGTCCATTATGTGTAGCAATATCTTTGATGTTGTTGACGTGTCCATGTTAGAATTGATCAACATGAAAATTGGGCAGGTTTCAGCCCAACATGGATGTATTAAGGTGCCTATCTCAAGATGATGGAATTTTTCACCATTATAACCTGCATATTCACTGGGATTAAATTAATCTGTTACTTGCATTTGTCAGTGTTACTTCAATTTCCTCAACATTACCATGTGTAGGCATTTTGTCATTACAACACATACAACACCACCATGTGCAACAAGATCCCATCGTTTATAACAAATCCAATCGTAAATTTGGTATAATTTGGCAATTTAAGCTTCATATATATGGATTTCAAGGTACTTCGAGCCCATCTAGAAAGTGCTCCCATCCTAACATATTGTAGCAACATCAGGCATTTCAATAGCATCTTTGTCAAACATATTTGAAACAAGCAACTTATCCAGTTTCTTTACTGCGACTCATCTCATATCATACATTCGATTTTTATATTACTACATGATACCCAAATTGTTGTTAATGAAATGCATTTTGCGAGAATGCAAATTTTATGCTCTATTCTTGCTCCTACAATCTCATAATGCAAATTTCCATGCTTTCAAACTTTTGTTTAGTGTTAAATAACCAACTCTTCAAATTGTTACTACCGCCGGGCACCATAACTAGTGCCTTTTTAAGCCGAAGCTTGGCTTCCTTGGTTTGTAGATTCGACATAAATGCACAATCCGATTCTAAAGAAGCAATGCTGTTTCCCAAAGGCAGTTGAATATTGCAAATATTGACCACAAGCTTGCCATGTCTTATGCAAGTATATCTGTATTCACCAGCATACAACAACATCAGGGCATCTGCACCAGGGATCAGGCAACATCAAATGTAAGTCAAAATTCTGGCCATTTTAGAGTATTTTCATCATGATCTATGGCCATGTACCGATTACCCTCCTTCCAGTCACATTTCCTTTTGCTGTAATATGCACTTTTTTATCCAACATGCAGTGGCATAACAGTTCTATTTCTTGAGGACATGAAGATATACCCCGAAGATCCTGCTGTTACATTATCAAGCACTAGATTTGTTCTGTTGTATTACCAAATCTTTCTAGTGTTCTAAGGTGAAATGAAATAATTTCTATAGGCATTACAAGTGGCTCAGCTCATAAACGAAGCAGTTGAAGGAGATGCCCATAATGCAGTTATGATTTGTTTAGAAAGTGCCCAAAATGAGCTTTCTCAGCTTGAAGATGTAACAGAAATGCATTCTTAGTTCTTTTCACAGTTGCATGGGTGTAAGTTTCAGTATGCACATTGGGCGTGCCTGTAACTTGAAGAGGAACATAGGTAAGTTTTAAACGCGATTTTCCATTAGGAACTTACTGAGTATTCTATGTACCATCTGCAGTACTCTAGATCCAGGCACATTGAAATAACGATTTTTTCTGTTGCATTAATTGTTTATTAGGTCAGTCACAAATACTGCAAGGAAGAAGAAGTTATTGGACTCAAAGATTGTCAATAGATCTTAAACATCTTGGTTGCTTTGAAGAAAGTCTACAGGTTGCAAAGGATGGAGTAAATGACCCTTCTGTGGAAGCTGATGAGGACTTAACATTGCAACGACGAGTGGTTTGACTTGGTAGACCACCTCGAAGGTCGAAAGTGCCTCCATATGCTGAAATGTTGGAAAGGACAACTAAGATAGTTAAGGCCTTTTACCTCTTGTAAATTTAATATATCCTCACTCTTTTGTTGGACCTTCTAGGTAATAATCCAAGGTAGATCCCTTAATTTCCTTATAACCCAGGTCAAGTGGGGCACTCTATAATTTAAGCAAAGAGACAACATATTCATGAATATCATTTCCAATGAAGAGACTAGACTATATGCTTTTCTTAGAAAGAAGTTTGGAAGACATCAGGTACATCGACAAAAATAACATCCCACATGAGGTCCAAATAACATCCTTGCAACATTACTTTCTGAATGAAACACATTCCAGCACCCGCCTTCGTCATTTCCATAGTACTCCAGAGCCAGGTCTTGTACAGTAATACTGCTACCCATCATATCCATAAACACGGCTCTTCACACCACTGACGGGTTCTATATTACAAGGCACCATATCTAATTGAGGCACGCCCTGACAATATTTTACAAGGAAGTAAAGGAAGGCATCAGGAGATACAAGGAAAATGGATCTATGCCCTTATAATTGAAGCAGGACTTGATTAAAATGTTGTTATTTGGACATCTATCATCACTATGTATGACAGGTGCATAAGCTTGCATAATGCACTCAAGCTATTCACAAAAGCTGACAAATTGAACTTGCTTATATGATCAGCAATGCTCGTAGTACAAGCTCAGCCTGGAAGCTTGCAAGATGCATGTGCTCTATTTAATAAAATGTGTGAAAGGAATATAGTTTCATGAATGCTATGATAGCAGCATATTTGCAACACGGATATGGAAAATAAGCTTCTAGACTGATGAGAGAAATGCAGCTACAGGGTATCATGCTAACAAATTTTACATTTACTAATGTGTTCTTTCTGAGTAGCCCAGATGTTGAGCATGCTTTTACACCCTCCAGTTTTATCTGTTAAAAAATGTTCAGTGGCTCCAATCAAAGCCTTGTGGAAAGAAACCTTCTCTTGAACCATGATCTAAATTCTAACATGTGATTGCATCCATTTCCCATTTCCTTAGCCAAGGTCCCTTTGTTCCAGTAGCATTTAAAGGGAAAAAAATGGGTGTTACTATTATCGCCAATTTTATCGTCCTCTCTTTCACTTGCTCACTCTCTCTCTCTCTTGTTCTTATTATTGTTGGGTTATTAGAGAATAGAAAACAATAGGAAATTCATCCAACAACTAGTGAAACTGATATAGCTTCAATTTCATTAGCAACAAACGGTTCATTACCTTTTTCATAATAGTTATGGGGCTTTCTTTTAGGGGAAATTCCAAATATACCCCTCAAGTTTACAAATATTCCAAAAATACCCCTAGAAATTGGGTATTTAGCTCAAATGGCAATAACTATCTTGTGATCAACCAACTAAAAAAGTATCCTTCATGAAACTTGTAGATGTGAACGAGAGCTATCCAATAGTAGTATAATCGTCTAAATCGGAGTTGGAATCTTAAAGTTATAGTGTTTTAAGCAAGTGCTATAAAAAATGACGTAAATGAGCATAACCTGTGAATTTGAACTCCAATTTTGATGAATTTGACGTTGTTCGAAAGATCTTATCCTAATCTATAATATTTGTGGAGACAATTTTTGCATTTGAGGATCAACAAAAACCCTATTACCTTTTTTCCAAAAATGCTCTTCATTTGAAGGGTATTTTTGGAGTTTTCGCAAAGTTGAGATGTATAATTGGAATTTTCCCTTTCTTTTATGTTCAAATGACGTCTTGTCTAACGTCCATATAGCTAATATTTCATCAGATAGAATCAACAACAAAAAAAGGACACCATCAATCTCCACTAGATAATGAAATTTCGTCAAAATATGCTTTGTCAATGTAACTTCTCTTTCTTCAAGAGTACAAAATCAATCCTACTCTCTTATATTTCTTCCTTCCGTCAAACTTCTCCAATCCCACCCTATTCTTTGCCCAAACTTGCATTTCTGCTAGTTATTTTTTTTGCATTAGGGCAAGATAGGGCACAGTTGGAGGCGATAGTTGCATGTAAACCGTCCCTTAGAGTTGGTTCACATGCAACTATTGTCAGAGAGGGGGCCTGTTTTACCCTGTGCAAATTAGCGAGGGCAGGTGATGGAGGGCGTAAAAGGGCGAGCCTTTTTACGTGAGGGTGAGGGGTGCGATGATGCATATGAATCCAGCCTTAGAGCCGGTTCACATGCACCATCGCAACCTTCACCCTCACGTAAAGGCTCGCCCATTTAGGCTAAATTCACATGCATCATCGTAGCCTTCACCGTCATATAAAATGCCACGCCCTTTTACGCCCACCATTGCCGACCATCACCAATTTGCAAAGGGTATAACAGGGCCCCTCTCCGACCACTGTGCCCGCTCACGCCCACAATCACCCGCCATCGCCAATTTCCACAAGATAAAACATGCCCCTTCTTTGGCGATGGTTGCATGTGAATGGGCCCTTACAGGCAAGGCTCGGCCTTGTTTTGCAATGTGCATAAGGGCACTCCTCGAAAAAGGGCTTGCCATTTTTCATGAAGTTGACGTGCCACATGTAAACCCTCCTACTTATGCCACATAAGCATGTGACGTGGATAGGGGAAAAGTAAAATTTTACGATGGAAACCGTCCCTTCCTCTTCAGCGATGGAGCTCCATAACGGCGCCCCTTCCTCCAGTTCCGACGTATCTGCATCCCCTTCTCCGTCGGCCTCCCCATCTCCATTTTCAAAACCAGCCGAGGATGATCGTAAGGAAGGTATTTTTAAGTTCAAAAAAGGAGTTCCCCTGCCAGAAATCATAAAAATTGGATGTGGTCCTGTTGAATTGATCGCTGCCGTTTTAGCCATCGGAATTGGAGGCGAGATTTTTCGCCGTATCATGCAGCGTCGCCAACGTAGATCTTCGCCGGATATGCGCCGTAAGAAATTCGAAGAGCTTGTTGAGAAATCCAGGCAAGATCTTGCAGATGCCGGGGATAAAATTCAATTGTTGGCTTCTTTGGTAGGCCTTGAGAAAATGGCAGATGCAAATCAGACTGGGTATCTTTCAAATGTTGATCTTAAATTCGATGAATCCGTAGATCGTGGAGTTGCCACTGATGAATCGCCCACTTCTTCTTCCGAAAATAAGGAAGATATGTTTCTTTACCATGGCAAAATGAGGAGTTCCTTCACCTCGGTACGGAACTTATCCTTTCCTCCTTTTTTTGAAACATTCTTGATTTGGGATTCGAAATGCATGTTTCAATCTTGCAGATTATGGGATGATCAAACGTGATGAAATGCTTACTGTTATCCTTCTCTGTTTTGGCATTTTTTACAGGTGAACTCAACTTCGTCTTCCGAAATTCTAAAATCTCTCCCTAATTCACCAAAGGATTCTAAACCATTGAAGAATAATGTGTCATCGTCAACATCACCATCTCCTATTTTTACGAAGTCTGATGTCAATGGAAGCAGCCTAAACAAAATAGATAATGAGCAGATGAATAGATTTTTCTTAGATCCACCCAGTTTAGGAATGATTGATCTGCGCAAAGCAGCGTTTCTGGAAGAGCAACCCAGTTTACTACCACACAGTTTAGAGGGTGGCAGACTTGCAATTCGGAAACCAATAATACAAGAGAATGCAGAAGATGCATTATCATCTAAAACTGTGAAAATGTTCATGTCAGAAGACACCCTATCAAGAGACAAGCAAGGGCAGATTCAACAGGAGCTGGATACAGAGCCTGCAACAAATAATTCAGAAGCATTGGGGCCACAGGATGTAGCACATTATTGGGGTGAGGGAGTATGGCACATGTTACCCTGCGGTGGAATGGAAGCTGCGTTTGTGCTGTTTTTCCTCAGCGTAATAGTTTTGTTCATAGGTCATCTGATCTCTGTAAGTCTTTGAATATACAAAGATTTTACAATAATGTATAAAAGATGCATTGACATGGTAAACAGGAATAAGAATGTTGTTTTTTATTATGCTCTATTCTATGCTACTGTACTGTGGGTCCTCAAAGCCAGGCATTGAAATCCAATGCTTTACTGTTTTATGGTTGCACATGCAAATAAGGGGGAGCTAACATGCCGTACACGTGATCAATCAAGCCGACAGGAGATAGACTACAGAGGCAATAAATGGTTTTCCATATGATATAGCCTTTTCAGCAAATTTTACAAACTCTTGACAACTTGACACCTGCTTATTCAGATTTCTTGGAGATGCCATTACTCTGCCATCTGCTTTTGGAGTGGACCAAAAGCTTTACATGGTCCTTACACGAATGTTTATATAATTTTGGCCCACATCTGACTCTTCCTGACACGAGAACATGCTCTAGCATCTGTTGTACTTTGGGTTGTCTTTGAATTTTCTTTTTCTTATCTCGAGAGACCTGTTGTAGTCATGGTTGCTAGCTTACATTTATTGATCCATGTTTTAACAATTTTATGAGATTCCAAGAACAAGAATACAGAAGATTTATATCGTATTGCCACTTGCTCATGACAGGATAAGTACAAAATTCATGCTGACCACTTTCTTCCTTCAAAAAACTGTGCAATCTTCATTGTCGGCATTGAAATATTTTGTCGAGCAAAATGGAGGTCAGAATAACTCCATTGCCCCTGTACATGGCAAAGCATGATTCGAGGAAGCTTATTATCTGCGCTGAAGAAATTTTATTTATAACTTCAAAATCGCAGATAGTTGTTGAATCCAATCGCAGAGGCAAACATTTTCTTTCTTGAAGCAAATCAATTGGCAACAATACCTTCGTGCAAATCAAATATTATGCTCTCTCTTCAATCAGATCAACAGACCATGCATTTGCCAACTGGTTTGTCAACTTGGCAACAGAGTTTCCAATCCATCGTTCAGCAAACTCCATAGCAGAGGCTTCTTTCAAGGAAAGAACCAGTTCCCTTTTTGCTTGATTTGAGAGACTTGGAATTTTCCCTCCACTTATTCTCACCATGTCGGCAATCTGCAAAATGAAAACCCAAAGCCACCTGGTGTAAGTACATTTATGAGAGACATTCTTTGGATTTACAGGCAAACTTTTTTAAGAGAATAACAGGAACATGCCAGTGGGGCAAAGCTACCTGTTGGATCCAAGGGAAAGCAGCATCAAGAAAGCTCTGTTGTTGTAGAAACTGTGTTATTGACTGCAACATTAGCACAGCTGTACCTTTTGAAAGTTGGCTTAAAACTGGTCCAGTTCTATTCATCAACCTTACTAAAAGCAATTCATCTCCTGAAGAAAGAACCTCATCATATGCCAAGTCAATATCTCCTGAGTGCAAACTTTCCAAAACATGACCCCATGTTGCCCAAGCAAGCCCATTTTCCTGTTCACCAAGCTTATTATCTGATGTGGTTTCATTGATTTCAGCATCATGGTTGGAAACTGAAGACAACTCTTTGCGCGATGTAGCAAGTCTTGAATCTTCTCCAACAACTCTAATTGCCGCAAGGGTTGCCTCATCCTTTGAAGCACGCCAAACACTCCTCGCAGAAGGACCCTCACCAAGTTGCAAAGATGCATATCCCCCATCCCTCCAAGGCTTCCTTCTATCGCTTTCCAAATATTCATCTTGGGGATCCCTCATAAAAGCATCAAGGGAACCTGATCTATTTGAGGTTAGTACCCGATTGACCATGTGACCAGTTCGAGGGAATGTGTCTTGGCAAGTCTCAACTGTCCTGTATGTACTCTCCCTTCCTCTAACTCCAGCAAGAATACTCCCAGAAGATTGTCTTTCTGACTGAAAACTGCCACCGTCCTGGGGTTTTTGAAATCTTCCACCATCTGCTTCCATTACCATATCTAGTCCTGTTTCTTTTCCATTTGCTAAATTGCCAAAAGATACTGCCATCAACCTTGCTATACTTTCTACTGCTCTCTCAAGTCTTTGTACTCTTCCTTCTAGACCAGTTGTATTATCCTGACTGCTGGACATGAATGTCTGCAAGAGGAAAAAGTAGTAAAAAATGACTATAAACACAAAGAGAAAAGTTATGCATTCTCTTAGCACTTAGGGTAGGACTTTATATATATACTTATCCAGGCACATCCTGCTGTCTTTTCCATGGTGAAAGCTACCATCATGTTTACTTCTATCAAACCCACGATATATTCTCCATCTTTACAAGTTTTTATCCACTATAGAAACCTGACCAAGGTATGATATAATTTGACATATTATCCCATCTGCATGCAGGACAGTATATATCTGAAGACAGCTCCAACCTAAAAAATGGTTTGCCCATATATCTGTCATAATATTCTAAAATTGGCAGATTGGGAAGACAGAGGATGATACTTGCTAAGGTACTGTCAGATTCATTTTTCAAATGGATTCTTGGTTTTAAAAGATCAGGATACTGGTACATTGGTTCTAGTTGATTATCGCTTTGTAAAATAACCTTTGTTGGATCGAAGCAAAGATGCAACAGAGGATGAGTTCACAGATTACAAGGTTTAACTCGTCAATGGGTGTTTGCCCTACTATTTAGTTTCTAGGGAGGAACAAAGACTCACCTGAAGCATTCCCATAAGGTCTGACTGTCCCTGTGCAAGTTCAGAAAGTTGCTTTCCAATTGAGACTAATTCATTTCCATTCATGCACTCAGTTGATTCGTGTATTATGCTGGATTCACTGCTTGTTGCCATGGCATTATCGCTCCATGATTTATCCTGACCATCATCATGTTCTTCTGGACAGTTAATAGGTAGAGGCCAGGATGTTGACTCTATCCTTCGATCCTCAGAGATTGCACGTTTGTTTCCAAATAGGTCTTCTTTTGCCTCCTTTAAAAGCATCTGAGTCTCAAACTTATCCACAAGTTCTTCAATTCTTGTTGACCTGTTCGTTTCACCATGAAAGTCTTGCAAGGAGCGAATAGTTTTGCCATTTCCATTAGCCATTTCCCTGCCTGATTTGGCACTTGAATTTGCTTGTGTTTCAGCATGGTATGATCCATTGTCTTGGTTCTGTGCGATTGAAGGTGGAGGAGAACCACGAGGTACAGCTACTTCTATTTGCCAGTCATCCATGTTCCTGCTTACTAATTTCTTGAAGAAGTCAGGATTTGTCTTCTTGCCAGTTAAAGATGAGGTCTTTTTTGAATTAACTGATCGCTTATCAAGTGCCTGGCTTGAAGGAGCCACTGAAGATGAAAATTTATCAGGAGTAACTGAGGATCCAGAATTGCGGGATTCAGCAATGACGTCTTTCCAAGATGTCCCAGAAGAACGGACAGTTCCATTCGACACATCTGCAAGTACTATAGGAAATAAATCAGAATTTATCAAATTATTTATGTTCTTCCTCATATCATCTACACAGGAAAAGATATGCTACCCTTTGTTATCCCACTTGTTCCTGGGGGAGAACTCTGAGATTCAGCATCAGGAATATTTTTCCACACTTGAAGTGCATCATTCACAGCATCTCTGGCAGGCTTGACCTACAATTTCACATCCCACGTTCACCATGATGACATATCACAAGCTCTAGAGTGAGTGAGGGAGAGTATGGTGCTTACCTTGTCAAATTTGAATGCTTCCAGAAGTGTAACAGATGAAGCTTTATAAACCGACAATGCAGGCCCAAGGTTAACTGCTAATAAATTTAAGGTTTCAGCTGCAGCCTTTCGTGCCGCCCAATCATTACCCTGTACAGAATCTTGCAGGCAATGAATCAATGATGACAAATGTGGGTTGATGCTTGTTCCTGCTGCCTGTGGTTAAAATCAGTAGAGTCATATAACTGGGAGTTACTAATTCAAATGAAACACACAGCACATTGGGGAAAAGTTCAAACCCGTGATAGGCTCCCAATTACTGGAAGCAAAGCAGCCTTTGCTGCAAAACTTGGAATTCCGATGAACTTAAGGATTCGACTGCAAAGCCGCTGAACACAACCTGCTGGGAGATCTTGAGTATTATCAAGAATACGTGCCAGACACATTGCTGCTCCTATTTGAACACTCCGATTTTGATCATTCATTGCATCAAACAATGGTTTAGTAAAGATTCCGAGAGGTCCTGCAAGAACTGCTTGCCCTGCGTTTTCTACAGTGCCATTTGCCAAAGTTGTTGGAACTGGCACATTCGCAACAAGCACACCCATTGCATCTACACATGCATCTCGTGTGTGTGAATCTGGGTCTTTCAGACGCCGCATTATAGCAGTAACTATTTTCTGAAGGTGAGGACTGAGAAGATCCCCATATAGTGCAGCTAAAATACTGAAAAATCTTACACTCTCTCGACGCACCATACTCTTCTGATCAGAATTTACATCATACAGACATGTGAGAAATATAGAAATGCTCTCTGGAGGAAGGGTCTCTGCTATCCGTTGCAGATCTTCTACAGCCATCTGCTGAGTGTCTCGGTCAGCAAGCTTGCCAAGACCTGCCAAGATTGTAAGCTTCAAATCCATAGATACTTTTGCCTTCCCGTTATTTCTCGTGCCATTCTGTGCCATTTTCCTTAGGATGATGAGCAAAGGTAAATCTGTCTGCACAGTAACGAATCAGGAAAAATGCCTAAGTCAAAGCATTCACATCAGCATCAATGTAATTGTGACTTACATATCTTTGGAATTGTAATCTCTAGCAAATGATTCAGCAACAATGAATGTGGATTATAACATGATGAAGATTTTTAGAAAGATTCAATTCAACCAAACGAATTGCAACTTCGTCTCCAGGTAAGGATCTTAGCAGGGCCAAACATGATAGTCTATCTCTGAAGACGACCTGATTCCCCAACAGGCAGAGTGTTATGCACAAGAAAAAGCCCAAAACTGAGCTGAAATCTGTTCAGAAAAAAAAACATGAAAAAAGGCAAGTGGATGCCACATAGACCGGCAATCAAGGATACGACAGAAATATGCAAATATGTCAGGAAAACATCAAGCATAATACACGCAAAATGATACCAGAAGCAAGTCTTAGATCAAATCCTTCCTAAACTGGCTCGTCAACGGAAAACGGAAGCAAGGAAGTAACTACCAGAATGAAGGTGTCCGGCCATCACCGACAAATGCTTAGCTTTGAGTCCTCCCGTCCTTCAAATCCGATCAAGCCGCCCAGAAGCAAAAGCGCTATTTGATACTATTGAATCACGAGAAATATTGCGTCCTGTCCTTGAGAAACGGAAATGTGGATGGAATTAAAGCTGCGGCAGATCAGCATGCGCAAGTAAGCTAAACTAAAATAGGTCTTTGGAAAATGGGATCCTGAATTATGAAAAAGGTTACATACAGCGCATTTACAGCAGATGGGCTGCTTGAGAATCTGTTCCAGGGATAGGCGAAGCTTGGGCGGCCATAGATTTGGTTGGTGAATGATCCGGCGAAGCCTAGATAGAGGCTAACAAAGGGCTGCAGCTATGTGGATTTTAACGTTTTTTGGCCTGTTCCTGCTTGTTGTGGGTTCGAAATGAATAGTCTATGATCATGGCTTGCCTATTGTGATTTATCGCCTAGTGGGCGCGAAGCCATGTGCCTGCTCCCACTCCTGACAGACTAGATCAGTTGTTGCTTCTCCTGTATGGAAGCATATATAAAAAAGAAGAGATTGGCAGACGACAGGCCATAGCCGAAGAGGGGGAAAGGTTAAACCGGAATGGGATTTTTATCCCTGATCAAATTCGGCAGCTTGCTTGCTCCATTATCGAATCCCTGAAAACGGCTCATTACCTACTGCCCAGTTCGAAATGGACGGTGGGAGGATTAAGCATATACTACATTCAAATCCGATGGAGGCATTCCTCCTGATTGGATCTTAACTTTAGGGCTAATCGTCTGGCCAGGAATGAGATCTGACAGGGATTTCTCGAATTTTTAACTGGTTTGAAGCGGATTAATTTGAACTGGCGAGGCAGGAGATGATAGGCAGATTTGAAGCGGATTAAATTTGAATAGGCAATGGCATTGGAGGCTGGGATCGAATGATGGAGTGTAAGCTTTGTTCTGTTCTATCGATGGGAGGGAGTTTTGTGTTGCAGTAGGACCAACATGCAATCTGGACCGCTCGTGCCACGATGCGCACTTTCCATCGGGGTAAAAGGGAGGGAAACAGAAACACCTGACATCTATCCTTAAATGATGCAAAGTAAATGATGCCATACCCAACATGCATGTTTGCCCTAATTTATATTTTTGTAGAAAAAAAAAAGTGTGCCCCATTTGTCCCCATCCTTGCACAATTGGCCTATGGCCCTTATTTTTGGCCCCCCTTGCTTATGTCTACCACTATAAAGACAAATCTAGACCCGGCCCCAGTGCCCACATTCTCCCCATCCTTCTTCCTCCCAGGAAATGCTGCTTGTTGGTCTTCTCTGTAAATACTGCTTGTTGGTCTTCTATGCGCACACCTCAACATTCATGACACGTCTTCCCCCTTCGACTTCGATAACAGGATCCTCCCATGTTTCTTCCCTTCTGCTATAGATAAAATGATCATTTACTTCATCAAAGATTCATCAAAGACCTAATGCAGATGCTTATCCTCATTTCAAAACCTAATTGCAGTATCACTTTTCATGTTTGTCTAAATAGCTGGCACGACTCGTGCCTGAAATATCCAAGTTGAGGAGTGACCTTCATTAGGCCATTATCCAATTACCTTTTTCCAAACATTACCCGTTCCAAACACTACCTCCATAGTTATTAGCTATTAGTAATGTCATACTGTTTGGTTGGTCTCATTCAACTTAAAACTCCATTTATTGATTGATCTTCCAATATGCCATGACCAAGTTGAAAGATGTCCCCATAATGGTTGTTGTGATATGCAACCTTTTAGACAACTTGACATGTCGTGCAGTTTACATTGGGGGTACATTCATCCATTACATCACTTTAATGCAACACCTGCAAATTTGATGATTTCATTTCTTTTTCTTCAATGATGTTTAATATGATGCATCCAATGAAATGTAGAATCCCTATGCTCATCAGTAATGGAGGATCATCACAATTTCTTAATGTTGGGATCATACTCTTTCTAAATTCTCTTTACACAATTTTTTAAAATGTAAGTTGGAATGCTTGTCCTTTGCTCACCAAATTATGACCCCCCCTTCTATTACTATGGCAAAGGCACCGTACTGTTTAAAATCATTATCATGTATCCATGTTCATAAACTAATTAATATGAAGGGAGCGGATAAATATCTCTTCCTAGATAAATATGAACTTCTTCCATGTAAGTTTATAAACTAATTCATGAGCATTTCATATATTTAGTGCAATATTTATCATTGGCTTTAGTCATTGATCTAGGTCACATAGGCATGTAGTATGGTCCAATCAGTGCCCACCAACAAATCGCCAATATAGTCAAATTTGGTGCGTAGATCTTAGCAAATTCCATGCAACTGCTTAAGATGTTGTTCATTGAAAATCATACAATTTACAATTAAAGAAGTTAAAAGTGTGTCCCCCACATACTACCTAATTGTGATAGAATTATTGATTGTACAACTTTTATTCTTTAGTTTCATTGAATTATATCATCGGCAATGGAATACGTGTCGTGTTATATCCATTATTAATCAATTAATGTTTATCATATCATAGTGATAAATGATGCAAGAAAGTATAGGGGAATGGAAACTGGGAATGCTGGACCAGTTTTCATTCCCCTACAAAATAGAAATGGGGGAGTCGGAGGCAGAAACAGAGCTGTGAAACAGAGTTTTAGGCAAAGATCTGTGAAACCTGCGAAAACTCTGTGCGGTGCAGAGACCTGCGATCTCAAGACCTGCGATCTCTGTGCGGTGAGCTCAAAGACCTGCTTGAAGAGTGCGGTGCAGTCCTGCGATCTTGTGTGGAAGATGGGGCGGTATGGAGCTCCAAGAACCTTAAAAATCTGTGATCTTGTGTGGAAAACCTGTGATCTTGTGTGGATCTTACCTTAAAAACCTGTGATCTTGTCCGGATCTTACCTTAAAAACCTGTGATCTTGTGATCTTGTGCGGCGGTGTGGAGCGCCAAGAACCCTAAAACAAGACCCTAAAACCTGCGCCGCCAGTCGATCGGAATGCAGGCACCCTATTTCCATTCCGTGATATTGGCAGGTGCCACGTGTCGCCATGAGAATGGGCGCCAGGGAATAATGACGACCCCATTTCTATTTTGTATATCTAGAGATACTATATGTTTCTACCTTGTTTAATATCATGAAATTAAAAAGTTTGAACATAATTTTTAAATAGGTTTAATTATCCAGGATAGGAAATTCCATCCACACTCATGCATCACTGATTTCCCTTCTAGATAATAAGTTATCATCTCATGCTTCTCCAATTCTACCATATATTAAATCATAAAGTTTGATATTGGCTCGAAGTCATAGTTTCATCTGGTCTTTTGCCCATGCTTTATACTGTTTCTATTACATTTGTTGATGTTTTGGATTGTGCTAGCCCATTGTATGGGCCCCATGCCCTATTGGTCTTTGTGGACACTATTTTATTTGATTCTATCAAAGGGTCTAAGCACAATGGTGGGGGACACTTTTTATGTTGGCGACACATGGTGCTTGTGCTATGCTTTAAAAACTATTTCATTTGTATTTTGGATTTTTTTTTTTATTTGATATTTTTCTCTAACACGCATTTATGTTTTGCCTTAGAATATAAAATTTCAGCCCAAACTAACCTCTAAAAAAAAAAGATAAAAATAAAAAAAGATTCAATAGGGGTGCTGGTGCTATGCTTGGATTTCGCAAAAATGCTCCCCAGCTAAGTGCGTTTACCCCAAAGGCCTGCTAGAAATGTTTATCACGATTTCACGTCTTAATTACACTATAGTTGGCTTCTGCATGAAATTTCCACTGCATGCCTATCATTGAGGAATGACCTTGAGTGACCACTATATAATTAAGCTCACTACATCTTCATGAATGAGAAAAAAATCTATGCGTGAAAATAGAGTTACCCCGGTTTTGGTGATTCCGTCGTTGTGACGACCTTCCCGCAGAATCACTAGCCCTTCACCAACGGGTTCCGTTTTGAACACCCCGTTTCGGGTACCTCTTATGGTGCTGACATGGCAGGTACATTCTGGGAAGTATAGCCTGAAATATCATGTCTATAGACATCTCTTCTTCCCAGCTACGGCATCTTGTTTCTACTCCGGCAAGGGCGAGACTCTAAACTCCTTCTGCAAGGGCTTCGGCAGTGGCGATGGTGCTCAAATCCATCGATTCTGCTGCAGACGTCTAGGAGCTCCCATTAGAGCTCCTTTTTTATTGATTTTGAGATGCTCTTGGGAGGTTTTTTTCAGTAGATCCAAGGCCTCTTCCGGATCTGTGCATTTGTGGGTTGATTTGGGCTCTATTTTTACTCTATTTGTTCTCTTAGATCTTTGTGGATGTGTTCGCCATGATTCGGATTGATAACTCCTTTGGCTTGGTCTGCATTAGTTATTCTGCTTGCTTAGTTAATGCTCTGTTCTTGCTCTCTTAGTGCTCTGCTCAAGGATATCTCTAAAAGCAGAGCCTTTAATGTTCTAACGGGTTTGGGTTTCGATTTATTCAGGATCAGGAAGCACAAAAAGAGTTATTCAGGATCAGGAAGCATCGACATCTAGAATAAAGCGCTTAAGGCCATCCGACCGGCCATGACCTTCCAGATCCATGGCAAAGGCTGTGTTTCATCATAAAAGCATAACATTTTCAGAAAAACACAACATTTTCACTCTTTTTTCCTCTAATTGCAGCTATGGCGATGGGCTCTGTGAGACTGATCTGGCCTAGAGGTTCGAATCCTCCAGCCCAGAACAGAACAGGCTTCGTTGCTTATTGCTGGAACAGGGTTCAGGCAGAGCTTGTTTTTTTGCACCATTGGTTTGGGGATATTACTGAATTTCATTCACGATCTTCCTGTAATGTTCCATGCCTGCAGTTTTACAGATTCAAAGGTTTCCAAGGTGATTCCTTCCCGAGGAATATAGTGCGCGGTGATTCCATGGGGAAGAATATTACTGCATGTGATTCCGTCGGGGTGGATCAATTCCATGTGATTCCATCGCCTGGAATAAACGGTGATTCCATGACGAAGAATATTACAGTATGTGATTCCATCGGACTGGATCAATTCCATGTGATTCCCTCGCATAGAATAAAAGGTGATTCCACGGCAAAGAATATTACAATATGTGATTCCATCGAGCGGGATCAATTCTATGTGATTCCGTCACGTGGAATAAAAGGCTGTTGATTCCGTCCGGCGGGATGCATCAGAACTCCTGACAATTGTCAGGTACCCGAAATAGGGCTGCCAGGTAGAAAATGAGGCCTCCAGAATGGATCCCATTCCTGGAGGGTTAGTGGTTCCGGGGGAGACTAGTCACCGCGACAGAATCACCAAAACCAGGGTGAATCTATTTTCACCTGAAATCTATAATATAGAGCTTGAAATATAAGCTTATGGTTTAATCAAAGTTACGTCATAAGGTGTTGGAGAAATCTTCACCCCTTCTAATATTACTTTACAAATTGAGTTGGAAGCTTGTGATGAAGGGTCAAAGTCCACCAATGAGGAACACACTCCAATCCAACGTCATAGGTGTTTTGACTCCTTTTCTAATGTAGCACTATGTAGATGTTGTGACATCTTACTAAGCACAGTGTGCCATGTGCTACATTTGCAATCTTGGCATTGGCCTATCTACCTACCATGCCCCATGATTGATGCAAAAAGATCTTGTATTTTCTGACTGATAAGCCATTGGCCCCATAAAAATCTTACATCGCAAGCCACGCTAGTTATTATGTGTTAGTAATGTCTTGTTGTTTGGCTAGTCACATTCAACTAAAATTCTGGTGGTTATGATATGCAACATTGTAAACACATTGAAATGTCAAAAATTATATTGCACTACATTTAATCAATATCTTTATCTTTAATATTATTATTTATACATACAAGAATCTCTTTAGTGACATTTTGGTAGGTTTCAACCTACTATTAGCATCCAACCATTTAAGTATTGATCATAAAATATGTCATATAGCCTGATGGCAAATAGGTAGCCGTTAAAACCAAGACACCCAAAACCAACCATATAGCCTTATACACAAACTGGAAGAAAAATAAAACGAACATGTTGTCACAATACAAAATGCCAATAGATTTAACAAATCACATTCTGCCTAGCACATTGCACATTCGATTATACCCTGGACCTAAGATATTGATAACCTAATTTACCACTAGATCTTCATCCTTTGGACTGGTATTGGATCATATTTCTTCGCACATGAAATATTACTCCATATATCAGTGTCTGATCTGACTGACATGCACAATCTGAAATGAACATGGTTGATTGTAAGGACCATTTTCTTTAACGCTAATGTATCTTAAATTATCTCGACCCATATTTCTTATCCTCATCATAAAAGATGCAGCTTGAGCACAAGTGGAATTTATTTTCATTGTCTTTTACAATTTATTTGTTATGTTCTATCGATGGGGAGTTTTGTGTTGCAGCAAGACCAGCATGCAATCTGGACCGCTCGTGCCACGATGCGCACTTTCCATCGGGGTAAAAAGGGAGGGAAACAGATATAGCTGACATCTCTCCTTAAATGATGCAAGTAAATGATGCCATATCCAACATGCATGTTTGCCTGAATTTATATTTTTATAGAAAAATAAAGTGTGCCCCATTTGTCTTGCACAATTAGCCTATGGCCCTTATTTGGCCCCCCTTGTTTAGGTCTACCACTATAAGGACAAATCTAGCCCGACCCCAGTGCCCACGTTCTCCCCATCCTCCTTCCTCACATGAATTGCTACTTGTTGGTCTTCTTTGTAAATACTGCTTGTTGGTCTTCTCTGAGCACAATTCAACTTTCATGACACGTCTTCCCCCTTCAACTTCGATAGAACAGGATCCTCCCATGCTTCTTCCCTTATGCCATAGATAAAATGATCATTTACTTCAGATGAAGTAGAATAGAGCAGGGCGAAAACAAGAGAAAGGGGAATGACTTGTAAAACCGGTAGAAATTGCTATTGTCGGAATGTTCAATCCAACTTCCATTCCGCAGCGGAGAGAATGCCATATGGCATCACGAGCTTAATCTTCAGGAAAAAACTGGCGACCAAATTCCATGTTATTGTTATTTGTTGATCCAATGAGAGCAAGTCATTTCAATATTATAATCATAACAGCGGGTTCCAGGGGGATTTGATATGGATGTAAAAATAACAATTCCTAAAACTATAGACCATATATCCCTAAAATAATTGAATAGGTTGTTATGAAAAAAATATATAGATTCAAGATAGAAAATAATCATGCTAGCTCATTGGGCATATTGGTTAAAGTAGTTTTATTATAACATTATGTTATTTTGGTAGAGGTTCGAGCCCCTATATTTCATATTCTAAAATCTTGAGCAAAGCTGTATAGAGGTTTGATCAAAACCTTAGACGAACTCGTATTTCATATTTCAAAATCATAGGCGCCTCCAATCATAAATAACTATAAGCAAAACGAGAGGTGCCTAGAGGCCCCAACAATCGATCTGGGTCATAGGATCCACGGATCTGACGAATGTGGTAGTCCAGGATGCATCTCGTTTAGAATATGTAGCACAATAACAGCAAGTTCAGGGGGGATTTGATATGGATGTAAAAATAACAATTCCTAAAACCATAGACCATATATCCCTAAAACAATTGAATAGGTTGTTATAAAAAAAAAGAAATTGTTATAAAAAATATATATAGATTCAAGTTAGAAAATAATCACATTACCTCATTGGGTATACTGGTTAAAGTAGTCTTATCAAGACATTGTGTTATTTTGGTAGAGGTTCGAGCCCCTATATTTCATATTCTAAAATCTTAGGCAAAGCCGTATAGAGGTTCGATATTCCCTCAAAACCTTAGACGAACTCGTATTTCATATTTTAAAATCATAGGCGCCTCCAATCATAAATGAGTATAAGCGAAACGAGAGGTGTCCAGAGGCGCCAACATACGATCTGGGTCGTAGGATCCACGGATCCGACGACTGTGGTAGTCCAGGTGCACTCGTTTAGAATATGTAGCACAATAACAGGGGGTCCCAGTGGATTTGATATGGATGTAAAAATAACAATTCCTAAAAACATAGACCATATATCCTTAAAACAATTGAATAGTTTGTTATATAAAAAAAAACATAGATTCAAGATAAAAAAAAATAATTACACTAGCTCATTGGGTATATTGGTTAAAGTAATTTTATTAGGACATTGTGTTATTTTGGTAGAGGTTCGAGCCCATGTATTTCATATTCTAGTATCTTAAGCAAAGTCGTATACAATAACAGGAGGTTCCAGGGGATTTGATATGGATGTAAAATTAACAATTCTTATATCTATTATTAATCAGTTACTATTTATAATATCATAGTGATAAATGATGCAAGAAAGTATATCTAGAGATACTATATATTTTTATCTTGTTTAATAATATCATGAAATTAAAAAGTCTGAACATAATTTTTAAATAGATTTAATTATCCAGGAAAGGAAACTTGACCCACACTCATGCATCATTGACTCCCCCTCGTAATAAGTTATCAGCTCGTGTTTCTCCAATTCTACCATATATTAAATGATAAAATTTGATATTGCCTGGAAGTTGTAGTTTCATCTGGTCGTTTGCCCATGCTTTGTATCGTTTCTATTACATTTGGTGATGTTCTGGGTTGTACTAGTCCATTGTATGGGCCCCATGCCCTCTTGGTTTTTGTGGACATTAAAAATTCTATTCTATTCTATTTGATTCTATCAAAGGCCTACTAGAAATATTTATCATGATTTCCATCTTAATTACACTATAGTTGGCTCCTGCACGAAATTTTTGCTGCATGCCTATCATTGAGGAATGACCTTGAGTAACCATTATATAATCAAGCTCACAACATCTTCATGAATGAGAGAGGAATCTATGATATAGAGCTTGAAATATAAGCTTATGGTGTATTTGCCATCAGGCTATATGATATATTTTATGATCAATAATTAATGGGTATGGTCTGGGAAACCACCATTTAGCAAAATTTGGACACTAGTAATAGGTTGAAACTTACCGAAATGTCAGTAAAGAGATTCTTGTATGGATAATATTAAAGATATTGATTAAATGTGGTCCAATATCATAACGACCAGAATTTTAATTGAATGTGACTAGTCAAACAACAAGACATTACGAACATATAATAACTACCATGCCTTGTGATGTAAGATTTTCATGGGGCCAATGGCTTATGAGTCAGAAAATACAAAATCTTTTTGCATCAATCGTGAGGCATGGTAGGTAGATAGGCCAATGCAAATAATAAACGTAACACATGGCACAATGTGCTTAGTAAGATATCACAACATCTACATAGTGCTACATTATAGAAGGAATCAAAGCACCCTGTGATGTTGGGGTTGGAAAGGAGTGTGTGTTCCTCATTGGTGGACTTTGAGCCTTCACCACAAGCTTCCAACTCAACTTGAAAAGTAATATTAGAAGGGGTGAAGATTGGCCTTTCTCAACACCTTATGGCATAACTTTAGGTTTATTCAAAAATAAGGGTTTTTGTGCGTGCTGAACCATTGAGAGTTCATATTATTATAGAGGAATAGATGTAGCTAAAAACAGAAAAGGAAATAAGGAAGCTTATATTAAATAAGGGCTTATATTATTTTATTGGTTTATCTTTTCAAGGGGTTGTTATTTTTAAATCTAACAAACTTTTTAGCATAATAGCCCAACCCTAGGTGACACATTATCTGAAAGCCTAGGCTATCCACGTGTCTTAAAATTAAACGAGGACGTCCCGCTAACCCTTAGATCTTGATCTAGAAAAAATCACGGTTGAGAAAAATAACAAGCTGTGCCTGTTGGGAACGTCGCCATAACTTCGAAACCCGAACTCCTAACTCTGATCTACATATCTCACATTTATATGGTCAGTTCTGTTGTACAAGCTGTGGCAACATCTGACCTTTGATATTTTTGCCTGCAGCAGAATCATTGGTTGTCTAAGGCTTCATGTCAATGGCAGAATGGGTTTTTCCCTCTAGAAACGATGTTTGCTGCCTTAAAGAGCTTGCTTGTGTGCCGTTTTCCAAAAGTTTTTTTTTTTTTGTAGAAACGGCAGTATTATATTACATGTAATACATGATAATACAAAAAGGCAGAGTGAAACTCTGCTATAAGGCCACCGCAAAATGGCCCCGACACTCCAAAGGAGGAAAATTCAACTAAGACTGAACACTGTTTTAAACTTTAAGTAAAACAAGAAATATAGTAGATAAAGTTACTTGCAGATCATAATAATATGTAGTTTCTAGTCTTCCAGGGAGCCTACTGCTGTAGTTTCAATCTTCATGCACTCCATCCAAAGTGATTATCACAAAGGCCTGATCTGTGTGCTTATGGAGCAGCTCATCCAATTCAACTGCTCCACATGCTGTGGCATCCAGAATGTAAAGAATCCAGGACTCACGGGCTCCCTCACATATGCCAAGCTTTTCTTCAAAATATGGCTTAAGCCCTTGCTTAAATTGCCATATGTCTTCATCGTTCAGCACTCGCCTCAAAGTCTGGATCATTATGGTTTCTGTCTTAACCCAAAGAAGGGCCTCAAGAGTCTCCTTATGTGACATTCGTTGCATGCCTTCTGGAACCTCTCGGGCATGCCCTCCTTCATGATGCTTCTTCACCAGATAATCTGTTATGAGCATCAGACAAATTGTTAAAATAAGCAGTAAAGTATGAGTAGAACCCTTGAAAAGAGCCCAAAGTGTCCCATCCTTTATTATAGTTGGAACCCTTGTTCATTCTGTGTGCCATAGCTGCCTCTGCTAATTCTAATTGAAGAGTTGTTTTAAGGAAGTTCAGATCTGGAGGAGAGTGATTGATAGCTACATTGTTTCTATGCTTCCAGATCGACCACAGACAGAGGGTTCTAATTGTATCCAAAAAAGGAGAGCCATTTGCAAGGAATTCAAAAAGACCAGACTCAAGAGTAGGGGTTGCACCTATATGGGGGCCAATCCAATCCCAGAAAGAAGACAGCCAGGGGCAGATAAAAATATGACTTGATGTTTCTGTCTGACCACATCCTAAAGGGCATGTATCCACTATCTGATCATTGTATCTGGCTCGAAATGCATTGGATTTGAGACTTCTATTCAACACCAACCATCTGAAAAGGATAACCTTTTTTGCACATTGTAGTTTCCAGCCTTTTTTGATAACTCGAACAGCTTCTGCATCAGGGCAATTCCACTGAGTAGTAACTTTTGTCTCCTGTGAATCCAGCAGAATAGAGTGGAGTTTGGCTACTTTATAGCCATTTCCATCCAAGGCCCAATTTTGTTCTTTTATTTCAGTACCTGGCCACCTATGGGGTCGGGTTAGTGCATTATAAATACTTCTATTAGAACTTGAATCCTGCACAAGTGTGGAGATTTCCTGCCATGTTCTCCATCTACCCTCCCTAACCATGCTGCCAACTGTGTTCAGACCTTTGAGAGTCCACTCTTTGTACTTTCTAGGGTGTTTCAGAGCAAGATACCCGCCCTCCTCATCTGCCAATCCCTGATGCCAGAAGAAATTGAATTCCTTTGAAACATTCTCGATTGAATATGTTTTGAAGCATACCGAGACTTTATTCCAAGCTTGTATGATTCTCTTCATGATAGTTGAAGTACATGCACTAGGATTAAGCTGGTAAAAAGCAGAATCAGGTAATTGATGAGGAGTAGAAGGGCCCGACTTTGTTGATGAGGTTAAACATCTCCAGACCTGTTTTGCTGCCAATACCTGTGCCTGTAGGAAGATATCCTTGCATCCTAAACCTCCTTTTTTTCTAAGCAGAGCTAGATGTTGCCAGCCTACCATATGTGAACCCTGCCAGATGAATTCCTTCATGATTACCTCCAAATCTTTGTAAGTTTTTTTATCTGCAACTATTGCTGATGAGAAGTAAACATGGGAGCTTGCGATGACACTGTTAATAATCTCCACCCTTCCAGCCAAGGAGAGAGTTTTGGGGTACATATGCAGCTTCTTCTTGATTTTGGTAACTATTGGTTTTCACAGCCCATGTAAACTCATGTTAAGAGCCAAAGGTAATCCTAACAATTTTGTGGCAGACTGATATCCACATACCTTGATCCCCTCAATAAGGTCCTCATGGCTATCAGAAATTATAGCACATTTTTCCTTATTCAGTAACACTCCAGATGCTTTTCCAAACTTGTCCATTGCCATCAGGAAGTTTCGATTATGATCTCCATGCCTTTTCAAAAACACAAATGTGTCGTCTGCATACTGCATAGCTGACAGAGTCTGGCTTGTATCAGGAAGCTTAAGACAGCTGATTTTGTCATCTTGTTGTAATTTCATTATGACCCTAGTAACCATCTCAGCTACTATCAAAAAAAGATAGGGAGCTAGGGGGCAACCCTGTCTAACCCCCCTCTTACATTCAAAAAATTGGGATGGTGTACCATTGACCAGTACAGCTGAGCATCCTGTAACATTTAGTCCAGCAACCTTTTTTATTACAGCCTCAGAGAATCCCAGTTGGGACATAGCTCTATATAAAAAACCCCAGTCAATAGTGTCATAGGCTCTTTTGAAGTCAAGTTTTAGCAGCACACATTCCTGACCTGTGAACCTATTCCAGTGTAAACCTTCATAGGCACCAATGAAATTATCTAGAATACTTCTACCAGGTAGAAATCCTGATTGGACTGGGTTGATCTTTGTCTGTAAAATTTTCTTGAGTCTATTTGCAAAGATCTTAGCTATAATTTTATATGTAGCATTGGTTAATGAAATAGGTCTCCAATCCGAGAAGGTAGCAGGCTTGTCAACTTTTGGAACCAAGGCAATTAAGCCAGCATTAATAGCAGGGTGCAGTCTTTCAGCTTGCCAAGCCCCTTGCACAAATGTTGTAAGGTCTTTGCCCATTATATTCCAGAAGTGTTCAAAGAATTCTGGAGGTAAACCATCCGGCCCTGGGCTTTTTCCATGTGCCATACTCCTAATTACTCCAAGGATTTCATTCTCCAATGGGATTGCCAATAACTGATCCTCTTCCATTGGCAGATCCTTGGGACCAAGGAAATCAAAGAACTCATCCATGCTTCCATTATCAATAGGCTTGGCTGTGAAAAGTTCTTTGTATTTACTAAAGAACAACTTCTGAATATCTTCTTGTCTGGAGAACTCTTGCTGATTATCTGCCAAGACTGAAACTATCCCATTGTTCATCATCCTGTTTTTGGCAGCTCTAAAGAAAAACTTGGAGCTACAGTCATCCATCAGGTTGATATACAACCCTCTGCTTTTAATTGCCAAGCTTCTTGCTTCATGTTCCTCTATTAGCTTGACGTTTCTCTCCAAGACTTCCTAGTTTTATCCAAGAAAAGATTTTGCCTAAACCTGTTTCATCTCCAAGTAGATCTCTGTTTTTTCCTGTTTCTTTTTTCTGTTCCATTCTTTACCCCATTGTTTGATCCAATTTTTGATCTGCTTGTTTCTGTTGGCAAACTCCTTCATTGAGCCACTTGCATTTAAAGCCCTCAAAGAGCCATAATACCTCGTGAAATCTTCACAGAAATGCTTATTGTTCAATAAACTGTTATTGAACTTAAATGGTGTGTCAACAGGTCTGTTCTGAGGTAAATTACCCGTGTTCAGAACTTGGGGGTAGTGGTCTGAGATAGAATTGCTACAATCTTCGTTTATAGTCAAGTTATCCCATCCAACCAATGTGGATATATTGGTATAAAATCTATCGAGAAGACAATATACCCTATCCAATCCTTTCCTCTTATTGCACCATGAATAAGCATATGAAGAGGATGGGGCTTGGTACACAAAATTGTGTGTCAATTCCTCCCATTTGCTTCTTTCTCCCCTTGACATGTTTAGCTTTTTACCTGCCTTCTGTTCCCACGAGGGTGTGTTATTGAAGTCGCCACCTAAAATCCAATTGTTGATATTCTGCACCTGTAGCCACTCTGACATGTGCAAAAGTCATTGAGCCTGGTGCCTAAAAATCAGAAATTGTTGCAGTAAAAGATGCAAAAAGCGAAGCTGGAGAAGGTCCTTGTGGCCTTTGATATTTTCATGTAATTTCAGACTCATATCTGATCTTGTGCTCTGATTATAATGCCAAAATAAGTATATGCCGTATTGCATTCTGTATGTAGCTGGTGAGTTGGGCGCCTATGCATCATGGAGATAATAAAAAAGCTAGGCGATCAAATGCAAAATATTCAAGCTAGGAGCATCGATAACCAGGTCAACAATCAGGTCTGTGTCTTCCCTAGTGAGTTCCCTATTCCTGTTGGAAAATGATTGGTTTGGATTCTTGAGAGTTTTTCATACCCTTTTCTTTGGGGAGTATAGAGCTATTACACTTACATAAATCCTTAATTGTTAGATAAATTATTATATAAGGTCATTGCAGATTTCTAATCTGTTGAGTTTTGGGGTTCTTGGCATACACCTTGTAGCAACAGTCCATGACTACCGGATGCTACAAGGCTGCCACAAATGCTCATGAATCAACAAAAAATAAAGCGGGAAAAGTCTCCAAGAACAAGAACAAAACAAAGAATGAACAAATGAGAATGAGAATGAACAAAACAAAATCATATTGATGTTCCAAAAGGAGGTGCTCCAAAACGTGAGCAAAAGCCTAAACAATGAGGAGAAATGCTCTATCTAAATAGTCGAGCAAAACCCTAACCCTAACTGGCATCTCACATACCACACAGCTCTAGGCTAAGTCTAGATTGTAGATCGTGACATACATGTGGCCCATGCCAACAATGCCTATGTTTAGTCCAAAGGGATAACACTCCCCCCCACCAAACCAAACTATGTACCAAACCTTTATAACATCAGGTTTGACATGTACAACAGAGTTGCCCATTGGAGGGAAGTGAACAATAGTGTCGCCACTAAGAAATTAAATGTCAATATAGATGGGGTAAAAATCATGGGAGATTGAGAAGGTTATCATCACTTCTCTTGAGCTTGCCACAAGCTCCTTTAATTCTATAGAAGTCTAATCCAATGTTGAGAAGGTTATCACCACTTCTCGTAGAGCTTGCCACGAGCTCCTAAATATATGCGCCAATCAAAGTGTCTTGCAAAGACTTGAACAAAAATGTTGAAACAAAAGTTGTTGAAGGGGCAGAAGGCAGATTTCATCTTCATGCCATTTGTTGATCTTGAAAGAGGTTGAGCAGGGAGTTGAACTTGAAGGAGTTGAAATTGAAGGGGCGAAAGGCCCTAAGTCATCTTCACGCCATTTGTCGAACTTGAAAGAGCCTCAACCGCCATATATTATAGACAGAAGAGATTGATTGAAGTTTGAAAAAGGCTCAAACGCCTGGACAGGATGAGATTGATCGAAAAATGTCATCACTCAAATGCCTTCATTTGGGTCGATGAGGTAAGCTTGATTGTTAACTAAATGTTTGCTAAAACAGGGCGTACACACGCCATAGGGATGTGTGAGGTTTGTTGGTACAAGGGTGCAAAGAAGACCTCCAAGAACGTAGCCATCATTCTTAAAGCCTCCATGTTTCCCAACAAGTTACATTAGATCTTACATGAGCTGAAGCTTACATAAATGTCCGTGTCTATGCCTTAGTCTTTTGTGTGATAAAATTTATTGACATTCTTTTCTTTATACAGCTCATGCAAGATTCGTGTACGAAAAATATAGTATGTGCATGGATGCAATAGCAGCTATTTTTTGTACTGGACCTTCCATGATGACTTCCACTGTAATACAATTTATTTGAAAAGGAAATTTGTATTGTGAAGGACCACAGAGAGAGGACGATCCTCCATGATTTATGGGTTTTACTTGAGTATATCTATAGCATGATATATTTAATATACTAAGAATAAAGCTTTTTGGTCTACACGTAATATGTGTATGAGATTAGTACTATTTCCAGAATGATAATCTAAATTCATTAATCTGGTATCACAAAACAATCTCTTAAAATATCAAATCTGAAATACAAAGATCTGGAATAGTGGACAATCTAGCAATAGGGGAAGATAATGATGGTCGAGTACAATGAACAAATTTGTCTTTTCCCATCAAAGAGAACTCCATAACTTGCTTTACTATGAATACCTCACTAGCATCGAGAGCTATTGGATGGGATATTACCAAGTTATTCCTCAATCTTGACTGCATCGCAATTAACCCTCGCTTTGTGGGGTGTGCTCGCATAAGTTTTTTGTATACTAATAAGGTTTGGAAAATACTAGATTTGAGGTGTCGACTAAATGGTTTTGATTTCTTACATGTATTATAATGCTCTTGCGAAAGTGCAATAATAACTCTCAACGCCCTATGTCGCCCTCATGTGAATATGCACCCAAACCATGTGAAAGTATTAAATATATGGTTATTTGGTAACAAAAATTTGAGCCCTTCGACCCTACAAACACCGATGTGCATATAAGTTAATGTTGTAGTTATAAATGAATCTGATGATAACTTAAGTACAACAATGAAAATTAAAGGGTGTATAACTAAAATCTCATTATATACTATAAAATTAAGCCAGTTGCATAAATACTCTATTAAGTGTTTGTGAAATTTATGAGATTTGAACCCACATACACATCAATGTCATATAGAATAGAATAGAATAGAATAGAATAGAATAGAATAGAATAGAATAGAATAGAATAGAGTTTTTATCGTCCACGGAGACCAGTTGGCCTATGGGACCCAACAAGAGGCGCAACAAGTTGTGAAAAGAAAGTGTGGCACTTGAATGTAACGTTTTCAACTAATGTCATTGCAGCTCTATATGGTCTTTATTTGGATTTGAGAATGTGGAATACAACATACTATCATGACATTAAACAGAGTGAGATGTACATCACACTATCATGTCCAACAAATAAGTAGAGCAAAAGGAGTGTGTTGAAAAAGCGTATCCATCTTGAACAAAATGCGCCCATCCTATTTGCATGGATACGAGTTGAGTTGTAGTTGTTGCAAAGGAGAACTATTTATCAATAGTTGCAAACTGCATTGCAAATTCGTAGATGGGGCATTTAACTATTGGAAACATGAAAATGATATTAACCCGCAAACAGCTTGGAACTCCAAATTAAGCTCCCATTTTGCCTTTGCTTACTTGCTTATGATTTTGCATACATTTCTATGAGGGCTGTGTATGTGAATGCACAATGTTGCAACCCACAGAGCTTAACATGTTCCTCTAAAAAATCCTGCAACACATGCAGATCTAAGAAGGTAAGAGCATAGGAATGTAAGGAAATAATTAAATCCCTATATTTTGCGTTTTGAGCACTAGGGTTTGCTTCTTCAATTCATAGCAATAGGAAATAGCAGCACAAATCTGGTTGAACGCATTATCTTTCAAATGACAATGATTAGCACAAATCTAACACAGCTCTGGCTCATAAAATCATAGTTGAGTAAGGACATCTTACCATTTAGTTTGAATCATTGCAAGCATGCGTATTGCACGTCTGTTCCATGAAAATTCATTTCATTTATCGCCACTCCATCGTAGTGGAAGAGAATGATGTTGAAGTTGAGTGCAAGGAAAATATAGAAATCTGCATGTTAATGAAATCTAGAGTGGCACATTTTTTTGGAGCATCCAAGTTATCTTGCACAATTATTTGGCTTTTAGATACTACTTGCTGCCATGTCCTTCAGATTGTTTAAACAGGATGAATATATCTCTGCATCTACTGAATCACGGCTCAAGAGTTAGATCTGAAGTTTACTAAATCATGTCGTTTGGTAAATCTCACCATCATAGACATGTTTATCTATATGAGTTTTTAGAATGGCATCCATTCTTGTTGCTAGTGTTATTATACCGTGCCTCTAACAAGGAAACTGGAGCCATCCATATTCTACTTTTAGAATAAAATCCCTCTTGAACGCACAAGAAACTAGAATCGGTCAATGCGATTTTTGATTAACACAAGCGGGCGCTTTTTTTCTTTGGGTTACCCAAACCGCTTGAGAGCCGATTATGTTCACTTGGCTTTGGCGAACCCATTCGAGGGAGCCAAAAGGAATTTCTCATAGGGCCTTCTATGAAAAAAAAAAATGTGTAAAAGCTAGGTTGCCAAACTCGAGTCATTCGAAGACAAGGTACAACTGGAGCTTAAAGAAACAAATATAGATTCATGAAACCCCGTTTAGCAGCTGATAACTCTTCCTGGCTCGAGATGCGTGGCTAGAGCTGGAGCTCTGGAAGAAAAAAAGTACAAGGGCATTGTCCTAGGAATGCCTCATATATGCCCACTAGCTATTTGCCAATCTTTGATTCTAGATATGGCCAATTAACTTTTTGTTTTAGGGTGCAATAGTGGGGACATGACCACAAGTTCCAAAACCATAACCACAACAACCATCCAAAATTTTGAGAGACCACAACCACAAGATTGCAATTTTCATTCAAAATCAACGGTTCAAAATGGGTGCACTCTAGAAATACTGTTTAGTACACCTGCACGAATACAACAACAAAGTCATAGAAAAATCATGTGAAAAAACGTATAAAAATATAAAAGTAACTCCTCGTTATTATGCTAGATATAAAACCCATTATTTTCGCTCACACTATCTCCCCCCGATTGGGGTTATTAAAAAAAAAAGGGAAACCCTTCCAAATTTCCTTAAAATCCGGAAGGGTTTCCATGACAATATAATTTTTATTGGGTTTCCACGCCGTAATTAATGCTTCGAATTAATTTTTTACGGCTGTGCTTTTTTTTTTTTCAGAAAAGGGAATTTTATTTTTTGTTCTTAGCTCATCGCTTCCTCCGGCAGTTGTCTTTGCGTTTTGGCGATTGATTTCCCTTTTCTTCCTTCTGCAAATCCTACAGCAGCAAATAGGCGGTGATCTCTTCTTTCTTCTTCAAGCTTCAGTACGGTTTTGCTTCTTGATCCTCTTTCCTTTCTTCTGTAGATCGAACATCAGCAGGGTTATGGCGGCAAGTAGGATGAGGGAAGGAAGATATGGCATGAGTTTTTTTTTAGATCTTAGGCGGGCAAAGATACGATGGTGACAAGAAGGCGGCAGCTATGGCGGCGAATCCGAAGCAATAACAAAGAGATGGCGATGGCATATCGCTTGCGAATCGCTTGAGACCATCGAAAGTTTCATACGATAAGTGTTTTGAAGTATAACCGAAGAGCTTCTAAACTAGCAAAGGCATGATCTCGCTATTGCAAATCGATGCTTTACAGATGCCCGTTCAAGCAAGACGGTATGTCTTTGGCCCTCTAAAGTTCTAAAACGAAAATGTGGTCAAAATAGAAATAGAAGAACAGGTGTATAATAACCCTTGGCAAGCATGGCCGATTCAACTAAATCTGATGCTCGTGGCCGGAGCCCATGAAATAAGGCTTTATCCTTTCAAGAAATGGCCGATTAAGCTTGTTCTTGGTCGGTGGATTGAAATGCCCTAAATGCTATTCGAACTCGAAAATGCCGGTTTCGACCCCTGTGATTGGCAAAACAGCATTTTCTTAGCCACACCTGATGTAGTATTTTCTTAGGATTCAATATTGCAGATCTTTGCTGGATCTAAGTCTTATAGATTTCAGTTTTGGGTGATGAAGCATGGCTGAATGCCAACCGATGTGTATCCCAGAGATGCCTTATACGGTAGATATGTTGGGCGCAACAGGAAAGCCGGACCACCTGCATATATTAATCTGATGGTCGAGTTGCTCCGAAAGATCTTATGATCATATGCTTAAGGTAGGCAATGACCCATCTGTCTATTCATTTCAGGATATTTGTATCTTATGATGATGGCTTTGTGGATACAAGATGTGCTTTTGAAGCAAATTTAGTTGTATGATATATGCTGAAACCTAAGGCCAGTTAGTGTTTTATCATAAACTTGTTCAGGTTTGAACTTCTATTTTGATCCAAAACTTTGTTTCTGGTCTGGAATAGGACATGCAAAAATAAGCTGTTAATATGCTATGATGGAAGCTTATCTTCAGTGCATTTTCATTTGCCAATGTTCCAATCAATTTGTGGCTCTTGATTATCTGTGGCAACACATAGTGCATTTCCATTTGCCAATGTTCCAATCAATTTGTGGCTCTTGATTATCTGTGGCACCACATGATTCAATTTTACATAGCGATGGCAATGACTTGCTGCATTTAACTAGCAACATTTAGATTGAATTTGCAGAGTTTTGATGCAAGAAATGGTTACTTGTTGCCAACAAATGACGGCTCTGAATGCTAGATATTCAATCCATGGCAAGGATAGGAGCTTAAGTACTTGGAGGCGAGCTTTTTAAGGTTTGCTTCACTGATTATAAATTGTACATTGATAGGAACAGTCTTGCATATGGTGGATGTACAGAATTAGTTTATGAATCCAAAGCTTCTCAGACTTGATGCTTCTTAGCATTATTTATGCCTTCATGGGTTCTTAGTTAGCAATTGCGTACCTACTAAGATTCCATGATGATAGAACAAAGAAATCTTGAACTTGAAATGCTTGAATAGTGGTTGTAGCTATAGCTTGAATAAATATTTGTTCTATGGCTATTTGTCTCATTTAAACATACTTAGACTAGGAATTTGGAAGATGTCCACCTAGCAATACTTTTAGGCATTTGATTTAGCTTTTCGATGCCTGATGTTTCAATGCAAACAGAGGTACGGTCTATTAGATATGGCCATTTCCCCAATCTGATGTTAGTTCAGAAAAAAGAAACTATTTGTCTTGTTTAGACAAAGTTAGACTACGATTTTGAAAAAAGGTCACCTAGCACTAATTTTAGGCATTTGATTAAGCTCTATAACGCTTGTTGTTTCAAGGCAAACAGAGATACGGTCTAGTAGATATGGTCATTTTTACAATCTGTTGTAAATGACATCAATAGAAAGATACCTTACACTGACATTGTAGAATGAAAGTTGCTAGCCAATTCTGCATTATAAATTATCTTGGTTACCATGTGTTATAACACTAGTTTCTCTCTCCTCTCTTTTCTCTGAGTTGGCTACAATCCTTATATGCCTTTTAGGATTGCATATGTGTTTTCTTTTGTTTTTCATCCCCAGCCAAAGTAACATTGGAACTTGTTGATTGTAAATGTTGTTTGTTCGGCTCGGATCTAATGCTCGAATCTAGATGCTCGAATCTAGATGCTACACTTTCATTGTCATGTTGGGGGTGTTTAGCTTGGCGCTTTTACATCCCTTGTGTGTTTCCTCTTATAAAATTACATGATTGCATGTATCCTCTTATACAATTATGTGATAACAAGAAAACTAGAAATGATAACAAGAAAACTAGAAATGATAACAAGAAAACTAGAAATTTGTTCCCCTTACAAATTTTTTGATGAAACGTGGAAACCCTTCCTATTTTCCCCCATTTGTGGAAACCCTTCCTATTTTCCCATGGGTTTGAAAAATAGGAAGGGTTTCCATTTGAATTAAAATTTAAATTCTTAAGTGTCGTGCATATTTATGAGCGTGCATGAGCGTGCACCATTAATGGCGGCGTGCGCCTTGAAAAAAAAAAAAATGGAAACCCTTCCCATTTTCCGAGGAAACCCTTCCGATTTTCAAATTGGAAACCCCTCCAATTTTCCATTAAAAACAGGAAGGGTTTCCACGGAAACCCTTCCTATTTTCCATGGAAACCCTTCCTATATGGAAAATAGGAAGGGTTTCCATGGAAACCCTTCCTGGTTTTAATGAAAGCCGGAAGGGTTTCCATGGAAACCCTTCCTATTTTCCATGGAAAATTGGAAGGGTTTCCATGGAAATTTGGAAGGGGTTCTATGGGAGCCCAACCCAAATAGGGAGTACTTAGAACCATCGCATTATTTTCTTAGTTTACTTTCTCTCACATTTACGCTCAAGGCCAAACTAGATGCATGACTTGGAATATGGTCGTCACTTCTAAAATGCACCAACATGTCTTGATTTTTGTTAACACACGTGTTCCTTGTCCCTTGATTGTAAAACAGACTGTAGCATGTATGCTTAACCATCCGCTATAAATTATCTAAAGCAACCCAAAAGTTTTTGCATATTAGTTCTTTTGGTAAGCCTTATCTATACTAACTAAATAGAATAGAATAGAATAGAATTGTTTTTATCGTCCACGGAGACCAATCGGCCTATGGGACCCAATACAAAAAGCCGCCAATGATCCACATTATCGGGCCGGATTAAAAACCCCGCCCAAGGGTTTTCGGGAAAACCGCGGGCGTTAATAAGACTGCCGACATCAATTAAATGGTTGGCCCGGGGCATATCGAGCCCTCAAGTCCAATGCTTCTGAATGTATGATCCGAAAGTGAGCGCACCAAGTCGTGCCCGCGATCATGTGTAGCGGCTCATCGGGTCTAATCAACCGAGCATAGCGTGTCCGAATCTCGATCATATCTTTGGCAGCTCGAAAGTGTGACACTCATCCTCAACAGCCTCCCGCCCGGCAAAGATCGACAAACCCTATCCCCGACGTGGCTCCCAATCCATCGACACCTCTCAATCCGGAGATGGTGGGCACATGTGCTTAATGGAGGCTTATATGCCCGCGCTTTTTCATGGGCGGAATGTGAATGTAGGTAGCGCCAGGCCTCGCTCTAATGTGGGATTTATGTGCTTGCTTGTAATGTGTTTGTTTTGACTTGCTCCGCAGCCCGGAATCCCAAAGCTTGCCGGAGAAACAAGCATCAAGGTAACATCTCGCCATCCACGATCCGCCTCTGTTTCTACCGGATACACATGTGCTCTGGACATTCCATCTAGTTAGCCACGACACTCTTTTTATCCTTCCAACAATTCTTGAGTCATTGTGGTCCCATTGCCACCGCATAAGCCAAGTCGCGATGAGACGATCATCATCCATATTTACCACCTTCCGAAATAGACGATGTGTCTATCAAGGGCCGCCACTGAAGTGGCGTGGAAACATGTCTCCCCGCAACAAAATTTGATATGGGACCGTGGATTTCACTCCGAAAGTGCCCGTGCTAAGAAGGCCTTCTCGCACTGCTCTAAGTCGCTCCAAGTAGCAAGGGACACCACTGGGCCCCGGACTTCAACTCCGCATAAAAAGAACGGGCTCTACCAATACCCCCAACAGATGTGCCCGATGCCCCCAATCATATAGTTCTCGCTTCGGGTTATTGTTCTCGCATTGCATAGAGTGCTTTCCGGCCGGGCCGCTACACGCAATCTTATGGAAGTGTCCCAAAGATAGTATAGAAGGAAACTCCACTCCCGGATACTTGTAGGTGGGTGTCACCTCCACTTGTTGCCCCTCGATAAGTGAATGAAGGGGCCTTGGATGGCGCGAGGATGAGATTAGGACCACCTTGGTCTTGGCCGTTGACGCTCATGTCTGTGGCTCTGAATATATATCCGAGCATCTAAGTGAGACCGCATATCCTGCGAGTGTGAGCTAAGAGGTCAACATCGTCTGCATAGATGAGTTGTCTCGATGACTGATGCAAAAGTTGTGTCCTCGCCACCCCCATTGTCCATGAGCCGGTGTTCCAACCGGGTCAATGTACGAATCAAACAATGTTGGAGAAAGAGGACATCCCCTGGCGGACCCCAATTTGCTAGTGAATAGTTGTCCCGTCATCCGCGATCGCCTCGCATAACTCTCGCATAACTCGTATCTTCGCATTTTGCATATCCACAGAACCTCTAGTTGCCGCAATCTTTCCCATAACTTTTCCCCGAGGCACGGTGTCAAAAGCCTTCGCGAAAGTCAACAAAGCAACAATACAGTCCCGCCATGGTTTCTCGCTATCCTCAACCAAAGTCCTCAATGTGAAGATATGATCAATGGTTGAATGCTCGGTCTGAACCCCCTTGTGTGAGAGCTCGCACACTGTTGCTTCTGCCCACCGGTCAACTGTTGCTCAATAATGCCGCCTAGCGGTTTGGCAAACACCGAACCCGACCATGATTGTTCGGTAATTGGTTGGACTATGTGGATCTCCGCCCTTGTAAATAGGGACAACTCGCTTGTGGTCCATCTGGGGAAATCCTTCCTGTAGCTCACTGTTGAACATAGTGGTTAGGACCGGTACCATAGGCTCCCTGTCCACTTGAGCAACTCTCGCCGCATACCATCCAGTTCGTTTGCTTTCCCATTGGCCAAACGCCGCAGACCACGGTAACATCATCCTCTGCGGATTTCTAATGTCGGACCATTCTCAGGGGGGTATGAGTGCTCGTGTCCCTTGAGGATCATAGAGTTGCCGCAGGTATTGTTCCCATTTGCTCATTAGTGACGTTCCCCGTAGGGTCGGGTTTTCAAGAACCTTGCGCCAAAAGATTCTAGGATGGCTTTTCAACATGGAAAACATTTCCCTTTGATGACGCAATGCAATGTAATGAGATTTCTTTGCCTTCAAGAAAGCACGATCATCGTGTGGTGGCATGTGGGTGCATTGCGGGATCTATGATCCGGGCGAGCCGGCATTTGTATTCCTTACACTCGGCATCAAACCACCGATTCATTTAGGGAATGTTGCGCCCCCGTGGATACCTCTCGGCATGCTATCCCAAAACATCTTTACCAAGCAGTACCAAGGAGCTCAATCACCGGTTGACCCTTTTCTAGCGTGGGGCCCGCGCAAAATTCCCCGAAAGGTCATCTATGAGCATATCGGCATAATCCTTTTTGCTGCTCATAATCCAATCGCAAGCGAGGTATACAAGGAGCTGCCGTAGAAGGGGTTCTAGCTGTGACGAGCCTGCCGAGTTGACCCTCCGGGCAACTCGGGATCTTGTCTGACTTTCAACTAGATTTATGCACAGGTGAATTTAGGTGAAGAATTAAATCTTCCTTTGCAAATTAAATCCACGCTTTAGGCTCAACAAGCAATCTCGTTCGGGCATTCAACATATTCATAAGCTTAGTATATTACAATCTCAAGTTGAGCAAATAAGCATCTCAATATTTACAATGCGTTATGATATACATGCACAATAGCACTGAGCAAATCAACAGAAACTGCTAGCTCGAGAACTCAAGCACGATTCCTGGCCACATTGCCACCATCAACTTGACCGCCACCTTGCGGGTTCACTGCACATGCACTCACTGGGGTTAGTCCTCGTGACTAAGTGGGGATCCCATAGCTGCTGCTGCATACATGGAAACACTCGGGCATCTTGGATAACAAGAACATAGACAATTCCAAATATACAAGAGACTATGTGCAGTGCTAGACAATGACAAGAAAAGAAACATCATAAGCATCGGGAGAAAAAACACAAAGTCGAAAGTACCAAAAGAACATAACAAAGCTCGGTACAATGGGAAGCTCGGCCCGACCTACATGGAGGCCCCATTGCTAGCGAGAAAATGCCCGCCAGCTCACATTCCGAGAGCCCGCATTGGCCCGGAGTTGGTGGGGTGAACCTCGTATGCGCATACCCTTCCCAGCCCACGTCTGGCGCTGGAGGACATCTTACCATGGAGTTCACAAGAGTTGACTGACGTAGCAATCCCGGCCAGGAGAACTAATGCCCGGTGTCCGAGCCACGAATCACGAGAATCACGATGAACATAAGCATGCCGGAGCAACCTAGGCCACCGAACCTAGAAGTCCCACCGGAGGTTCCAAGAGATAACGAAATACCATACAACAATGGACAATGCACCCACCAAGACATGTGAAGTTCATTAGAATGTTCTCTATACATGTGCCTAGACCATACTCTTGCCGATGTTGCTGTACAACTTACCCATGTTGAAGTAGCTAACTTCATCGATCCAAACCCGCTTGAGGAAGTCACAAGCCTAACTATCATTGATGTAGCTCCCATACCTATGTACTTCAATCAACAAGGAAAAACAACATTCCAAACAATGCAAACTTACCTCGTAACCATCCTAGCTTCCACTCCATAGCCTCATCCGGGCCGTCCATAGGCCTCATATAGCTCTCGATGCCCAACTTCTCATGATCTTTAAGGTTCCACCCTTTTATTTATCTTTTAACAATTGTTAGCTAAGGTTTTAATATTCCATATTAAAACCAACTTCCTTAGCTACTAATTTAATTGGCACAATTAATGTAAAACACCGAATTCCGCACTTCCAACTTAAAAGTCCATAAGATCTCATGACCGTGAATCGCACGGAACTTTCGTCAAGCCGCTCCCAAGGCAAGCCCCATCTCTCGAGCAAGCATTTCCACACTTATTTTAGCCGTCTCATCATGCATTAGACATTTATTCTTTTACATGCAATTTTCAAGCAATATTAACATTACTCATATATTTCCTACCGAGATCTTTAGCATTTGCATCGGCTTACCCTGATACCCATGTCTATCCCAGATTACCCTCTGAATAATCTATACTTCGTCACGGGTTCCTTATACTTCCTATTTCCCTGAACCACCACTTGTTAATTATTAATTAAACATAAGACAAAAGTAGCAACAACAAACAAAACCGGAATTGACAAAAGGAACAAAAATACCTGCAGACCCATTTTCGGTCCGGCTTTTCACCGCATTACCGCGGGGGATTTTTAGGAACAACCGCCCGGCTATGCATGGCCATGGATTCTCGAGGCCGAGATCGGCCCCTTCAAAAGCCAAATCGGCACTCAAATTCCCCAGCTCAGCTCTTAGGAGCAATTTCGCCCCTTCCGGCCCAATTTCTTTGTGCCTCAAGAGGCCTCCCCCTTGCCTCGATTCACGGTGTCCGGGCTAGATCGGCCCGTTTAAGGCCCCAATCCAAATTTCTCCTCCAATTCCGACCTGATTCACATGGTTTGTTGCCTCAACCAACCAGCTACAAAGCAATAAGCTTCGATTCATCACGGCCCGGCGGCAAAGGTTTAATCAAGGTAAATCGGTTGCTTAATCTTCCCAAATCAGTCGCTTAGAGGCAATTCGACCTGTTCCTATCCCCTGATTCTATCAAATTAACACTATATTCTCGCAAAATCTAGCTATCTCCCTGATTCTGGTCGGTTCTTCCATGCCCTCTTGCACTTCCGATTTCATATTTCGAGTTTTATTAACACAAGCTTTGCCTCGGATGGATTCATGATAAAGCTTTATAAAATAGCAATCTTCGAGTTCTTACTAACCACGATAGCCTTACAAATCTTTAATCCTCGCCAAAGATATGCAATTCCATGGAATCCATCAATTGAAACCAAACCCCACCTCGAGAAATATATTGATGCGAGTTTTTGATGCGGTCCCAAGCTCCCTACGTTCTTTCTTGCTTCGACAATCCTCCCAAAGGTAATCCTTCCAAGCTCCCGCTCCTCTCATAGCTTCACGTTTGCAAAAAGCCCTTTTCCCAAATCTATTTCTATGCAAAATCTTTGTTCATATTTGTCACATGCTGCATGTATGCCAAGCATGCATATACGCACATAAATACGTATACTAAACTGTCAAGTGGCCAAGACCGTTACAATCTCCCCTTCTAAAAATTAACCCATGTCCTCATGGGTCGATCACAGATCTTAGCACTTGTCAAATCCATTAATAACTGTCATGATCATATATACACCAAAGCTATACAAGGAAAGCTGTACCTCTACATCGTCGAAAGCTACTTCTGATGCTTACATGGGGAATTCTTGCTTAGCACCTTCATATGCTAACCCCCTCTAGATACTGCTCCTCCCTCTGAGGATACCATCTGCGGATGTCTCTGAAAGAGAAAAACCATTAGCATCACAATGCCACAACCAAACAAACCAACTTCCAAAGATCCAACACGCTCTGATACCAATTGTGACGAGCCTGCCGAGTTGACCCTCCGGGCAACTCGGGATCTTGTCTGACTTTCAACTAGATTTATGCACAGGTGAATTTAGGTGAAGAATTAAATCTTCCTTTGCAAATTAAATCCACAGTTTAGGCTCAACAAGCAATCCTGGTTCAGGCATTCAACATATTCATAAGCTTAGTATATTACAATCTCAAGTTGAGCAAATAAGCATCTCAATATTTACAATGCGTTATGATATACATGCACAATAGCACTGAGCAAATCAACAGAAACTGCTAGCTCGAGAACTCAAAGCCGCGATTCACCGCCACATTGCCACCATCAACTTGACCGCCACCTTGCGGGTTCACTGCACATGCACTCACTGGGGTTAGTCCTCGTGACTAAGTGGGGATCCCATAGCTGCTGCTGCATACATGGAAACACTCGGGCATCTTGGATAACAAGAACATAGACAATTCCAAATATACAAGAGACTATGTGCAGTGCTAGACAATGACAAGGAAAGAAACATCATAAGCATCGGGAGAAAAAACACAAAGTCAGAGTACCAAAAGAACATAACAAAGCTCCGAGACAATGGGAAGCTCAGCCAACCTACATGGAGGCCCTGTTAGCAGAGAAATGCCTGGCCAGCTCACATTCCGAGCCCCGTTGGCGAGTTGGTGGGGTGAACCTCAGTGTCGCATACCCTTCCCAAATTCATCGCCCGGGTCGCCGAGGACCTCTTACCATGGAGTTCACAAGAGTTGGACTGGACGTAGCAATCCCGGCCGGAGAACTAACGCCCGGTGTCCGCGAGCACGATAATCACAGAGAATCACAGATGAACATAAGCATGCGAGCAACCTAGGCCACCGAACCTAGAAGTCCGACCCGGAGGTTCCAAGAGATAACGAAATACCATACAACGATGGACAATGCGACCCAAGACATGTGAAGTTCATTAGAATGTTCTCTATACATGTGCCTAGACCATACTCTTGCCGATGTTGCTGTACAACTTACCCATGTTGAAGTAGCTAACTTATCGATCCAAACCTGTTGAGGAAGTCACAAGCCTAACTATCATTGATGTAGCCCCCATACCTATGTACTTCAATCAACAAGGAAAAACAACATTCCAAACAATGCAAACTTACCTCAGAACCATTCTCCCATGAGGATAATCCATTAGCTTCCACTCCATAGCCTCATCTCGGGCCCATAGGCCTCATATAGCTCTCGATGCCCAACTTCTCATGATCTTTAAGGTTCCACCCTTTTATTTATCTTTTAACAATTGTTAGCTAAGGTTTTAATATTCCATATTAAAACCAACTTCCTTAGCTACTAATTTAATTGGCACAATTAATGTAAAACACCGAATTCCGCACTTCCAACTTAAAAGTCCATAAGATCTCATGACCCGTAGCGCACGGAACTTCCGTCAAAGCCGCTCCCAAGGCAAGCCCCATCTCTCGAGCAAGCATTTCCACACTTATTTTAGGCGTCTCATCATGCATTAGACATTTATTCTTTTTACATGCAATTTTCAAGCAATATTAACATTACTCATATATTTCCTTGAGATCTTTAGCATTTGCATCGGCTTACCTAGCTGATACCCATGTCTATCCCAGATTACCCTCACGAATAATCTATACTTCGTGCGGGTTCCTTATACTTCCTATTTCCCTGGAACCACCACTTGTTAATTATTAATTAAACATAAGACAAAAGTAGCAACAACAAACAAAACCAGAATTGACAAAGGGAACAAAAATACCGCAGACCCATTTTTCGTCCGGCTTTCCTCCTTTACCTGGGGAATTTTTAGGAACAACCGCCCTGGCTATGCATGGCCATGGATTCCGAGGCGGATCGGCCCCTTCAAAAGCCAAATCGGCACTCAAATTCCCATTTCAGCTCTTAGGAGCAATTTCGCCCCTTCCAGGCCCAATTTCGGCAGACTCCAAGAGGCCTCCCTTGCCTCGATTCCGCGGTGTCAGGGCTAGATCGGCCCGTTTAAGGCCCCAATCCACCTTCTCCTCCAATTCCGACCGATTCACATGGTTTGTTGCCTCAACCAACCAGCTACAAAGCAATAAGCTTCGATTCATCACCGGTTCCGTGCGGCAAAGGTTTAATCAAGGTAAATCGGTGCTTAATCTTCCCAAATCAGCAAGTTTAGAGGCAATTCGACTGTTCCTATCCCCGATTCTATCAAATTAACACTATATTACGCAAATCTAGCTATCTCCCGTGCATGGTCGGTTCTTCCATGCCCTCTTGCACTTCCGATTTCATATTTGAGTTTTATTAACACAAGCTTTGCCTCGGATGGATTCATGATAAAGCTTTATAAAATAGCAATCTTCTTGAGTTCTTACTAACCACGATAGCCTTACAAATCTTTAATCCCGCCAAAGATATGCAATTCCATGGAATCCATCAATTGAAACCAAACCCCACCTCGAGAAATATATTGATGCGCTTTTGATGCAAATCCCCAAGCTCCTACGTTCTTTCTTGCTTCGACAATCCTGCCAGTGCAATCCTTCCAAGCTCCTGCCTCCTCATAGCTTCACGTTTGCAAAAAGCCCTTTTCCCAAATCTATTTCTATGCAAAATCTTTGTTCATATTTGTCACATGCTGCATGTATGCCAAGCATGCATATACGCACATAAATACGTATACTAAACTGTCAAGTGGCCAAGACCGTTACACTAGCAGCCTGCCAAGCCAACTGCAGGTAGAGTGGAAGGTGATCTGAGTCTGTCTCCTCATCTCTACTGTCTGTGCCTACCCGAAAGTGGTTGATCAAATGTACATCCTGCTCAGCGACTAATAGATAGTCCACCACACTACCCTGATTCTCTTGTCTACAGGACCATTCATGATGGAGTGTGAGATATGAACCCCAAGTCCCGTTGCAATTGCAACTAGAAATTGATGCGCCATTAGATCAGGAGGAAGATTAGGTAACGAGAACCAGCAAGGCATCTTCAATGCACGAACTGTATCTGGTGTAAAGCCAGGAGAGTAATGCCACGGTTCTATTGCGACAGCAATAGAACCGACATTCCTTGGATGGGGACGTCCCTTTGTCACTCCTCCTATTTATTCAGCCTCTCTTCTTTGTTCTATCATCGGCGTTCTCTTGAGCTAGATTTCTCCTTCTTCTCTATCCTATCAGTTTGTCCTACCAATTTCATTCTTCTTGCTCTTTCTTGTTGTTTCCCACGGCTTACTAGATTGGATTTGCGGTTCAGTTAAACCGTGTGTTAGTAGCTCGTTTATCTTTTGAGATCTAGCAGTTTTTGTTTTCTCCCTTTGTCAGTACTCTTCTTAGTGGATGATCGGAGTTTGCGCTCTATAAAGCCCCAGTCTGTTTCCACTGCCTAACCTCGTCGGTGAGGTATGCACATTTGATTGGCTTCGATTCTAACGGTGGTTGTTTAATAGCCAGGTTTGGTTTCGACATGCTCAAAGTATAGTACTTTTTCACCTGGATTCAGTACCTTGAAGCGGCAGCCGGGGTTCCTTAGGAGAAGGGTTTTTCGGCTGGATTGGAGCAGAGATGGTTCCGCTAAGAATACGACCAAACTAGACTCGGTTTATTATTTCTGGTCCCATTGAAACTAGTCGGATCCCTGTGCAGATTCAGGAACTGTAGGATGTTAGTCGATCGATTATGTGTTTGCAGGGGTCATGGCCAGGCGTGAGCGAGGGAGACGTCTCTTCTCTAGAAGCCATAGTCCAGTTGGGTCTTTAGATAGTGTCGGTCCATAAGTTTAAGAATTCATCCCTGTAAATTCATATCAGATTCATGAAAGCTATGTCTTTAAATGTGTTTTGGTTTAGCCAGAAAGATAAAAACTGGGTGGTGCCGTTTGCTCTGTCGGTGGCTACATAAATTAACGAAGAGCTCATCCTCAGCTTTTTCTTTCTATTTCAGCCTCCTTTGATCGATTTTTGCTTCTGAATCATGTGGAACATCAGGGATGCTAACCTGCTCAGTTAATTGATTGCTTTTAGATTTCTAAACTGTGTTATTGGTTAATTTTTCATTGTGATATGGCAGATCACAGGTTTTGGTTGGCTCGCAGAGCGGATGCCATGGCCTGATGGATCCTGCTTTGATTTATTCTATTCTACATCGTACACCTCCATCCGGATTTGGCATAGGCACATGTCCTCAAGACTCTCTGCTGCTTCATCAAGCTTTCCCCTGTTCCATGGACTTGTTCCAGTAAGTTTTAATCATCAGTTTCATTCTCTTATTCGTTGGATTGATTTAAGCCCCTTGCATATTGGTGGCGGTCTGTACTAGTATAGTCTATTGGCGATTGGGTTTCATCTAATAAATCCACCAGTTCTGTGTTTGTCTTTGGTTTCGTCTGTATCGTTTCTGCCCCTTTGGTGTCGAATCCCAGCCTGTTTCCTTTGCTAAATCCCCATCTATATCGGGGAGGCCAGTGCTTTTGCCTGTCTAGGCAGATTCGGGGAGCTTACGGCCTCCACCGCCTGCTTGTGGCTTCGCAGGTTCAGCATGTTGGGATACCGGGACCCAGGATTTCCATTTTCATTTTTCTACCCTGGATATTAGGGTCCAGTTTCCCTTTAAATTCCTATTGTGGCCTTGATTTTTCGGTTTTTCGGCTCCAAAACATGAGCAAAAGCCTAAACAATGAGGAGAAATGCTCTCTCTAAATAGTAGAGCAAAACCCTAACCCTAACTGACATCTCACCTACCACACAGATCTAGGCTAAGTCTGGGCCATAGATCGCGGGGTCCAATATGATACATACATGTGGCCCATGCCACCAATGCCTATGTTTAGCCCAAAGGGCTAACATAATCAGGGAGCTCCTTTTATGTGTCTGAGCCCACTTTCTGATGGCTTATGTGGGTTTTTGTGTATTTGAATGCCTATTGTAAACAAAATGTGTTTCATTGCCAGGCAGTACTTAGAATGCTTGAGATGTGCAATTATGTTGGAATAAAAGAGCAACATATTTTTTCCCTTATACTTATGGTGGAGCATGTCCTTGAAGTTTTGTGTCTACATTTTGAAAGCAGGTATGCCATTTCATTTGTCCAGAAACTGCAATTCAAAAATTGTTATAACTATTGTCAATTTTAGATTGTCACAACCACAAGTGATCCATGTAGAAGCAACTAAGATGCATAAACTATACGAGGAGTTGTAGTCACTCAGTGAAAAGTTTCTGCACACCATAACGAACACGATCAAGTATTGCAAGAACTGCCCTTCCCTCAGCAAGCCTTATCAGGCTTTCAACATACAAATGTTGTTCTTGCTGCAGAGGATGCAGACAGATTGAGGGATGTAAGACAGATCCAAGAGTACAAGTTGGAATTGCTAAAAACTTTAGTAGCCATCATTCTTAAAGCCTCCATGTTTCCCAACAAGTTACATTAGATCTTACATGAGCTGAAGCTTACATAAATGTCCGTGTCTATGCCTTAGTCTTTTGTGTGATAAAATTTATTGACATTCTTTTCTTTATACAACTCATGCAAGATTCGTGTACGAAAAATATAGTATGTGCATGGATGCAATAGCAACTATTTTTTGTACTGGACCTTCCATGATGACTTCCACTGTAATACAATTTATTTGAAAAGGAAATTTGTATTGTGAAGGACCACAGAGAGAGGACGATCCTCCATGATTTATGGGTTTTACTTGAGTATATCTATAGCATGATATATTTAATATACTAAGAATAAAGCTTTTTGGTCTACACGTAATATGTGTATGAGATTAGTACTATTTCCAGAATGATAATCTAAATTCATTAATCTGGTATCACAAAACAATCTCTGCCGAAATATCAAATCTGAAATACAAAGATCTGGAATAGTGGACAATCTAGCAATAGGGGAAGATAATGATGGTCGAGTACAATGAACAAATTTGTCTTTTCCCATCAAAGAGAACTCCATAACTTGCTTTACTATGAATACCTCACTAGCATCGAGAGCTATTGGATGGGATATTACCAAGTTATTCCTCAATCTTGACTGTACGTAATGACCCTCGTTTGTGGGGTGTGCTCGTACAAGTTTTTGTATACTAATAAGGTTTGGAAAATACTATTAAGATTTGAGGTGTCGTACTAAATGGTTTTGATTTCTTACATGTATTATACGTTCTTGCGAGTGCAAGAATAACTCTCACTGCCCTATGTCGCCCTCATGTGAATATGCACCCAAACCATGTGAAAGTATTAAATGTATGGTTATTTGGTAACAAAAAAATTTGAGCCCTTCGGGACCTACAAACACTGATGTGCATATAAGTTAATGTTGTAGTTATAAATGAATCCGATGATAACTTAAGTACAACAATGAAAATTAAAGGGTGTATAACTAAAATCTCATTATATACTATAAAATTAAGCCAGTTGCATAAATACTCTATTAAGTGTTTGTGAAATTTATGAGATTTGAACCCACATACACATCAATGTCATATAGAATAGAATAGAATAGAATAGAATAGAGTTTTTATCGTCCACGGAGACCAGTTGGCCTATGGGACCCAACAAGAGGCGCAACAAGTTGTGAAAAGAAAGTGTGGCACTTGAATGTAACGTTTTCAACTAATGTCATTGCAGCTCTATATGGTCTTTATTTGGATTTGAGAATGTGGAATACAACATACTATCATGACATTAAACAGAGTGAGATGTACATCACACTATCATGTCCAACAAATAAGTAGAGCAAAAGGAGTGTGTTGAAAAAGCGTATCCATCTTGAACAAAATGCGCCCATCCTATTTGCATGGATACGAGTTGAGTTGTAGTTGTTGCAAAGGAGAACTATTTATCAATAGTTGCAAACTGCATTGCAAATTCGTAGATGGGGCATTTAACTATTGGAAACATGAAAATGATATTAACCTGCAACAGTTGGAACTCCAGCTAAGCTCCCATTTTGCCTTTGCTTACTTGCTTATGATTTTGCATACATTTCTATGAGGGCTGTGTATGTGAATGCACAATGTTGCAACCCACAGAGCTTAACATGTTCCTCTAAAAAATCCTGCAACACATGCAGATCTAAGAAGGTAAGAGCATAGGAATGTAAGGAAATAATTAAATCCCTATATTTTGCGTTTTGAGCACTAGGGTTTGCTTCTTCAATTCATAGCAATAGGAAATAGCAGCACAAATCTGGTTGAACACATTATCTTTCAAATGACAATGATTAGCACAAATCTAACACAGCTCTGGCTCATAAAATCATAGTTGAGTAAGGACATCTTACCATTTAGTTTGATTCATTGCAAGCATGCGTATTGCACGTCTGTTCCATGAAAATTCATTTCATTTATCGCCACTCCATCGTAGTGGAAGAGAATGATGTTGAAGTTGAGTGCAAGGAAAATATAGAAATCTGCATGTTAATGAAATCTAGAGTGGCGCATTTTTTTGGAGCATCCAAGTTATCCTGCACAATTATTTGGCTTTTAGATACTACTTGCTGCCATGTCCTTCAGATTGTTTAAACAGGATGAATATATCTCTGCATCTACTGAATCACGGCTCAAGAGTTAGATCTGAAGTTTACTAAATCATGCCGTTTGGTAAATCTCACCATCATAGACATGTTTATCTATATGAGTTTTTAGAATGGCATCCATTCTTGTTGCTAGTGTTATTATACCGTGCCTCTAACAAGGAAACTGGAGCCATCCATATTCTACTTTTAGAATAAAATCCCTCTTGAACAGACAAGAAACTAGAATCTGGTCAATGCGATTTTTGATTAACACAGTCAGGGGCAGTTTTTTGCTGGGTTACCCAAACTGCTTGAGCCGATTATGTTCACTTGCGCTTGCTGAACCCATTCAGAGGGAGCCAAAAGGAATTTCGCAGGGGCTGCCTTCTATGAAAAAAGGAATGTGTAAAAGCTAGGTTGCCAAACTCGAGTCATTCGAAGACAAGGTACAATTGGAGCTTAAAGAAACAAATATAGATTCATGAAACCCCGTTTAGCAGCTGATAACTCTTCCTGGCTCGAGATGCGTGGCTAGAGCTGGAGCTCTGGAAGAAAAAAAGTACAAGGGCATTGTCCTAGGAATGCCTCATATATGCCCACTAGCTATTTGCCAATCTTTGATTCTAGATATGGCCAATTAACTTTTTGTTTTAGGGTGCAATAGTGGGGACATGACCACAAGTTCCAAAACCATAACCACAACAACCATCCAAAATTTTGAGAGACCACAACCACAAGATTGCAATTTTCATTCAAAATCAACGGTTCAAAATGGGTGCACTCTAGAAATACTGTTTAGTACACCTGCACGAATACAACAACAAAGTCATAGAAAAATCATGTGAAAAAACGTATAAAAATATAAAAGTAACTCCTCGTTATTATGCTAGATATAAAACCCATTATTTTCGCTCACACTATCTCCCCCCGATTGGGGTTATTAAAAAAAAAAAGGGAACCCCTTCCAAATTTCCTTAAAATCCGGAAGGGTTTCCACGACAATATAATTTTTATTGGGTTTCCACGCCGTAATTAATGCTCCGAATTAATTTTTTACGGCTGTGCTTTTTTTTTTTTTTCAGAAAAGGGAATTTTATTTTTTGTTCTTAGCTCATCGCTTCCTCCGGCAGTTGTCTTTGCGTTTTGGCGATTGATTTCCCTTTTCTTCCTTCTGCAAATCCTACAGCAGCAAATAGGCGGTGATCTCTTCTTTCTTCTTCAAGCTTCAAGCGGTTTTGCTTCTTGATCCTCTTTTCCTTTCTTACGTAGATCGAACATCAGCGGGGGTTATGGCGGCAAGTAGGATGAGGGAAGGAAGATATGGCATGAGTTTTTTAGATCTTAGGCGGGCGGCCATCTGATGATGGTGACAAGAAGGCGGCGCCTATGGCGAATCCGGAAGCAATAACGAGAGATGGCGATGGCATATCGCTTGCAGAGATCGCTTTGAGACCATCGAGTGTTTCATACAGATAAGTGTTTTGAAGTATAACCGAAGAGCTTCTAAACTAGCAGTGCATGATCTGCTATTGCAAATCGATGCTTTACAGATGCCCGTTCAAGCAAGACGGTATGTCTTTGGCCCTCTAAAGTTCTAAAACGAAAATGTGGTCAAAATAGAAATAGAAGAACAGGTGTATAATAACCCTTGGCAAGCATGGCCGATTCAACTAAATCTGGATGCCTGTGCTGAGCCCATGAAATAAGGCTTTATCCTTTCGAAGAAATGGCCGATTAAGCTTGTTCTTGGTCGAAGTGGATTGAAATGCCCTAAATGCTACTTCTGAACTCAGAAATGCTGGTTTCGACCCCTGTGATTGGCAAAACAGCATTTTCTTAGCCACACCTGATGCAGTATTTTCTTAGGATTCAATATTGCAGATCTTTGCTGGATCTAAGTCTTATAGATTTCAGTTTTGGGTGATGAAGCATGGCTGAATGCCAACCGATGTGTATCCCAGAGATGCCTTATACGGTAGATATCTTTGGGCTAACAGAAAGCCGGACCACACATATATATTATTCTGATGGTCGAGTTGCTCCGAAAGATCTTATGATCATATGCTTAAGGTAGGCAATGACCCATCTGTCTATTCATTTCAGGATATTTGTATCTTATGATGATGGCTTTGTGGATACAAGATGTGCTTTTGAAGCAAATTTAGCTGTATGATATATGCTGAAACCTAAGGCCAGTTAGTGTTTTATCATAAACTTGTTCAGGTTTGAACTTCTATTTTGATCCAAAACTTTGTTTCTGGTCTGGAATAGGACATGCAAAAATAAGCTGTTAATATGCTATGATGGAAGCTTATCTTCAGTGCATTTTCATTTGCCAATGTTCCAATCAATTTGTGGCTCTTGATTATCTGTGGCAACACATAGTGCATTTCCATTTGCCAATGTTCCAATCAATTTGTGGCTCTTGATTATCTGTGGCACCACATGATTCAATTTTACATAGCGATGGCAATGACTTGCTGCATTTAACTAGCAACATTTAGTTTGAATTTGCAGAGTTTTGATGCAAGAAATGGTTACTTGTTGCCAACAAATGACGGCTCTGAATGCTAGATATTCAATCCATGGCAAGGATAGGAGCTTAAGTACTTGGAGGCGAGCTTTTTAAGGTTTGCTTCACTGATTATAAATTGTACATTGATAGGAACAGTCTTGCATATGGTGGATGTACAGAATTAGTTTATGAATCCAAAGCTTCTCAGACTTGATGCTTCTTAGCATTATTTATGCCTTCATGGGTTCTTAGTTAGCAATTGCGTACCTACTAAGATTCCATGATGATAGAGCAAAGAAATCTTGAACTTGAAATGCTTGAATAGTGGTTGTAGCTATAGCTTGAATAAATATTTGTTCTATGGCTATTTGTCTCATTTAAACATACTTAGACTAGGAATTTGGAAGATGTCCACCTAGCAATACTTTTAGGCATTTGATTTAGCTTTTCGATGCCTGATGTTTCAATGCAAACAGAGGTACGGTCTATTAGATATGGCCATTTCCCCAATCTGATGTTAGTTCAGAAAAAAGAAACTATTTGTCTTGTTTAGACAAAGTTAGACTACGATTTTGAAAAAAGGTCGCCTAGCACTAATTTTAGGCATTTGATTAAGCTCTATAACGCTTGTTGTTTCAAGGCAAACAGAGATACGGTCTAGTAGATATGGTCATTTTTACAATCTGTTGTAAATGACATCAATAGAAAGATACCTTACACTGACATTCCCTTACATTGTAGAATGAAAGTTGCTAGCCAATTCTGCATTATAAATTATCTTGGTTACCATGTGTTACAACACTAGTTTCTCTCTCCTCTCTTTTCTCTGAGTTGGCTACAATCCTTATATGCCTTTTAGGATTGCATATGTATTTCTTTGTTTTTTCATCCCCTAGCCAAAGTAACATTGGAACTTGTTGATTGTAAATGTTGTTTGTTCGGCTCGGATCTAATGCTCGAATCTAGATGCTCGAATCTAGATGCTACACTTTCATTGTCATGTTGGGGGTGTTTAGCTTGGCGCTTTTACATCCCTTGTGTGTTTCCTCTTATAAAATTACATGATTGCATGTATCCTCTTATACAATTATGTGATAACAAGAAAACTAGAAATGATAACAAGAAAACTAGAAATGATAACAAGAAAACTAGAAATTTGTTCCCCTTACAAATTTTTTGATGAAACGTGGAAACCCTTCCTATTTTCCCCCATTTGTGGAAACCCTTCCTATTTTCCCATGGGTTTGAAAAATAGGAAGGGTTTCCATTTGAATTAAAATTTAAATTCTTGAGTGTCGTGCATATTTATGAGCGTGCACCATTAATGGCGGCGTGCGCCTTGAAAAAAAAAAAATGGAAACCCTTCCCATTTTCCGAGGAAACCCTTCCGATTTTCAAATTGGAAACCCTTCCAATTTTCCATTAAAAACAGGAAGGGTTTCCACGGAAACCCTTCCTATTTTCCATGGAAACCCTTCCTATATGGAAAATAGGAAGGGTTTCCATGGAAACCCTTCCTGGTTTTAATGAAAGCCGGAAGGGTTTCCATGGAAACCCTTCCTATTTTCTATGGAAAATTGGAAGGGTTTCCATGGAAATTTGCAAGGGGTTCTATGGGAGCCCAACCCAAATAAGGAGTACTTAGAACCATCGCATTATTTTCTTAGTTTACTTTCTCTCACATTTACGCTCAAGGCCAAACTAGATGCATGACTTGGAATATGGTCGTCACTTCTAAAATGCACCAACATGTCTTGATTTTTGTTAACACACGTGTTCCTTGTCCCTTGATTGTAAAACAGACTGTAGCATGTATGCTTAACCATCCGCTATAAATTATCTAAAGCAACCCAAAAGTTTTTGTATATTAGTTCTTTTGGTAAGCCTTATCTATACTAACTAAATAGAATAGAATAGAATAGAATAGTTTTTATAGAATAGAATAGAGTAGAATTGTTTTTATCGTCCACGGAGACCAATCGGCCTATGGGACCCAATACAAAAAGCGCAACAGTCACATTACTGCCCGGATTAAAAAACCCCCGCCCCGAAGGGTTTTCGAGGGAAAAACCGTGGCAGCAATAAGACTGCTGACATCAATTAAATGGTTGACTGGGGGCATATCTGAGCCCTCAAGTCCAGTACTTCCTGAATGTATGATCCGAGTGAGCGCACCGAAGTCGTGCCCAGTATCATGTGTAGCGGCTCATCAGGTCTAATCAACCGGAGCATAAGCGTGTCCGACCGATCATATCTTTGGGCACTCGAAAGTGTGACACTCATCCTCAACAGCTCCCGTCTGGCAGCACTGACAAACCCTATCCTGACGTGGCTCCCCAATCCATCGACCTGTCTCAATCCGGAGATGGTGGGCACATGTGTGAATGGAGGCGATATGCCTGCGCTTTTTCATGGGCAGATGTGAATGTAGGTAGCGCTGTGGGCCTCGTTCTAATGTGGGATTTATGTGCTGCTTGTAATGTGCTGTTTTGACTTGCTCCAGAGCCCTGGAATCCCAAAGCTTGCTGGAGAAACAAGCATCAAGGTAACATCTCAGGCTGTCACGATCTGCCTCTGTTTCTACCTGGATACACATGTGCTCCTGGACATTCCATCTAGTTAGCCACGACACTCTTTTATCCTTCCAACAATTCTTGAGTCATTGTGGTCCCATTGCCACTGCATAAGCCAAGTGCAGTAGACGATCATCATCCATATTTACCACCTTCTGGAAATAGACGATGTGTCTATCAAGGGCCGCTCGCTGAAGTGGCAGGAAACATGTCTCCTGCAACAAAATTTGATACGGGACCGTGGATTTCACTCCGAGTGCCCGTGCTAAGAAGGCCTTCTGCACCTGTTCTAAGTCGCTCCAAGTAGCAAGGGACACCACTGGGCCCCAGACTTCAACTCCGTACAAAAGAACGGGCTCTACCAATACCCTGAACAGATGTGCCTGATGCCCCCAATCATATAGTTCTGCTCTGTGGTTATTGTTCTGCATTGCATAGAGTGCTTTCCAGCCTGCTGCTACACGCAATCTTATGGAAGTGTCCCAGCATAGTGTAGAAGGAAACTCCACTCCCAGATACTTGTAGGTGGGTGTCACCTCCACTTGTTGCCCTCGATAAGTGAATGAAGGGGGCCTTGGATGGCGCGAGGATGAGATTAGGACCACCTTGGTCTTGGCCAGATTGACGTTCATGTCTGTGGCCTGGCAGAATGTATCCAGAGCATCTAAGTGAGACTGCATATCCTCTGGAGTGTGAGCTAAGAGGTCAACATCGTCTGCATAGATGAGTTGTCTGATGACCTGATGCAAAAGTTGTGTCCCGCCACCCCCATTGTCCATGAGCCAGTGTTCCAACTGGTCAATGTACAGATCAAACAATGTTGGAGAAAGAGGACATCCCTGGCGGACCCCAATACTGCTAGTGAATAGTTGTCCCGTCATCCGCATCTGGCCTGTACAACTCTCGTACAACCTGTATACTGCATTTTGCATATCCACAGGAACCTCTAGTTGCCGCAATCTTTCCCATAACTTTTCCCGAGGCACGGTGTCAAAAGCCTTCGCAAAGTCAACAAAGCAACAATACAGGTCCCGCCGATGGTTTCTGCTATCCTCAACCAAAGTCCTCAATGTGAAGATATGATCAATGGTTGAATGCCGGTCCTGAACCCTCGCTTGTGTGAGAGCTCGCACACACATTTGCTTCTGCCCACACCGTCAATCTGTTGCTCAATAATGCCGCCTAGCGGTTTTGGCAAACACCGAACCGACCATGATTGTTCGGTAATTGGTTGGACTATGTGGATCTCCCCGCCTTGTAAATGGGGACAACTCGCTTGTGGTCCACCGCTGGGGAAATCCTTCTTGTAGCTCATTGAACATAGTGGTTAGGACCGGTACCATAGGCTCCCTGTCCACTTGAGCAACTCGCACGCATACCATCCGTGTTCGTTGCTTTCCCATTGGCCAAACGCTGCACCACGGGTAACATCATCCTCTGTGATTTCTAATGTCGGACCATTCGTGGGGGTATGAGTGCTCGTGTCCCTTGAGGATCATAGAGTTGCCGCAGGTATTGTTTCCACCGCTCATTAGTGACGTTCCCAGTAGGGTCGGGCTGGCTTTTCCAAGAACCTTGGCGCCAAAAGATTCTAGGATGGCTTTTCAACATGGAAAACATTTCCCTTTGATGGCGTGCAATGTAATCGAGATTTCTTTGCCTTCAAGAAAGCACGATCTTTGTGGGTGGCATGTGGGTGCATTGCGGGATCTATGATCTGGGCGGAGCCGCATTTGTATTCCTTACACTCGACATCAAACCACCGACATTCAGGGAATGTTGCGGTCCCCCTGATACCTCTCGGGCATGCTATCCCAAAACATCTTTACAACAATTACCAAGGAGCTCAATCACCTGACCCGCTTCTTTGCTCTAGCGTGGGGGCCTGCAAAATTCCTGAAAGGTCATCTATGAGCATATCAGCATAATCCTTTGCCTGCTCATAATCCAATCGCAAGCGAGGTATACAAGGAGCTGCCGTAGAAGGGGTTCTAGCAGCCTGCCAAGCCAACTGCAGGTAGAGTGGAAGGTGATCTGAGTCTGTCTCCTCATCTCTACTGTCTGTGCCTACCCGAAAGTGGTTGATCAAATGTACATCCTGCTTAGCGACTAATAGATAGTCCACCACACTACCCTGATTCTCTTGTCTGCAGGACCATTCATGATGGAGTGTGAGATATGAACCCCAAGTCCCGTTGCAATTGCAACTAGAAATTGATGCGCCATTAGATCAGGAGGAAGATTAGGTAACGAGAACCAGCAAGGCATCTTCAATGCACGAACTGTATCTGGTGTAAAGCCGGAGAAGCCCGCGGTTCTATTGCGGCGAAAGAATAGAACCGACATTCCTTGGATGGGGACGTCCCTTTGTCACTTCTCCTATTTATTCAGCCTCTCTTCTTTGTTCTATCATCGGCGTTCTCTTGAGCTAGATTTCTCCTTCTTCTCTATCCTATCAGTTTGTCCTACCAATTTCATTCTTCTTGCTCTTTCTTGTTGTTTCCCACGGCTTACTAGATTGGATTTGCGGTTCAGTTAAACCGTGTGTTAGTAGCTCGTTTATCTTTTGAGATCTGGCAGTTTTTGTTTTCTCCCTTTGTCAGTACTCTTCTTAGTGGATGATCGGAGTTTGCGCTCTATAAAGCCCCAGTCTGTTTCCACTGCCTAACCTCGTCGGTGAGGTATGCACATTTGATTGGCTTCGATTCTAACGGTGGTTGTTTAATAGCCAGGTTTGGTTTCGACATGCTCAAAGTATAGTACTTTTTCCGCTGGATTCAGTACCTTTCCATGAAGCGGCAGCCGGGGTTCCTTAGGAGAAGGGTTTTTCGGCTGGATTGGAGCAGAGATGGTTCCGCTAAGAATACGACCAAACTAGACTCGGTTTGGTATTTCTGGTCCCATTGAAACTAGTCGGATCCCTGTGCAGATTCAGGAACTGTAGGATGTTAGTCGATCGATTATGTGTTTGCAGGGGTCATGGCCAGGCGTGAGCGCGGGAGACGTCTCTTCTCTAGAAGCCATAGTCCAGTTGGGTCTTTAGATAGTGTCGGTCCATAAGTTTAAGAATTCATCCCTGTAAATTCATATCAGATTCATGAAAGCTATGTCTTTAAATGTGTTTTGGTTTAGCCAGAAAGATAAAAACTGGGTGGTGCCGTTTGCTCTGTCGGTGGCTACATAAATTAACGAAGAGCTCATCTTCAGCTTTTTCTTTCTATTTCAGCCTCCTTTGATCGATTTTTGCTTCTGAATCATGTGGAACATCAGGGATGCTAACCTGCTCAGTTAATTGATTGCTTTTAGATTTCTAAACTGTGTTATTGGTTAATTTTTCATTGTGATATGGCAGATCACAGGTTTTGGTTGGCTTTCAGCAGGATGCCATGGCCCGATGGATCCCGCTTTGATTTATTCTATTCTACATCGTACACCTCCATCCGGATTTGGCATAGGCACATGTCCTCAAGACTCTCTCATCAAGCTTTCCCTGTTCCATGGACTTGTTCCAAAGAAGTTTTAATCATCGGTTTCATTCTCTTATTCGTTGGATTGATTTAAGCCCCTTGCATATTGGTGGCGGTCTGTACTAGTATAGTCTATTGGCGATTGGGTTTCATCTAATAAATCCACCAGTTCTGTGTTTGTCTTTGGTTTTACGTCAGATCGTTTCCCCCTTTGGTGTCGAATCCCACTGTTTCCTTTGCTAAATCCCCATCTATATCGGGAGGCCGTGCTTTTGCCCGCCTAGGCGGTTCGGGAGCTTACGGCCTCCACCGCTTTGCTTGTAACCCGCGAGTTCAAGATGTCGGGATACCGGGACCCAGGATTTCCATTTTCATTTTTCTACCCTGGATACCAGGGTCCAGTTTCCCTTTAAATTCCTATTGTGGCCTTGATTTTTTGGTTGTCGGTGGCACTCTGTCTCAATTGTTATTCTTTATCTCATATGATTAGTGGGGCAGTCTCTTCCAGGTCCAAGGGCGTTGCATTTTTCTTCATGTCCACACTCCAGTCAATGTTTATCGATTATACGACGGTTTATATTTGTCCAGTTCGTAACATGTGGTTTTGTCATTTTCACATTGTTAGTTCTTTCGCTTCTTCTATCACGCACGGTTTGTAGTTAACTAAGTCATTTGAGAATTATTTTGTCTGATTCGCTTGTTGATGGATTTTTACATTTTCAAGTCCTTCTTAGGTCAGTTAAATGGTCCCATTGCTAGAAGATGTTGACAATTTGCATTCAAGTTTGAAGATTCCCTTAGCGGTTCTATATGCATAGCGGCTACTTTATTCCTTTTGGTCTCCTTTGCATACGATTTGTTCCATTGGTGTCGTATAGCTCGCTCTTTTCACCCATAATTTCTTCATTAGTTCTATTGGTTTCTGTCGCGGCTATTCCTTGCAATTTGTCCCTTTAATTTCATTTTTGTCGCATTGGTTCCATGGGCTAGTACTCTCTTTATCCTACTTATCATGTGACCATATGTTGGCCGATATACACAAGCAAGTGCCATTGCTCATGCGGTAAATAGGCCCCGCGGTTTGTAGCTTCTGTAACTGTTCATTTTTCTTCTGAGTCGAGTTCCCCCCTGAACATATGACATCTTTCATTCCTGGATGTGGCCTAGATGCAAGTTTGATATTTGTCACGCATGGAACATTTGCTTTTTTATTTCGCCTTTTTGATATCGGCTCAAGGCCGCCTCATGGGTCATACGATTCCTCCATCAAGCAGACGGTACTTTATGATCTTTGGATAATTTGCGACTACAGGTTCGGTTTTTTCTCGCAATCGCGTGCTAGATCTCCATATATTGTTCTCATTTACGGTTGCTTTCAAGGGAACTTGTTTATTTGACAGTACAGTGTCTCATTCATCATTTATATCCGAAATCTATCTGGGGTTTGATTCTCTGTGCCATCATTTTTTGCTCTATATTTTGTATGATGTTCTACGTAGATGGATGCGTGCTGTTTACATCAAATATTGCCATCTCGTATATTCTGGAGACATTAATGTAGTTTCTTTCAGGTAGTTTCCTTGGTCTTCGATATTCTACATAGTATGTTTGATGCATTTTTTGGTCAGATGCATTTGGTAGATAACACTTGTTCTACACAGTTGTTTGTCCTTAGGCTTTTTACATGTGCCTATATGATTTCATCTGATGTATTCTTCTTCTTTAGATATGTGCGGGTATGAGATCCATTTTTTAGTTGGTTTCCTTTATGGCTCATTTGTTTCATTTGATCACTGGATGCTTATTTGGGATATCCTGCATATTGTTCGTAGACTTTGTGGTTTCTATCATCCTACGTCTATGTGTACATCTGGAATTAACTCAACCATTTCTCTAGTAACTTTTGTGATATCGATGAATTTGTATTATGTCATTGCTCTTCTGTTTCTGATCCTCTCTATGGTCTCACGCTGTTAGGTTTCCACATGTTTCACTGTTTTCATGTTCGTGAATTTCTCTAGTAACTTTTGTGATATCGATGGATTTGTATTCCTTTGCTCTTCTGTTTTTTGATCCTCTTGATGGTTGGTCCTTACTCCGATGTCTCGCTCTGTGCAAGTTATATAGAGTTCGTGTAGTTGGTCATATGTATTCTAATTTGGTCCTTTCACTGGGTTGCCCCTTTTCATCCAGTCGACTTTGTTAGACCATTGTCCCTTTGTGTCTTTGCTTACATTTGCTCTTGGTTTTTCTTAAGTTCTTTTGACCTCTTTGTATGCGATAGCCTCTGTAATCCATTTATCCCTTGCTTCAGATTGCTGAGCTTCACATAGATAGGTTTTCCTTAATGCTTGTTGTTCTATGATGGCCCCTCTAGCTTCGTTATTATCCTTGTTTTGGTTGTTTCATGCGGTGGCTTTTGCATCCTATTATTATACTTCGTCTTTTTATGTCACCTGTCCTTCGCTCTAGGTTACTCCACTTTGCTGCTTAATGTCCTTATTCTAGTTTTTTGTCTTTTCTCGAACTTGTTTGTTAGTTTAGTCCGTCCGCTCGTTGTTGTTTTCATTAGTCGCGGTTTGTTTGCTAGTCCCGTCTGTTCATTCCATGGCGTGATATTAAATACTATCTATCTATCTATTATTCTTGGTTTCCAAGTGCTTTGTGCCTTTAGGTCCGTTGTTTCTCTATATATCACATGCCTTCTTGTTTGGACTTTTTTATTCGTACCCTATTTCTTCCATTTGACCTCCTTTTTATTCTGTCAACTTTCTAACTATTGTTTTTTCGTGAACTTTTAAAGTTATTGCTTAATTCATTTCTTTCTTGTTGCATGACGTTATCGATCTATCATGCACATTGTCACTTGTGTTTGCTCCATTTTCTTGTTTGCCCTTGGTTTTTGATACCCTTGGTCACTTTCGAGTTGTTGCATTGTCACCACCTTCTTTTGTTGTCATAGTTTGGTATCAGTTGTTCCATGGTTTCCTATTTGTTTCCTTTTTTGCCTTTATTTGACTCTTTACCCTGTTTTTAGTTTTGCACCGTGGGTCTTATTTTTTCCATTTTCCTGCCTAGTTCTCTTCTTATGTTTGATAACTCTATGGTTTTGTTACATTTTCTCCATTGTCTCTCTTTGCATTTTCTTCCTTGTCCCTTGGTCATATCTGCATTTTTTCATTTGCCTCGTTCGACTGTTTCTTCTTTCGCTTCTTGTTCCCTGTTCTTCGTCTCCTTTTTCTTATTTGCTCCTTTAATCTATTCTCTATTTTGCTTTGTTGCCTCCCGTTATTCTCTTTTTTTTGTTCTTTTGATGGCATCATGTTTGTTTAGTCCTTTATTTCATGTTTAGTTCTTCCGTTTCTTATATCTCCCTCACCTCTTGTTTTGCCTGGATTTTTCCCTTGGTTCTGATTATCTCGGTTACTCCATAGCCTTGCTCAGCTTTTTGTTTGTCCCATTTGCCTGTGTATTCTAGCCATCCTATTCTACCATTTTCTTTGTTTGGCAATTTTGTTGACTTCTTTTTGCTCTTTTAGTTCCTTGTTGGTTCGTGTTTCTATCCTTCCTTTTGTTCCATGTATTCATTCGCTCCGTGTGTGTTTTTTCATTGTTTGTTCCTTACTATTTCCTTTTCTCCGCTCGCTTTTTCCTGCTGAGTTTTGTCTCCTTCCACCTTCTCCTCTTTTTCTTTTCGACTCTCTTTTATTTCGACCTTTTTACTTTGCTTTACTTGCCTGTTTTCTTAGTCGCCTTGTTTCCCATACCACTATCCGTTCTGGCTCCCACTTACCTGGTTCCTTTTCTACCGTATTATGTTCTTCTTTTCTATGTGTTCTTCGTCACTCGTCATTCCTCCCATCGGCTCTTTCGATATTCTGCCTGTTCTTGTGCCTTTGTTGTTGCCATTTTTAGATCCATTTTGTTCCGCTGTTCCATCAACCTTATTTGTGCATTCTTTTCCAGTGACCCTTGTAGACTCGTTTCGCCCTTTCTTTATACTATATTCCTCTTTAGCTTCTCTTCTTTTCAGTTTCCATGCTGAGTAGTTTTTGAGTTTGTTCCTCTTCTATCGGCCAGTATGTGCCTATCATAGGACCCATCCTAGGAATGCCACGGTTCTATTGCGTTGGATGGGGACGTCCCTTTGTCACTCCTCCTATTTATTCAGCCTCTCTTCTTTGTTCTATCATCGGCGTTCTCTTGAGCTAGATTTCTCCTTCTTCTCTATCCTATCAGTTTCCCTCACCCTCCCTCCCTTGGTGGATTGTCTGCACTTGATGGTAGCAGTCGTTCCGTTTGTTTCTATATTCTTTAAGTGCATTATTCATGTTTTCTCGGCGTGGCATAGTAGCCTCCGAGGCATATTTATCATTCTTTCTCGGTGTGGCGCTGTAGCCTCCGAGAGTACTTGTTATTTCATTTTTTCTCGCCGTGGCGCTTACCCTTGATGGTTTTTTCATTTGATCGTGTTCGTTATTTCCTTTTCTATGTCCTTTAAATTTGCATTCTTTTTGTAGCCTCTGATGCATACTTATTGGTTTACTCTTTCTCGGCATGGCACTAGTGTTTTATTTATTCATTCATGTTTTCTCTCGGTGTGGCATTGTAGCCTCGGAGTCAATATTTATTATCCGTGTTTTCTCTCAGCGTGGCGCTGTTGCCTCCGAGATCATATTTATTGTTTTTTCTCGGCGTGGCGCTGTAGCCTCCGAGGCAGCACTAATCGGTTGTTTTTTCCTGCGATGGTCATTCCGCGGATGGTTCCCGATTGTTCGGCTGCTATTTCTTTCTCGGCGTGGCCATGGAGCCTCCGAGTCTTCTTACCTATGGCATCTAACTCATTGACGGGTTATCTTTCTTTCAGCCTTGATTCTGCAGGATTGTTTAAGGTCTTGTGGTTACCATAGTGCGTGGGGTCGTGCTTCAACTATTTGCTTGGGTTTCCTCAAAAGCCTAAGAAGGCGTGGTTCTTCTTCCCGATGAAGAGCAGTCACCGGGTCTTCTCACCTTTGCTTCGACCAAGTGGCGGATAAAACCATCTTTTATCTTGTATTCTTCAGTTTCATCATGCTCTCGATGATTGTCTAGTTTCGGAGCATTTAAAGTTCATATTTCCAAATTTATCTATCCCTAGCGAGGGATCCATTTGTACTCAATGTTTTACAAAGCTCAATAAGAACACCACTTCACTTCGGCCAGTATGTGCCTATCATAGGACCCATCCTAGGAATACTGATACTTTATATATTCCCCACCAAGTGGATCAATCCCTCTTGATACCAAATAGTCCAGTGCATCACTACTTTCAAACATAATGAGAACAAAGTTTTTTGCCAACAACTTAATGGACTGGAAAGGAGGAAGTTGAAGGCGTCTCAGAAGCCGAGATAACCAAACACGGAACCGTGAAAAATCTAAATAGCCACCAGTTCCAATGGATTTAAATAATAGGAAAGCCAAGATTGTACGTTTTTAATATTTGTTGGCACATGATCTGAAGTATTGGCACAAATCAGACCAAATCGGAGGCTTCTTACAAACAAAAAAGTAAAGTTATACTCAAGGAGTTATATTTCGGCCACATGCTTTGCAAAATGAGGAAGTCAAGGCAATGGCTTAGCTACTACTGGGAAACTAATAACTAGCAAGGATTGCACAAATCTAGTCCTTGTTGAAAACATTTAAAAATGTTCATGTTCTAGTATGTGAGCTTAGTGAACGCAGACGGAGAGGTCATAATTTGGTGATCCGTGGCCTGCCGGAAGAAGAGGGAGAGAATCTCATTCACCGACTCCAGATGCAGATCATCAATCGTATGACATTGCCTGGGCCTGTACACATTGCTCGAGCCAGTCGTCATGGTGCTCGACGTTCTGCCTACAACCGTATTGTCATATTCACAGTAGCAGATATGCAAGTACGGGATGCCATACTGCGCCAGGGCAAGCAATTGAAGGGAATATCCTTCTATATGGACCGAGACCTCACCCAAGCGCAACAAGAGTCCCGCAGGCATGAGCTCACCAAGGTTCGAGGCATCCGCTGTCAAGGAGGAGCTGTGGGACTAGTTCGAGGCAAGATGCACATTTTTCGCTCACCGAATGTTGTTGCAGACCCTCCGGGCCATTCAGCTGCAGCCCCCACCTCCTCTGATCATGCTCCTCCACCGTCTGCTCCAGCCCCATGCCCTGCTGCCACTGCCACTACTCCTCAGTCATATGCCACCCCAACTCCTACTGCTTCTCACTCTGCCCCAACCCCTACTGCTTCTCACTCTGTCCACATGACTCAGTCTGCTACCGCTTCCCACTCTTCCCCCACAACTCAATTTGCGCATGCCTCTGCTGCTAACAAATAGGGAATGTGCCTCAAGAATTGTCGAGGTTTCCCATGGCAGAAGGGGGATAGTCTCAACTCTGTTGCTGCAGGTATGGATCTCATCTTCCTCATGGAGACATGGGAGAACACAGGACACAGGCTACCTGATCTTTTAGACTATCAACATTTCCCAGTCTTCAATAGCTGCACAGGCAAGAGGGGACATGGAGGGGTTGCCTGTTATTACCGGGAGTCTTTGGCACAGTCGATCTTCCTGCACAAGATTGACAGACACAACCGGTATTTGTGGGTGCGGGTGCAGAATTGTAGTGGCAACCCTCTCTTCTTGGCTTATAATCAACACAAGGAACCTCCTGCCGAACGTAATATTATAATCAATGAACCTAACTTCCACACATATATTATTGAACTGATCCAAATCCGCAACTCGTGCAGGTCTCAAGCACATACTTCGCCAGAAAAATGTCGACCTTGACTACTCAACCCTCACCAAGTCCCTGTTGCATCGTGCAACTCAAATACTTCTACATCTTTAAATCTATATCAAAACATCTATCTTATATTATGGCTACAATGTCTCCCTCGATGCTTAATTATCTCTCTCCAAAAAAACGGCACAAACAATGATGCAAAAATTGATGTTTGCACAAGAGCACACTCACTCATCAGACAATCACTCATTAGACAAAACTCTGGTGTTTTATATTCAAAAAACAATTTTGCCAATTAAGAACAAAGACAATAATAATATTACAATAAACAATTATGAACAAATGCTGTTACAATAACAATCAATATAAACACAAAATTATTAAAATATTTCTTTCTCAACAACAAAGATAATAGCCATCTATTCGATTAAAGCCTACATAGACCAGACAACAAACTTCAAGGCACGATAATCAAATGACGCCGAAAAAAAAATGTTCCAAGACATTGCCAACTATAAATCATTCCATAATCAATATCTAGCATTATAACATGGGGTTTTTTTTTGTAATTTTATACGCTTTTTGCCATGGTTTTCTTATGATTTCACTGTTGTATTCATTGGGCCATACTAAATAGTATTTCTAGAGTGCGGCTGTTTTGGAGCGTTGATCTGGATTACCTTCAACAATCTAACGGTTGTTATTGTGAGCACTCCATTCATATAGATCAAACTCCAAAAATTTTGTCCTCTGCACTATTGTCTTCTCGATTCGTGTTGCTGGAGGAGTGAATATATGGTGGTATTGTAGATTCGTGTTGTTCTTCCTTCATTCTACATATTTGGTATGAGGTTACTTTGCAACATATTAGGTTTTCTTGTTGCTAGAGATTAGGTTTAACGTGGGCATCAATCTTCTCTCCATCCTCGTGTTTGATTCCCATGCCCGATAGCTTTGCAAATCATTCTTCGTTCTCTTTTACTGTTGCTTTTATGTTTAATATGTTGTTTCTTGTTTTGTATTGCATGTATATATGCTAAAAGGTTCAGAAGCCTAAGTTTCATGGAAGCCGCCTCACAGCATCAATATCTAGCATCAGATCCTTTTCCTGATCCTTTTCAGCATCAACATCTAGATCCTTTTCTTCTTGAAACCAAAAACTCATGCAAGCCTCTCCGGCTCACAGCGTCAGAGGATTTCCTCCTTGAAACCAAAAAGTTTGAATGGCCAAAAACCATCGCTTCATATGGGCATGACAAATGCCTCTGCGAAAAATCCCGTATTCTGTTTTTCTGTCTCTTTTTCTGTTTATTGCTTCTTCTGTTACTCCATGCTTCTGGGTTGCAGCAGTGAAACTAGGAAAACCCTTAGGAAAAAATAACTCCTGTTTAATCTACCTCCCCTGTTCTTGGTTGTTTAATCTACTTCCCCTGTGCCAAGCCATGCTGAAAACCTCTCAATCCAGCTCAGAACTATACCACTAAAACTGCAGAAAATCAAAACCCGGCATGCCAATGAAAACTGTGAATGAAAACCAAGACCCGACATGTCAATCTTGATCTGTATGCTACATATTGCTAGATGTTAATCTTCGGCCCATCTCCGAACACTTGCCAAACAAACCGATATCGGAATGCTTTGCCATTGCTGTTTGAGCTTTCGTGTGTGCTCCATTGGTCTTGTACCACTATGTCCCTCTGGTTTATAACATGCAAACATGCAGGCTATTTATTATTTACAGATAATGTGGTTGCCTTCCTCATGGCTTGACTGCAAAACAAAAAACTCATTCTTTATATACATCTATCATTACATGTTTGTGTATTGGTGGATAATATTGTTACAGGCACAGTAGAGGCAACATGCACCATAGGCATGCATATTTCTTTAATGGGCCTTTAGAGTAACCTAGGCTCGAGGCAACATGCACCATAGGCCATGCATATTTTTTTAATGGGCCTTTAGAGTAATCCAGGTTCGAGGCAACATGCACCATAGGCATGCATATTTCTTTAATGGGCCTTGAAGTAACCCAGGTTCGATTCTGGAGGCTTTCAGCCATTACATAACCATTATATATCCTAATCATTGTTATATGATTTCTTTCATCATCATCATCATCATCATCATCATCATCATCATCATCATCATCATCATCATCATCATCATCATCATCATCATCATCATCATCATCATCATCATCATCATCATCATCATCATCATCATCATCATCATCATCATCATCATCATCATCATCATCATCATCATCATCATCATAATATGCATGTATGCCATCCTTAGTGCCCGAAGGCCTTTATTAGGGCCCAAAGAGCCCAATTTGTTTTTTCAAAATAACACAAACCATTGCATCCAACACATTTCAATTAAAATCCCCCTGGAACCCCCTTAGGTTTGGGTGCATATTCACACGGGGGGTTACGTAGGGCAGCGAGAGCCCTTAAAAACTTACAATGCATGTACAAAATTAACACCATTAAGTACATTCCCTAAAACCTTATAGTATTTCGGAAACGTCAATATACAGTATACATAAACTTGTACAGCCATATCCCACAAACGAGGATCGCTATGTACGATCCAGATCAGAGAATAAAGGGCAAATATGCCCATCCGACAGCTCTCAATGCCCGGAGTAACACCCCGTGTGAATATGCACCCAAACCAAAGGGGGTTTCAGGGGGATTTTAATTGAAATGTGTTGGATGCAATGGTTTGTGTTATTTTGAATAAATCCTTCATACAACAAGCGATATGAAAAAAGCAAATCCACTAAAGAAAGAAATAATCCAACAATGGCAAGCCACCACTAGAGGCTATAACAATCTAGCAGCCAACCCATCCAAAGCAAGAAAGTACTAGTACCTTAAAATGAGCAGCAAAATTTAACAATATAATACCCAACACCTCATTCGCAAGATGGATTAAATGATATATAAAAGAACCGACATTACCTATTTAATCATGATTTTAATCTACCTTCCATTTTAATCGGTAGCCTAATAGCTATAACTTGTTTTAATATATAATATATATCTGTTATGTATATACAATTATATACGCTGCCCCCTTATATATAGACGCCGAGGTGTCACCATCCGGGCCCTCCAGATTTAAGATCCGACGGTCCTAACAAAGCCATTGCAATCCACCCCAAGCACCTTCCTTATAATAGTGTGGTGTCACCGTCTTGACCGTCCTTTAAGATTGACGGCCCAGATGAAGCCACGTCAATTCAGCCCAAGCAGCCCCTTATTTGGGGCTTTTGATCGGGGCCGTTGGATCTGGGGATCAAATCTTGGCCATCGATAAAAAGCCAATAAAATTAAATCTAGGCTATTATTGAAAAAAAATTATTTCAAGATGTTACGAGGAAAAACATATCGAGATATTTCGTTTCTTCAATCGGCTTCTTCAGCCGCCTTGCTCTATGCTTGCTTTCTTCTTGATGAAGATATTTGTGAGATTTAGACGTACAGGAAGCCCTTACAAAGCTACAGTTTTTATCTGAGATGGCATTAAAAAAAAGAAAGCTAAATTTCTAGACTAAAATTTTTAGCATTCTTCTATGCATTCTTTGTGTCTATGGCAGCCACGGTGCAACTCTAAGAATAGCTAGGGCTCCACTCGACTCTTTCTCTGGCACTCCATTCTCTGTGGCAATTTTCTTCTGGGCCAAATATGGCGACTTATGTAAATTGAGCTCTGAGATTCTGCAGGATATGTTCTGCAATCGGATTCTTCAGGCGTCTAGCGAAAATGGGATACGATCTGATTCTCTTGATTTCTTGCCATAGCTCCAGCGGTACAGCTTGAGCTCGTCCATTTCTTGTCAGTTTCGATAGGGCAGCAATTTTTGGAGTATCGAGTGAAGGCTCTGCAAGCGCAGATCCGCTTCTAAATTTCATACAAATATGCCGGATTGAACATTAGATTCAGGCATGGCTTCGGCCCTGCATCAACATAGGCGCTGGTGGTTGTAGATATGCAAGCAAGCAAAAAATCATTGGCAGTGATTGGAGAAACTGACGCAGGTTGCAGAAATGGTTTCGACATGTTTTTAGTTAAAAGAAATTCAAACAACAATGCATATATTCGGCGCCTTGGAAACTGGATTATGCCACGTGTCTGGAGTAAGGCATTAATAGCCCTAATTAATCATAAAATGAGACATTCTTAAGGACTCCTGTTTAGTTTTATTATAATCAAACTCCACCAAATAGATATAATCTACCCATTGGGATTACTTGTTCCAGACATAGTTATGTAGCATATCTTCTATTATGCGATTGGTATGCTCTGTTTGGCCATCCGTCTGGGGGTGGTAAGCCGTGTGGCAAGCTTAGTTTGAATAGTGCTAAAGAAATCCTTCCAAAATGCACTAACAAACATAGGATCCCGGTCTGGTATAATGGTATGCGGCATCCCATGAAGGCGGAATATCTCTCTTGTGAACAACAAGGTGGTGTCTAATGCGGTGTCCGTGGTTCGACATGGCAAGAAATGTGCCATTTTGAAAAGCTTGTCGACCATAACCATTAAAGCATCGAAGCCCCTTAGAGTGCGCGGAAGCCCCATGATTAAATCCATGATAATAACTTCCCACTTCGCATTAGGAACATTTAAGGGTTGCAATTCTCCTGGAATGCGCAGTTGTTCCGCCTTTGTCTGCTGACATATCTGACATTGCTTAATGTAGTTCACAATGTGCCTCTTCATACTTGGCCAAAAATAGCTAGAGTGGATCTTAAAATATGTCTTCATGAATCTCGCATACCCCGCCATAGGACTGTTATGTGTCATGGAGAATGGGCCTGCGAACTCCTGATGTTTTAGGCACACATAACTTATTCTTACAATGGCGTGATAATAAAGAAAGTTACCTTCCTTCTTATAATGGCGAAAAGCTTCCCTTCCTTATCCGTTCTGGCTTCCTTTGATAGACTTTGCTATGTTTCTTGAAATTCAGGATCTAGAGGGAAACCCCGCTCTATCTGCTTACCAAACTCACTGATGAGAGTGGAAATTGCATTACAATGCGTTCGAGTGGCTAATAGGTGCCTGGAAAGAGCATCGACAACAACATTATGCTTGTCTGGCTTATATACAACTTCAAAATCATATTCCTCCAGGAATTCCATCCATCATCATTGCCTAAGATTGAGGTGTGGTTGCGTGAAGATATATTGGAGACTCTGGTGATCTGTATCTAATTGGAACCTTCTGCCAAGCAAGTAATGTCTCCAAATAGGCAAGGCACACACAACGGCAAGTAACTCCTGGTCATGTGAGGGGTATCACTGTTTTGCATCATTCATCTTCCTAGAAGCATACGCGATTACCCTACCTTCTTGCATTAATACACCAACCATAGCGATCTTACTGGCGTCTGTGGCAACCCACTTATCCTTCTGAGGATCTAGCAAGGTAAGAACTGCAACGGTTGTCAAAGCAATGACTGAAATCCGATCTGGACTTTCTCTTTCCAATGCGTCACCCAATCTTTAACCTTTTCATATTTTGTAAGGTTTGTAAGGCCACATGCAACAAGCCTCCCGCCATGGCCATGAGAAAACCTGGAAAATATAAAGAAGCTATACTCTGAAAGAATCTGTCATAAAAGCTCCGGCTATAGCCTGGATCAAAGCCCATATCACACGAACATCCAGGAGAAACTGGATCACAACCTACCACCGCCATCGCTTGCAGATAATTTCAATAAAAGTATCTTTACGTTTTAGAAAAATTGTTTATAGATTTTTACGGGCGCCGCCAGGCTCGGCGGCGGACTCGCGGCCTCCGCCGCTTGCACGCCCCCTTGCCTGGCGGCGCCACCGAAGTATTTACCCCCAATAAAAACCTATAAACGATTTTTCTATAATACAAAAAAAAAAAAATTCTTAAAGGAGGCTAAAAATTCTTAAATTCATATGACTTTAAAATTTCAAAGGAAAAAGGGTGGGGGCGGGGGAGACCTCTCATGATATGCGATGAAGCAAAATAATTTTTTAATGTTTGATGTCAGCGGATGCATTGATCAGAGCTGCAGATCTCCTCCCATACCCCTGGAGTGCATGTTGCATGCCATTCCAACTCTGCATTTCAAGGGTTTTCTATAAAATCTGAAAATAGAGTTTCCAGCTATGGCGATCTTATCAGCTTGGCGATGCTGCACCATACATATTTTCGGCCAGAAAGGGTAAGTCGCTTGCACTGTAAGCCAAGTTTTTCACTTTATATCCATTTCTTTTATCGGTTCAATCTATAGGATGAATAGCCTTGCATCCGTGGCGTGGCTTTGGTTGGTGTGGCTGATTTGGAAGGCGGCGTTGTTGGATCTTCGGGGGATTCGCCTTTTGCGAACCTCTCTCGATTCCTCGACTTCGGTACAAGCTATTTCAAAGCTTTACGGTGTTCCCGGATTAGTAGAGCGGAAGTTTGCCATTTGGCGGGGACTTCTTGGGTGTTGTAGATGGTGATGGTCGGTTTGTGCAATGATAGAGTTCTGCTTTTTTCTGTGAGTTTGATGTGGAGTGTCGAGTATCATTTGTCTCTTTGGGGGCGCTTCTCCTTCCTCCTCACTTGCTTTGTAACATTACCATTCTTTTAATATATTGATCACACAGTTCTTCAAAAAAAAAAAAAAAAAAAAAAAAAAGCCTCAAGGAGATTTTGGCGATGGGGAGCCGGACCATACAAATATCCGGCCACAAAGATATGTCGCTAGAGCCTTAAAACCACCCTTATATTTTATTACGATTTCTTTGATCTTATTCAATCTGTAGATGAATTGCCCCATATAAGCTTATTGATGCGGGCAATGGCGATTAAAATATGCAAGGAGTTGAAGATATTGTCCTTAAGGGACTCATTGCTTTCACCCAACTCGGCTTGCACTAACTCCTTAATTTTTAATCTCCCTGGTTACGTAAAATTCAAGACCCGATAGTTTCTTAAGAAGCCATGTAAAATGGCAAAAGGAAAAGGTCAATTTGAGGGCTTGATGTTATGGCGATTCTAGGCCTTGATATATGAGCAACTAGAAATTCATCATTAGTGACTTGAGGTCCCTATTCCCAAATATGAAGACTGAACCTATAGTGGTTGCAATAGACAAGATGGAACCGGTGCTTGTCTAGATCCGTTCTCGACGATGACAAATCTTCCTGTATGCTACCTAGCTATTTGTCACAATCACTTTGTATAGTTTCCTACTTTGTCATGCTTTTGAAGATGGAAGGGTGGCATTTTGCTTCATTTTGTAGGATGCAAATCAAATACAAGCGCAAAAAATCTTGTGCTCCCCACGGTGTAACTTTCTTGCAACAATTAACGATTTGACCTGTTTAACAAAAACAGAATACTTACAATTATTTCACAGTGTCCATATGCTTATGGGTGATGGGAAAGTAAACATACCACAATTTGTAACACAAGGAGATCTGCGTACTAGAAATAGACTGGCCAACCATAAAGTATCACTGCCTGCTTCACTTGCACCTGTGTTGAGAATGATGTATGGATGCCTAAATGATTTGTATCCTATTATTTGCAGGCTGTGGAAGAGGTTGGACGTACCTAATAACTGTAACTGTGGAGCTTATATTTCTATGCATCGAGGATGCAGGTATATATTTTTTGAAGTTAATTTTATAAACGACAAATACACTCATTTGCTTGCTAACAGGTCTATGGATAGAGCTTCTTGTGTAGTCACTGCTCTATACGCGGGTGAAACTTTGTAAATTATTCACTGCAACACTCTTGTATCACTGCAACACTCTTGTACTATCTTTAGAATTGTCTCACATATTATGCTTATATATTTGCAGGCAAGTAACCCCGACGGTAATTGCATGAAGACTACGGTCCAAATATGCCTAGGCTCCTTGTTCTTACGGCAAGTCTTGAGGGTTGTTTTGCTTTGAACAATTGAAGGCGTGAGTTTATGTGGACCTTTGGGATTTATGTTCAATATGTGATGCATGAAATGGAAGCAAAGGTCCCGGGTGCGTATTTAACCAAATGGGCATCTATGAAGTACAAAAAGTGAAAGTGTTTTGGTTTCATCCATAACCAAAGAATAGTGATTCACATATTGAATTGAAGGTCTCATCTGCAAGGGAGTATGGGAGTATGGCCCTCAAGCAATAATCTATTTTGGAGAGCAGAAAATTATTTTGGCTTTTGTACTTCACGTGACAACCAAAGATCAAAGGCTGGATGATAGCGGGGAGCCACGAATAATAGGTTAGAATTTATAGTTTTAAGAAACGTAATATCTGAATATGGCTAATGACAAATTTAAAAACAGGCATGGACCCAAATAGGTAAAGATCAAATACCAATATCAAAAGATTCATTCCAGCATTGCAGAAATATGTTAGTGTAGAAATATTGCAGAGATATGCTAGCGCATTAGTTGGCTAGGGTGCAACAGAAAAGTTTCTCACTAATGGTTTGAAGCATGAATGGGAAATTATAGTTCCTTGCGCTGCCTTTTACACAAAACGATGAAAGTACTACTCTGAATCTAATTATATTTTTGAATATTAGACTCTTTTGAGAAAAAAGGAAATATTTGATAATCTTCAAGCGGCTGCTAAGATTTATTAGCCAATAAATGCAGTTGTAACTGATATAATCTTGAAATCTGAACTATTTGTTACTCTTGTTTTTGAAATAATAAGAAATCTATCAATTTGTTACTGATCACTTATCAATTTGTTTTTGAAAATAATGAGTATTATTTTACAAATAATAGCAGAGTATTATCTTACAAATGATAATAGGGTATTATTTGAAACATGGAATTATCTTACAAAATGACAAATGTGGTATCTTATTGAAACGTGGTATTATATGAACTAGGGTATTATCTTACAAATAAGGTATGATTGAAAGAGGGTATTATTTGAAATGGGGTATTATCTTATAAATGAGAACAGGATATAAATTTACAATTATTGAATGGGGGATTGTGATACCAGCGTAACAGGGTATTGTCTTACAAATGAGGAAAAGGGGGATTGTGGCCAAATACCACGATTCTAGAAATTCATTTTATCCTCCATTGTTCTATAGAAAAAGAGGATCATATAGGCACTGTTGGGGGGTATTTTCTGGGGTATAGGAGCACCTTTTTTGTTGTGCATTAGTTAGGTGTCAGAATTAAGAAGAGAGTAACGCAATAACTCTACAATTAAGTTTCATTTTGGACATCTTCAAAATTACACATTGAAGAGGTAGTACATGGCTACTCATAAGAGATCAAGGGTTTTGCTTTTGGTGGGTATATGATGAGTTAAGAAGCAATTTCATCTAGTAGGATATCTTTATAGATAACATTTGGAGTGAATCTCCTTTTGCTTTTTACTAGTGCTCCTTGTCTTGGGGTGTCTTGCATATAGACTTACACTCCATGTTATGTGATGCACCTTGAGATTGCAACATAGAGCTAGCCATGCGGGAAGAATGGCATTTGATAGATAGTTACCAATGGAGGTCTTGGACTGGCCTTGTGACTTGTTTATAGTCATCGAGAATGCGAGTCGTATGCGAAACTGCCTTAGTTTAAGGGGAGGATGTTATCGTCTATATATCAAATAGTTTATTATTGATCAGGCTATTCTGATGAATTCTAAAGAGAACGCTCTTTTTTATCTGTTTTGAAGTTTTGATCACGATCAAATGCTTCTTGTTCGTTTTGATATTTTAAAGTCTCACTACCAAATATAAGCATTTCCATTCGTTAAAATTTTCTATTTTAAAATTTATATGGGCCATTGGGATTTGTGTCACCACTCCGCACATATAAAACCTGGACTTAAAGATGCAATGCATTACTACTTAAGATCAGAAGGATTTAATCATTAATGGAGTATGGCAAGAAGAAGTCGCATCAGCAAATATTGAGTCCCAAAGTCCTTTGCATAAGCAGTCTGTGATTGTCTGATCCGAATAAACAGCTTGTGATTGCCCGAACTCTAGAAGCACATATTCATATTTTCCAGTAACATCTTTCACAGTGATTGAGATTACATTGTTTACAGCGATTGCTTATATATTCCTTTTGTATGATGGTATTTTATATAATACAATAATCATAATAAATAGTCAAAACATGTCTATGGGATTAGAATGCCTAAATATTCCTTTTATACTCTATTCTATTCTATTCTATTCTATTCTATTCTATCCTATTCTATTCTATACAACGCAATAATCATAATAAATAGTAAAAACATGTCTATGGGATGAGAATGAGAATGCTGCTGAAAATACTCAAATTCTAATTTTTTTTTTTTGGTTCTAGAAATCAAGTGACCCTTCAACATCTAAGCAAATTATGTGGTCCAAGTCCATATGGAGGCTTGATAGTATATGGGTGCCCTAACTTATTTTTGAAACAATTCATCAGAAAGGACAACATGTTATAAAATATAACTGCTGGATCAAAAGTAAAAGGACAACATGTTATCAAACAAAATTGTTGGACCAAAAGTAAAAGCTAAATCATTAACATGTTGGGACATGGACAATACTTGCCTACCCCATTCCAGATAATGACGCCATAGATATAACCAGAAAATACATTAAGGACATTAAGGGCGACAATTACTATTGCCATTTGAGGATATCTATTCATGGGGTCATCAACAATAGGTTGCAATAGATGAGATTTATACTCTGAAGTCACAAAATTGACCATAAGTTGTAGATCCCTAGTCTTTGCACATCAATAAAAACAGACTATTAGTTAAGCTCATAATAGTTAAGCTCATAGAACTTAAATTATACTTCGACTTCAATCACAATATGAAAATACAATGATGCATTACATTCCACTTCTGATCATAAGATGTCTTAAAAAACCCTGATGCAAACTTATTCAGATTATTTTCCCAAAACGTGTGGAAACGATCGAGTATCAGAGGATAGGAAAATAATTTTGTATAAAATCTTCATAAACTACAAAATGCTCTAGGCTGGTAAAGTCCAGCCTCATGGCATCTCAACAAGCTAAAGATGTTTGCAAGAAATTCAACTTCAAACAAATGCAAATTCAAATGACAACGGAGTTTTAACAGCAAGAAGATCTCCATTTGGATTTCAAGCTTGGCAACCACATGCTATCATCATGAATGATCTTATACTGTACCCCCATTAACAACCTGGGGAGGTTTCCATGCCTGCTAACCTGGGGAGGTTTCAGTGGTGCTAACTTGGGGAGGTTTCCATGATCCTAAAAGTATATTATTAGCTTTTGATATTTTTTGATATATGACAGCATGTATTCATAATGAACCCAAATTTAATGTCTACGGTCGGATCTAATTCCATCTTTTTCGTATGTCTTCTTTCCAGTTTGGTTCTGTTTCGTTTTCCAGCCAAACAGGCAATTCCTGAAGCAGAGTGAGTTTTTTGAGGATCTGTGAGAGGATCACAGTTTCTTGGCAGATTTGGTCATGGTTTGTTGGCAGATTTGGGCGATAGGAGAGCACCATATACCAGATGAATTACAGGAAGAAGGGAATCGACTTCGATGCTTTTTCGAAGGGAATTTGCTGAGTCTTTTTAAAGTGGCCATTCTCAAGACGAATGGTCAGGTCTTGCATGTGGATTCAACCATCATAGCCTTTTTCATTTCCAAACCAATAAACAAATTCGCAAGTCAAGAACTTTTTTTAGTTTCCAGGTTTTTTTTTTTTTTATCCACACAGGTCAAAAGTTCTATTTGTTTGCTGCCGATTTGGCGGTTTGCCGCCGCCCAGTTCACAACCTAAAAGTTTCTTATTAAATGATATGCCAATTTCTGGAAGCGACAGCCATACATAATTGCTTATCTTCATTTTTTTATTTAGATTACTAGGACCGCACCATTAAAATAAGAGATTGATAGCATAAAACTCTATTTGGAGCTCTGTTATGTTTAATTTGGAACTCGATACATGTACTAAAGAAAATCCCGACTCTTAAATCACTCATGGAATCATACTGTAATTAATTTTCGCAACCACCGGGATGACGCCTCTTCATTAAGACGCACGAGGATCGAGGTGCACGAAGGGCTTATTTTTTACTTTTTATGAAAACCTCCCCACCTTTCCGTGGAAACCTCCCCTGTTTTCTTAATTGGAAACCTCCCCAAGTCATGTCGAGAAAGTTTGCTTTGTTTATTATTTAGTGGATGGAGCTAAGATTTGGTCGGTTGATAGGTGGTGAGATGGTGATTGGAGTTGCATTTCTTGGTGTTCGATGCTCATGAAGTAGAAAAAATGAGGACATTCCATGAAGCCCACACAGTGTTGGGTGGTGCTATGCAGTCGACTGCAACTGCAATGTCAATGGGTGGTTGCAGTTGCTTCACCAAGTGAAATTCAATTTTATGATTGCCATTATCACCAATATAAGGACCAGGTTTTTGATAAGAATAATAAACCTTTCCAGAAGAAACATCATTTTCTCTTTCAGGAATGTCTACAATCCAATAGTGCACCTGCCAAATTTTTTAGGGTTCGTCCAGCACCTATACCAGCATGTCAAATATAGATGATGTCAATATAGAGCCGACTCTCTATGGGTATTGATGGAACGACATAGCCGTAGGGCGCCACCGTGGTTGGGCGTATTATCAAAAATCTTAAACCTCTATGATCAAGTCCAGATTCTGCATGCACACTAAAAATCTTGCCCTTTCTTACCATCAAACACTACATATTTCCCAGGGCAGGCCCTGGATCGCTTAAATTTCAAGGAAAACCAAGAGCCCGTAAGAGTTAAGCCTCGGGTGCACATCTGAAGCATCAAAACCCCCCGTGCATCTCAGGCATGTTCCTACGATGGCCACAACCCATCTGAAGCTTTCAAGATTAGAGCTAAGAAATGGGATTCGGGATGCCCAATTCATCAATCTATGAAAATATTTAGATTGATTGCAAAGTTAAGATTTCATTTGTGAGTTGGCCGGAGGAGGATGGCGTATGAAAAACTTGCCTTGCCCGGTCACGGGTCGCCATGCTTGGGAATATTTTTGCTTTGCTCAAGGAACCGAGGGATTGTTTGCGAAGAAGAAATCATACGTAGTATGGGAGATTCCAAGTCTCGATACAAATTGGCCGCTCACGATTAGAAGCTACGGAGTCTACATAGATTCCAAGTTCTCATACAGGCGATTCCTGCAAGGCAAGAAAGAAATAGGGCCATAGCCACCGTAGCCTCGCCATAAATGCATATATTATATATCATAAATGCCGCATTCTTCCCCTAAAATTTTAAAATTTTAGGGGAAGAACCATTGTCCTATACCACGGTCGCAGGAGGGCTTCTCAAATAAATATTTATCAAACAAATATTATCAAACAAAAATTGATACTCGATTAGATATGAGTGATAGTAAAGCTTTCCAATGAATTGCTTATCTTGAGGCCATTTATTAGGAGATTTTTACCCTCTTTTGTCTCCATGAGTTGATCCATGCTTCTCGTAAAAATTTAAGGTTATTGATCACAGGCATTGACAAAAATTATAAGCAATGTATTCACCCTTACATAAGAGATATTAAATGTGAAACGCGTCAAAAATCAAAGTAGTGGAGTCTTTGATTAGAAGGCTATAGAAGAATAAATTTAATCACTAATATGGGTTAACTTTCTTAGGTTTTAATAACACCAAAGCCAACTTTCACTTCATTCTGAACTTGACAAATCAATGAGTGTTAATAATTTACAACTTCATCAGGCAACCAACAAATATTCCAAGGCCCATTTATTGATGTCTACTTTATGATGCATATTAACTTCAACTCTCTACTACATAGTGACCCCCAACGATTGTTTTTTCATGAATCAACATTAAATGTCTTGGAAGCTAGTCTTTAGGGGCCTTACTTCCTGTTGATTTCACATAGGCATTGCATTATCAGACATTGCATGTTAATAGTGTTTCAACCCCTTATTTTTGGAACGAGAGGAATGGTCGCGGTGGCGCGATAAATTTCTGAAGAAAAATATCAACTAGAAAAAGCAAATTATCATAATACCATATGCAACTTATTCAAAAGATTAAGACACAAAAAAAAGTCTTCAATATATATAAATTCCTATACAAAAAACCTAAAGACATTTACACAATGCCTTCAGTGGAAAATCCTCCTAGAAGAACAAACGAAACTAGTATTGGCAACATCATTACTCCAATCTAAGGGGTAGCGGGATGAGGTTATAGTTTCTGGTAGATGTCGTGATTGATATTTAGGAAAGTGAAGGAATCCTGGTTGCAGTTGCTTCACCAAGTGAAATTCAATTTTATGATTGCCATTATCACCAGTATAGGGACCAGGTTTTTGATAAGAATAATAAACCTTTCCAGAAGAAACATCATTCGCTCCTTCAGGAATGTCTACAATCCAATAATGCACATAGATATCTTTGTGCTCGAAATGATGAGGTTGATGCCTGGGCGGCACAAGAGGATGAGGATGGGGATGAGGACGAGGATGGGGATGAGATTTGGGATGAGGAGGAGGAGGATGAGGATGAGGATGAGATTTGGAATGTTTGGGGTGAGGATGAGGACGAGGATGAGCAAGGGGACGGGGTTGAGATTTGGGATGTTTGGGGTAAGTATGAGGATGAGAAAAAGGTTTGGGTTGAGAATGAGGATGAGGTATGGGGTGGTGAGGAGGATGAGGTTGAGCATTGGTGATGGAGATGGCATTTCTATCAATGGCAATCAATGAGTAGAAGTTATTAGAAGGTACTTCCCAAGTTACAAATGATTCTAGTGCTGAAGCTACAAACGATTCTCGTGCCGGTGCTGGAGCTGGAGCTGGAGCTAGAGCTGGGGATGTTGAGTTAACTATGGGCGTTTGTGTTGTTGGGGTTGAGGTATTATCCTTACCCCAATCGATCGTAATGATTGGAGGATGAGCAATTTCGGCGAGAGGAACAAACTCCATATCTTTTACCACCTCATTGTGAGTATATGGAAACCTTAATTTCAAGGAAACTGGATGTGCTCCTGCTTGCAAAACCATCATTGTCGTCATCATCGTCAAGCATAAGGCTACAAGCATCTTCATTATTGCTTTGCTAGGCTACTTCTCTACAAACAACATTCTATTACATCAACTTTTATAGCCAGTTTTATGCCGATTATGGAAGGTTCTGTTTTGGGCCATTCCATGTAAAGGTTTTTTTTTGCCCCTATTATGCTTCCAGGTTTTTTAGGGTTTTGTCTTGAGCCCAATACGTTCTTCAGCTCTGGAGCTCAGATTCTGAATGTAAGTTCAATTCAAAATGTTCCGACGATTGGGCGATGGATTTATGAGCCCAAAACATGATTCAGAATGAGACATGCGAGCAACGGGGCCTGTTTTTGCAGCAATATCTTGTATCTTGGAAGGCGCTGGTTAATATTGTATGTTAATCACTGTTTTTTGAGGAATTGTTCTCCGGGAATGCTCTGTTGTGAATGAATCTTCTTCTTGAATGCACTATTTTGGAAACTTCTTTCTGATTATAAGCAGTTGCGCAGATAGAGTTAGTCTGTTGTGATAAAACAGAAGGTGCAGCGGCCATGTCTAGGAGGAACTCTGTTTTGGAAGAGTCTTCAAAAGCTCTGGCGCTTGTCTGCATGAGAACTCGTTTCCAGATCTTTAGTTTCTTGCGCATATGGTAAGTCTTAGGGACCACAATCTTTTGTAGAAGCGATATTCAAAATATGCAGCATTTTTGTTTCGAGGTTTCGTTGTGATTTTCTTAAAATACAGGCTTCATTTTCTGCAGATGATGGATCAAGCATGTATCAGAAGGTTTTGTGCTGCAAATTGACAGATTGGGACGCCTTCATCTACCAGCTCTGGTTTGTAGGCCATGGGCTTGTTTTCACGTTAGAAGGGCCTTCTGGCAAAGAACCTCATCGCCGACCGTTGAAGAAGGGAGAAACCTAATGGCGGTTCTTTTGTTGTCCCCAAAATCACCAAGGTTAGATTCTTAAGCTGAAAGTGGTGTTTCTAGCCCGATTTTTTATGATTTTATGCTGCATACTGCAGCTTCTTTTTACAGGGTTAAGCATGATTTTTCATCTAACTTGGAAGAATAGGCTTTGAATATTTGCCTGTCCTGGCAGGATTTTTGATGTTTTTGGTAGAGGATTTTTCAGATGGACAGAGCTTCTATTCTTGGTGATGCCATTGAGTTGCTGCAAAGGATTATTGATCTTCATAATGGTTCTTTTTATCACTCTGTTATGTCCAGATAGTTTCTAGAGTTAACAAAACAAACGGGGTTTCAGCTAGTGAAGATGCATCATTGCATGGATGCAAGCTGAAAATTTGCCAAGCAGAGACTTGTAGGGGAAAATCCCCTTCTTATCCAGTGTCTCCTCTTCTACTGAAAATTGTTATTTGATTAGTTGTTCTCATGTTTGAACTGGTTCAGCAGGAATCTCCCCCAAAAAAGCAGCCTAGATTCAACACAGAATAAACCACAGGAATCGTCCATAATTGTATCAGACGTTCTTGAACAACTTAAAGGCTCTAGTGTGCAATAGGTAAGCCTGTAACACTCTAAAATATCTATATTTTGATCCTTTTTAAGTGCCAAACTGCAGGCAATACAATACAAGACAAAGAACTTTATCCTAGACTAGTATGACCTCTTCATGCCCTATATATCAATGATCAATCAAAGAAACACAAGAATATGCTTCGAGGACCATATTCTTTCACAAGAATATGCTTCGAGGAAAGAGAGGCTGGTAATGGGAACTAATTAAGGCCCATGTTTCCACCAATGATGCTGGAGATCATTCAGCTAACCTCCAAAGTGTAAGTGGATAAGATAAGAGATTAAAAACAGTCATTATGTTTAAGGTTGGTCTTGTAAATACACTAAAAATGAATTGTTGAGCAATTTCCTAAATTTTGTTTCCATTCCAACTCTACAAGTATCTCTCATCCTAGCTTTCAAACCACACAACTTGTAAAAAGCTTGAAGACATGATTTTGTGAAGTAGTTAAATAGATTTTGAGAGCATGGTTGAATAGCATTTGTTTTTTTATCATGTACAATATGCAAGCAATTATTAGGGCAAAAAAAATAGGATCTACAGGGGCAACCAAGATGTGGAAATGTAGTTGCCATTAATAAACCACTAGAATAGTGCCCAGACCACTAGAATAGTGCCCAGCGTTGCTGGGCATTAGTTAGGTGTCAAAATTGAGAAGAGAGTAAAGTAATAACCATGCAATTAAATTTTCATTTTTGACTTCAAAATTACCTCTTGAGGGCATCACAACGAAAAAGGTGCTCATATCCCCTGGGAAATCCCCCATTGAGGAACTGGGGGTATTCACTTTGCAATGGGGATTCTTTAAAAAAAGGGCTATATTGTACCGGGGAACATTAGTAGAAACATGGGATTCTTGAAAAAAAGGGGTATATTCTAATGGGGGGACTTAGTAGAAATAGGGAATTGCCAATGCACATCGGGGTATTTTCATGAAAGAGGGATTTGGTCAAAAGGGAATTTGCGAATGTGTTGGGGTATTTTCAAGAAAAGGGGACTGATTCAAAAGGGGAATTTGCAAATGAATTAGGGTATTTTTACAAATGAGGACTGGTTCAAAAGGGAATTTGTGAATTGGGGTATTTTTAGATAAAAGGGGAATTACCGAAAAAAACAGCTGATAAACCCTATCTTCAAAGAGGTCTCATCCAAAGAAAGAATCCATGCTTGTGTGAGTGGCTCCTTGCCATGCAGGGAGAAGCACATTGCAGTGTAATAGCTCTTGAGTTGTCCTTCACACTCATGGACAACTATTGATGTTATGTTGCACTTGAAGTCCTCTGTTGACACATAATCTCCTTCTTTGTAAATAGTACCCTTGTAAAGTACTTTGTTGAACTTGAAAGCCTTCCTTTGCATGAGGGTTCTGTTATGCAAACCATTTTTCCATGTCTAGCTAATGGTGTAGATATACGCCCCAAGAGTTGTCCCTGGGTTTGCTACACCATTTGCTAGATATACGCCAAAGTAAAGATACTTTTATTGAAATTATGGGCTATTTACACTAAAATTACAACCCATAATCCTTCCCGCATTTTTAGGAGTGGCGCCGCCACGATTCATTGCAAAGAAGGAGCAAAAACAGAGCATCACTACGAGTCCATGATTCATTGCAAAGGAGCAAAAACAGAGCATCACTACGATTTGTTGGACGCGCTCTGGCTTTGTGTTTAGAAATAAAGGATTAGTAGAAGGTTTGCAAGCTAAAACACAGAGGAAACCATTTTTTCCCACAGATCCATCAAGCAAGCATGTTAAAACCTTTCCAAGCTGGAATATGGAGTTCTGGCAAAGCAAACCAGGGTATTTCATTTCGCAAAAGCTTGGTTGCCGAATCAGGGTAATACATTTCGCAGAAGCTTGGTTCTACATCTGCCAGATCTGCATCTGCAACAAGGCCACATGCAACAAGCCTCCCGCCATGGCCATGAGAAAACCTGGAAAATATAAAGAAGCTATACTCTGAAAGAATCTGTCATAAAAGCTCCGGCTATAGCCTGGATCAAAGCCCATATCACACGAACATCTAGGAAGAAAGTGGATCACAACCTACCACCGCCATCGCTTGCAGATAATTTCAATAAAAGTATCTTTACATTTTAGAAAAATTGTTTATAGATTTTACTACGCCAGCTCTACGGCATGGGCGACTTCAGCGGCCTCCATTTGCTCACACCCTCGCTGGCCTCCGCCACTCGCCGCCCCTTGCTGGCGCGCCACCAAAATATTTACCCCAATAAAACCTATAAACGATTTTTCTATAATACAAAAAAAAATTCTTAAAGGAGGCTAAAAATTCTTAAATTCATATGACTTTAAAATTTTAAAGGAAAAAGGGTGGGGGCGGGGGAGACCTCTCATGATATGCGATGAAGCAAAATAACTTTTTAATGTTTGATGTCAGCGGATGCATTGATCAGAGCTGCAGATCTCCTCCCATACCCCTGGAGTGCATGTTGCATGCCATTCCAACTCTGCATTTCAAGGGTTTTCTATAAAATCTGAAAATAGAGTTTCCAGCTATGGCGATCTTATCAGCTTGGCGATGCTGCACCATACATATTTTCGGCCAGAAAGGGTAAGCCGCTTGCACTGTAAGCCAAGTTTTTCACTTTGTATCCATTTCTTTTATCGGTTCAACTGCAGATGAATAGCCTTGCATCTGTGCGTGGCTTGGTTGGTGTGGCTGATTTGGAAGCGGCGGCGGGGGGATTCAAAGACTGCGGCCTCTCGATTCCTCGACTTCGGTACAAGCTATTTCAAAGCTTTACGGGTGTTCCGCGGATTAGTAGAGCGGAAGTTTGCCATTTGGCGGGACTTCTTGGGTGTTGTAGATGGTGATGGTCGGTTTGTATGCAGAAGTAGAGAGTTGCGGTTTTTTACGTGACTTTGTTGTGGAGTGTCGAGGTATCATTGTTTCTTTGGGGCGCTTCTCCTTCCTCCTCACTTGCTTTGTAACATTACCATTCTTTTAATATATTGATCACACGCTTCTTCAAAAAAAAAAAAAAAAAAATAGCCTAAAGGATATTTTGGCGATGGGAGCTGGACCATACAAATATCCGGCCACAAAGATATGTCGCTAGAGCCTTAAAACCACCCTTATATTTTATTACGATTTCTTTGATCTTATTCAACTGCCGATGAATTGCCCCATATAAGCTTATTGATGCGGCAATGGCGATTAAAATATGCAAGGAGTTGAAGATATTGTCCTTAAGGGACTCATTGCTTTCACCAACTCTGGCTTGCACTAACTCCTTAATTTTTAATCTCCTATTCACAGAAATTCAAGACCCTGATAGTTTCTTATAAGAAGCCATGTAAAATGGAAAAAGGAAAAGGTCAATTTGAGGGCTTGATGTTATGGCCGATTCTAGGCCTTGATATATGAGCAACTAGAAATTCATCATTAGTGACTTGAGGTCCCTATTCCCAAATATGAAGACTGAACCTATAATCCCATATGCGATACTGCTGGCCGAGACTGGCATGCTCCCTCTTGAAGCTGAGGCCTTATATCAGACCTTAAATTTTGTTATGAGGATCCACAAGCAGGCCGATGGACGGTTGTCCAAGTTAGCTCTATCTCAATCTAAAACATCAGGACGGTACCATGATGTGATTGTATGGGCGGAGAGGTGGGGGATATCCCTACGTCATTTACCAGATACTGAACTAGGTGCCAGAGATTTAGTGCGGAACCAATGTGTCGTAGATCGGCTCACGGGTGGAGAAGGGTTCACGATGGTTAAATACATTTCAGATATAAATCCCTTTATTGGTATATACTGAGAGCAAAACTATCGAGAGCCCAAATCCCCGGATATCAAAAAGATTCATCGCCAGATATCTGAGAACCAGGCTTCATACCGGTTACATGTGGAAACAAAGTGTGGTCGAAGATCCCAAGGAAGAGAGATTTTTGTAAGGTTTGTGGCATGAACATAGTCGAAGATGAAACCCACACATTCTTACACTGCTCAGCATACGAAGAGATTCGAGATAAGTTTTGTATCAATGAGGTTGATTTTTTCTCTTTGTTAGACAGGGACCCTATGACACTTGGTCTTTATTTGAAAACTATAGAAGCACATCGCTCTCTAGTTTTAAAAATTTGAACAAAATTTATTTTGTATGCATTCGCTCCATGGCCTTCAAGGTCCTAAGTGGGCGTGATCAATTTGAATTTCATTTCATTTCATTTCATTTCATAATAGTTGCAATAGACAAGATGGAACCGGTGCTTGTCTAGACTGGCCCTGACGATGACAAATCTTCCGGGTATGCTACCTAGCTATTTGTCACAATCACTTTGTATAGTTTCCTACTTTGTCATGCTTTTGAAGATGGAAGGGTGGCATTTTGCTTCTTTTTGTAGGATGCAGTCAAATACAACTGCAAAAAGTACTGACTGCTCACTGACCAGGTAACTTTCTTGCAACAATTAACGATTTGACCTGTTTAACAAAAACAGAATACTTACAATTATTTCATAGTGTCCATATGCTTATGGGTGATGGGAAAGTAAACATACCACAATTTGTAACACAAGGAGATCTGCGTACTAGAAATAGACTGGCCAACCATAAAGTATCACTGCCTGCTTCACTTGCACCTGTGTTGAGAATGATGTATGGATGCCTAAATGATTTGTATCCTATTATTTGCAGACTGTGGAAGAGGTTGGACGTACCTAATAACTGTAACTGTGGAGCATATATTTCTATGCATCGAGGATGCAGGTATACATTTTTTGAAGTTAATTTTATAAACGACAAATACACTCATTTGCTTGCTAACAGGTCTATGGATAGAGCTTCTTGTGTAGTCACTGCTCTATACGCGGGTGAAACTTTGTAAATTATTCACTGCAACACTCTTGTATCACTGCAACACTCTTGTACTATCTTTAGAATTGTCTCACATATTATGCCTATATATTTGCAGGCAAGTAACCACGACGGTAATTGCATGAAGACTGCCTAGGCTCCTTGTTCTTACGGCAAGTCTTGAGGGTTGTTTTGCTTTGAACAATTGAAGGCGTGAGTTTATGTGGACCTTTGGGATTTATGTTCAATATGTGATGCATGAAATGGAAGCAAGGTCCTGGTGCAGACGACCAGCGGGCATCTATGAAGTACAAAAAGTGAAAGTGTTTTGGTTTCATCCATAACCAAAGAATAGTGATTCACATATTGAATTGAAGGTCTCATCTGCAAGGGAGTATGGGAGTATGGCCCTCAAGCAATAATCTATTTTGGAGAGCAAAAAATTATTTTGGCTTTTGTACTTCACGTGACAACCAAAGATCAAAGGCTGGATGATAGCGGGGAGCCACGAATAATAGGTTAGAATTTATAGTTTTAAGAAACGTAATATCTGAATATGGCTAATGACAAATTTAAAAACAGGCATGGACCCAAATAGGTAAAGATCAAATACCAATATCAAAAGGTTCATTCCAGCATTGCAGAAATATGTTAGTGTAGAAATATTGCAGAGATATGCTAGCGCATCAGTTGGCTAGGGTGCAACAGAAAAGTTTCTCACTAATGGTTTGAAGCATGAATGGGAAATTATAGTTCCTTGGCTGCCTTTTACACAAAACGATGAAAGTACTACTCTGAATCTAATTATATTTTTGAATATTAGACTCTTTTGAGAAAAAAGGAAATATTTGATAATCTTCAAGCGGCTGCTAAGATTTATTAGCCAATAAATGCAGTTGTAACCGATATAATCTTGAAATCTGAACTATTTGTTACTCTTGTTTTTGAAATAATAAGAAATCTATCAATTTGTTACTGATCACTTATCAATTTGTTTTTGAAAATAATGAGTATTATTTTACAAATAATAGCAGAGTATTATCTTACAAATGATAATAGGGTATTATTTGAAACATGGAATTATCTTACAAATGACAACAGGGTATCTTATTGAAACAGGGTATTATATGAACTAGGGTATTATCTTACAAATAAGGTATGATTGAAAGAGGGTATTATTTGAAACGGGGTATTATCTTATAAATGAGAACAGGATATAAATTTACAATTATTGAATGGGGGATTGTGATACCAGCGTAACAGGGTATTGTCTTACAAATGAGGAAAAGGGGGATTGTGGCCAAATACCCCGATTCTAGAAATTCATTTTATCCTCCATTGTTCTATAGAAAAAGAGGATCATATAGGCACTGTTGGGGGGTATTTTCTGGGGTATAGGAGCATCTTTTTTGTTGTGCATTAGTTAGGTGTCAGAATTAAGAAGAGAATAACGCAATAACTCTACAATTAAGTTTCATTTTGGACATCTTCAAAATTACACATTGAAGAGGTAGTACATGGCTACTCGGGTATATGATGAGTTAAGAAGCAATTTCATCTAGTAGTATATCTTTATAGATAACATTTGGAGTGAATCTCCTTTTGCTTTTTACTAGTGCTCCTTGTCTTGGGGTGTCTTGCATATAGACTTACACTCCATGTTATGTGATGCACCTTGAGAATGCAACATAGAGCTAGCCATGCGGGAAGAATGGCATTTGATAGATAGTTACCAATGGAGGTCTTGGACTGGCCTTGTGACTTGTTTATAGTCATCGAGAATGCGAGTCGTATGCGAAACTACCTTAGTTTAAAGGGGAGGATGTTATCGTCTATATATCAAATAGTTTATTATTGATCAGGCTATTCTGATGAATTCTAAAGAGAACGCTCTTTTTTATCTGTTTTGAAGTTTTGATCACGATCAAATGCTTCTTGTTCGTTTTGATATTTTAAAGTCTCACTACCAAATATAAGCATTTCCATTCGTTAAAATTTTCTATTTTTTTATATGGGCCATTGGGATTTGTGTCACCACTCCGCACATATAAAACCTGGACTTAAAGATGCAATGCATTACTACTTAAGATCAGAAGGATTTAATCATTAATGGAGTATGGCAAGAAGAAGTCGCATCAGCAAATATTGAGTCCCAAAGTCCTTTGCATAAGCAGTCTGTGATTGTATGATCCGAATAAACAGCTTGTGATTGCCCGAACTCTAGAAGCACATATTCATATTTTTCAATAACATCTTTCACAGTGATTGAGATTACATTGTTTACAGCGATTGCTTATATATTCCTTTTGTATGATGGTATTTTATATAATACAATAATCATAATAAATAGTCAAAACATGTCTATGGGATTAGAATGCCTAAATATTCCTTTTATACTCTATTCTATTCTATTCTATTCTACACAACGCAATAATCATAATAAATAGTAAAAACATGTCTATGGGATGAGAATGAGAATGATGCTGAAAATACTCAAATTCTAATTTTTTGGGTTGCCCCTAGGGGGGGCAAACCCTCGTTTATCTGGGTATGTGGGCATATCCAGGTATATGCCGGCATATACCTAGCATATGCTGATGACTGCTAAAAACTGGCTGCTGCCTGTAAATGCTCGGTCATCCAGCCCCGTTCCAACACCGCCTCTCTGCTTAATACTTGAAACTGATGCAGAATCATATCTGATTGGGCTAGTGCTTAACCATTTTCTCATTCCGACACAGCCATGGTTCTTCGTATTTGGCTGTAAGTTAGGGCAGGGTGCCCTCCCTGTTACTACCAGCTCTTTGGTAAACCATTCTTTGCAAATGGGGTCGAGCTTATGAACTGGCCGATTTGTGTTAGAAGAGGCCGATTTGGCCGGATTGCTCTTCTTAGAGCATAAGCGATCAGATTCGGCAGTGCCAATAGATTTATTCAGTGGTTTTGCTGAGCCAGAATAAGATTCGAAACCCCAGAAGGTATGCTTGAATTCATGCTGTTCTATTCCAAGACAGAATGGACATTTGCTCCTCTATCTTGTTTATTTTTTGTGATCTTTAAAGAATATTATGCTGTCTTCCGAAACAGGGCAATAAGCATGAATCAGACCTGATACACCAAGCCGTACACTGGCAGAAGGGGACGATTTAGTTTGTGGGCTCATCTTTGAGCAAAACCAAGCGAAATTGGCAGGGTTACGATGCTTCCTTTAGGAGATTTTGGGTCAGAATAAGAATCTGCTGTCTGAAAGGTAAGCTGGAATTTATTTTAGTCTGAACAGATTCAAGATAGATGGAACACTTGTTCTTAATTTATCTTGATTATCTCATGTAATGATCAAACAAAGTTTTTATACCATCTCTCTGCACAGGGTAAAGTTTCTGGCATTCTCACAGCCAATTATTTGCTGCTATATCCACTGTGATAAAGTCCGTTTTTGCAATCCGCCTATTATCCCATCGATCCGAGCCATCGGATCGCCATTCTGGGAAAGGACGAGCGCCTATATTAGGCCATTGTCGTTTTCCGCCTGGTTATCGGCGTCTTCTCACAGCAGCATTCTTCGTTCTCGTAGCTTCAATTTTTCCTTTGCAAATCCTTTTCCCGTGTCACTACCATGATCCCATCTTCCTTTCCAATCCTTTTTCCACGACTCTGGGTTGGTCCAATCTTCCCTTTCAATCCTTTTTTCCTGTGACTCCACCATGACCCAGTCCGTCCTTGCATTTTTGGGTATCTTCTTACTGGATTTCTGCATGTTATTATGACATCCATCTGCAAGCGATTTGGCAAGGTATGGCTCTCACATGTTTTGCGGCGATTTGGCCAAATCAGCTATGAGGTAGGGCTCTCCGCTTCTTGATTTCTCATGCATGTTTTATTTCTAGTTTCTTGGAGAAGCCATATTGTCTGAGGTTTATAGCCAATTTGTCAGCAACTGGTTGCTGCGACTCTGGGATTATAATGCAATTGTGCATATTGCCTCTGGGATTATAATGCAATTGTGCATCTTGCTTGTGTTTTTATTTGCACGTTCTTTAGATTTCATGCGTGAGCAGGAAGCGATGTTAATCGAACCAAGCTGGGGCTGAACTTGACATGGAAGCCCGGGGTTGATACAACGCTTGCAGCAGCAAGGGGCGGTTTTTCTGGCAGACGAAAGGAGCGGCTGGATTCCCTTGTTCCAACATGCAGATCGCTACCAGGCAGGAGCTCCTGGGCCGCAGGTCTACCATGCAGCATTAGTCTGGTCGAATCCAGCACAGGCCATGCTTTTCGGGCCCCATCCACTTGGATCATGGAGGCGACCCCTTGCCCGCATTATTCTAGACGCCGGAACCCATTATCTTTGAATCGTTCTGGTCCACCCATTCTATAGCAGTCGGGTGAGGAAAACGTCTTGGGGTAATATGAACTTGGCAAAGAGGCGAAAACAAAGGAAGGGGCCGGTGATTGGGGAGCGAACATCTTCGAGACCCAAACCTGATTGGATAATCCTGGCTGTTGGATTTGGATCGGGCGGCACATTCGGCATGCGGGATCACGATGGCTAGGCGGATTGTCCTATGGTAATCATTCCCATCGGCCAACATCGTTATGATTTTTGGCGGTAGACATCCCATTCGATCGTTAGATTTCATGGTTTCATCAACTGCGGCGGTTCAATGCTATCGATGTCACCTGACTTTTCCTTAACTAAATTCTTTGTCTTACGAGATCGCGATCATCCCATCTTGCGGTGAGCATTTTAGGATTGCTTCATTAAGCTTGATCTGCGACCCCGAACCACCGGACCTGCTTCTACACCATCCGGACCTGCTTCTACACCATCCGATCCACCATGGCTTTGTTTGCCTCGGGCAATAATATGGCTTTGCCTTGTTTGATCGGGTTTGCGGCCTGCGTCATTTGACCGTCATTTGATTGGGTAAGCTTCTTTCAATGATTATAACGACCTTCTTTTAGGCTATTGTTTTTCTCGAGCAGATTTCTTTTTGCATTGACTGCTTCTATAATAATGCATTTCAATTTGAATATATACATGGCTCGATTTGCATTTTCTAGATGGGTTATATTGGGATTTGCTTGAAAGGTTACAAAATGTTGTTGAAAGGTGGTGTAGATACCTTAGAAGGCGAGTTATGCTATTACCACATGGCTTTGGAACACTACTCTAGTTAGGGTTATCTGGTATCAATTTGATGAATTTCCTCATTTCTCTCTAGTCAATTCGATCTCTTTATTATGTATTTACGGAAGATGTTCAGGTCTTGGGTATGGTTTTCTTTTTTGGCTTCATGCATTGCCCACTGTATTGACGTCTTCCTTGTTTCTCTACGTACCTCATCATTATTTTTTCAATTTCTATGTTGTAATCGGACCTATTTTTTGGGCATAGCCTTGTGGGCATTGATTTCCTTACAATGAAAGGGTTTTATGATATTTTTTCAGCTTGTGTACTAGGTTCCTCTTGCATACGCTTTTTAGCTTTTACGCCTATTTTCTAGAGCGCTCCATTTGCTCAACTTCGGTTGACATCATTTCTGTTTTTTAGGGCTAATTTTTCTTATCCATACGTTGCGTTTCTTTTTGCATTTGGCTTTGTGTGCTAAATTTCTTTACTAGCAATATGTCATTGAATTCTTTTCACGATTATTGAGGGTTTTATGAGTATTATCACGGGTTCTCTTCTTGTTTTCACCACGGCTATCAATTTAATTGCCTCGTCATTTATGCACCTAGAGTTGCCTTGACATTGCTTTGGTAATGGGACCTACTTTTGCCGGTTTCTTGTCTTAGAATACGATCAATGGACACATTTTTGGTGGCTCCTCCATTTTGCTTAAATCTGGGGCATTTTTTTCTATGTGTTAGATGTTTTTATTCTTTTGGCATTGGTTCTTTATTGGCTATTCTAGCCTAGGGTTCTGCCATATCCTATATCGAATCCGGTGTGCACTTTTCGATCTCCGGGCAGAATGCGCTTGGCTCGGTCAGGCAAAAGGTAAGACTAGGGACCTGCAGGAAAACATCTCGTTGGGAACACGGGCACCTTGCCGAGGCGGGTGCCACCAATTCCGGAGCTTCTCCTTCCCATGACGAATCTGCTTCTCCTCACAACGAATCTGCTCCATCGAATTAAGCTTCATTCTCGGTGACTCTGCCCGATATATGCGCTTTCTGTTCGAATATTTTCAAGGGGCAATATTACGCGGTATCTGTATGTTTCTCTTTTTTCCGGTTTCTGCGGATAGATTTGAAAGTTGTTTTGTTAATTCCAATGTGGCGCTTGTTTTAGGGCTCACGGGTTAGTCCCTTGTCTCTTAGCCTTTTATGTTTCCTTAGCTCACAATTTTATATTGTTCAAGTCGTTTTAGGTTTCGATTATTTGCTTACATATTCATTTATCGTGGCCTTGATCTTATCAATTTTGTGTTTTCCTATGGTTGTTTCCGATTTTTTCCTTTGCATTTGTGTTTTCTATCGGATGTTGATGCCGCCAGGAGATTTTGTAATGGGTTTCTCGTTTGGGTGGTGTATATCTTTTCATCTGTTCCCTTTTCCATTTTGGGTTTAGTTGCCAGGAGGTTTCTTTATATGTCGCATGGTCCCATGGTGGTTTCGGATTTTTTCTCTTTTGCAATTGTGTTTTTCTTTTGGATGTCGCTCTTATTAATCATAGGCATTCACATGGTTTTTGATTTTTTATGTTGGGCATCATTCGAATTTGCGATGTATCACACTATTTTCAACGTTATAATTTCTATGCATTATCATGGTTTGATTTTTCTTTTTTCGTATTGTTGCCTGTGCTCTGGTTCAAGTCGATCTTGTTGCCGATCCTATCGAACGTTGTTTTCCTTTTTTAGGCATACGGAGCATTAAGGTGGTTTCATTTTCTTTTCACGTTATTGCCTATGTCATGTTTCCAATTCTGCTGCCTAGCTAGCTTTTTTGCGATTTATTATGTCGTGTTTTCGATTCTGCTACCTAGCTAGCTTTTTTGGGATTTATTGTTCATCTGCAAAGTTGCATCTTGTCTTTCTAACGTTTATGCATCTTCTTCACAACCGTAGGTTGGCTTTTCCTCTTCATCTTATTGCTTTTGTATTGGGTTATTTATCATTATTGACAACTTGGGGGGGTTTTGCATAAGTGGGCCTCATCTTTTTGCATCATGTGCATTGACGTGGTTGGTTTCTTCTTGTGTTTATGCATTATCTGCAATTGCATAGCTTGAGTTGTTCCTACTTAGCTGGATATTGCCTTTTTATTTGGTCGCATTCTCTTTCTTGGGTTGATTCTCCGGCGGCCGGTGCATCTAGGATTCCTCATCCGCGAGGACTTGACTTGTTTTTGTCAGGGCGTCCTCTTTTTTCGTCTCAGGGCTGGCAGGCTCTTCTTACCATTGTTTTTGTTCTATAATGTATTTCCTTTTTCAGGTTAGTGAGCTGATGCCGTCTATCGCGAACCCTTCCAACTCTTCTCCTGCGAGTTCGCTTTCTCCACCACGACTTCGCTTCGTCTTTGCTGGTCCTCATCGTCAGCATAGCCTTCCCTTTCCCCACTGGCGGACTCTTTGGACACCAGTTCACTTTCTCCCCCGACCTCTCCCGTTCCCGCCTCTGCCGTACCCATTCTTTCTGCCCCGTTTCTCCTTATTGCAGGAGCTTCAGCCGCAGCGGGCCACACTTTAGGCACTCCAGACATCAGCAGTTTCCGTTCCTATAAACTTCTCGACCAGCTCGTTATCTGCCCCTTCTACCTCAATCTCCTCCCTATTTCATCGCATACATTGGGCGTTCTTGGGGGGTTTCACATGATGCTTTTGCGTCGCTCCGCGGTCGTTGGCGCTCCTCCTCTTCTCACTTTAAGCTACATGCTTAGTGACCCAACTCTCTCTCGCTTGGAGCTTTCTCTCTCTCTCTCTCTCTCTCTCTCTCTCTCTCTCTCTCTCTCTCTCTCTCTCTCTCTCTCTCTCTCTCTCTCTCTCTCTCTCTCTCTCTCTCTCTCTCTCTCTCTCTCTCTCTCTCTCTTTCATTGTGCAAATCTCGGTTTTAAGCGTGCTTCCTATTTCTTTGCATTTGTTCCCATGTCCATTTCATTTAAGTAATCCTTAGCATCATATTTTGGGGTTATTTGTTCACGATTCATCTTATTCTGATTCAATTTTGTGCGGACATCGTCCTTCTGTTGGTTTGGAATTTCTTTAGGATGATGGGAGAGCATTGGCCTTTTGCACTTATGGGTGAATTGTATGGGTTTCACTTGATCATTCTGATTTTTTTTTTTCATAAGGTGTGTTTTTTGCGTGTATATTCTTTGTTAGCATAGGGGGCGAATCTGGTCCGTGTGGCATATTATCCTACATGTATTGTCCTTTTCATCTCTGGCACCTTATGTTTTTCGTCATTCTTGTTGTTTACCTTGATATTATCCCTATATTGCATTCATGTGATCTATTTCAATCGGCATCATTTCACTTTGCCTTTTTCTAATAGGGTATGGGGTCCAAGTTTGAGCTATGATATAATTGCCATTTTTATTTGGGATATAACCTGTGATTTTACAAATTTTAGACCTTTTTCTGCACATTTTTGGATGTTGTCAATCTCTTGTGTTTGGAACCTTGGTGCCTAGGGCTTTTATTCCACATTTACGTTCCCTTCCTCACAAATTTCATGCTTGTTAGGGTTCTTAGGATGGTGCATGAGGTATTATCTTGGGCGCATTTTATTTTTGTGCATGGTGCTAGTCTTGGGGAATTCCTTTCTAGCTGGTTGTTGCGATTTTTTTCACTATAAATTGTGCTCTTTTATTGCAGTTACTTGTTATTCTTTTTTATTATTTATCGTTATTGTTGGGATCCATGATGAGGGGTTCCGTTTCCTCCGTTTTTGCTTTCGCTATCACGGGGTCCACATGTTGAGGTTAGGTACTCCGCGGTGGCTGGCGGTCCTCGTCCTCGGGCTTGCTTTCGTGTTTGCAGCTTAGCCCGGCAGTGGTTGGCCCCCCTCTTCGTCTCACCCTTTCGTGCCGTGCGGGCTTCGACCCTTGGGTTTTAGCGGCGGCTAGGCTTATAGTTTATCGCGATTCATCATTTTATTGTTGTGCTCCGTTAAGCTCACGTGCCGGTGACCAAACTCCGCTTGGCGGTTTTGGCGACTCTCTCTCTCTCTCTCTCTCTCTCTCTCTCTCTCTCTCTCTCTCTCTCTCTCTCTCTCTCTCTCTCTCTCTTTTTCTCTCTCTCTCTCTTCTTTTTTTTCATGGTTAAGCCCTTTTTTACTGTCCCATTCAAGTATTTTTGTGACACATTTTCCACCTCTTTGTCCTTTGTGGCTACATTTCTTCTATGTATATTCTATATTTGGTTTTGATGCGATCTTTGGGACTTGAATATTTGGGGATTGCATTTAAGATTTTTCTTCTTTTTTGGCATGATCATCGGGGAGCTTTAGTGTTTGTTGGTTCCTTTGTTCACTTTATTAGTGCACTTATTTGTTGTTTCACGAGTTGTATTTTTTCTAATCTCGACCATGGGTGGCCAGGTGATATTGGTTCGGTGTACCAATTTTATGGATTTGGGAGCTTCTTTGTTTTCGTTAGCTCCACTTTGTCATGTTTCATGATGGGCTTATTTTTTAGTGCATAGCTTTGCTCACTATATATGATATGATATTACATAATCATTGTGTCGGTTTAGAGGCGTTAGGCGTGGTTGACTTTTCATGTTCTTTTAGCCCATAGTTTTTATCATTCTTCCCGTTTCCTCCGTTTTTGCTTTCGATATCACGGGGTCCACATGTTGAGGTTACCGTACTACGATTCTTTGGCGATCCTCGTCCTCTTTCGCTTCGCTTCGTGGTGTCGCGACTCTCCTCAACATCTCCATGTTTCTCATTCCATCTTTAGGTCTATGCATTTTTACATTCCTATGCGGTTCCTTTGTTCACTTATCTCCCTCTAGATGTTGACCACAGGTTCGGCCACGTCCTTTATCTTATCCGACTGCTCGGGGGTGGTGGCGGGAGTGTCTTCTGGCTATAGGCTTGAATCCATCCCAATATGGTACTCATTATTTCCGTCGGGGAGGAGCTTCAGCAAATAACCTTGGCTCGGGGAGTTCCCTCGCATGAGGTTGCGGCGTGCTCCGCGATTATTTGGCGCTCTTCTTCTTCTCACTCTCGTTATGTGCTTCGCGATCCGACTCAACACTTGGAGGTGTCGCGGCGGCTGGGTTTATAGTGGAGGAAGTCCTTTGGTAGTCGGCCGGTTTTGTGTCTCTCGCGAGTCCTTTCCCAGAATCCCATCGATCCGAGCCATCGGATCGCCATTCTGAGGAAAGGACGGCATATATTAGGCCATTGTGCGTTTTCCTTTGGTTATCGGCGTCTTCTCCTGGCCGGCATTCTTAGTTCTCGTAGCTTCCCCCTTCCCCCCCTAGCTGGCGTGGGTATACCTCTTTTCATTTATATATATTTGTATTTGTTCATGCACTTTTTCCACTTGTGGGTGTGGCTTTTCCATGTTGTTGTTTCCTTCGCATTCTACTATGTTATTCTCCACCTGTGGGTGCTGCTATTTTTTTCCACCTTGCGGGTGAGGCATATTTTGATATAGTGAATTTCCACCCGCTGGGTGCTACTTTTTCCACCCTAGGGGTGATGCTATCTTTTTCTTGTTATGTTCTTTTTCTACCTATTTTTATTTCTCATCTCTTGGTCCTTTGTTGATCCGGTTTTTTATGGCTATGCTTGTTTTGCGGTTCTAACCATTACGAGTGTTTTTGGGAGTTCTTTGGTCTTGCAGGTTTTCTTATATTCCACCAGTTCCTGGGGACTTGCCGTGTTTCTGTTCGTCCTCCTCTTCGTTACCTTCGGGGATCTCACCATTGGCTGGGGTCGTGCTCTATGTTCACCTTCGCTCTCGTCCGGTTTCTCTCTGTTCTCCAGGCAACACATTCGAGGTTGGTGGCGACCATTTCTCATTAGGGTTTTCCTCGAAAACCCGAAAGGGCGGGGTTTTTTATCCCGATGAGAAGTTGTCGCCATTGCCCTCCTATATTGCCTTGGCATATTTTCTTATGGGGTAGTTCGATATTGTTCCTATGGTCAGCTACCCCTCTCTCTTCCAAACATTGTATACTACTGCTGTGATGAATGACAAGCCTATTATAAGGTATTTCTGATATATGGAAAAGCTCTGTACAGATTTATTTTCACTAGCTTCTATCTTAGTTTTGCCACGTCTATTCTTTGGATTTATAATTGGTGCTAGCTTATTGGCATACCATTTAAGTTAGTATTTACTAAATGGAAATGGATATGCCTTGCTAGAGTATATTGAGATAATGACGGAAGGAATGGGAGAATCCGGCTATATGGATTTGGAAGAGGAGCCAGAATTACAAGTCAATGAAAACCAGGTTAGATAAATAGTAAAAGATTATTGATGTTGGGCAATTTGAGATATTCATATTTTAAGCGAAGTTTGACTATTATAATGGCTCTGGTCTAGCATAGGGATTTTTTGAACATCTTTGTAAAATATGCATCAGGGTATGGATTATAATAAGCAATAAGAACTTAAATATTAGATTTAACGGGATATCACCATTTGCTACATTTTTTTTTTTTTTTTGCTTTGGTTCTAGATTTTGTATATTCCATGGCCCATATTTTTTTATGTTGTCACATCTTTGGTTAGAAATGGATTCTCGATTAACTTCTTCTTCTCAAGGTTCTAGGGTATCACGAGACACAAAAGATTAAGGGACTTGAACAACCTTGAGGCAAGGCTTTTCATTCTTCTGCTTGGAAATTTATGCTGTACAAAGGTAATCATTGCTTTATTATTTTTATTTGTTTTCATATTGCACTTCTATCATTCATCAGGCTTTGGTTGGAAAAATAGTGGCGTGGAATTTTTACATGATCTGCTCATTCTAAACTATTTGTTAGGGGTAATCTCTAGCATATTATCCCAAGGTATGCGGCATACATTCTGCCATCAACGCAGCCAATATGTGTTGTTGTTGATGTAGCCTACGACGTCTTTAAGTCTAGATTCGTTTTTCGCATTGATCTTTCATTTCGTTACAGTCTGTCTATCATTTTTGCTGGATATGGCTCTTCTGTTTCTGCAAATACTATTTTCTTAGCCTCAGCCTACAACATCTTTTCTGCAGGAAATTTTGAAGACAGGGAAAGAATGAGAGTAGAAAAGGCTATCGGGCTAAGATATGGCAGGTTCTATACGTTCCCTAATGGAGAATCTGCAGCAGATGTTTATGACAGGATAACATGCAAGCGCTTCATTCTCTGCCATACAAACAGATAGCTAGTAGCTGACATACTTTAAATCAGGCTTTCGTGAAACACTGAGAGGTAACATAGAAATAGGCCGATTTCGGAGACCAGAAGAGAAGTCCAATTATGTGAATCTGATTATTGTCTCACATGGGCTTACCTTGAGGGTTTTCCCGATGACATGGTACAAATGGACCGGTTAATCGGAGTCTCTCCAAACGGAAGAACATCGTCTTAGCCCGCGAAGCAATGAAATGGGAATCGAGGTGCAAACACAACCCATTTCTCCCATTGCTTCTACTTGAATGTTGCACTTTAGATATGCAAACTTGGATCTTTGGATAATGGGATGAGGCTCAAAGTATTCTTAGGTTTGATCTTGAGAATAATTTACGTGATCTCCTTTGCTAGCCCAACTTGAAGCATGGATTGTCTGACGCCCGATAGAGGTCTCCTTCAATCATAAGATTTGAGTAATTAAAGGCGAACAACAACACGGATGTAGAGGTCATATCATTTGGTCCTAACATCCATTTTCCTCGTGTATTCGAGCGGTTTAAAGGGCCTCCAACGATCATGTTTGCCATCTTTTAACATTCTTGAGTTGCTATATGCGGTTGAGATGTTAATATGTGTTCTTTCATTAAGATATAGATTTGTGAACATTCTATTAGCATAGTTCATTTGGGTGTAGGCAGATTACAACGCCGACCGAGCTAGGCGATCGGCATATATCTTTCACCGGTATCTAATCATTTTCGTTAAAACCATTGGTAATATTGCTTCTTTGAGCGGTGTCTATGCATGGACATAAGTCATTAATCATGTAATTGCCATGTTCCCCACAGAATTCTCAGTCCTTCTTAGATGGGAATATACTACAATGTTGCTTTTACTGCGCCTACCATCTTGTCGCGAAATTTCGGGACCGTGTTTAACATTTGGAATTGTGCCGTGAAAAATATAGCTCTACTTTTGTTTTGAAACGTTGCTTTGTATCGGCGTGAGTACTCTCTGAATGTGGGGTATTACATCAATGTGGAGTTTAGATGACCTGATGGCTTGGTGATTTTTTTTAAGTAAAATGGCTATTCTTTGTATTCAATAGTGCAACAATTTTTGTCAACCAAATTGTACTAATAGGCTCAGACCGATATGGTTGTCAACGCCTTGCCTACATTTCTCGGGCGTGTTGCATCCCGGATAAGCGTATGATTCCACATGGATACGTGTAGAAGTCATAAAGGCCACTTGTGACCTCTCGAAAGTGATGTTGCGTGCTTTGGAGGACAAAGTCTTGAAGTTTCACTTTAAACGATATCGATTTGACAAAAAATGCTAACAGTGAGAGTGAACGACAATAAATATTTCTGCTCATTGTCCAACAGTGCAAATATACTTATTCTAGACATATCTCACATTGACTTTCAAAAAGTATAATAATTCTAGACATATCTCACACCATGCTGCATTTATATGTTTTTTGAATTAACTCTAGCATATTTGCCTATATTTGCCTTACATACAACGTCTTTTGATATATTTGTACATTGTGTTTGTGTTGTGTAAGTGTACTCCAATATGCCACATGAAAGATATTGATTGCTACCGCAATGTTTCATTGTTTTGCTAATACCTATATGTATATCTTTGGTTGACAAGATTTGGCTATTAAATCTTGCAAGACCATTAACTCAACTATAGACTAATCTCACTTGCTTTGTAACATTACCATTCTTTTAATATATTGATGACACAGTTCTTCAAAAAAAAAAAAACTATAGACTAATCTTATGCCCACCCCTCATTTGCATCTTTGCCCACATCGTGCAAACATTTGCAAACATTTCCTTTCCAGACATCTATTTAACCACACTGCATGCACATTCGTATTAACTACCCATTACATTTACATTGTCTTAAAGCAATAACTAACATCCTAAACTCTACACACTCCATTACCCTTTCTAGAATTGATGCAGTAATGGTGTAATTCAAGTAAGATGCCATGGAACTCGGCTTAAAATGTGGAGTGTTATATTATTTTGCACCATGATAATATGACCTAGGGTAACTAACAAAATTTTCACAAGTTTCTCTACCAAACATTGCCCACATATTTGATCATTATTTGACCAATATTTTGGGTGGGAGTTTGACTAGAGATTTGATAGAAATGGAAGCAAAAATTAACCATGAGTTTGACCCGGATCTTGATAGAGAGTTCCTCGATACTTGTGCACGTTCAAGTGTTGCATCACATCTTTGGTAGTATGATGGAATTGCAGCAATGGAATGAACAATATGGTGAAGGAGGCACGAGGAAGAAGCTGACCCTTAGCTATTTCATGTGTTAGGCATCATTTGTATGTTAATAGAAGAAAGGAATCCTACAAGCCGCTGATTTATCCGTCTTGTACATGCCAAGCAAGAGGTTTTACCCACAAGGGCCATTCTTGTATTCCATGCGCCTTGTTTTGTGTTTTCTCTGCCTGGCTTCGAAAGATGCACGTAAAGAAATTTATTAGTGTCTATATCCATTATCTGTCCAGCCTTTTATATTTTGTAAGCGACAAATCGAGTTGTCTTTTGTAAGCAACCTCTTTTGCAATAATGTTAAGCCTTTCATTACAAGGCTGCTCAAGTCATTCTATATCCCAGACATGACTTGCAATTCATAAATATTTGTAGATTAAATGATATCAAGCATAAGCCATTTGAGGGTGCAGGCCAGACTTGCTCTGTTACTCAAGCAACAAAATGCTATGTGCTTTCTGAACAACAGGACTTCTGAGGCGAGACCTCCTATTCTGCCACCTCTTCTTCTTGTTGATAACCTTTTGTTCCTGAATAGTGATCTCATAGTGTCATATTTTAAGCACGTGAAAACCTTATTAATGTATTCAGATAACCTTATGCTTCTTAGATAATCATCTTACAGTTACTGAAATGAACTAGAATGTTGACTAAAAAAAGAACATTACTAGTAGCCTATCTGTAGACTTCTTGACAATAGCTATGAGATTCCATTCTAGCTCTTGCATATATAACTAAGTTGAGTGTGGTAATCGTCAAGGCATTGAAGGGCTAATTGGAGCAGTAAACAACCTTGCAAATGCGATTCAAAGCCTAGTTTCACAGAGGAATAGAGCTGCAACAAACTGATGCGAAATGGGCAAGCTACATGATTTTTTAATCTTCTTATTACCTTGTCAATGAGTAAAGATCAATTGTAACCTACATTTCCTTTAATTTGGGAAATCCACACGATTTGTTCGGTGCCCATTGAATTCGACTTATCTGAGCCAAAGACACCCCGACGTTGACACCAGGAATGAATGCCCATTGAATAAAAACAATTAAGATAATATCCATGACAAGAGTAACTACACTTTTAGTTACTGATATCCTTTCTTTATTTCACTGTGACTGCAATTTTGGAGGCGAATGGCAGGATTTGCTAAATCCGGCACAAAGGCGATGGTAGGACAGCCGGCGATGGAAATGCCTTCATCTTCTTGCAAGTCGGCACGGTGCCGTGTATTCCAATTTTAGGGCATTGAATTATGTATGAGTGCAAAATGGTTAAAGGCATTCTGTTATCAAGGCTAAGGTGTAGATCCCCACTGCCACCAATGGATCTTCATCCCCTTTGCTATCTTTAGATTCACCCAACACTGTTTTTTGCAAAATCTGGATCACGTAAATGGTTGTCGGTATCATAGTTGTAGCCCAGTCCATTTTTCCCTTTTCCCCTTTCTATAAAGCTTCAAAATGTTTCCCTACACCTACAATTTGTAAGGCTATCATCTTCTAAGAAATCAGATGTCTTCAGATTTAAGAACATATAAGGTAAATTTTGTGTTTAATATATAACTCTGTTTTTCTTACTTTTTTATTTTCACTTTTTGCATGTGACGAATGATATACATTTTCTTTTATAAAGTTTGAGCAAGAACTGAAGATCTAAATATAATGTCTAGGAGTCCAATCCTACATGGTTAAAGTTCTGCACGCACATTTACGTAGCCATATGACGCTGCAAATTCAAATTGAAGATATGCCAATGAGTATGCTTTTCCATTCTCTGTGAGCATGGGTCACTGCTGCTTTCTAGGTATTGAATGACATCAATATATTTTAGAATCAAAAACCTCAACATTATGATCATATTTCAACAGTGACCCATGCTTTTGGTTTTGGCCTTGGCTTTGATTGTAAATTTATCTTGACTCTTGAATCTAGTGGGAATTTATGAAAACCGCAAAGAATTTTCAAGGACTTATTGCAAAGAAAATATTCACGTAATTTTCACAGAAGTTTTAGAAATGATGAGGTAACTAGTTGATTGCAATCATTCCAATTCTATGCAGATATTAAATTACAAACTCTAGATACATGCATCTTTACATTTGAGCCTTTTCGCATGTCAAATTCATGCAATATGTTGGATCTAGAAACTAGAAGATGTAAAGCAACAGATTGACCCATAGTTTGACCAAGTGTTGATGGAAAGTGTGTAAATTTCACTTGAATTTAAAACCTTTATGCTACAATCCTCTGCAAAATCTCGATCACAATAAACACTCGATTTTAACACTTCTCATAGTACAAGCACTTGTAGTATATATATAATATATGTACCAGTACCAGATATATAACATACAACTGCGCCCTGTGCACCCCTGCTAGTGGAGGATTGCATTATTAAAACAATTGATGCAATTTGTTGATGGTTCTCAACCATCGACTGAATGGCAATAATAATAGATTAGCTAACGTCTTTAATAGTTTCATGGCCTATCAATAACAATCATATTTACAATATCATGGCACATCTTCTAGTTGTTCCTTTGGTTCCTTTGGTGAAACCTACATACGTAAACATGGGTAAAAGCTTGCAAGTCCAATGCGTTTGGAGGATTGTGAAATGCAATTTTAGCATTGAGGAGGGGTAGAAAACGGCAGAATGCTATTTCTTAGATTGGGTTTACTTTCAATGATAGCTATGCATGGGTAGATCATGGCAAATACTTAGCAAACATTGACAAATGTTACTTGCATATATGTTATGCAATCTTGGTTCGCAATATTGAAAAATAGTTCTCGAAATATTAATAAGTGTTACGCATTAAATATTGGGCAATTACTTGTTGTAAAAAATATAATGTCAAAAAAAATGTTCTACAAATATTAGCCAACGTATGCAAAAAAATGAAATGAATATATAAATGTTGGGCATATGATGGATATATGTTGGACAAAATTTTAAAAACGATATTTCTTTTATATTGGCTATGTAGTTATTTACTGGTTATGTAGTTATGTACTTGACTACATAGAATGTAGGCCAGACCAAGAGAAAATTGATACAGGCATGTCTCATCACATAATATTTTGACAGATTAATGCGCACAATGGAGACAACAAACGCCCCTTCTTCTTCTAATGTGTACTCTTGGAGTAACAAGAGGGCAGGGAATGATAGGGTGGTACTGTGGTTGTCAAACTGTTCCCAAGCCACTTCACCCTCCGGCCATGGAGGGCAACCCTCCGTGCACAGCACCTTGTTTTTTTTTTGTTCTAGAAATCAAGTGACCCTTCAACATCTAAGCAAATTATGTGGTCCAAGTCCATATGGGGTGCCCTAACTTATTTTTGAAACAATTCATCAGAAAGGACAACATGTTATAAAATATAACTGCTGGATCAAAAGTAAAAGGACAACATGTTATCAAACAAAATTGTTGGACCAAAAGTAAAAGCTAAATCATTAACATGTTGGGACAGGGACAATACTTGCCTACCCCATTCCAGATAATGACGCCATAGATATAACCAGAAAATACATTAAGGACATTAAGGGCGACAATTACTATTGCCATTTGAGGATATCTATTCATGGGGTCATCAACAATAGGTTGCAATAGATGAGATTTATACTCTGAAGTCACAAAATTGACCATAAGTTGTAGATCCCTAGTCTTTGCACATCAATAAAAACAGACTATTAGTTAAGCTCATAGAACTTAAATTATACTTCGACTTCAATCACAATATGAAAATACAATGATGCATTACATTCCACTTCTGATCATAAGATGACTTAAAAAACCCTGATGCAAACTTATTCAGATTATTTTCCCAAAACGTGTGGAAACGATCGAGTATCAGAGGATAGGAAAATAATTTTGTATAAAATCTTCATCAACTACAAAATGCTCTAGGCTGGTAAAGTCCAGCCTCATGGCATCTCAACAAGCTAAAGATGTTTGCAAGAAATTCAACTTCAAACAAATGCAAATTCAAAAGACAACGGAGTTTTAACAGCAAGAAGATCTCCATTTGGATTTCAAGCTTGGCAACCACATGCTATCATCATGAATGATCTTATACTGTACCCCCATTAACAACCTGGGGAGGTTTCCATGCCTGCTAACCTGGGGAGGTTTCAGTGGTGCTAACTTGGGGAGGTTTCCATGATCCTAAAAGTATATTATTAGCTTTTGATATTTTTTGATCTATGACAGCATGTATTCATAATGAACCCAAATTTAATGTCTACGGTCGGATCTAATTCCATCTTTTTCGTATGTCTTTTCCAGTTTGGTTCTGTTTCGTTTTCCAGCCAAACAGGCAATTCCTGAAGCAGAGTGAGTTTTTTGAGGATCTGTGAGAGGATCATAGTTTCTTGGCAGATTTGGTCATGGTTTGTTGGCAGATTTGGGCGATAGGAGAGCACCATATACCAGATGAATTACAGGAAGAAGGGAATCGCGACTCAGTGCTTTTCGAAGGGAATTTGCTGAGTCTTTTTAAAGTGGCCATTCTCAAGACGAATGGTCAGGTCTTGCATGTGGATTCAACCATCATAGCCTTTTTCATTTCCAAACCAATAAACAAATTCGCAAGTCAAGAACTTTTTTTAGTTTCCAGGTTTTTTTTTTTTATCCACACAGGTCAAAAGTTCTATTTGTTTGCTGCCGATTTGGCGGTTTGCCGCCGCCCAGTTCACAACCTAAAAGTTTCTTATTAAATGATATGCCAATTTATGGAAGCGACGGCCATACATAATTGCTTATCTTCATTTTTTTATTTAGATTACTAGGACCGCACCATTAAAATAAGAGATTGATATATTTGGAGCTCTGTTATGTTTAATTTGGAACTCGATACATGTACTAAAGAAAATCCCGACTCTTAAATCACTCATGGAATCATACTGTAATTAATTTTCGCAACCACCGGGATGACGTAAAAATTCATCTTATCTTATCTTATCTTATTAAGACGCACGAGGATCGAGGTGCACGAAGTTCTTCTTTTTTACTTTTTATGAAAACCTCCCCACCTTTCCGTGGAAACCTCCCCTGTTTTCTTAATTGGAAACCTCCCCAAGTCATGTCGAGAAAGTTTGCTTTGTTTATTATTTAGTGGATGGAGCTAAGATTTGGTCGATTGATAGGTGGTGAGATGGTGATTGGAGTTGCATTTCTTGGTGTTCGATGCTCATGAAGTAGAAAAAATGAGGACATTCCATGAAGCCCACACAGTGTTGGGTGGTGCTATGCAGTCGACTGCAACTGCAATGTCAATGGGTGGTTGCAGTTGCTTCACCAAGTGAAATTCAATTTTATGATTGCCATTATCACCAATATAAGGACCAGGTTTTTGATAAGAATAATAAACCTTTCCGGAAGAAACATCATTTTCTCTTTCAGAAATGTCTACAATCCAATAGTGCACCTGCCAAATTTTTTAGGGTTCGTCCAGCACCTATACCAGCATGTCAAATATAGATGATGTCGAATATAGAGCCGACTCTATGGGTATTGATGGAACAGACATAGCCAGAAGGGCGCCACCAGGGTTGGGCAGACATCAAAAATCTTAAACCTCTATGATCAAGTCCAGATTCTGCATGCACACTAAAAATCTTGCCCTTTCTTACCATCAAACACTACATATTTCCCAGGGCAGGCCCTGGATCGCTTAAATTCGCGGGAAAAACCAAGAGCCCAGAAGAGTTAAGCCTCAGGCACATCTGAAGCATCAAAACCCTGCATCTCCGACATGTTCCGGCGATGGCCACAACCCATCTGAGCTTTCTCGAAGATTAGAGCTAAGAAATCTGGATTCGGAGATGCCCAATTCCGCTCTAAATCTATGAAAATATTTAGATTGGATTGCAAAGTTAAGATTTCATTTGTGAGTTGGCGCCGGAGGAGGATGGCAGAAGAAAACTTGCCTTGCCAGTCTGGTCGCCATGCTTGGGAATATTTTTTGCTTTGCTCAAGGAACTGAGGGATTGTTTGCAGCAAGAAATCATACAGAGTATGGGAGATTCCAAGCTCCGATACAAATTGGCCGCTCACGATTAGAAGCTACGGAGTCTACATAGATTCCAAGTTCTCATACAGGCGATTCCTGCAAGGCAAGAAAGAAATAGGGCCATAGCCACCGTAGCCTCGCCATAAACGCATATATTATATATCATAAATGCCGCATTCTTCCCCTAAAATTTTAAAATTTTAGGGGAAGAACCATTGTCCTATACCACGTGTCAGCAGGAGGGCTTCTCAAATAAATATTTATCAAACAAATATTATCAAACAAAAATTGACACTCGATTAGATATGAGTGATAGTAAAGCTTTCCAATGAATTGCTTATCTTGAGGCCATTTATTAGGAGATTTTTACCCTCTTTTGTCTCCATGAGTTGATCCATGCTTCTCGTAAAAATTTAAGGTTATTGATCACAGGCATTGACAAAAATTATAAGCAATGTATTCACCCTTACATAAGAGATATTAAATGTGAAACGCATCAAAAATCAAAGTAGTGGAGTCTTTGATTAGAAGGCTATAGAAGAATAAATTTAATCACTAATATGGGTTAACTTTCTTAGGTTTTAATAACACCAAAGCCAACTTTCACTTCATTTTGAACTTGACAAATCAATGAGTGTTAATAATTTACAACTTCATCAGGCAACCAACAAATATTCCAAGGCCCATTTATTCATGTCTACTTTATGATGCATATCAACTTCAACTCTCTACATAGTGACCCCCAACGATTGTTTTTTCATGAATCAACATTAAATGTCTTGGAAGCTAGTCTTTAGGGGCCTTACTTCCTATTGATTTCACATAGGCATTGCATTATCAGACATTGCATGTTAATAGTGTTTCAACCCCTTATTTTTGGAACGAGAGGAATGGTCGCGGTGGCGCGATAAATTTCTTGTATCAATTATTCTTTTTCTACATATCAGTGCGACGTGTCAACTCATGCTTACAAAACAAAATTTTCATCTTTTTTTAACACTCACCTTAAAGAAAATTAGAAAAGCATTAGTGTCTCAATTTGGAATCATTAGAGGATGAAAAACAAGAACAACAAAAAAATGAGAGTTTATTGTATATGTTTACATAATAATAGAATAGAATAGAATAGAATAGAATAGAATATGATTTTATCGTCCACGGAGACCAACTGGCCTATGGGACCCAAGTACAAAGAGAGAGCAGCAGGCGTATTACTACCAGGATTAAAAAACCCCCGCCCCGAAGGGTTTTCGGGGGAAAAACCTTAGTAGCAATAAGGATGCTGACATACCGCACGATTATATACATAATCACAAGTACAACCGAGGTTAATGTCTGACGGGGGGCATAACCGAAGTCCCCGTATCCATTACCTCCCTGGAGGTACTGATCCCAACAAGCCTACGAGGCCGTGCTTAGTAGCTCATGCAAGGCCCGATGGGGCACAACTAACCGAAAGCATACCGAGCCCGATATGCTCGTGCACGGACGAAGGCACGGAGGGCATGACTTTCATCCTCAATGGCCTTGTTGACAAAGACCGGCGGACTCTGTCCTCACGCTGCGGCTCGAATCCATCTCCCCACCTCTCAATGCGGAGGTGGTGTGCACCTCGCGGCGAATGGAAGCAATCACCCCGCTTTTTCATGGGTAGATGGGTGTGCGTAGTGGTGTGGGCCCCTCGTGAGCATGGGATTAACTCCGTTGTCGATAATTTGCCACCTTGACATGTGACGGGGCCTCTGATCCCAAAGCTTGGCCATGAAGCAAGCATCCAAATCTTGCTTCAAGGCAGCGTTCCTTTGGCGTATGCACCGTCCACATCCGTGCTCGCACATTCCATAGCGAACCACTGGGCTTGCTTGTCTTTCCAAAGCCGGGCTTTGAGTCGCTGCGGGCCCATCGCCACTGCCAAAGCAAGGTTGGGCAGCCGGGCTTCATCCATAGCCACCACCTTCTGGAAGTAAATAATGTGACGTTCAAACGGCAGCCTTCGTAATGGAAGGAAGCATGTCTCCTGGAGCAAGATCTGATATGGGACCGTGGATTTCACTCCCGATTAGGGCCAAGAAGGCCTTCTGTACCTGCTCTAGATCGTTCCAAGTGGTGAGGGATATCACTGGCCCCCACACTTCTGCCCCATAGAGGAGGACCGGTTCAACCAAGGCCCTGAACAAGTGTGCCTGGTGACCCCATGCATACAGCTCTGCCTTGTGACTATTGTTTTGCATTGCATACAGGGCTTTCCAGCCTGCAGTGACCCGTAACCTGATGGAGGCATGCATCCCAGTGTGTGGTAGAAGAAAAATATCAACTAGAAAAAGCAAATTATCATAATACCACATGCAACTTATTCAAAAGATTAAGACACAAAAAAAAGTCTTCAATATATATAAATTCCTATACAAAAAACCTAAAGACATTTACACAGTGCCTTCAGTGGAAAATCCTCCTAGAAGAACAAACGAAACTAGTATTGGCAACATCATTACTCCAGTCTAAGGGGTAGCGGGATGAGGTTATAGTTTCTGGTAGATGTCGTGATTGATATTTAGGAAAGTGAAGGAATCCTGGTTGCAGTTGCTTCACCAAGTGAAATTCAATTTTATGATTGCCATTATCACCAGTATAGGGACCAGGTTTTTGATAAGAATAATAAACCTTTCCAGAAGAAATATCATTCGCTCCTTCAGGAATGTCTACAATCCAATAATGCACATAGATATCTTTGTGCTCGAAATGATGAGGTTGATGCCTGGGCGGCACAAGAGGATGAGGATGGGGATGAGGACGAGGATGGGGATGAGATTTGGGATGAGGAGGAGGAGGGTGAGGATGAGATTTGGAATGTTTGGGGTGAGGATGAGGACGAGGATGAGCAAGGGGACGTTGGGATGTTTGGGGTAAGTATGAGGATGAGAAAAAGGTTTGGGTTGAGAATGAGGATGAGGTATGGAGTGGTGAGGAGGATGAGGTTGAGCATTGGTGATGGAGATGGCATTTCTATCAATGGCAATCAATGAGTAGAAGTTATTAGAAGGTACTTCCCAAGTTACAAATGATTCTAGTGCTGAAGCTACAAACGATTCTCGTGCCGGTGCTGGAGCTGGAGCTGGAGCTAGAGCTAGAGCTGGAGCTAGAGTTGGGGATGTTGAGTTAACTATGGGCGTTTGTGTTGTTGGGGTTGAGGTATTATCCTTACCCCAATCGATCGTAATGATTGGAGGATGAGCAATTTCGGCGAGAGGAACAAACTCCATATCTTTTACCACCTCATTGTGAGTATATGGAAACCTTAATTTCAAGGAAACTGGATGTGCTCCTGCTTGCAAAACCATCATCGTCGTCATCATCGTCAAGCAGAAGGCTACAAGCATCTTCATTATTGCTTTGCTAGGCTACTTCTCTACAAACAACATTCTATTACATCAACTTTTATAGCCAGTTTTATGCCGATTATGGAAGGTTCTGTTTTGGGCCATTCCATGTAAAGGTTTTTTGCCCCTATTATGCTTCCGGCCATTGAAGGAAATGAACTTTTTAGGGTTTTGTCTTGAGCTCAATACGTTCCCTTCGGGCTTAAGCTTCAGCTCTGGAGCTCGATTCGAATGTAAGTTCAATTCAAAATGTTCAAACGATTAGGCGATGGATTTATGAGCCCAAAACATGATTCAGAATGAGACATCGAAAGCAATCGGGGCCTGTTTTTGCAGCAGCAATATCTTGTATCTTGGAAGGCTACTGGTTAATATTGTATGTTAATCAGCATTTTTTGAGGAATTGTTCTCAGGAATGCTCTGTTGTGAATGAATCTTCTTCTTGAATGCACTATTTTGGAAACTTCTTTCGATTATAAGCGATTCTTGTGAGATAGAGTTAGTCTGTTGTGATAAAAACGAAGGTGCGGCCACCATGTCTAGGAGGAACTCTTTTTTGGAAGAGTCTTCAAAAGCTCTGGCGCTTATGCATGAGAACTTCGTTTCGGATCTTTAGTTTCTTGCGCATATGGTAAGTCTTAGGGACCACAATCTTTTTGTAGAAGCGATATTCAAAATATGCAGCATTTTTTGTTTTGAGGTTTCGTTGTGATTTTCTTAAAATCTGAGGCTTCATTTTCTGCAGATGATGGATCAAGCATGTATCGGAAGGTTTTGTCTTGCAAATTGACAGATTGGGACGCCTTCATCTACCAGCTCTGGTTTGTAGGCCATGGGCTTGTTTTTCACGTTAGAAGGGCCTTACGGCAAAGAACCTCATCGCCCGACCCAGTTGAAGAAGGGAGAAACCTAATGGCGCTCTTTTTGTTGTCCCCAAAATCACCAAGGTTAGATTCTTAAGCTGAAAGTGGTGTTTCTAGCCCGATTTTTTATGATTTTATGTTTATCTCTTTGCAGCTTCTTTTCTGAGGGTTAAGCATGATTTTTCATCTAACTTGGAAGAATAGGCTTTGAATATTTGCTTTCTCTGGCGGGATTTTTGATGATGTTTTTGGTAGAGGATTTTTCAGATGGACCGAGCTTCTATTCTTGGTGATGCCATTGAGTTGTCTTTACAAAGGATTATTGATCTTCATAATGGTTCTTTTTATCACTCTGTTATGTCCAGATAGTTTCTAGAGTTAACAAAACAAACGGGGTTTCAGCTAGTGAAGATGCATCATTGCATGGATGCAAGCTGAAAATTTGCCAAGCAGAGACTTGTAGGGGAAAATCCCCTTCTTATCCAAGTCTCTCTCTTCTCTTGAATTGTTATTTGATTAGTTGTTCTCATGTTTGAACTGGTTCAGCGGAATCTCCCCAAAAAAGCGACCTAGATTCAACACAGAATAAACCACAGGAATCGTCCATAATTGTATCAGACGTTCTTGAACAACTTAAAGGCTCTAGTGTGCAATAGGTAAGCCTGTAACACTCTAAAATATCTATATTTTGATCCTTTTTAAGTGCATATTCTAACTCTTAAACCAAACTGCAGGCAATACAATACAAGACAAAGAACTTTATCCTAGACTAGTATGACCTCTTCATGCCCTATATATCAAGGATCAATCAAAGAAACACAAGAATATGCTTCGAGGACCATATTCTTTCACTAAAACCATTTGCTATTGAGTTGGAGTTACCACCACAAGGGATAACAAAGAAGAAGATTAACATGGTGTTTGTTCCTCCTGAAGATGGAAAGAGAGGCTGGTAATGGGAACTAATTAAGGCCTCCACCAATGATGCTGGAGATCATTCAGCAACAGTCATTATGTTTAAGGTTGGTCTTGTAAATACACTAAAAATGAATTGTTGAGCAATTTCCTAAATTTTGTTTCCATTCCAACTTTACAAGTATCTCTCATCCTAGCTTTCAAACCACACAACTTGTAAAAAGCTTGAAGACATGATTTTGTGAAGTAGTCAAGATTTTGAGAGCATGGTTGAATAGCATTTGTTTTTTTTATCATGTACAATATGCAAGCAATTATTAGGGCAAAAAAAATAGGATCTACGGGGGCAACCAAGATGTGGAAATGTAGTTGCCATTAATAAACCACTAGAATAGTGCCCAGACCACTAGAATAGTGCCCAGCGTTGCTGGGCATTAGTTAGGTGTCAAAATTGAGAAGAGAGTAAAGTAATAACCTTGCAATTAAATTTTCATTTTTGACATCTTCAAAATTACCTCTTGAGGGCATCACAACGAAAAAGGTGCTCATATCCCCTGGGAAATCCCCCATTGAGGAACTGGGGGACTTAAGAACAACGGGTTATTTACTTTGCAATGGGGAATTCTTTAAAAAAAGGGCTATATTGTACCGGGGAACATTAGTAGAAACATGGGATTCTTGAAAAAAAGGGGTATATTCTAATGGGGGGACTTAGTAGAAATAGGGAATCGCCAATGCACATCGGGGTATTTTCATGAAAGAGGGATTTGGTCAAAAGGGAATTTGCGAATGTGTTGGGGTATTTTCAAGAAAAGGGGACTGATTCAAAAGGGGAATTTGCAAATGAATTAGGGTATTTTTACAAATGAGGACTGGTTCAAAAGGGAATTTGTGAATTGGGGTATTTTTAGATAAAAGGGGAATTACCGAAAAAAACAGCTGATAAACCCTATCTTCAAAGAGGTCTCATCCAAAGAAAGAATCCATGCTTGTGTGAGTGGCTCCTTGCCATGCAGGGAGAAGCACATTGCAGTGTAATAGCTCTTGAGTTGTCCTTCACACTCATGGACAACTATTGATGTTATGTTGCACTTGAAGTCCTCTGTTGACACATAATCTCCTTCTTTGTAAATAGTACCCTTGTAAAGTACTTTGTTGAACTTGAAAGCCTTCCTTTGCATGAGGGTTCTGTTATGCAAACCATTTTTCCATGTCTAGCTAATGGTGTAGATATACGCCCAAGAGTTGTCCCCTGGTTTGCTACACCATTTGCTAGATATACATAAAAGTAAAGATACTTTTATTGAAATTATGGGCTATTTACACTAAAATTGCAACCCATAATCCTTCCCAAGATTTTTTTAGAAGTGGCGCCCGCGATTCATTGCAAAGAAGGAGCAAAAAAAGAGCATCACTACGAGTCCATGATTCATTGCAAAGGAGCAAAACAGAGCATCACTACGATTTGTTGGACGCCGCCCGGCTTTGTGTTTAGAAATAAAGGATTAGTAGAAGGTTTGCAAGCTAAAACACAGAGGAAACCATTTTTTCCCACAGATTCATCAAGCAAGCATGTTAAAACCTTTCCAAGCTGGAATATGGAGTTCTGGCAAAGCAAACCAGGGTATTTCATTTCGCAGAAGCTTGGTTGCCGAATCAGGGTAATACATTTCGCAGAAGCTTGGTTCTACATCTGCCGATCTGATCTCGCAACAAGGCCACATGCAACAAGCCTCCCGCCATGGCCATGAGAAAACCTGGAAAATATAAAGAAGCTATACTCTGAAAGAATCTGTCATAAAAGCTCCGGCTATAGCCTGGATCAAAGCCCATATCACACGAACATCCAGGAAGAAACTGGATCACAACCTACCACCGCCATCGCTTGCAGATAATTTCAATAAAAGTATCTTTACATTTTAGAAAAATTGTTTATAGATTTTTACGGGCGCCGCCAGTTTCGGTAAGGGACTTCGCCTCCTCCATTTGCTCACACGCCCTAAGCGGCCTCCGCCGCCGCTCGCCAAGACGCTCGCCTCCGCCGCCACAGCCGCCTTTGGCCGGGCGGGCGCCACCGTATTTACCCCAATAAAACCTATAAACGATTTTTCTATAATACAAAAAAAAAAAATTCTTAAAGGAGGCTAAAAATTCTTAAATTCATATGACTTTAAAATTTCAAAGGAAAAAGGGTGGGGGCGGGGGAGACCTCTCATGATATGCGATGAAGCAAAATAATTTTTTAATATTTGATGTCAGCGGATGCATTGATCAGAGCTGCAGATCTCCTCCCATACCCCTGGAGTGCATGTTGCATGCCATTTCAACTCTGCATTTCAAGGGTTTTCTATAAAATTTGAAAATAGAGTTTCCAGCTATGGCGATCTTATCAGCTTGGCGATGCTGCACCATACATATTTTCGGCTAGAAAGGGTAAGCCGCTTGCACTGTAAGCCAAGTTTTTCACTTTGTATCCATTTCTTTTATCGGTTCAACTGCAGATGAATAGCCTTGCATCTGTGCGTGGCTTGGTTGGTGTGGCTGATTTGGAAGCGGCGGCGGTTGTGGATCTTTCAGGGGATTCAGCAGCCTGCAGCCTCTCTGATTCCTCGACTCAGGTACAAGCTATTTCAAAGCTTTCTGGTGTTCACGGGATTAGTAGAGCGGAAGTTTTCCATTTGGCGGGACTTCTTGGGTGTTGTAGATGGTGATGGTCGGTTTGTACAGCAGTAGAGTTGCAGTTTTTCTGTGAGTTTGTTGTGGAGTGTCGAGGTATCGCTGTCTCTTTGGGGCAGTTCTCCTTCCTCCTCACTTGCTTTGTAACATTACCATTCTTTTAATATATTGATCACACAGTTCTTCAAAAAAAAAAAAAAAAAAATAGCCTCAAGGAGATTTTGGCGATGGGAGCTGGACCATACAAATATCCGGCCACAAAGATATGTCGCTAGAGCCTTAAAACCACCCTTATATTTTATTACGATTTCTTTGATCTTATTCAACTGCCGATGAATTGCCCCATATAAGCTTATTGATGCGGCAATGGCGATTAAAATATGCAAGGAGTTGAAGATATTGTCCTTAAGGGACTCATTGCTTTCACCAACTCTGGCTTGCACTAACTCCTTAATTTTTAATCTCCTGTTCACAGAAATTCAAGACCCTGATAGTTTCTTATAAGAAGCCATGTAAAATGGCAAAAGGAAAAGGTCAATTTGAGGGCTTGATGTTATGGCCGATTCTAGGCCTTGATATATGAGCAACTAGAAATTCATCATTAGTGACTTGAGGTCCCTATTCCCAAATATGAAGACTGAACCTATAGTGGTTGCAATAGACAAGATGGAACCGGTGCTTGTCTAGACTGGCCCTGACGATGACAAATCTTCCGGGTATGCTACCTAGCTATTTGTCACAATCACTTTGTATAGTTTCCTACTTTGTCATGCTTTTGAAGATGGAAGGGTGGCATTTTGCTTCATTTTGTAGGATGCAGTCAAATACAACTGCAAAAAGTACTGACTGCTCACTGACCAGGTAACTTTCTTGCAACAATTAACGATTTGACCTGTTTAACAAAAACAGAATACTTACAATTATTTCATAGTGTCCATATGCTTATGGGTGATGGGAAAGTAAACATACCACAATTTGTAACACAAGGAGATCTCACAGACTAGAAATAGATCCAAACCATAAAGTATCACTGCCTGCTTCACATGCACCTGTGTTGAGAATGATGTATGGATGCCTAAATGATTTGTATCCTATTATTTGCAGACTGTGGAAGAGGTTGGACGTACCTAATAACTGTAACTGTGGAGCATATATTTCTATGCATCGAGGATGCAGGTATATATTTTTTGAAGTTAATTTTATAAACGACAAATACACTCATTTGCTTGCTAACAGGTCTATGGATAGAGCTTCTTGTGTAGTCACTGCTCTATACGCGGGTGAAACTTTGTAAATTATTCACTGCAACACTCTTGTATCACTGCAACGCTCTTGTACTATCTTTTGAATTGTCTCACATATTATGCTTATATATTTGCAGGCAAGTAACCCCGACGGTAATTGCATGAAGACTACGGTCCAAATATGCCTAGGCTCCTTGTTCTTACGGCAAGTCTTGAGGGTTGTTTTGCTTTGAACAATTGAAGGCGTGAGTTTATGTGGACCTTTGGGATTTATGTTCAATATGTGATGCATGAAATGGAAGCAAGGTCCTGGTGCAGACGACCAGCGGGCATCTATGAAGTACAAAAAGTGAAAGTGTTTTGGTTTCATCCATAACCAAAGAATAGTGATTCACATATTGAATTGAAGGTCTCATCTGCAAGGGAGTATGGGAGTATGGCCCTCAAGTAATAATCTATTTTGGAGAGCAGAAAATTATTTGGCTTTTGTACTTCACGTGACAACCAAAGATCAAAGGCTGGATGATAGCGGGGAGCCACGAATAATAGGTTAGAATTTATAGTTTTAAGAAACGTAATATCTGAATATGGCTAATGACAAATTTAAAAACAGGCATGCACCCAAATAGGTAAAGATCAAATACCAATATCAAAAGGTTCATTCCAGCATTGCAGAAATATGTTAGTGTAGAAATATTGCAGAGATATGCTAGCGCATTAGTTGCCTAGGGTGCAACAGAAAAGTTTCTCACTAATGGTTTGAAGCATGAATGGGAAATTATAGTTCCTTGCGCTGCCTTTTACACAAAACGATGAAAGTACTACTCTGAATCTAATTATATTTTTGAATATTAGACTCTTTTGAGAAAAAAGGAAATATTTGATAATCTTCAAGCGGCTGCTAAGATTTATTAGCCAATAAATGCAGTTGTAACCGATATAATCTTGAAATCTGAACTATTTGTTACTCTTGTTTTTGAAATAATAAGAAATCTATCAATTTGTTACTGATCACTTATCAATTTGTTTTTGAAAATAATGAGTATTATTTTACAAATAATAGCAGAGTATTATCTTACAAATGATAATAGGGTATTATTTGAAACATGGAATTATCTTACAAATGACAACAGGGTATCTTATTGAAACAGGGTATTATATGAACTAGGGTATTATCTTACAAATAAGGTATGATTGAAAGAGGGTATTATTTGAAACGGGGTATTATCTTATAAATGAGAACAGGATATAAATTTACAATTATTGAATGGGGGATTGTGATACCAAAGAAGGGTATTGTCTTACAAATGAGGAAAAGGGGGATTGTGGCCAAATACCCCGATTCTAGAAATTCATTTTATCCTCCATTGTTCTATAGAAAAAGAGGATCATATAGGCACTGTTGGGGGGTATTTTCTGGGGTATAGGAGCATCTTTTTTGTTGTGCATTAGTTAGGTGTCAGAATTAAGAAGAGAGTAACGCAATAACTCTACAATTAAGTTTCATTTTGGACATCTTCAAAATTACACATTGAAGAGGTAGTACATGGCTACTCATAAGAGATCAAGTGTTTTGCTTTTGGTGGGTATATGATGAGTTAAGAAGCAATTTCATCTAGTAGGATATCTTTATAGATAACATTTGGAGTGAATCTCCTTTTGCTTTTTACTAGTGCTCCTTGTCTTGGGGTGTCTTGCATATAGACTTACACTCCATGTTATGTGATGCACCTTGAGAATGCAACATAGAGCTAGCCATGCGGGAAGAATGGCATTTGATAGATAGTTACCAATGGAGGTCTTGGACTGGCCTTGTGACTTGTTTATAGTCATCGAGAATGCGAGTCGTATGCGAAACTGCCTTAGTTTAAAGGGGAGGATGTTATCGTCTATATATCAAATAGTTTATTATTGATCAGGCTATTCTGATGAATTCTAAAGAGAACGCTCTTTTTTATCTGTTTTGAAGTTTTGATCACGATTAAATGCTTCTTGTTCGTTTTGATATTTTAAAGTCTCACTACCAAATATAAGCATTTCCATTCGTTAAAATTTTCTATTTTAAAATTTATATGGGCCATTGGGATTTGTGTCACCACTCCACACATATAAAACCTGGACTTAAAGATGCAATGCATTACTACTTAAGATCAGAAGGATTTAATCATTAATGGAGTATGGCAAGAAGAAGTCGCATCAGCAAATATTGAGTCCCAAAGTCCTTTGCATAAGCAGTCTGTGATTGTCTGATCCGAATAAACAGCTTGTGATTGCCCGAACTCTAGAAGCACATATTCATATTTTCCAGTAACATCTTTCACAGTGATTGAGATTACATTGTTTACAGCGATTGCTTATATATTCCTTTTGTATGATGGTATTTTATATAATACAATAATCATAATAAATAGTCAAAACATGTCTATGGGATTAGAATGCCTAAATATTTCTTTTATACTCTATTCTATTCTATTCTATTCTACACAACGCAATAATCATAATAAATAGTAAAAACATGTCTATGGGATGAGAATGAGAATGCTGCTGAAAATACTCAAATTCTTTTTTTCTTTTTTTTTTGGTTCTAGAAATCAAGTGACCCTTCAACATCTAAGCAAATTATGTGGTCCAAGTCCATATGGAGGCTTGATAGTATATGGGTGCCCTAACTTATTTTTGAAACAATTCATCAGAAAGGGCAACATGTTATAAAATATAACTGCTGGATCAAAAGTAAAAGGACAACATGTTATCAAACAAAATTGTTGGACCAAAAGTAAAAGCTAAATCATTAACATGTTGGGACAGGGACAATACTTGCCTACCCCATTCCAGATAATGACGCCATAGATATAACCAGAAAATACATTAAGGACATTAAGGGCGACAATTACTATTGCCATTTGAGGATATCTATTCATGGGGTCATCAACAATAGGTTGCAATAGTTGAGATTTATACTCTGAAGTCACAAAATTGACCATAAGTTGTAGATCCCTAGTCTTTGCACATCAATAAAAACAGACTATTAGTTAAGCTCATAGAACTTAAATTATACTTCGACTTCAATCACAATATGAAAATGAAAAAACCCTGATGCAAACTTATTCAGATTATTTTCCCAAAACGTGTGGAAACGATCGAGTATCAGAGGATAGGAAAATAATTTTGTATAAAATCTTCATCAACTACAAAATGCTCTAGGCTGGTAAAGTCCAGCCTCATGGCATCTCAACAAGCTAAAGATGTTTGCAAGAAATTCAACTTCAAACAAATGCAAATTCAAAAGACAACGTAGTTTTAACAGCAAGAAGATTTCCATTTGGATTTCAAGCTTGGCAACCACATGCTATCATCATGAATCCATTAACAACCTGGGGAGGTTTCCATGCCTGCTAACCTGGGGAGGTTTCTGTGGTGCTAACTTGGGGAGGTTTCCATGATCCTAAAAGTATATTATTAGCTTTTGATATTTTTTGATCTATGACAGCATGTATTCATAATGAACCCAAATTTAATGTCTACGGTCGGATCTAATTCCATCTTTTTCGTATGTCTTTTCCAGTTTGGTTCTGTTTTCCAAACCAAACAGGGCAATTCTCAAGCAGAGTGAGTTTTTGAGGATCTGTGAGAGGATCACAGTTTCTTGGCAGATTTGGTCATGGTTTGTTGGCAGATTTGGGCGATAGGAGAGCACCATATACCAGATGAATTACAGGAAGAAGGGAATCGCGACTCAGTGCTTTTCGAAGGGAATTTGCTGAGTCTTTTTAAAGTGGCCATTATCAAGACGAATGGTCAGGTCTTGCATGTGGATTCAACCATCATAGCCTTTTTCATTTCCAAACCAATAAACAAATTCGCAAGTCAAGAACTTTTTTTAGTTTCCAGGTTTTTTTTTTTTATCCACACAGGTCAAAAGTTCTATTTTGTTTGCTGCTGATTTGGCGGTTTGCCGCCGCCCAGTTCACAACCTAAAAGTTTCTTATTAAATGATATGCCAATTTATGGAAGCGACAGCCATACATAATTGCTTATCTTCATTTTTTTATTTAGATTACTAGGACCGCACCATTAAAATAAGAGATTGATATATTTGGAGCTCTGTTATGTTTAATTTGGAACTCGATACATGTACTAAAGAAAATCCCGACTCTTAAATCACTCATGGAATCATACTGTAATTAATTTTCGCAACTACCGGGATGATGCCTCTTCATTAAGACGCACGAGGATCGAGGTGCACGAAGGGCTTCTTTTTTACTTTTTTATGAAAACCTCCCCACCTTTCCGTGGAAACCTCCCCTGTTTTCTTAATTGGAAACCTCCCCAAGTCATGTCGAGAAAGTTTGCTTTGTTTATTATTTAGTGGATGGAGCTAAGATTTGGTCGGTTGATAGGTGGTGAGATGGTGATTGGAGTTGCATTTCTTGGTGTTCGATGCTCATGAAGTAGAAAAAATGAGGACATTCCATGAAGCCCACACAGTGTTGGGTGGTGCTATGCAGTCGACTGCAACTGCAATGTCAATGGGTGGTTGCAGTTGCTTCACCAAGTGAAATTCAATTTTATGATTGCCATTATCACCAATATAAGGACCAGGTTTTTGATAAGAATAATAAACCTTTCCAGAAGAAACATCATTTTCTCTTTCAGGAATGTCTACAAACCAATAGTGCACCTGCCAAATTTTTTAGGGTTCGTCCAGCACCTATACCAGCATGTCAAATATAGATGATGTCGAATATAGAGCCGACTCTATGGGTATTGATGGAACGTACATAGCCGTAGGGGCCACCGTGGTTGGGCGGACATCAAAATCTTAAACCTCTATGATCAAGTCCAGATTCGCATGCACACTAAAAAATCTTGCCCTTTCTTACCATCAAACACTACATATTTCCCGGCGGCCCCGGATCGCTTAAATTCAAGGAAAAACCAAGAGCCCGGAAGAGAGTTAAGCCTCGTGGCACATCCCGCTTGCATCAAAACCTCGCATCTCCGACATGTTCCTACATGGCCACAACCCATCTGAGCTTTCTCGAAGATTAGAGCTAAGAAATCTGGATTCGGAGATGCCCAATTCCGCTCTGAATCTATGAAAATATTTAGATTGGATTATAAAAGTTAAGATTTCATTTGTGAGTGAAGAAAACTTGCCTTGCCAGTCTGGTCGCCATGCTTGGGAATATTTTTTGCTTTGCTCAAGGAACTGAGGGATTGTTTGCAGCAAGAAATCATACAGAGTATGGGAGATTCCAAGTTCGATACAAATTGGTCACTCACGATTAGAAGCTACGAGTCTACATAGATTCCAAGTTCTCATACAGCATTCCCATAAGGCAAGAAAGAAATAGGGCCATAGCCACCGTAGCCTCGCCATAAATGCATATATTATATATCATAAATGCCGCATTCTTCCCCTAAAATTTTAAAATTTTAGGGGAAGAACCATTGTCCTATACCACGTGTCTTCTCAAATAAATATTTATCAAACAAATATTATCAAACAAAAATTGACACTCGATTAGATATGAGTGATAGTAAAGCTTTCCAATGAATTGCTTATCTTGAGGCCATTTATTAGGAGATTTTTACCCTCTTTTGTCTCCATGAGTTGATCCATGCTTCTCGTAAAAATTTAAGGTTATTGATCACAGGCATTGACAAAAATTATAAGCAATGTATTCACCCTTACATAAGAGATATTAAATGTGAAACGCGTCAAAAATCAAAGTAGTGGAGTCTTTGATTAGAAGGCTATAGAAGAATAAATTTAATCACTAATATGGGTTAACTTTCTTAGGTTTTAATAACACCAAAGCCAACTTTCACTTCATTCTGAACTTGACAAATCAATGAGTGTTAATAATTTACAACTTCATCAGGCAACCAACAAATATTCCAAGGCCCATTTATTGATGTCTACTTTATGATGCATATCAACTTCAACTCTCTACATAGTGACCCCCAACGATTGTTTTTTCATGAATCAACATTAAATGTCTTGGAAGCTAGTCTTTAGGGGCCTTACTTCCTGTTGATTTCACATAGGCATTGCATTATCAGACATTGCATGTTAATAGTGTTTCAACCCCTTATTTTTGGAACGAGAGGAATGGTCGCGGTGGCGCGATAAATTTCTTGTATCAATTATTCTTTTTCTACATATAAGTGCGACGTGTCAACTCATGCTTACAAAACAAAATTTTCATCTTTTTTTAACACTCACCTTAAAGAAAATTAGAAAAGCATTAGTGTCTCAATTTGGAATCATTAGAGGATGAAAAACAAGAACAGCAAAAAAATGAGACTTTATTGTATATGTTTACATAATAATAGAAGAAAAATATCAACTAGAAAAAGCAAATTATCATAATACCATATGCAATTTTTCAAAAGATTAAGACACAAAAAAAAGTCTTCAATATATATAAATTCCTATACAAAAAACCTAAAGACATTTACACAATGCCTTCAGTGGAAAATCCTCCTAGAAGAACAAACGAAACTAGTATTGGCAGCATCATTACTCCAATCTAAGGGGTAGCGGGATGAGGTTATAGTTTCTGGTAGATGTCGTGATTGATATTTAGGAAAGTGAAGGAATCCTGGTTGCAGTTGCTTCACCAAGTGAAATTCAATTTTATGATTGCCATTATCACCAGTATAGGGACCAGGTTTTTGATAAGAATAATAAACCTTTCCAGAAGAAACATCATTCGCTCCTTCAGGAATGTCTACAATCCAATAATGCACATAGATATCTTTGTGCTCGAAATGATGAGGTTGATGCCTGGGCGGCACAAGAGGATGAGGATGGGGATGAGGACGAGGATGGGGATGAGATTTGGGATGAGGAGGAGGAGGATGAGGATGAGGATGAGATTTGGAATGTTTGGGGTGAGGATGAGGACGAGGATGAGCAAGGGGACGGGGTTGAGATTTGGGATGTTTGGGGTAAGTATGAGGATGAGAAAAAGGTTTGGGTTGAGAATGAGGATGAGGTATGGGGTGGTGAGGAGGATGAGGTTGAGCATTGGTGATGGAGATGGCATTTCTATCAATGGCAATCAATGAGTAGAAGTTATTAGAAGGTACTTCCCCAAGTTACAAATGATTCTAGTCTTTGAAGCTACAAACGATTCTCGTCTTTGGAGTCTTTGGAGCCGGAGCCGAGCTAGAGCTGGGGATGTTGAGTTAACTATGGGCGTTTGTGTTGTTGGGGTTGAGGTATTATCCTTACCCCAATCGATCGTAATGATTGGAGGATGAGCAATTTCGGCGAGAGGAACAAACTCCATATCTTTTACCACCTCATTGTGAGTATATGGAAACCTTAATTTCAAGGAAACTGGATGTGCTCCTGCTTGCAAAACCATCATTGTCGTCATCATCGTCAAGCATAAGGCTACAAGCATCTTCATTATTGCTTTGCTAGGCTACTTCATTCTATTACATCAACTTTTATAGCCAGTTTTATGCCGATTATGGAAGGTTCTGTTTTGGGCCATTCCATGTAAAGGTTTTTTTTTGCCCCTATTATGCTTCCAGGCCATTGAAGGAAATGAACTTTTTTAGGGTTTTGTCTTGAGCCCAATACGTTCCCTTCGGGCTTAAGCTTCAGCTCTGGAGCTCAGATTCTGAATGTAAGTTCAATTCAAAATGTTCCGACGATTGGGCGATGGATTTATGAGCCCAAAACATGATTCAGAATGAGACATGCGAGCAACGGGGCCTGTTTTTGCAGCAATATCTTGTATCTTGGAAGGCGCTGGTTAATATTGTATGTTAATCACTGTTTTTTGAGGAATTGTTCTCCGGGAATGCTCTGTTGTGAATGAATCTTCTTCTTGAATGCACTATTTTGGAAACTTCTTTCTGATTATAAGCAGTTGCGCAGATAGAGTTAGTCTGTTGTGATAAAACAGAAGGTGCAGCGGCCATGTCTAGGAGGAACTCTGTTTTGGAAGAGTCTTCAAAAGCTCTGGCGCTTGTCTGCATGAGAACTCGTTTCCAGATCTTTAGTTTCTTGCGCATATGGTAAGTCTTAGGGACCACAATCTTTTGTAGAAGCGATATTCAAAATATGCAGCATTTTTGTTTCGAGGTTTCGTTGTGATTTTCTTAAAATACAGGCTTCATTTTCTGCAGATGATGGATCAAGCATGTATCAGAAGGTTTTGTGCTGCAAATTGACAGATTGGGACGCCTTCATCTACCAGCTCTGGTTTGTAGGCCATGGGCTTTTTTTCACGTTAGAAGGGCCTTCTGGCAAAGAACCTCATCGCCGACCGTTGAAGAAGGGAGAAACCTAATGGCGGTTCTTTTTGTTTTCCCCAAAATCACCAAGGTTAGATTCTTAAGCTGAAAGTGGTGTTTCTAGCCCGATTTTTTATGATTTTATGCTGCATTCTGCAGCTGCATGATTTTACAGGGTTAAACATGATTTTTCATCTAACTTGGAAGAATAGGCTTTGAATATTTGCTTGTTCTCGCAGGATTTTTTATGATTTTGGTAGAGGATTTTTCAGATGGACAGAGCTTCTATTCTTGGTGATGCCATTGAGGTTCTGCAAAGGATTATTGATCTTCATAATGGTTCTTTTTATCACTCTGTTATGTCCAGATAGTTTCTAGAGTTAACAAAACAAACGGGGTTTCAGCTAGTGAAGATGCATCATTGCATGGATGCAAGCTGAAAATTTGCCAAGCAGAGACTTGTAGGGGAAAATCCCCTTCTTATCCAGTGTCTCAAGGTTATCTCTTCTACTGAAATTTGTTATTTGATTAGTTGTTCTCATGTTTGAACTGGTTCAGCAGGAATTTCCCCCAAAAAAGCAGCTTAGATTCAACACAGAATGAACCACAGGAATCGTCCATAACTGTATCAGACGTTCTTGAACAACTTAAAGGCTCTAGTGTGCAATAGCTAAGCCTGTAACACTCTAAAATATCTATATTTTGATCCTTTTTAAGTGCATATTCTAACTCTTAAACCAAACTGCAGGCAATACAATACAAGACAAAAGACTTTATCCTAGACTAGTGTGACCTCTTCATGCCCTATATATCAAGGATCAAAGAAATGCAAGAATATGCTTAGAGGGCCATATTCTTTCACTAAAACCATTTGCTATTGAGTTGGAGTTACCACCACAAGGGTTAACAAAGAAGGAGATTAACATGGTGTTTATTCCTCGTGAAGATGGAAAGAGAGGCGGTAATGGGAACTAATTAAGGCCCATGTTTCCACCAATGATGCTGGACATCATTCAGCTAACCTCCCAAGTGTAAGTGGATAAGATAAGAGATTAAAAACAGTCATTATGTCTAAGATTGGTCTTGTAAATACACTAAAAATGATTTTTTCGCAATTTTCTAAATTCCATTCCAACTCTACAGGTATCTCTCATCCTAGCTTTCAAAGGTATCTCTCATCCTAGCTTTCAAACCACACGACTTGTAAAAAGCTTGAAGGCAAATGAACACGACTTGTAAAAAGCTTGAAGGCAAATGATTTTGTATAGATTTTGAGAGCATGGTTGAATAGCATTTGTTTTTTATCATTAGGGCAAAAAAAAAAGGATCTAGAGGGGCAACCAAGATGTGGAAATGTAGTTGCCATTAGTAAACCACTAGAATAGTGCCCAGCGTTGCTGGCCATTAGTTAGATGTCAAAATTGAGAAGAGAGTAAAGTATTAGTTAGATGTCAAAATTGAGAAGAGAGTAAAGTAATAACTCTGCAATTAAATTTTCATTTTTGACATCTTCAAAATTATCTCTTGAGGGCATTAGTTAGGTGTCAGAATTGAGAAGAGAGTAAAGCAATAACTCTACAATTAAGTTTCATTTTGGACATCTTCAAAATCACGTATTGAAGAGATAGTACATGGCTACTCATAAGAGATCAAGTGTTTTGCTTTGGTGGGTATATGATGAGTTAAGAAGCAATTTCATCTAGTAGGATCTCTCTATAGACAACATTTGAAGTGATCCTTTGCTTTTTAGTAGTGCTCCTTGTCTTGAGGTGTCTTGCATATAGACTTACACTCCATGTTATGTGATTCACCTTGAGAATGCAACATAGAGTTCGCCATGCGGGAAGAATGGCATTTGATAGGTAGTTATCAATGGAGGACTTGGACTGGTCTTATGACTTGTTTATGGTCATCGAGAATGCCAGTCGTATGCGGAACTGCCTTAGTTTGAAGGGGAGGATGTTATCGTCTATATATCAAATAGTTTATTATTGATCAAGCTATTTTGATGAATTCTGAAGAGAAAGCTCTTTTTTATCTATTTTGAAGTTTTGATCACGATCAAATGCTTCTTGTTCGTTTTGATATTTTAAAGTCTCACTACCAAATATAAGCATTTCCATTCGTTAAAATTTTCTATTTTAAAATTTATATGGGCCATTGGGATTTGTGTCACCACTCCGCGCATATAAGAAAAACCTGGACTTAAAGATGCAATGCATTACTACTTAAGATCACAAGGATTTAATCATAAACTGGAGTATGACAAGAAGAAGTCACATCAGCAAATATTGAGTTGCAAAGTCCTTCGCATAAGCAGGAAAGCTAATTAGTTTGTGACGTCAAGAGTAACAAACCATCATCGCAGTGATTAGTTTCTGGTATTTAACATATGTTCATGTTCCTGAAGACACAAGACACAAATTGGATAATAGAGCAGAAGTTGGTTTTCTTGTAGGATACGATGAAGAATCTAAAGGGTACAGGATATTTATGCCAGGCACTAAGAAAATAGTAGTTAGTAGAGATGTCATCTTCGATGAAAGTAAATTCTATAAAGATAGACATGAAATAGAAAAGAAAAGTGATATTGTGTCTAATGTTGTTCATAATGGCCCTAGTAAAGGTGATATAATGACTAACATTGACTTGATGATGATGATGAAAAGGACTCTTATAAAACAGATGAAGCAGTTGGAGATATCAATGAAGCACAGTCAGAGTGTCGGCATCTACAGAAGAAATAAGGCTGCAAAAAAGGAAAACTGAGGCAGAAAATTTAAAAGATACAAGTATAGATTATAATCCAGAAATGTACGGCAGATATGGCACAGGAAGAACTAGACCTGCAGTAAAATTTTTGTCTTTGATGGTTGTGTTTGAACCTGATGTTCCCATATCTTTTGAAGCAGTTGTTATATCAGAAAAGGTATGAATGGTCAAAGGCAATGCAAGAAGAGATGGAGTCTTTCAAGGAGACCGATACATATGAATTGGTAAAATGCCCAGCAGGTAAGAATTTGGTTGGAAATAAATGGATTTATAGAATTAAAACAAATGTTGCTCAAGGCTTTTCGCAAAAGAAAGGAATGGATTACGAAGAAACATACTCTCCAATTGTTTTGACTAGCATAAGGCTTATTCAAGCTATAGCAAAATGCACTCAAACTTGATGTACATCATATGGATGTAAAAACTGCATTTTTAAATGTAAGTTTGCAGGAAGAAATATATATGAAACATGCTTCAGGATTTGAGAAAGGAGTTGACATAGTTTGGAGATTAAAACATGCAGTTTATGGTCTAAGACAAGCACCTAGAGAGTGGTATAGATGCATGGATAGGTACATACTTGAGAGAGCAAGGGTTTGAAAAACTTAAAAATCATGGGAATTTATATATGCTCAAAGATGATGATGAATTTTGCATAATTGCTTTATATGTTGATGACTGCATAATGGCTGCAAATAGTATAAAGTGCTTGAATAAATGCAAGGAACTGTTGAAGAGAAGATTTAAGATGACAGACCTTGGAGAATTGAGACAATTTTTGGGTATTGAGATGAATCAAGATAAGGAAAATAGAACACTTAAGCTCTGTCAAACAAGGAATACTGAAAATATGATAAAAAAGGTTCGGTCTGGAAAATGCAAAGACAAGACAGTGTGCACTCCTCTTGTAGCAGGCTATAAAATTTCAGCTGAGTTATGTCTATCACCTGAACTTGAAAAAATAGAAATGGAAAACATACCATACATGGAGCTCATAGGATGTTTACTTTATGTAGCGAACAATGCATGTCCAGATATTGCTTATGGAGTAAACGTATTAAGCAGATACAACAACAATCCAGGCAGAGGACATTGGGTTGCAGCCAAAAGAACCCTGAGATATTTAAAGGACACCAAAGATCATGGAATTACTTTTAATTCTGACAATTTAACTTTGTTTGCATATTCAGATGCAGATTGTGCAGGAGATCTGGATGTTCGGAGATCTACGTCTGGTTATGCTTTGGTCCTTGCAGGAGGCATAATATCGTGGAGGAGTAAAAAGCAGTCATATGCTGCCATGCCATCTACAGAAGTAGAGTATTCGACCTCTTCCTTAGTAGCTAAAGAAATCGTTTGGGTAAGAAGGTTGTTAACTGAGATAGGCTTTCCTCAGTCTATTGAGTTATATTGCTATAGCAAAAAATCCTACACCATGAAATGTCCAAACATATAGAATTGCATATTCATTTCAAGGGATCTTATTACGAAAGGTGAGCTAGTTATGCAGTATGTGGAGACTTCATATCAAGCAGCAGACTTGTCTACCAAGGCAATGACAGAACGTAAACTTATCTTGTTTAAGGAAATTCTTGGGATATCTAATGAAGGGATGTGGCATGAAGAGGAAGTGTTGGTGTTTTAATGCCATATTATTTGGTATGTTAACAAAGAGACATAATTTGGTGTGTACACCTGGAATTAGCCGTGCAGATAATGTCGGTTAACATTTGGGCATAAAAGGGGACTAAACAAAACAAAAATGGCATGAGGAAAAGAAGTAAATGATTGTTAGTCCTGTGCCTCCTGGTACAGGACTATTCATGCATACGACGGACCAAGTCAAGTCCAAGGATCTACAGACAGGCACGGGTCAGTCGTCAAAGGCCCAGCAAAAGACCAAGCAGCAGACCACGCAGTCAAAGCCCGCGTCTGCTACCAAGAGGTGACGCTCAGACAAGTGACGGCCCGTCACCGCCCGCGTCAGCGTCAGCGTGATTCCAGGCACTTCAAGAGGCACCGCCAGCATTCCTGCAAATCAGGCCTCCTTCCAGGAGTCGGCACCGAGATTAGTCAGAGTGTCTATATTGGGCCAAAGGCCATTGTACTATATATATGAGTAGAGCTAGCACATGAGTTTTTAGATGAGTTTTGAGTCTTGTCTCACTTCATTTTCCTCTCTATTGTGAGAGCTCATGTATCATCATTGATGTCAAAAGGGTTGTTTTCTTCATTGTGATCTCATTGTTCTCTTTTTGCTCTGTTTTCTCTTTCTTGTTCTTTTCTTGCAAATCCCGCGTGACATAGCCTCCGGATTCTCCTGTTGGACCCACGGGTCCTCACAGAGGGCTGTCTTGCAGGAGTTCCCGAACCCAGACCCCAAACACTGTCGCCGCTGCCGGGTCTGATTCGATTTTCCTTTCTTCTGTCGCCATGTCTGCCCGAAACTTCACGCCAGAAGAACTCCTTTCCCAGACGGCGTCTCGCTTGGAGCGCCATCATCGAAGGGAAGCTGTTCGCGACATGTATGGATCTGCTTATGACATTGAGGGAGGCCACATTCGGTCTAGGGCTCAGTCGGTGCCACCCACCCCTCGTGTCCTGTCTCATCCCAGTTCCCCGCCTCAAGCGTGCAAACATTGCTCACAGCCTCAGTCACCTCATCACTATCAGGAGCCCTATCAGGCTCAACCTTCTCAAACTTACTTTCATACCCCAGAACATGCCTACATTCATCCTTCTTCTGGCCATACACCTCTGCCTTCACAACCATCATCTCCTACGGGCGGACAGGGATATCCACATGTCTCTTTTGCTCCTCCCCAGGAATTTCCCTTCCCTACATTTCCCACCGCTCTTCCTGTTTACAACCTTACCGACCTCAAAACCAATGATCAGGCACCTCCAGTACCTCCACTCAGTTACCCCTTCATCAGGGTCTTTCAGGCACCATGCCACCTCCAACTCCACCTCACTATAATCCCTATCCGGTTCTGTCCGGCCAAGCACTTTCACCTCTACCTTCCGGACCCTTAAAGGCGGCTTATCCAACCTTTGGCAACCACGAAGGCAAACCATTAGACCAAAGTGCTCAAGCCCACGTGGAAGAAATTCGAGGCTCGGCTGCCCTAAATGGTCATGCACAACCTCAACTGAAATTCCATATCTTTTCCACCACATTTGCGTGGCTCTCCTCACCAATGGCTTATGTCCAACAAAAGCCCTTTGGAAACAAGATTGGTCGAAATGAAAACTGCTTTTCTTTCTCACCACGGATGATGATCAACTTCATCTCAAGCAACTCAATGACCTTCAACAAGAGCCCACGGAGTCCGCCAGGGATTTTGCGGTCGACTTCACATCACGCTTTCGGCAAACTCAAAAGTACCGGCCCAGAGCGGATCTTGATGCGGTTTCTCCAAGGACTTCCTCGACTATCCGACTCATGGCCCGAATACTGCGCCCAAGACTTTGGAGCAGGCTATCGACCTTTGTCAATCACTTTCGGTCAATGTTTCCTCCCATGGCGTGGCTCTTGAGGGAGCTCCCTTTCATTCCACCGTCATGGTTCCGCAGATTTTCTTGTCCAACCTCAACACACCACTTTCGGCCGGTCGGATCTGGTGCCATATCTGCAAACATCAAGGCCACTTGGCAAATGAGTGCAACTCCACCAATGGCCCGCCTCATTGTAAAAGATGCAACATGTGCAATCATGCCACGGAAGAGTGCACGCACTCATCCTACACCGCTTTCGCAACAAACCGGGTTTATCAAGTGCAAACAACACCTCAAAGAACAATCGCCATATCAGCCGCAACCACCGCTGGCTCAACCCAATCAACTCTATCGAAGAATCCGAAGCAAACAACGGGGACCCAACACACGCCCCCGCGATCCTTCTAAAGCTCGGTGTTATCATCCACGCGGGGGGTCATACCACCACGGCATGTCCTCAACTTCCACAAGTTCAGGTGCAGCTTCCTGGCACCAATCAGACCACCTCGGTCCGCCTCACGGCTTACCAACTTTGGATTGCCAATGGCAAACAAGGCCCGCGTCCCGTTCTTCGGAAGCCACCTCGCGCGCCTCAGCAATCACGCTATCAACCAGCTCCTGCCAATCAACCTCAGCTGGATCAACAAGCACAGGAAGAAATTTTTCGGGGCTCTTAATCCTCCAAATTCGGCCGTCAAATTGGGTTGGTTTGGTTTCACGCCAGACCAGGGCGTCACGTCCCTTAACCATTATTCCTAATGGCACGCAACCTGCCTTTGCAGTTGACACAATCCCTCATGAAGAGGACAAAAAGGTTCACTTTGCACCTGACTTGGAAAAACTCATGCCTCATGTCATGCCTAAAGTACGCCAAAGCATTCTGAACTTCATGCAAGCTGCTGAAGGCCGCACGTTGGCTAATGTTCATGCTACCACCAGAGCTCAGCAAAGACAAGATGCACCTTCCACATCTCAACCTCCACGCTCTCAGACATATCCGAATATTGCTGCCGAGGTCGACCTACTCAAAGAAGTTGCTGCTTCATTACCACGCACTCCAGCACCTATGGATTCAGCAGATCCTTTTTCTCATGTGCCTCTGGAACTCCAAGAGGAGCTGGCCAAAATCAAAATTCCCTTAAGTTTGGCAACAATTTTGAAACTATGTCCTGCTCTCAAGGACCACTTACCACTCCCGACAGTTTTGGTTGGGGCTGTTGCTACCTCTACACCCATGGTCCATGCCATGGTGGGCAATCAACAAGTCAATCATGTTCAAATTGACGGAGGTAGCGCGGTCAATCTCATCACGGATAAACTCCGCAAACAAATGGGCATCAAACCACTCTATCGTGCCCCATATGACATCAAATTGGCTAATGGCCATATCACGAGACCTCAAGGCGTCACACCTCGTCTTCACATCAACATTGGTGATCTCCGATTCCCCTTAGAATTTGGTGTTTGGAAGGCGGGCGAAGATCCAGGTGATTATGAAATGTGGTCGGCAGACCTTTTCTCCGCCAGGCCAAGAGTATCCATTATTGGGCCACGGATCAGTTAGTCATCACAGATGGTCACCTCAATGCCACTATGGACCTGGAAACCGGTAAGATCATTTCGGTCGACAATGCTGAACCCTCTCTCTCCGACACCGATTCTGAGGACGCTCAGAATATCTATCAAGTTCAGGCTCCACCTGCGAGTCTGCCTCTGTCATCCTACCCCGAATATGCTGATCCTTGGGGAGAAATGACTCTAGATCAGGACCAGGTAGTGGCTGCCTTGCTTGACCCTATCCAACGTGTTGATCACTTTTCAGATGCCGAAAATTCTCCTGATCCTGTTGATGTACACGCTGTCATGAAGCAACCTTTGCTTGATGAAAATCAGCAACCTCTCTTTTTCACCACGCAGAGCGCCACTCATCCTGTCATGCTTCAACCTCCTGCTCATATTGTCAAAGACACGGAAGTTATCCCACATATTCAGACTCCTGAAGTCGAGATTGTGGACGTGGGCAACAATCAGCCTGTCCGCATTGCTGCCAATCTTCCGCCACCCTATCGTAACAGGGCCGTCACGCTCTTCAAAAAGTTCAAACACATTTTCGCCTGGAGCTACAGAGACCTTCGGGGGATCAACAAAACCTTGGGGGAACTCACCATTCCTACCAAATCCGAAGCATGTCCCGTATAGCAACGACAGTACCGGCTCAACCCCAATTACCGTGATCGCGTCAAGGCAGAAATTGACAAACTCCTTGCTGCAGGTTTGATCTATGAGGTCAAACATTCTAAATGGGTGAGCCCCATTGTCATTGCACTCAAACACAATGGAAAGATCCGTGTTTGCGTGGACTATCGGAAACTAAATCAGGCCACGGAGCGTGATCATTTTCCACTTCCCTTCACAGACCAGGTTCTGGAAGAGGTCACTGGACATGAGATGTACTCCTTCATGGATGGTTTTTCTGGCTACAATCAGATCTCAATCAAAGAATCTGATCAACTCAAGACTACTTTCACCACCCCGTGGGGCACTTTTGCCTACAAGGTGGTTCCTTTTGGATTATCAAACTCTCCATCAACGTTTCAACGCATAATGCTCTCAGTTTTTCATGATTTTATGAAGGAAAATCCCTTTTTGCAAATTTTTCAAGATGACTTCTCTGCCTACAGTTCCATGGCTGACCATTTGAATAAATTGGAACTCATCTTTCAGAAATGTGATGAGTCCGGCATTAGTCTCAATCCCGAGAAATGCACCTTTTGCATCACTTCAGGTGTTCTGTTAGGACACGTTGTCAGCAAAGCAGGTATCACCACGGATCCCCCAAAATCGGTTATTGTGCTCAAGGCTCAAGCACCAGTCAATATCAAGGAGACACGCTCTTTCCCGGTAAGGTAAATTATTACTCCACCTTCATTCCCGGACTTGCGGCCATTGCGTATCCCATTCATAAACTCACGGGGTGATGAATCCACACGGCTTGGAATTCCCAGGCGGATGCTGGTTTCCAACAGTTGAAGCTTTTACTTATTCAGGCCCCGGTTCTTGTTCCTCCTCAATGGGACAAGCCCTTTCACGTCCATGTAGATGTCTCGGCGTTCGCTATTGGAGCTGTTCTTTCTCAAGAATATGATCGCATTAACCGACAAACCAAACCGATATGCCGCCAGAAAACTCAATCACGTTGAGCGCAACTACTACGCCCCCGGGCGTGAAGCCTTGGGTTTAATTTTCTGTGTCCAACGCATCCGTCACTATCTTTTAGGCAGTCAGATCAAATTCTTTGTTGACCACCAAGCACTCCTTTATTTGATCATTAAATCCACGCCCACGGGCCGCATTGCTCGTTGGGTTCTCCTTCTGCAAGAATTTGCACCTTTTGAAATTGTTCACAAGGCAGGCAAATCTCATGTTGTCCCGGATTATCTTTCACGCATCCACACAGATGATCCCTCCACGGGAGTCTCAGACGCCTTTCCTGACGCTCAACTCTTTCTGGTCACGGCAACGCCACATTGGTTCCACAACTTTCAGCAGTATCTCCTCACAGGCGCTCTTCCACCAGAGGACGCCACGTCTCTCCAGCCAAGCGTCAATCCCGTCGACACCAATTCCTCCGCGAGGTCCGTGACTACACCATGGTTGCAGGCCATCTTTACAAAAACCGCAGGAACAGATAGCATCTTCATGCGCAGAGTTGTCAACCGGACCAAAGAATTTGATCCACTCTTTATCGTTCTCAGCTTTGTTCTTCTTCCATTTGAGCCTCCTGGTCATCAGGAATAGAGTATCTGCAACAATAATCAACTCATGCATTAACACTTAAGATCCAATTGATATCATACAATACCTGTTTAATAATTCCTTCCGGAGGGATAATTTCATAATTAAAAATAAAAGAGTTCCTTTCTTTCCAAATTCTCCAGAGAAGGATATAGATTCTCCAGTCCGTTGGGTTATTGGGCATGAAGAAATCCTTCTGGTTCATGGTAACCAAGTTCTGGCCTAGGATCTCGGAGGCAAGCTCCAGTACCCATTCTGACCATAGGCACGATCTGAAGAGATGGTCTTCATCTTCCTTATTGGCTAGGCACCTGTCACAAATATCAGAGTTTGTCATTGATAGCTTAAACCTCTTACAATTGGTTGCCAGTCCCTTATGCCAGAGTTGCCACATAAAGGCCTTAATCTTCGGGTTAATTGGACTGCTCCACATGAATTTGAGATTCCGTCTGGCTGTCCGAGGAAACTCCCCATTTTAGGTGAATGGTGACCGTCTGTTGTCTCATGAGATATCTGTATGCGAATTTGACTTTGTAGCCAGTTATACCATTGTGCTTCCATGAGTCAGGGGAGTGGGACCAGCTGCCATACATCACAGTATTGATAATAGCTTCATAGAGCATTTGCGTTTGATGACCTTCCCCTGCAAGGACAGAGTTGTGGAATAAAATAATCCCATTATTATCATAAAGGTCATTGATCAAGGTAATCCCTTTTTGCTTCCATAGTTTTGCTTGCTCAGGGAAATGACAGGCTAGACATATATTGGGATTACCAAGAATGAGAGCGGGATTCCAGAAAATGGATTGCTCCATGGATAAACCTTTTTCCCAAGTGTACATTTGTCTAACTTCAAGCCAAGCCTTGATCCATTTCTTAATAAGGCCTGGAGTAGTGGCAGGAACTGAGAAGGGGAAAAAGATGGAATGAGGCAGTTCCATTTTGAGGTTTCTCCAGCCATAAGGGTGGCATTTGTTGATATAATGCCTGATCAGAATTGAGATGGGATGCTTAATTTTATCATAGGAAGCCTTATGAAAATATTTCGCTACCAATGCCAAGCCTTGCTTCCTGATATTCATTGTGCCTAATCCACCTTCAATTTTGGGTTTGCAACACTCTTCCATGGACACTGGGTGCCAACATCTTCTGTTTTGGCCACAAGAGATAAACCTGCCAATAATACTTTGAAGTTTGTTAGTAACTTTTTTGGGAGCCAAAATAACTGAGGACTGGTAAACCTGCGAGGAAGAGATCACAAAGTTGGCTATTATAGCTCTACCATTTTTAGAGAGATATTTAGAGTTCAGGGTATCAACCTTTTTATAGAATTTATCAGTAATGTCATTCCACAAATCAGAAGCGTTACTTCTGATGGCAAAAGGGATACCCAAGATCTTAGATTTAGTACATGGAGAGTAATACTTACAGCCAAAAAGGCTAGCTGCTTGGGTGCCTTTGTCAATTTCCCTGGATTGAATAGCAGATTTAAGGGGGTTGATTCTGCAACCTGAAGCCTGACCAAAATCTTGAAGGATTTGCTGAGTGTTGATGATAGAGTTTTGATCCATAGAGGTCAAAATGAAGGTGTCATCAGCAAAATGCCAGTTGAGGATTTGGTCCACCTGGGAGTTATCTGGAAGTTGAAGGCCTTTGATAGATTTGTTATTTTTGGCAGCTTCCAATCTGCTATGCAGGGCTTCCATCACGATTAAAAACAGAAAGGGATCGAGGGGACAACCTTGTTTGACCCCTCTTTTTATTGCAAAAAAGGGGCTACATTCGCCATTAATAAGCACTGCAGATCTAGAATTACCCAAAATAGCCTTGAACATACCTATGCTTTCCTCGTTGAATCCCAAAGCCCTGCAACATTTAAATAAAAAATTCCAACTAACCGTATCGAAGGCTTTCGTGATGTCCAATTTAAAAAGAGCAATGTCTTGGTTGGAATCCTTGGCCCAGTGCAATCCTAAAATTGCAGTGACTACATTGTCAAGGATAAATCTGTCTCTGATTAAGTATTGCTAATAGCAGGGTCTAAAATTTTCTTGAGTCTTGCAGTCAGCGCACCTGCAATTATCTTATAAATGACGTTAGTAAGCGAGATTGGTCTGTATTCAGCAAAGGAAGTAGGTGAATCAATCTTTGGGATAAGGGTGGCATCCAAACATTTGCAAATCCTGAACTCATTGGCAAGCTTGGTAACTCCATCACTTAAAATAGGCCAGGCCTTTTTAAAAAATTCCGCAGGGAGACCATCTGGTCCCGGGGTTTTCTGTGACGTTCCAAGTATTTATACGGTATACGTATAAATATATTGACACGTCACCCGGTATAGATACACCACTATGGGGCATGTTGACCTAGGGGGTTGGCCACAATGGATTTAATTAGCTATGCTAACTTAATTATAAAGGATAATTACCTAAATACTTGCTGTTAAGACACCTAATGGTGGGAAGGCGCCATTTGGCATAACCTGGGTGGCTAGCATGGGGGTTTCTAAACCAAGCCACCAAGTGACAGTAGCCACCCCATCTCACCCCAATTTCGACCCAACCCGAAGACTGTGAAGCGGCTAAAGCCTTCGGCCCACCCTTGAACCTCGCCTGTCGCCAAGACACCCTTTAACAGTTCTTTTGCCCCAAGACAAAGACTATGGAGGCACCCCTTGACAACGGCTCTAGCCGAAACACTAGTCAGTGGTAGTTTAATTTGCAATTTGTAGAATAATACTTTGGTGTTCTTGTCTGACTAGCTTTGGTTCAAATTAACCCTTCCTTGGTAACTAGGAATATTGTTCAATTATGAATGATGCTCTGTTATGGAATGGTCGATGTCTCTATGAGTTAGTTTAGTAATTTCCAGTAAACAGGGGTTAAAAGGGGGGTAGAGGCCTCTGAGCTCAAGTATAGAATGCTCCTAGTACTACCTTAAATGCTCTACTAGATTCGGCCTGTGCACAAGAGCCCACCGGGTCATAGGCGCTATGGTCTGGCTTAGCACCAGACAAGGGACGCAGTGGTGAAGTAGGGGGTGGGGTCTTGCACGAGCATAAAAGGCTCCTGAGACTCCTACAGTGGGCTAGGCCTGATAGCCGGTCACGTGGAGGGCCGGGTATGGGTCTGACACTCCCTGGGTGTAGTGGTGTGACCCGTATGAGGCACCATGCACTTTGAGTAGAATTAGGGTGAGTAAGTCGGGTACGGATGCGGGGGTCGCTGATGCGGCACGTATTCTCTAGCTCACCCACGACACCACCGCGGATCCCGGAAGGAGACGCCCCACTGCCTCATCGGACGGTGTGTCATGAACCCGGAGTAGACTCAAAGGGTGATCCCTCGAGTCCACGTCTCGAAGGCTATAAGCGAAACCATATGACTTCGACCCATCTGCAAAGTGTGCACAGGAGGGGCGGATGGAGTGGACAACCCTAGCCGATGTTCTATGCCAGCCAACGCCATGCCAAGATTCGGTCTGCCGATCTCCACGAGACCCAAGATCGTCGCCCCCCACTAGAGTCCGAGCCGGGGTAGAACCTGGGTTTTGGGTGTTTTCTTAGTCTTAGATGCATATTCTTGCCGTTGGTATTTGGATGGATGTGCCACCCTTCGAGGTGGTTATTTATATGTGATTTATGCTGTGTGCTAACCCTTGTATTCATGCTTCCGCGACGTAGGCGCCCATCGAAGGCGTGGGCCGAATGACCCCTCCGTGTCCTTCACCTGAGCGTCTCTACGTAGACGGCCCGGGTTAGATGGAGGGCCCTGCTCCTGGCGCGATGGTCGCCATGGGAGGAAAGTCCCCCGTATGTATACGGCCCTTCCTGGTCGTATATATATTCGAGGAGCGTCACACCCAGAGTGGTATCGCCGCGATTTCGGTGCTTCAGAAATCATAGCACTGGCCAAACACTAACGCGTAGTACGGTAGTTAGGAAGAGGCTAAGCTGATGTGTTGTCAGTCCTCTTTGATGTTTGGTTCGGTGTTAGGTTAAATTAAGAAGTTATAGTTTTAAAGAAGATAGGGCTTACCGAGGGCCCAAGATTGGAGGAGTTGTAAATGTCGCGGTAGCTCGACAGACGGAGGAAGTGGTTCCATTGGATCGGGCGACTCAAATTACCCTAGAATAGTCGCCTCCAGCGAAAACGGTCAAGGGCAGGCCCGAAAATCAATCCGGCTACCGCTTGCTTTTCATCGCCTTGCAGCCATGGTGGAAGAGCCGAAAATGCAGCCGGGCGCCCGTCTCGCATCGCGACAGAGTCAACGCGGCCCCGCCAGGTCAACTGGCGCCGCTTGCTTTTCGACGACCCGGTCGAGGGCAAGAGCATCGCATTATAATGCGGCCCGGCGCCCGCCCGTATCTTGGCCACGTATTTTAAATATATATTAATTAATAATAATGAAATTAAAAGTTAATAAGGAAAATTTTAAAATTTCAAAAGTTAATTGGCCGCTCAAATTTCTTTTACTTGTTTTATTTCGCCTTGTCTTCGGCATTTCGACCGCCAGAGCCGGCGGCGCCATCATACACCAGACCTGATCCTCCTCTTCCATCCTTGTGCCTTGCGAACCCTAAGCGCCCTCTTTGTAAGCTTCTTTTCGCCAACAAGCGCCTCCTTTACTTAACCGTAGACTTTAGTACCCACGCTTATGGCCAATACCCGTGTACCATAGACCCAAAGACCTTAAGCATAGTGCGGATCTATGCCTTGATTGCCCGGCACATGGCTCCGGACCGGCCTTCATCGACATCCTTCGGATGAGTTGGTGAACCGGTTCGAGAATAATGATAGGATTCCCTATCCTATCTATCACTTCTGAGCCATTCCTGATCCGTTTGAATCTTCGCCCGACTCTCCTACACCATTGTCGAAAGCAAAGATGACATGGTCATGATGTCGATTAAGTTCTATCCTCCCCAACAAGAGGGGTATACCGAGGAGGAGGACATCGAAAGCCGTCGTATCGAGGCTTGGCCAAGGAAGATGACCATCGGGAGTTTGAGCGGGCGATACGGGCTAGGGGAAAGAGAGTACAATGTATCTCGGGGATGGCTTTGCCGTCATAGATGGCGGGGGCAATTGAGGTTCCCCCGTATGAATGGCATGAGGCTTCCCGAGCTTCATGTGGGGGAGCTCCCAATCCCGATATCAGCCCGGATTACCTAACAACGATCCAGTTGATATGGGCCCTCACGGCCTCAGCGGTACCATCTTGAACTTCTTCACCGCAGCGCAGCCCAACATTTTGCTCAGATTCAAGAAGATCTGAGGAGAGTCCGGGAGGAACGGGAGAAGCTTGAACAGGAGGAGAGGGATCGGCAGGACCAGCTGAACCCGCAGGACGGAGGGGCAACTGGGAGTGGGTCGGGTCTAACCCCTCGGCGTAACATGTGACCATTAAGCACCTAAGAAGGGGTTAGCCCCAAAAGGCCGGCAAATGTAAGATAAAGACAAACTAAGGACCGCTGGAGCCTTTGGTAAGAAGGCAAGCTCCAATCGGAGGCAGCAGCGAAAGTGGATAGCTCCCACCAGTCAGGGCTAAGACGGTGCCAAGACCGGCAATGGGCCTACAAAACCGCCCACAAAGGAAGCCCCATCGGGTAATCCGACCGGTGCGTGGCCCCTTATGGAAATCCGCCAAGTTCCGGTCCACATGCGACCCGGGATACTGGGCCGCCTTCCGTGAGGTTGGTCCGGAGATTGCACAGAGTTTAAGACCGACCTCCGCTTCCAGACCTTGCCATTTTGGCACTTCGTGAGGTCAGCGGAGGCTTACCTCGTGGCACTTTTTTGGTGACGCCAATCTTTTATGCGATCCACGCAAAGAGGGTAACCATAAATGCCTAAGGATTTAGCCCCTCGCCTCGCTAGGATTCGGGGAGCATCCTTAGTATATTTTTCTTTGGGCTCCACATTGTAAATATTTTTTTTTGGTATTTAATAAAAACTTTTTATTTGTATTAAAAACTTATTTATTTAGTATTAAAAATGGGAAAACAAAATGCTTGACGTCAAATTTAAATAAAAGGAGCTAAAAGGACTTTAAAAAGTTCATTTCAATTGTTAGGATTGTTTCTCTTCCTCTCACCTCCCTTTCAAAGACCATGGCACCAACGACCTTGCCGCTTTGGTACCATGACGAGAGCAATGGGATCCGCAAGTCCCGCTTCGACCTGCTGCGGCCTTTGCTATGCCATGCCCTAGATCTCCTTGCCAACATGCGGAGGCATCCGGATTATGCCGGGATTTCTAGATTTCTACAGGAGGAGATGCTCCCTCCGTGTATTCCTCTTGGGGATCCTCCCCAACTATATCTGGAGCGGGAGGTAGTCCGGGAGATGTTAGGAGGGGACACCCATGCATATGATGTGCTGAAGGGGAAGCTCCGATGGGGCAAACACCGCCTGTTGCAAAGATCGGGCGGCAATACCTTGAGGTCGCCGCCTAGCTATCCTCATGGACCAAAGGTATGTCGAGGATGAAACCTTGCCTGTAGAAAGGCAACCGCACGAGTCTTCCGAGGAAGGGAAGACGAACATATAGGCATGGGCGACTTTGCCCGTTAGGCGATTAGCGGAAGAGCTGCCACCGCGCGTGAGCAAGTCGTAGGCTTGTCGGTGGATGCCCTTCCGCCATTTATCACCAAGGGCAAGAATATCTTCTCTTGGATGATATTATCTGGACTTATCACATGGTGGCCGGATTTAGATGCAAGCGTAAGGACCATGTGCTCTATGAGCTTGCGGAGTATTGTATGGACGACTTCATTGATTTCACTTCTATTGAGCTTCCTCCGAAGGTGCAACAGCTGCTCCAGTTCCGCCAAGAGACCATAGAGCCGGCTGAGACTCTACTACGTCTTCGGGAGCTGGTAATGCAGGAGCCGGCTTCTCAGCCCTCACCAGATGCCTTCACGGCTATGGGACCTCACGTCCCAAACATCAATATGGTTGAGGTTCCCTCGGGTTCAGATGACGAGGGAGAGGATTTATATCATAATCCTGCTCATGTGAAGGAGGAGCAACAAGAATAGATTTGGATAAGGAGGTGGCCACATCAGAGACCCCGCAAGGGAAGGTATCGGGCAACCACCTCACCCGCTTCGTTTTGTCAGCCTTTTCGACATGGGCAAGTCCTTTTTTTATGGCCCGGATTTAGGTCCTGGGAGGCTGAAGCTTCATGGTGGGCCCTCGTGCTCTCTCTATCGGCGGGGGCAAGAAGCTCCCCTGCCGTCGCGTTTACTTATGTACTTTCGTCGGACGGGATCTCGCCATGACGGCCTTAGGTCAGGACATCGCTACGGATGAGCATGAAGCTTCTTCACGGCAGCCCCATTGGCGTTGCCTATCCACCAGAGGTTGCATCTATTGCGGCTGCCACAAGAGATCCCGGGGTGACCCTCGCCGACACCGACCGCTACCACCACCTCCTAGGTCTACTGATGAAGAAGGAGGACCTAGTTCACGAATGATTGTATTGTGCTTCTTGCATTTAGGATATTGTAAAACTTTGGTAGCAAAAATTTTAGCCATTTTATAATATAATAAACCCCTTTTCTTCTCCATGATGTGTCTTTTAATTATTGAAATTTAGAGTATAGTAATGTTATGAAATGCTCTATACCCATTTCCATTGTCTTGCAGAAGAGACACTTCTGGAATATGAAGAGAGGATTACAGAGCAGATAAGGAGGGATGACCAGGGACCACCCGAACAGGACTATGGCCAGAGATATGGAGAATATCCAGAATGGGATGAAGGTTACGAGATGGAACCCCCGCCACCAGGAGAACCCTATGATCCTGACAAAGGGTTGGGGATAGTCAACATCCTTAGGGACAGAGCTTTCCAGGACCTCAAGCAAACGCTATGCCGTACCTGGGACTATTGGAGCATGACTAGGCACGAGGCTTTCGAGGATGCCAACGACCATCTGTGGCAACTCTTCTATGCTCTGCGAAGGCTTTTCAATCTTCTCATTGTTAGCCCAACGTGGGAATACCAACCAGTAATTGTACAAGCCTGGGCACGCTACAAGCTCGTTAGGGTTGTACGGGAGAGTGTCTGCTACTCGATCCTGTACCCCTTTGCGAACCCCTAGCCTTGGTCCCTCAAGTTATGTGTTTTTGTTGTTGTTACGTTGTGTGCCAGTAGAACTTTAAAACTTCCACTGTATAATACCTCCTTCTGTGCCAACCCTTGTACCAATCAACTTGTTGTTGTACTCAACTTGAATGAAATGAAACATCAGTTTCTATTTGTACTTTTTCTTGTCACTGTCAGCAATTGTTATCTAAATAAAATTGTATGTTATTGTACGTCTGCTTATGCTTCCATGAATGCTCGATATAGACGGTGTGCAAATGCTTTCGGCGGAGACACCTCCAACGCCGGTAGGGCTGACTCTGAACGAACCGATGTTAATGAAAAGGCGGTTAAGCTAATTACGTGCCTATGTATTGCATGCCAACCCACCGCAACAAACCCGGAGGATGGACCGGGAGTTACCTCCGCTACCACCGAGTCCACACACAATAGCCATCTCCCCACGGAGCTAGTCCCGTACACACGCAGGAGGAGGCCTCATGCTAAGCGTTACCGAAGTTCCTCTAAGGATAGTGCCACTTCCTCCACGATCAACCACTTCCGTATCTTACGGTTCAAGCGGTAGCAGCCGGTGACCATCCAAAGCGCCCGAGACAAAGAGTACCGTGAAGGCGGTTGATACAGTATAATAACAAGTATATGGAAGAATAGGAAATTGGCCCGGTTTGATGGGAAATCCCGATCTAAAAACAGAGTCCCAGTTGGATGAGATGAAGGAGTTTGGGAAGTCTTACGGAATGACGAGAGAAAGATACAGAAAGGTTGCCACCACCAAACTTACAGGAGCTGCCCAGATTTGGTGGAAGGGCTATGCGAGCCAAGCATTTGGGCAGAGCGGATGCAACTTCGGAAGTTTGCCAAGGCCTTCAAGTCGCATTATGTGCCCCGTGCGCACAAATGCCAACAGATCCGGACTTTCTACGGGTTGGAGCGAGAAGAGTATGTCCGCAAGGAGCTTACACGGATGAGTTTATCTTTGAGGTTGTATGTACACGGTATGAATGAGAAAAGGCGTTGGAAGGCTATATTGAGGATTGGCACCATCAATCAAACGAATGGTTAAGGCCATAGACCCAAAATCGGTTCGCAGGCAGAGGCTAAAGCATTGAGCCTCGAGGAGGACACGCCAAAGAACCAAGATCCACGTCCTGCGCCTTTACTTCGCAGCCCACGGCCGTCCACACCTTTACAAAACCCCGCTCCCAAGTCCGGGACCCTCTCAGTGAGAACTCTTATGGCCGTCGAGGAAAAGAAGGTCACCTTTAGTGCACCTTGATAAGCGAGAACAATGCCGGTAGGAAGTTCGAACCTCTTACGATCTATTCCTAAAGAGGCCGTGAACAGCTCGTAGAGATAAGGCATGTTACAGTGTATGAGGCCGGACACTTCATGCGAAATTGCCCTTATGTCACACCTTGAGGCCTAACCGCCATGGCCGACCTCGATTGGGATGACCTCGAAACAACACAACCCGGCCGAGGAGGAGGCTCCCCGACGTTCACGGTCGTCTCATATCCTTGCAGCTATAGAAACCGGCAATGCTGAAAGTCAGCCTGCTGTTATTTCTACCATAGGCCAAGTAGACAGGAAGCCTTTTGTAATTCTTATGGACACGGGAAGTACACATAATTTTGCTTCTCCTAGGATGGCCCATGTCTTACGTCTAGAAACATTAAGGTCCCGTCCGGAGACCCGCCACTCTAGCCGATGGTAAAGTCGGGGCATACCCATGGTGCATTAGCATCAATCTCAACATGCCACTTCCAGGTGCACCGGTTGCTTTAGGGGCTGAATTGATGGATATTGGCAAATATGACCTCATTGTTGGTATGGAATTCCTGGCATCCGCAAAAGCGAACATAGACTGCGAGAAGAGGGAAGTTACCTTCAATGCAGCTAATGGAGCTCGCGTAACTGTTAAAGGTGAACCTCTCAACCCAATCCTGCAGTCTATGTCCATCAGGCAGTTAGATAAAGCTATACACAAGGAAAAGCTCCTTTGCATCGTTATGCTTGCTTCCATCGAGTCAGATGCTAAGCAAAAACAAGTAATCGACGCCCTCCCAGAGGGGATTGCTAATCTTCTCCGCGAATTTGGTGATCTTTTTCCGGATGAGATTCAGAAGCTTCCTCCTTTTAGAGGGGTGGAATGTGAAATAGCTTTAGAACCAGGTACCAAGCCTACCAGCAAGGCTCCGTACCGTATGAGTCCTCCAGAATTGGCAGAACTTAAGAAGCAACTTCAGGAGCTATTAAACCTAGGTTTCATCCGACCTAGTGTTTCGCCTTTTGGCGCCCCTATTCTCTTTGTTAAGAAAAAGGACGGCTCGCTGAGGATGTGTATTGACTACCGACAACTTAACAAGCATACCATCAAGAATCGCTATGCTTTGCCTAGGGCAGATGACCTAATGGATCAGTTACAAGGGGCTAAGTATTTCTCAAAGATTGATCTTCGCTCCGGATACCATCAGATAAGGATCAAGGAGGAGGACATCCATAAATCCGCTTTTCGCACTAGGTATGGGCATTATGAATTTACAGTTATGCCTTTTGGATTAACTAATGCCCCAGCAACATTTATGCGACTAATGAATGATGTCTTCCGACAATACTTGGATGATTTTGTTGTTATTTTCTTCGATGACATTCTCATCTACAGTAAGACCCTTGAAGAACATGAGAAACATCTTAGATTGGCCCTACAAAAGCTGAGACATCATCAACTCTATGCCAAGTTCTCTAAGTGCAAGTTAAGCCACTCAGAAGGTTGATTATTTAGGCCATATCATTTCCTTGAGGGAATTGCTACAGACCCCGCAAAGATAGAGGCCGTAAGGGAATGGCCTATTCCAGGGAATATTTCCGAAATCCACAGCTTCTTGGGATTAGCGGGATATTACCGGAAATTTGTAAAGGATTTTGCAAAGATTGCAGCTCCTCTTACAAATCTCACCAAGCAGGAAAAGGTGAAAGATTGGATGGAGCACTGGAAGACGAAGGTCCAGCAAAGCTTCCAAAGAGACTTAAGGATGCCCTCACATCAGCACCGATTCTCCGTTACCCGATCCCCGACGATCGGGATAAGCTAGTGGCAACAGATGCTAGCAAAATTGCCACCGGGTGGGGTCCCTAATGCGGGGAGGGAGAGTTATTGCTTATGACTCAAAAGAAAATGAAGCGAGAAACGAACAGCGGTATCCTACCCATGATCAGGAATTGTTAGCCGTTGTCCGTGCCCCTGCGAATATGGAGACACTACCTTCTTGGTAGAAGGTTCCAATTGGATCTACCGATCATCAAAGTCTCCGTTATTTATTCACCCAGCCAAATCTTAATCTCCGTCCAAAGAAGATGGATGGAATTCTTGGAGGAGTATGATTTCAAGATTATGTACAAGCACGGCAAGCACAATGTGGTTCTGGGATGCATTGTCACGCCATCCCTTGGTGACCGCACCCATTGCAATGCCATTTCTACGCTTACCGGTGAGTTTGGCAAGCGGATAGAGCGGACCTTGGCCACGGATCCGAATTACGTGACATTTGGGATAGTTTGGCTAGAGAAGCTTGCCGCGGATCGCGAGAGCGATGCTTTTCGTGCCTATAAGAAGGAGGGCAACTTATTGTATCACAAGGATAAGTTGTGTGTACCGAGACTTGAGTAATGGAAACTCATTCTTCATGACACGCACAATAGCCCTATAAATTGGACCGCGAGGGTTTATGAAAACCTACTTTAAGATTCGTTCCAGCTATTTCTGGCCTTCTATGAAGAAGGACATTGCCGGATACATTAGGCGTTGTCGGTATGCCGCCGAGACTAAAGCAGAACAGTTAAGAATCGTAGGTGAGCTACAACCTCTGGATGTGCCCAACATGAAATGGGAAGTAATAACCATGGATTTCATTGTGGGTCTTCCAAGAACTCTCAGAAGATGTGATGCCTTAATGGTTGTGGTTCGACAAATTGTCCAAAATGGCTCATTTCTTGCCATGCCATACCACGGATCTGACCTTTGATACTGCTCTGCTTTTAGCCAAGGAAATCTTGATTACGGAATGCCACGGTAATTGTGTGGGATAGGGATCCCAAATTTGTGGCGCGTGCGGAAATATTTCTTTACCACCATTCAGGACCAAGCTTGCTATGAGCCTGACATATCATCCTCAAGCGGATGGCCAAACGAGCAGACCAATCGCATTATAGAGGATATGTTAAGAAGTTATGTGTGGAGTAAGCAATCACAATGGGCTGACTATATTTATCTGGGTCGAGTTTGCTTATAACAACATGAAACGAGGAATCTTCGGGATGTCTCCCTTTATGATAAATTATGGTTACCAATGCCTCACCCGGATACATGGCATAACCCCGTCTCTAAAGTAGAGGTTTCTCAACAACTCCTCTTAGAGATGCAAGCTGGTCGAAGAAGTTAAGTGGTTATTTATTAGGCTGCGATCGTGTCGAGGAAAAGTGTGGCCGACAAACCTGAAACCCCACGCATTTTCCGTGTGGGCGACTCGGTTTGGCTTAAGATTAAAGTGAAACAAGCCAAGCTTAAGATTGGCAACCTGCAGAAGTTGGCACCCGGATGGGCTGGACCGTTCAAGATTATTGACTTTGCGTTGGAGAGCGGGCATATAAACTGAATTTGCCGCCCAGCTTGAAGATCCATAAAGTCTTTCACGTGAGTCTTCTCAAGCAACACACCCCCGATCGAGGGGAGGTTTTAGAACCCCAACCCTCCTAGAAATGACGGAGAGAGCAACTTCGAGATAGTCCCCAAGCTCTTCTTGATCGAGCTTACAAACAAACTAGAAGGACTCAAATGTTGCAATACATGGTTAAGTGGAAACACTTACCGGTTGAGGATGCTAAGTGGGTGATGAAGATAGACCTTGACAAGCACTATCCGGGACTTCATGCGGGAATCTCAAAGGCCGCACCATCAACGATCACGATCAACCCCGCTTCCGGCGGTAAGTGCAAGACTTACGTCGCCCAAGAAGTATGTGGAATGGGGGTAGATGCATCATAGTTGATAATAGTTACCAATGATGGGATCACCTTCGTGTTCCCTAGGACGTGGTGTACTGTCAATGTGGACATGACCACGAACTGCTTGGAAACCATATACTATAGTTTTTTTTTTTTTTTTTTTTTTTTCATTTTTATATAGGGTGGTCCCTTTAACCACAACCTACTCACACTATCTACATCTTGATGTATTGACATATGCGGGCCGATTGGCGATGCGTTGACACTGCCCATGTATAGAGGAGTTGGGATGACCCGATTTGTCTACTTTTATTTTGTCTACATGTTTTGTTCTTGTGCTACTCTGATGTTGATATTGGACTTCGGTCCTTGAACTTTTTTCACTGTCATAATCATGTGCAATGCACCTCGGTGCTTAAACTGTTTTAAACTTTAAAGTTTTAATATATTATCTTCGAAAATAAGGAATTACCTTCCTTCATAATGTGTTTTGCTATAATTCCATCTAAACCCAATGCTGAGGACATCATTAATTCTAAGGAGGGGAGAATGTGACGTTCCAAGTATTTATACGGTATACGTATAAATATATTGACACGTCACCCGGTATAGATACACCACTATGGGGCATGTTGACCTAGGGGGTTGGCCACAATGGATTTAATTAGCTATGCTAACTTAATTATAAAGGATAATTACCTAAATACTTGCTGTTAAGACACCTAATGGTGGGAAGCCATTTGGCATAACCAGGTGGCTAGCATGGGGTTTCTAAACCAAGCCACCAAGTGACGGCGCCACCCCATCTCACCCCAATTTCGACCCAACCAAAGACCGGGAAGGCTAAAGCTCCGGGCCCAGTGGCGAACCTGCCCAATCGCCAAGACACCCTTTTAACCGTTTTTGCCACCCCAAGATGCGGCACTATGGAGGCACCCTTGACAACGGCTCTGGCCAAAAACACTTGGTCGATGGTAGTTTAATTTGCAATTTTTAGAATAATACTTTGGTGTTCTTGTCCGACTAGCTTTGGTTCGTGATTAACCCTTCTTTGATAACTAGGAATATTGTTCAATTATGAATGATGCTACTCATATGGAATGGTCGATGTCTCTATGAGTTAGTTCAGTAATTTCCATGAAACGGGGGTTAAAAGGGGGTAGAGGCCTCGAGCTCAAGTATAGAATGCTCCTAGTACTTCCTTAAATGCCCTACTAGATTCGGCCTGTGCACAAGAGCCCACCGGGTCATAGGCGCTATGGTCTGGCTTAGCACCAGACAAGGGACGCAGTGGTGAAGTAGGGGGTGGGGTCTTGCACGAGCATAAAAGGCTCCTGAGACTCCTACAGGGGCTAGGCCTGATAGCCGGTCCGCGGGAGGGCCGGGTATGGGTCCGACACTCCACGGGTGTAGTGGTGTGACCCGGGTATGGGGCACCATGCACTTTGAGTAGAATTAGGGTGAGTAAGTCGGTCTGCAGGATGCGGGGTCTCCGCGGCACGTATTCTCTAGCTCACCCACGACACCACTGTGATCCTGGAAGGGGACGCCTCCCCGACCTGCCTCATCGGACCAGGTGTCATGAACCTGGAGTAGACTCAAAGGGTGATCCCTCGAAGTCTACGCCTCCTAAGGCTATATAAGCGAAACCATAAGCGTGATTTCGACCCATCCGCAAAGTGTGCACGAGGGGGATGGAGTGGACAACCCTAGCCGATGTTCTATGCCAGCCAGCGCCATGCCAAGATTGATCCGATCTCCACGAGACCCGGCCGGTCGATTAGGCTCCCCACTAGAGTCCGGTAGGGGGTAGAACACGGGTTTTGGGTGTTTTCTTAGTCTTAGATGCATATTCTTGCCGTTGGTATTTGGATGGATGTGCCACCCTTCGAGGTGGTTATTTATATGTGATTTATGCTGTGTGCTAACCCTTGTATTCATGCTTCCGCGACGTAGGCGCCCATCGAAGGCGTGGGCCGAATGACCCCTCCGTGTCCTTCACCTGAGCGTCTCTACGTAGACGGCCCGGGTTAGATGGAGGGCCCTGCTCCTGGCGCGATGGTCGCCATGGGAGGGGAAAGTCCCCGTATGTATACGGCCGGGGGTCGTATATATTCAGGGAGCGTCACATTTTCCCACTGTCCATTCCTGAGATAACATCCCTGAGCTCATGATCAGTGAAAGGGGATGAGATCATGTCATTTTGGTCCCTATTAACTTTGCTGCTAATATTAATGAACAAGTCCATCATCTCGTCTGAGCAATCAGTGTTGGTACCCATAATTTTAGTAAAGTGGTCAACAGCAGCTCTTTTAAGATTAAGATCTCCAGAAATGAGAGTGTCCCCAACTTTGACTTCTTCAATTTGATTTCTCTTGAGCTTGGTTTTGGCTTTGATGAAGAAATATTTGGAGTTGCATCTCTCGTCTTCCTTAAGCTCTTTTATCTTGGCTTTCATCTTCCATCCTTTTGCAATGCTGATTTCCTCCTTCTCAATCTGAATCTTGATGTCATCTTGCAGGTCAGCTGGGGCAGTACTGAGCCTTTGTCTTAATTGGGATAGATTAGCATGCTTCTGGTAGTGAATCTCTTTTCCCCAACCTTTCAACCAGCTTTTGATATGTTTGGCAAGGTTGATCCACCACCACATCCAGCCTATGTCCCCAACCGGTTTGGGATGGCAATTGATAATATCCTGGAGCTTAGCAAGGAAATCCTCATGATCTAGAAGGCTAACATTCAGCTTGAAAAAGGATTTTCTGCTGCTATGATTATTTTTGCCAGTCAGAATAATTTGCTGAGGATAATGATCGGAGAGGGTATAACCAGTCAAATTATCTGCTCTGCTACTAATGGTCCACAAGTTCTCACTCAGGTAGAATCGGTCATGTAGGCAGCAAATAGGGTCAGCCCTATGATCAGACCAGCTAAAGGAGTTGGGCTTGGTTCTGGCCATCCTAAGATTGTGATCAGTGAGGAGATTGGCCCAGGCACACATCTCTTGAGGCAAGAGAGCCTTAAAGTTCTTGTTCTTCATAAAGCTGTCTGTAACCATATTAAAATCACCTGCAAGGATAAGATCATCAACATCTATGCTGGCTAGGCTCCAGTTGATCTATTCCACACCATAATCCTGTCAGAGGGATTGTGGTAAGAGTAAACATTGGTGATGGCAATTGTATCGGAGCCCAGTTTACCTACAAGAATCTGCCATCTACCATTATTGTCGTTTATCATATGAGTTACATCCAGATTGATTCTCTGATTCCATGCAATAGCAATTCCTGCAGACGAATTGTTAGCACTGATAGACCAAACTCTAAAATTGGGAGGAAGAGATCTAGATATAATATCATTGTGATTTGGGTCATGAATCTTGTGCTCCTGGATAAGCAAGATATCGGGTTGAGATACAGACCTTTAGACGCTCCCTTTTGATAAGGTTATTGATTCCCTGGAGGTTCCAGGTGATAATCTCAGAATGATTTTCTTCCTTGAGAGGGAAGGATAGAGTCATAATCCCTGTTTTAAATTTAACTTCCATATTGACATTTCTAAGTAAGAAATTCCAGTTGTTATCCATAAAAAGAGAATTGGGATCATTCTTAAGAGTGTATTCCGTTTGATTCTCAGTAGAGGAAATCTGACTTATGGCTTTACAGCTGTTTTCTGCATCAACATAAGTATCCTTCTTTTTGGGACGCCATTCTTGTCTGATGATTAGAGGAGGTTTCACAAAGGTGCCCTTGTCACAGGTAGATGTGTCTTTTTTGAGATCCTTATGGATAGGGAGTTTAGAATACAGTATCTCCAAATCGAGTGTTCTACCTTCTGAAAGCTTAATTTTGACATTTTTCAGCCATCTGGAGTCGATTTCTTTAGAAATACAAACAGATGGGAAATTAGTTTGGGGAATGTTTATACAAATAATATCACCCAGATTGCTCGAGATAGCCTTCAGATGGGAGAGAGTCCATAGGGCAGGAGGCAAATTAGGAAATGTGATCCAGGTGGAAGTAGAAATGTGTTTAGGGTTACCTGGGATAAAAAGAGGGCTCCATCTCATGATATAGAATTCGTTATTGCTAATTTTGCCCAATTTCTTTTTTAGCAAGTAGGTAACACTAATATTATCCCTGCATAAGATTTGGAAAGTTCTGTCGTCGATCTTGAGCAGGGAGCTAATGGGAACTCTGTGGGTTTTGGTGATCCAAAACTTGATTTCACCAATGGATGGGCAGTTAATAGGGAAATGGATAAGAAGGCCTTTATCAGAGTATAAATTAACTGTTGTAGAATCATGAACACCCGAAAGATCAATATAATCCAAATTAACTTTAGGTTTGTCAGTTGGGTTAGCGCATGAATCAATATTAAGCAATGCATTTTTATACGAGGGAAGAATTGGACCTTTTGCTTTGTCGCTTTTGCCAATGACAGGTATCCGGTTACTGACATTCTGATCTTCAACAGAGGTACTGATCCTGTTCATTCCCGAGTTATTTAAGCCTTCACAGTTCTTGCAATCACACTGAACCGTTTCAAGTGGGTTGAAGTAACCATTGGAATCTCTGATTTTGCATGCGCCTGTGTCCTTTTTGAGTCTTGTCTGATAGATGCCATATTCTTGTGAGACGTCCTTAAGGATCAGATCTGCACCCGAAGGAAGCTTGCTCAGAGCTTGCTTGCGGTGGCGCTCGATAACACTATCATCAGCATCCTCCCATCTTTTAATAAGCTTTATGGAAGCCTTGGAGTTCCAATTAAGGTTTTCAAGATCAAGAAGTGTTGCTTTTGCCAAACTGAGTAACTCGTCCATGGATTTTTGGAAGATGTTATTCTTAAGGCTACAACAGTCCGCTTCGGAGTGACCCTGCTTAACCATAATCCTTTTGCACAAGTTTCTATCCATTTCTTGGAGTAACTCGAACATATTCCAGGCCCAATCCCTATCATTCGCTCTACCAGAGGCGTAATCTTTTTCCACAGCTTTCATCTTGTTTAGAGTGTCACATATAACCCCATCGCCGAGAACTTCCATGCAAACTGCCGCTGCTTTCTGCTGATCCTGAATGAGAGCAAAGGTGATGTACATAGATTTCATTTTTTCCCATACTTTGTCATTCTTGCTGTCGAGCCAGAAAATATTTGTCCATTCATCGTCTTCGATCATCCGAAGGGCCTTTTCCTTTTCCATTTGGCTCTTGGGTAAATCCGAGCCAATTTTCACAGTTTTGTTGGTCATTTTTAGTTTTCTCCTGTGAATCTCCACACTAAAATCTGTAGATCAGTGAAGAACCAGGCTGGTCGGAGATCAAAGAAGTCTGTCCAGTGAAAAATTGGTTCGATTCCAAATCTCTCAAGAACTGAAATTTGAAAGAGATTACGGTTGAATCTGCCTAGGGCAAGGTAGCCGGAGTTATGAGCCGTGATTCTTAAAGAGCCTACTCTGTCAAAACACAAAATACTAAGAAAGTGACTGCCAAAAGCTGTTCTACTAAATCCTATTCTGGTCCTAGAATTGTACGACTGAATGATTAGGCTACCTATTGCAGTAACAGTCACATCAAATTCAGAAGGGATAACTGGGAATCCCAGGCCCTGGAGAACAGCCTCCAAGAAGGCCTCATCCATCGAGCCTGGGATTCGCACGGAGCCCGAGGCGCCAGACTAAGTGCTCAACGTTCATGTCCCCTCCCCCGTTCGTTTTCTTCCCGTCAATAAAAAATACTGCTCATCGTCAATGTCTTCAACAGCATAAGCCCCAGTCGACTTAAACTGGAAATAGAAACAAAGCTGGGGATGGCATTTTTGTTTTTCTCTTAGCTCAAAAGAATCCCAGCCTTCAAAACACAGCTGCCTTGCTATCTCCACCATTTATTTAGAATATGCGGCATACGTTCCATCTCCTTCATTACCATCCCTAGGGTATGACCTTCGGGCAACCCATAAAGCTGCCCGAAATCAAAATATGCTCCTATACGCATGATCAAAACCCAAATAGAGGAGCGAGAGTTGGCCCTTTAGGGGCAACCCAAAGACCCATAGAACTCTTGCCTCCTCGCTCCCCCATCAATCAGAAAAGGCTATTTGGTACACTCGGAACTAGCTGTTCCAAAAATTTATGTTCCAATGTGATGTAAACGTTCATTCCTAGATCTGCAATAACCAACAAACATATATAGCCAAAGAGCTCCAAAATTTTCAGACCATCCCCTATTCTATATTCCTAAGAGAAGGGTATATTATCTAATAAACTAGTCAAAGGCATTTTATATTATCTAAGAGACTAGTCAAAGGCATTCTTTATCACTTTTGCAGAGCAATTAAAATACAGGAAAATTGTATACATATAATCATGAGCTCCATAGTTCAAAATAGTCCACAATGGTGGTGAATAATTGAGTATTCAAAGGACTTGGAAGTTTGTATATTTCCCATTCGTCCATCTGTTATTTTATACCTTTGTCGAGTTTGTGGACAGTAACATATGTTTACTCTTTGATGATGTCTTATTATTCATCAAATCTTCTAGGGCCTTCATTTTTTTTTCCATCAAATCTTCTAGAGCCATCATTCTTTATTTTTCACGGGACAGATTTCCATGAGTCTAGTGCACTTTGGTTCCCACAAGGGTGCACATTTTTTTACCTTTTACTAACAGAAATTGAGTCTTAAATCACATTTTTTATTAAATCACATCCTTCCAAGCGAAACCATTAAATCATGTTTCAATCATATTATGCTTGTAATAGATGCATATTATAGCATGAATGATGTTTGATTTGTAGGTTATTTGCATAATATGCATGTGAGAATTTGCATATTTTTTGCCACCAACCGGGCTTCTATTTGTGCTAAGGAAGTCGTACAATTCTAGGGTTATATATGTTGGCGAAACTAGATTGATGTATTGATACTAATCTTTCTAGAGGCTTAGAAGCCAAGGCTAAGAGTTTGTTGGGGGCCTCCATTGTAAACACTTATAGATGTGGGGCCTAGTTAATTACATTTATGGTTTCTAAAAAAAATGCCAATGGCACAAAGGAAGAGATTTAACTAGTTGTGCCATATAAAGAAAAAACATAGGAAATAATAGACAAAAAACTATATCCTCCTAAATTCAGAAGTTCCTTCACATAAATATTATGTTTTCCTCTTTCGTAGAAAGTCCCTAGCCTTTTGTTGGTCTGTCTGGGCATACAAATGTGTGCATTCTCGTTGTTCCCATCCAATTTCTTTATAGATCGAGAGGCTGATGTACACGTGAAGAAACAAATGTCCAAGTAGCCTACACATGAACAAGGAACCACAAACCACCAATTGTGTATGCAAAACAAACCGAGGGTACCATGGAGATGGACATGAAGATAAAAATCCCGTGCCAACATTGACCAAAGTCCCATCCACCACCCTGTCCAATAGAATCTGCCCCCACACCTGCTAGTGTCTTCTAGTTGTATTAGTGGTTTGTACTTGATAGATTGTAATAAGTATATTTGTGATTAAATTCATTTCTCATTGATTGCTCTTTGCAATTTTGTCCCTAACAAATGTCTCAAACATAGCTTAGTTAAAAGCATCCCCATGCACGGAAGCTTTTTTATATGCAAGTTCATATGTACCTATTCACAACAAAATGAACAAAATTATGTTTGGGCTTAAATCGATGTTTGATAAAGCTTCGCTTGTAAGCTGGCCATTTACCAGCAAAAGAGTTGCTAAAGTGTACATAATCTAATCACTAGCTTTTGACGGAGTTTCTTCTTGTGTCCACAAGGCAAAACTCTATCCTCTTGACTGGCATTTTGCAACCTGTTCAAGTAGTTGAGCAATGAATGGGCCAAACATGACTTCTGATCACAGATCACAGGAAGAGTGAATGTGACGTTTCCACATTGGAATGTTGCGTAAACAAGCGTACGTATAATGATAAACTAGTTCTGATTGAAAACTATGGATCTGGAATGTTGTGCAAATGTTTGAGGTATTGGGTAGAAAGAAATAATGTTGGTAAATGTCCAAAATGTGAGGTAAAAGTAAAAAATACAAAAGACGCAGGGAACAAAAAATTTAGGTACATTCTTGAAAAGGAATGTTTCCATGTGTCGAGACACTATTGGAGCGAAAGCAAAATTCAACCTAAGGAGTTCTTACCGATCGTCTTAGGGTGATTTTCCACTAGAGTGGTGTCTTATATTTTAGTCATTTCCATTGGGCCACATAAGCAAATAAGAAAAAATTGGTTTTCTACTATTAAAAATAAGACATGTCCCATTTAGGCTTGGATAGGTTCGGTTCCTCCTTTTAAGGAGAATGGAGTCTTATTTTATACCGGGGGATTTCCCCCGGTATAAAATAAGACAGTGTCACATATGTTAAAAATAACATTAAAATAAGACATGTCTTATTTTTTGATGATTTTCCATTTGCATTTTGATGTTGTCTTATTTTATGACACCTTATAGTAGAAAAACAGCTTCAATTCTATGTGTCGTATTTTTTGATTTGGAGTCATAAAAGGTGTCATATCTCAATGTGACAGTCATATTTTATGACTATAGTAGAAAATCACCCTTATTTAACACGAAATAAGACGAAATAGTTCTTACTACCAGGACGAAGCTTTTAAGGGTTAGGATCCAGTTCAAGAATTATGAATGTTAAGGGTAATGTTACATTTCTTAATTTTATAGTTAGGATTAGGGCTAATTAAAGCTACAACAAAATAAAAAAGATCCATGCATTAGGAAGCCAAAAGACAATGTTCCATTGCATTTAAAAACAAGGTAGATTTATTGCTTCAATTTGTACATCTCTTCTGATTGGAGGCAAGATTAAGATTTCACATGTTTTAAGTTTCACATTAGTTAAAAAGAGTTATAATAGAATTTTAAATGCCAGCATAGCATGTCACATTGTTCTAATTTGAAAGGTCATAGTTTGAAAGACAAAAACTCATGGACTAACAAGTTTCAGCATTTTTAAGCTAGACTTGCAATCATTGTGTAGAAAGGAAGCTTTGGTAGAAAATAATTCCTAATCTTACCTAAAATCTAACGTCAGAAATGTGCCCTTGCATGTGCTTGATTCAAAACATATCAAGCGGTGATGCTTTTTAATGACCTGCGTGAGACCAAACTGAGTCATGAGAGTAGCATAAATGGCCTGGCCCAACAAAGAAAGCAATGTGTCCTAGAACAGTTTGAACAGTTTGATGAACAATCAATCTCATGAGATCAATATGCTCCTAACTACAATTGTGAAACAGTCGGACATTCTAATTGTCAAAGAAAATGTTCCTAGAAGAGTAGTCAACATGATGTGAAGTTTCACCACCTTTTGCACATGCAATAAGCATTAGTAGGAACTTAAATTCCCTTGCTACTGTAAGGTTGACCTTCTGTAAGAAACTACAAATGCAAAAACCTTCCACTACTTGTCAAAACTGCATGCAAGACACTGACCTTCTGTAAGAAATTACAAATGCAAAAACCTTTCACTACTTATCGAGACTGCATGCAAGACACCATAGGTGTCCTAGCATTCTACTCTACGTCTCTTGGTTAATAAATTTTTCTTTCTATAACATTGTACTATTTATAACCCTGTACAATTGAGGCATATAAACGAACTGAAGAGAGGAGCAAACTTTCAAATGAAACGTAGAACATGACATTGTCATGGTTGATATGGGCAGTTTCCTAGCTATGCACTTCATCACTCATGTTTTCTTGATAGCTTCAAAATCTTCTACTTATCAAAAAATCAATAAGGAAAAAAGTAAAAAACCCTATCAACGTTTGCAGAAAACATATTCAGACGTTTTCAAGGCTGAACTCACTTTACTTCTAAGCTGATTGTGGACCTCAGAAAGATTGATTGTCAAAGCTGGACATGAATACTTAATAAATCAAAGGATAAGGGAAACTGCTCAAATAAGTGGACAGGGATCAATATGTCAACAATGCAAGGATTGGATTTCACTTTATGCTATTGACAAAAGAAGTATGCAACCTTTGCCAGGAAGGTATTCTTCACCAAGTCCAGCCAGAGCAATATAAAACATATACACAAGAGAGGTCGCTACAAATTGGCATACTCAAACCTCAATGTTAACACTGCACACTTTCGCAGTCAACTATTGTTTCTCAACTTAGTTCTCTCTAGTTTCTGTCACATTGAATGACTTACCTGAAGCATTATCGAATGCAAACAGTGTACTGCTTGACTGAAGAAGATATGATTCTCCAAGCAGCCCATTTAGCATGTCAAACTTGTCTACTGAAAGTGATGAAGTTGCTTAGATGTTGAACGCTGAATTAGATAACAGAAATAGTTAAAGTATCATAAACCACATGCAGCATTTCAAAATTCCAAAGCATGTACCTGCTCTGTTTGAATAGACACAATATTGGATGACACCTCTGCTTGAACCTGTGAGTTCATGAGATTGTGAATGCTTATGATTTCGTACATCAAAGGCATATATTTATGTGTGAGAGTCCTTTAGACCTTTCAGCTTTGATGAAGCTGTCTCAGAAAGATATGGAGAGAGATATGGGGCCTAATACATGTGCAAAACTTGGGATACTGCATCTTAACCTTCAAGCAACCTGTTAAGAGACCTGAATTGAAGATTCATCAACAACTGTGAAACAATGAAATTCAAATTGCAGCTTATGAGTAATAAGATGACAAGATAACATATCTAAATTGGAGTAAACTGCCATGTCTTGTTGTCCTGCAAAAAACTCTACCTCCATTACTTAGAGTACGTAAAGCTGCAAGTGTGTCAAAAAGGAAACATGAACGAATTATCAGATCATAAATAAGGGAAATTTAAAAGCTATTATAAGAAAATCCATGCACTTTCACCTGGTATATCTTGTTGGAGCAAAGAAACTACTTATGGAGGAACTGGAAAAGCACAAAATATGGCACTGAGGCAATCAAATGCCGAGACCTACAGCTTGGCACACATTCATTAATGATCAACCTTAACAAATTGAACACCAAACAAGTGCGTTACCATTATACTGTTCTGAACATATGATTTTAAAAAATGCTCTTCGGCGTTAGCTGAGAGGTTTGGAGGTAGTCGGCCATAAATGTTCAAGTAGAGGCAATCGATTAGCCAATGATCAAACTGAAGATGCTATATGCTGATATTTCACCCTTCCAAATTCTTACTGATTGCAGGGTTCTGGCATAAGATTTATGTGAGATAGCATAAGCAAAGCATAGAAACACGTAGAAATGCTTAGCCAGAATCAGTTCAGTGCAAAGTTCTATTTCTTTAGCAACCTGCACGAAGTTCTGATACTACTTGTCCGGATTGTAGTGAAAATCCAGTTCGTGTAGATTCTTTAAACTCAAAAAGCTGAAAAAATGATCGCAAGGGCCCTTTTAACAGAGCCATAATGGGCGCACAACAGCCAACAAAAGATACGTACATGTCCATTTTGCAAAGACTAACATACATGTGAATCAACACAAACGTTAGGGTAAGAATCCTTCAAAAAGAGAACAGACTGTAGATGGACTTGTAATATTCAGATTTAGAGAATGCCTCAAAGCTAGAACAAAATCGATCTTACAGTTTAAACCTACATCCAAGATCCAGAAACAAAGAGTCCTCGCGTAACAAACTTCTAATTCTCTCTAATTTCCCTGTTCGTAGATGTAATCAAATGGTAAAAACTTCTTCCACATGGTAAGAAAACCCACCTAGCTGCAACGTGGATAGCCTCATGGTGCATGAAACTCTGGACTTGCGCTTGTGCAAAGGTGCTAAAAACAAAATCAGCATCTAAGAATCACAACTTCAACTTGGAAGTCAAGTAAACTGGAAGACAAAACACAAACCAAGATTGGATCTTCCAAAGCTAATTCATTTCATCCACAAGTTAAGTAGATGCTTCCTTTTCCAGAGCTATTAGATTCACTTCAAAAACGTGCAATGATTTACATTTATAGCATACTATTGCTCATTCAAATTTCTGTTGAATCAAACCAATCAACAGACTTCTGTCAACCTCCTTCTCAAAAAAGAGATAACCATTTTGTGATCTCATGCAGAATTTTCTTTTGAACTTTTTGACCTTTTATGGCCTCTTTCTGCCAATTTCCTTTTGCTCGATTTTCTTTTGGAGCCATTCAGCTTTGAAAGTTTAGCATTCTTCACGATTACAACGTCATCGGCTGATTCTGTCAACTCTGCAAAGACAGAAGAATTGAGGTCAGAAATAGAGGTCCAAATAAAAACAGAAGCATTCGATTAGAAGACCATGAAAAGACCTGTGTCACTTGGTTTGCTATAATCCTCGTCCTCAAATGCTACAGATATAAGATGCTGCTTAAGAAAAACCTGTCAAAATGAAGTAATTCCCTCCTGGTCATCTCCTTGTTAAATGGGAACAAGTAAAATCCAGACATATAGAGTAAAACTTACTGCAGCTAGTAGCCTTCTGCTTTTACTGTCATGGATTCTTAAGTACCGATCGAGTCCTGAAGCCAACATTGTCCATATAAATAGTTATAGCAATCAAAAACGTCCATCATAACTTGGTTCATCATACCACAAGATGCAATGAGAGGCAATGATGGATGCCTCGTGATGCAACGGATGCTCCCTGCACACTTTCCTTTAAATCCTCCAAGTAACTTTCCTGAATATTCATATATGTTAGCAGTCATAAAATTGTGTTACTGAACTGAAGATGGCAGGATAAAGACTTTGCCTGTTCGTATATCAAATGCACCAAGGTTGCCAGCCCCTGTTCCAACGTAGAGTGTAAAGCCATCAATGTCCTCTGCAAGAGCCTTGATTGGAGATTCTCCATACTCAAATGATAAAATGGCTCGACGCTGAGCCTTTGCATCATAAATTCGCACCTGTTTAGTGCCATAAATTAGTATGATGAAATACAAAACAATTTACGACAGACCAGAGGCCATAATTCACTAAGAACAAGATATATAGCAACTTAAAGTTCATCAAAAGCTTCAAAATCTCGGGGCTTAAGTGATTTCAAAGTTCTAAATACATCTTTTAGTGCCAGAGTAAGGGTCCATCCTTCATACACAAGAAAAAAGCACCACAGGACCAGAAGAGATTCGAGCAGAGAAACACACACATGGATTTCAGAAAGGGAGAGAGTGGGTAGAGAGAAATGAGATGACTCGTCTATGAGACCACCAGGTCTAGCAATTTAGAGAAAAAGAAAGAAAGAAGAAATAAAGAAATGTGTTTGATTACATCTATGAAGGGAGGGAGGGAGGGAGGGAGGGACCTGATGATGACCAGTACCAACTGCAAATTTTTCATGTCTGTCCTTATTTAGAAATGTGGCTGCAGTATAATACGAAGGGGATATAAGCCCAAGATTATCACGCCTAGGCTGTCAAAATAGGTCACAATTTATCTTCCAAGGTTAGGCATATAAAAGATAAAGTAGAACCAACTATCCACCGTAATTTTTGAGAGTACCTTTTTGGCTTCCCAAACTCGAGAATGCCTCTCCAGATCCCATAAGCTCATTTCAACCTTTATTCTGCAAAATGGCCAAAACAAAATATACTTGAGCAATTTAAGACACAATTCAAGCAAACAGCTTCTAAGAATTACACGTTGACCTTCCTTGGACTGGCAACCAAATTGATAACTGTTTATCGGGTTACATATAGATTCTTACATGTACAAATGGCTTTCTATTCTCTATACCAATGCAAGCATTTGACCTAATGTTTTAACAGTCAATGAACATCACATGTCAAAAATGTTAACGTGTTCCCATTTATCCGGGCCCAACTAGCTATATTTTTATCCGCTGGTGTCCTCATAGGTGTGCGTGGAAGAAACAACGTCAAGCAAAAAGTAGTTTAGAATATATACCCCCCAAATGCTGCATATCTTCCAGACTCGTCTACTTTCAGACATGAGACGTTCCCAGAGTTGCAAATCCTCCATATAGATGAGTCGAATGTATTGCCTATAGAAGATTCGTGCTGGATTGGCGTCAGTCCTACAACTCCATTCTCCGTGCAAGTCAATACGGCTCTTGAACTGATCGACATCAAATGCAGCATATGACGAAATTAATATCCATCTAGCTATACAATTGCAGGTACATGCTTTTTGCACATTGACATATCCTTGCCATACCAGAAGTCAGCATGTCTAAATAAATGGACGCCACATATTTCGTTGCTTCCATCTTCTGTAGAAAGATGTGTTGCGGAAATATCAGGACAGCTAGTTGGAGCGCTAATCCTTGAGGTAACAGCACCATCAACGGTATCCAATACATCAACCTTGGTTCACAAAGGATATGCATTATAATCAACCTGTCAACTAATGAGAACGAATAATGCCACAATTGCAACTTACTGTTCCATTCTTTCTTGCAACTGCAAGCCCCTAAGAAAGAGAAGAAAAAAATAAGATACATATCCAATTTATTTCGTGTAAAATTACATATACTTACCTGTGGTCTTTCACCTGTGAATGACATAGCCACGATGCGTTGATCCGCACCTGGCTGGCCCCATCTAGCCACCACCTCTGGCATGCCCATCCCGTTACTACCATTTGTTCCCGTCCCAGTACGCACTGCCAAAACTGAAAATTTTCCAGAGAATTAAGCGAATCCTAAACCCTGAAAGATAAACCCCAAGAGATAAACCCTAAACCCTAGGTTTCTGGTAGCATGTAAAATATTACCTTTTGTGAAACCAAGAGCATCAGAACAGATTGCTCGCAGTGGTGGACATCCCGGAAGCTCTAAGGTGGAAACCCGTGGCATTTTGCCCTAGAGAAGACCTTGGTGATAACGGTCCTCTTTTTATTATCGTCGTCCAAAAAGAAAAGGGAAGTTAATGGCTTTGACCTATCATGCATACGCTCATTCCGTCATGGACATTTTTGTTATGAACAGAAGCATTACGAGCACTCGGCTGCTAAATCTCGATTTTCTTCAGCTCTGTCTTTGCCGAAACAGTACCCCTTTTAGGACTTCTTTTTTTTTTTTTTTAGGGCAAGGTGGGTTTTTTATATTTCATTTAGAAAATTACATAAGAAAAAGAAGTGAGGTAACTCACTTTCATGTGATCCTTCCTGAGGAGGATATATCAAAATATGAAAGCTATGGAATATCTACTTTGTTAATTTGGAATTTCCAGGTCTGGAGAAAAACTTTTCTAGGATTATTTTAAAGTGATTTTCCTATGGTTTTTGGTGCTTTTAGCCACCGGAAACAAAATCCGAGATCCAAAAATCAGGAAAATTTTTTGGCTATGATTTCGATTTCGATTTTCCTCTTTCCAATCTTTTATACATATCGATTTCTCGGCATGCATATGCCACGATTGGCTTAGGGCTTGGCATGAAGAAGGCGGAAATCGTGGGTCATCTCTAGAGAAGAGAAATCATTGATACGGTATGGTTATATCTCCTTTTCTCTGTCGATTGTTCATAGTTTTTGTGGGCAAAAAACCCAAAGGAGGTTTTTTCATGGGATTTAGCCAAGAGCAGATGGAGATCTGACTGATAGGAATAGGCGGCTTGGTTTCAGACTTATGCTCTAGTTTGGCTGAAACTATAGAGGTATGATCGTTTTAAACTGGCTTTTGTAAGTTTCTTCTTGAATCATTTTGTTCCTCTGAAATTTGTATCTTCACGAAGTACCTCTACATTATGAGTGGATCTAAATTGATTTTTATATTGTGGCTGGCATATTTCCTGCTAGAATAGGCTCAAGGGTATGGAAGCTTAGCTGGTAGTGGTTGAAATTCCCTCTTTCTCTAGGGCATTGATTGTAGCAATTCCGTTGCACAAATGTGCTTGGCCAAGTTGTTTGTAGTATATATAAGAGCTTGGGCATGAAAAATGCCTTTTGCCAAGCCCTGTGGCAACAATAGATATTTTTCAACCATATTTTTATCTTTTTTACCGATTCCTTTTTATGCTACTAATGCTTTAGATGATTTTTTGTCTTTGCTCTTGCTGTATCAGGGAGCATTAAATTGAACAGGAGTGTGGTTGCATGTTATTTGATGCAATGGTTGGATGGATCCAAGACATGGCCAACAAATTCAATACTCACATGTAAATCCTCACATGTTGTGGTTCTTGATATTTTTATTATTTCTTATTTGTTATGCCATTATTGTGCGCAGCATTCTAAGATGGCATTTTAAATTCATGACGACATGAAAAAGGTATGGCTACAGCAATATCCAAGCACATATAGTTGTAAATGCTCCAAATCATGCTGGAATAGGATTCACATGGGATGTGAAATATGCCACAGTACAACTCCTTGCATCTAAGGTAAATTTTATCACAGCTAGATCAGGCACCCGCGACCTTTGTCTTTTTTTCTTGCATGCAAATCTGGATGAAAGTGCAACAAGCAAGTGTTTACCAAAGATGAATTGTTGCATCCAGAGCATGAGCATAGCTTCTCTCTCTATAATCGAAAGTGATGGTTCAAGGAAGATCTCAGGTATTTCATCCACAACATATTCAATACTAGCTCTTATACAATCTGCTCCTTGATTCCATTGATTTTGTTAGTTTGAACATTTGATTGGAAATGTACCACAGGATGTATATTGCCTAGACTTCAAATTTTGTAAGTCATCTTTGAGTCATGAAACATCCTCATTAGATTAGGAAGATCAACGTACAAGCTAGACGTTAAATCTCATTACACATATACACATAGCGTGTGCCTTTATTCTTGATGCTCATCTACCATAATAGACTTCACAATAGAGAAAGCCTACACTTCAAAACTAGAATTTGAACACAACACTTGCCCTCAATTCTTTGCCTTTGTTATCTTGAGATTCAATCTTTAACTTTTGAGTCACAACTTCTATACGATAAGTCATTGTTTCATATAGACACTTAACTCTCCACGGTTTTGTATCTGCACTGCAGATTAATCAGGTAAGCACATATGGTAATCAGATTAATGACGTACGGTTTTTATCATTTAAGTAAACCTATGCAATGTGCTGCTAAAATGAGATATAACAGGGTTCAATATGACGGAGAGAAATGAGATTTAACAGGGTTCAATATGGAGTGCAAAATTTCCGCTGCATGCAAAGTGCTGATGTTGTCTAATCCATTGTGTAGTGGTGCAGGCTGATGCATGTATAGTGCTTGATGCATGTATAGTGCTGGAATAGTCTAAGCCACTATAGGCTTCATCTTTTATTTCTTATTGTGTCTTCCATGTTTTACATATGCATATTTACAAGAAGAATAACATGAAGCAGCATAGTATATTTGGATCTTTCTCTCCTATTAGGTCCTTTGTGTATGGAAAATGATCGAAGATGTTGAAAATGCTACTTTTTACTCCAGGTTCTGAATTATAGAAACCGTTTCTGCATATTGGAAGGTAAGTCTATACCACAAACTTATATTCATAGTAGAACGTTCAATTGGAATTTACATGTAGTAACTTTTGTATTTTGTACATATTAATAGGCTTTCAAAAAATAATTCCAGCACCATCAACAAGAGGGGACAGAAGATATCCAGTTAACATGGCTCAAACTACTCATTTGTGAGTAGAAAATAGAATAATGTAGCTATATATCTGAAGGTGTTTATACAGGTGTAGCTCATCCACCATTTGGTGCATTTATCTTCTTCACCTTTTATATTCTTATTTTTGTATTGGTGCCTCACCTCACAAAGAAAACTCCAGCAGATTATTCACTAACGTTCTTTGATTAATGATAGCTATAGTAAGAGCTATATTTGATTATGCCAATGGCACTGTTCACGTTTTTTGCCATCACGTTATTTGGGCTTAAGTTCATGAGTATTTAGCATCTGAAGGAGTTTCTGATGTTGTATTAAAGGCCAAAGTCCCTTTAAGTTTCTCCTATTCCTCTACCGTTTGTGTTGTCTTAATACGTTGTTATTTGAATAGGTTGTCCTTTGAGTAGGTTGGACCTTTTGCCCAGTGGTAAGTAAGCATCCGTGATAAATAAGACTTAGCCATGTAGGCTGCACTTTCCAGCTTTTCTTGCAATAAGCCTTTGTTTTTTTTTATATTCTTAGTCATGTAGGATGCACTTAAAGGCATTGTTATTGCAACTATAGAAGCGATGTACATAATAGGTGTCGAAAACTTCTAGAGGGATTAAAAGCAGTTTCCCATGATTAAATCCAACAAAATTTCCCATGATTTGCACTTATAGATGGAGATTTTGAATCCAACAAAATTTTCGATGATTTGCACTTATAGATGGGAATTCTGAATATTTGAATCCAACATTGTTTTCCCATCGGTGCGAAGGCACTTAATTGGACTCTTTAAATATTTGAATCCAATGAACTTTTTGCATGGGTGTGAAAGCACTCCCAACTTATAGTTGGACATTTCAAGTATTTGAATCGAGTGTAGTTTCTCCATGGGTCATGGCACATTTTTAATTGGTAAAGTGCCACATGCCAAAGTCATGACCATGTCCAAAAGCCAATATCCAATGTCTCCTTCTTTGATCAATATCAAAACACCATAGACAATACCCAATGTCCCCTTCTTCGATCCAATATCTAAAACAACAATATTCAAAAGGAATTTAAATGATATTTAAGCTTGGCGTGGATAACCAATTATTAGAGGCAATAACGACATTCCTAAGGTTCATATAGGTGTATCTTTATTATTTGTTGTTTCATAAAAGTTGCGTTATGCTTGCTCTAATTTCATTAAGCTAGCAAGGACATTACATATGAAGCTTTAGTTGCATGAATTACACAATTGAAAATTGCATTTAGTTATACCCCACTACTATCACAGGCCTTTGTCAAACATATGACATACCAACTATTCCTTTGGTCTACAAATGTTTACAAGTCCATAGCTACCTGCATAGAATTGCATTTATGCTTGACAACACTCCCACTTTATCAATGGCCCCTTGCAACGCCCCACACACATTGACATTCACATGCAATACCAATCATGAAACACCCTAACATCATTAATTGATTAACTTCATGATCCAATACAACCACAACAATTGCAGCAAAATTGCAACAAAAACTGACCCATCTACAGAACCACAACAGTTGCGGCTAAAATTGTCCCATCTACAAATTGCTAATATGATAAATAGTACTCATAGTATCCAGCTAAAGATAGATACATAGATAGATAGATAGATAGATAGATAGATAGATAGATAGATAGATAGATAGATAGATAGATAGATAGATAGATAGATAGATAGATTGATAGATAGATAGTATCCAGCTAAAGATAGATAGATAGATAGATAGATAGATAGATAGATAGACAGATAGATAGATAGATAGATAGATAGATAGAATACATCAAAGACTTGAACACAAGATCTCTTAGTTGCTAATCTAATGGACTAGCCACTATTTTTTTAATGCAGTCATCGCAAACTAGACCAACCTAATACTTCACTCTCATCATCTTTCAACCGTGACATTTGATTTCAATTTAGTTCTCATATTCATAACCAAATCTCTATAATTTGACTCAATTTACATTTCCTCCTACAAATGGTTTTTTTATCTTCATCAATGAATCATAAAAAGTTCCTCTATATTACCCTTGCTCCCTCTAAGCCACATTGTCTATTCTAGACAACATGGAAACAACCACCTCTTCAAATTGTTACTAAGCCCGGCAACGCCGGGCAACATAACTAGTGATCAATAAAAGCCTAAATCTAACCTTTGGCATAAAGAGGCCAAAGGTCAGCCAAAACCATAAGTTATAGTACAACTTATAGATCTTAGTGTTCATTTGCCACATTCCTATCATGATCTTCAGACAGGGCTTTTTTTTAAGAGCAAAAATTCAGCTTTTTTTTTGGGGGGAAATTTTTAAAATTGCCCCTATATTTCCTAGAAATTATGAATGTAATACCTTGTATTTATTTTAATTGTTAGAATGCCCCTACGTCACACATACAACTAAATATGACGACAGGATTTTCCACATCTTTCTTTGTTTTCGGATCTCCAAAGTAGGGGATTACTTTGCCATGATTATGAATTCACTAGAAGATGAAGGTGATGCATTCTTCTGACACAACTTCGGTCAAACATCATGCTTAAAGCATAATAAAAGAACAGAGTAAAAAAAAGTACGGCATGAAACAATAAAAAGGTACGGGAATGGATTCAATGCAGGTCTACTTGTTGTTTTCTCTCACAAGCATCAACGACAACTATGGCACTTCAACTTAGCTCTGCTGTATGTTAGGATTTGCATAAATCCATTACCATCCTGCAAAATTGGGACGATGAAATTATTGAGACAGAATGCTTCCTTATTCCACTTTTCGTTTTCACATGCAACATCATACCCAAATCAAACCCAAGTGAATTGTTTCATCTTCCAGGTCATGTTTGCCTATCAAATGTCTGAAGCCAAACATTTTCCATCAGCCGTTACTCATAACAATCTTATGAAGAAGCAAACAAAGAGAAAACCAATGCAAAACGTAATAGCAACCAAGACCATATTAGTAACATGTGTTTCAAAATTGCGAGAGATATCCCTGGTTTGTATGGCATTGTTGCATTCACTAGGATAGAATTTCTGATGAAACAGTATTTTGCCATTATACAGAATCAATCTGCACATGCAAAAAGGAACAGGGAAATGTTTTTTTGCTGCTAGTGTAACCATCACCATTCATTAAGCAAACAACTGAGATGACAAAAATATATTTCTCTTGATCTTTTGTTGATCTTTAACTCATAAATAATGCATCTGCTTCATGACTGCAAATGGTTAGACCAATGAGGATGGAATAATAAAAACCTGGCAAAGTAAGCATGCCACCATTTATGGCAGAACAAGATGATGACGATGCTTGATGAAACAGACCTAGCCCCTTGGCCTAGGCCGTTGCGCCAAATAATCCAGATATATATAGCCATGTAACAATGACATCTTATACATAATGCTTCTATAATATAAATGTTCACATAAAAGATAGGGAACACACAAAAACTATAATATATCACCTTGCACCAACATAAAATGATCACACCCCCACACGTTATATATACAACTCTAGCAACAAAATCACTCGTGCTTGTCCCCCTCCTCCCCCTCCTCGGAAGTGACCGAGGAGGAATTGTTGGAGCTGCCTCTGGAAGACTCCTCGTCACGCTCCGGGTCCCAAGCCTCGATTTGAGGTTGAAGTTGCTCATAGTACAGTCGCCTGAACAACGAGATTATTATCCCATAAACTCTCGCTTTGGACATCATCTCGGGTTCATCATCCGTCTCATTGAACCACCATGTGACAAAGGAATCCAGGTTCAGGATGATGGTTGCCTCAGGACGTGCCATCTTAAATACAAATAGACACCCGGGGTTAGTCCACAAGGACTAAGTGGGGAGGCACATTAGGGATCTTCAACATTCAGTCATGAGCATAACAACAATACACCACTTTACCTGTTCCGTCAAGACTTCCCCTGCATGAGTTAGCACATTCCATATTACTACATTACTTATGCATAACTACATGCCAAGCGTAATCCTTGGGTGGCGACCCCAAGGAGACCACTCTCTCCGTCTGTATGTACAGGCTTTAACTCATCCATCAGGCCATCTAGCACGGATGCGGAGTTACACGGCCACCCCACCCCTCCGACGGTGGGCCATTGAATGCAAATGCACAACATCACGTAATGCAAATGCACAATATCACATAATACCATCTCATATTTGTGGCCCAAGCCATATTAATATTTAAAAACCAACCTCAAATTCACGTACACGTATGGACATCACACATCAGATACTAGCAAGGCAAGTACTTCTCCTAATACTGGGCTGGCAACAGAAATTCAATCCCTAGATAGTTTTTAAGAGACAGCAATAACTTATCAAATTCTAAAACAAGGTCATATGATTAGGTTCTCAAGAGTAGAACTCAAGTTCCTTGGCTAGCTGGGATCTTGGATCTTAGAAGGTATATTGCATAGCAGGTAAAACAACTTAAGGTTCTAAAGCTTTAACCTTAATATTAAATTCTAAAGGTATGGGGATAGTGGACCCTGGTATCCCCTTCAGGAGCAATTAAAAAAAAAAACATATCATAAACTTCGGCTACCAACAGCGGCCGTCCGGATTTTCTAGCTCGCCCCAGGTCGGCTTTTGAGCTAGTTTTCTCCTTCTTTTTTGTCCTATCAGTTTCCTCACTATCCCTCCCTTGCTGGATTGTCTCCTTTTGCTCATGTGCGATCTTCCATTTCTTAATTTGACCTTCCGTTGTGAAGTTTCTCCATTTTCTATCAGTCGGTTGTCCATCTTCAATTTCTGTCTATTATTCTATATTTCTCGGGTCATCATGCACCCTCTACAATCCTCCATGTTTTCTTCTCTATGGTCTTTAAAAAGTGTATATCTTCTTATGTTTCATCTTTCTCGAGCCTGGCACTGTCGCCTCCGAGGTTTACTTATCCTTTCATTCTTTCTCGGTGTCGCACTGTAGCCTCTGAGACACTATTTATTCATCTTTTTCTCAGTGTGGCGTTGTAGCCTCCGAGGCAGCACTAATCGAATATTTTTTCCCACGATGGTGTTTTTCGCGGATGATTCCCGATTACTCGGCTGATGTTTCTTTCTCGGCATGGCCTTGAAGCCTCCGAGCTTTATTATTTTCTATATTACTGCACTTCGGTGCTCGCCCTTGCTCGAAGCCTCTAACTTTTTAATGAATTTTTCTCCGTTTCATACTTTTCATTGCAGGTTACTTTTTGAAGTTCTCTCGGTGGTCGAGGGGGTTGAGCTCCTCCTTGAGGATGCCTTGCCATCGTGTTTTTTCATTTCTCGGTGGGTGTACACTAGGGGTCGAGCTTCAATATTTGCATACTTCAAGTTTCTTGTTTGGCACGACGTACTTGTGATGGCCCCAGCTCATATACGATGGCCCGATCGTATACAAACTGGAGATCATCCCTCAAACCAAAGATCGCCACCGACATGAGGTCGCCCACCTAACATCGGGCCCTTGATGGTGGCCAAGAACCCGGACGGGAAGAATGGACGTGTCATTCATCCCGCTCCCTGGGATCGCCCTAGCTGCGAAGCGTAAGCAAACATGAGCACATGACAACAACAATAACATACCCACCTCGAAGGGTGGTCCACCATATCACGTAGCCGCAACAACACATCAAGAACATCAACATAACATGGGGAGATCCTACCCAAAGCTCGGACTCATGGGGAAAGACCCGGCGGCTTGGGTCTCCAGGATAACAATACGCATGTAATTCATGGCAAATGGATTTTACCGGGCATAAGGCTATGGCCGTTGGGTAGTCCACTCCATCCGCCCCTCCTGTGCATACTTTGGGTGATAGGGTCGTAGAAAAGTATTGAGCCCCCGACCGTAGCTGCCGGGTGAACGGCCAGAGGGCTACCGCTACTGGGGTGCATCTCCCCATCCCCGATGAGGCGAGGGAGGGGGATCACTCCCCCTCCGGAAGGTTCATGCCAATCACGCGGCGAGCCGGAGAGCCACTTTGCTTCAGATACGACTTGAACCCCTAGGAGACGGCGCGACGCCCAAGAGGTGTCGGAGCCCATACCCCCACTGCCCTCACAGCGGTGCTAGGGTATTAGGCCCGGCTCACAACGTTCCCGGACGCCGCTACGCACCAGAGGGATCAACCGTGATTAGACAAGACCTCCCTTGTCAGCCGGTCTAGCTCCGCCACCCATGGCCAGGCGGGCTCTTATGCACAGGCCGCATTAATTAGGAATTAATGGGCTAAAACTAGGATCATCCATCTACTTGGGCTCTGGGTCTCTACCCCCCTTCCCAATACACAAGAGTGGCGATAGAATGTCAAAACATCAACACAAAGTAACTCGAAATAATAGAATACATCTATTCTAATCTACCTAATCATACATGGTTAGGTTCCTTTGTTAGTGTTTATCATTCTTAGGCTGTAGGGGTCGCCTATAGCTAAGAATGGATACTAATCCTATGGAATGAGGGCTGAAAACTCAAATCTAACTATCGGATCAACCACTAACCCGCTTCTTGGCTGGCTCCCACTCCTCTGAAAGCGTCCATGCTGCTGGATTTCGAGATCTAGCGGTCTTGGATCGAGCCGCAACCTAGGAATTCGATTCCTCTTGCTACTCTTCAGCGAAAATGGCGTCCTCTGCTGCTCCAATCCGACCTATAGGGGCTGGAAACCGAAAAGGTTTCCCTTTTAGGGTTTATGCCCCTTTATCCCCACGAATTTTAGGGCTGGGCCCTTTTGGTCAATGGGCTATTGCCACATGGCAAAAGATATTATATGCACATGTGGCCTTAACATGTGCAATATAATGGTTCACAAGGTTGTACCCTAGGGTACTACCCTTTACGGTCGCCGTGTACATGTCATCTGAGTCGACATGTACTAGTGACGTGTCAGTATAATATACGTATTCATACCGTATGTTATACTGGAACGTCACATTCTCCCCACCTTAAAATGATGCTGTCCGCAGCATCGAGGTTCTCCCCACCTTGGGATCTTCCTGTCCTGCAACCAACTTGATGCATGCAATTATTATTATAGTTACATAATTATTAGAATTACTCTAAGGTAATGTTTAAGACATTACTGTACTATTTCATTATCTAATTAACTTATCGCTTCATAACTTAATCAACGCAAGGTAATTACTAACCTTACTTAATACAACATTTAAGTTTATCAAAGTTTATCAAGTTCATACAAAATTTACACTTCCAAGGTACTCTTCATCCCTTGCAACACGTTATAACAAAATTTGTGTTGCAAGTCTTTGCACCTTGAAATCCTGCATTAATTTTACAATATCTATAATTACATACTTACTATCTCACACAAAATTTAAGCGATTAGTTTAAATGGTAGAAATCACAACTATTCTAGAACTCTTGCTGCGAGAGGATATCTTCGTACTTCCTCCACCAACTGTTGCATGTCGGCTAGCATCCGTTAACGTCTTTAAGTAAACATGACAGTCCTTGGACGCCTGCACGATCCTGTTGGACTTCCCTTAATGCATGCGATTAACATACTTACTCTAATGTAATATTTATGAATTAACATTATCATAGTATCGGATACATTATTTTCGATCGTACAATTATATTTACTCTAGCTTTGCAATATTTAACAACTTTTAGGTCGCGATTGTTACATAGACAAGGTTTTAATTATCATACACAAGAATTAGATGTGCTTCTTATTCTCTTCCTTGGGTCCTGCATTACCCTTGGAAGTATATCCCTAAGATGCACTTTAAGTATATCTGAATTCTATTTTCTATTTATATTTATAAGGACCCGAGGTTATATAGCTATCCTTGGAAGGAATTGCATCCTTGCGAAGGATTAATTAACATGCTACCTCACATTACCATTGTTATTTAACTTATTTCCCTATGATATCTATGTGGTTATTAGGATCTATATTTAACTTGTCAATAAGACACATTAAAGCTTATTATACATGGGCAAACCTTTCCTAAGGCTAGGGCATCCGCCCATTGAGCGGCGTGGAGTAATTTGGAGATGACTTGGTCGCTGCATTGCTCTCATATTTTTGCTCCACTTCCTTGGTGTAGTTAGCTATCACGTCGGTCCTCGCACGTTGAAGGCCTCCCCGAGCACTAAAGGTATTTATCTATCTTACGCTCTATTCCCTGCCATTGCTTGGAGTGAACTCTATTCTACGGGTCTGGTCAATTCGATACAAAATACGTTCAATCATAAGATTGAGCCCTCCCACTTTCTTTGAAAAGAAAATGGTCCTGCACCCCTTCAATGACGTTGTACACAACGTCATATCTATTCTCCCCTTAAGAGGTTATATGCTTCTTACTTAGCGCATTAATTTACTATCCTTAGATAACATATATAACCATCTAAGATGGATGCACATATTATGTTATCATTTATTTCAATATAGTCGGATTACCTACTTAGTTAGAACGATTCTAAACCACAAGGTTTTGTCATCATGACAATTCCTTTTGTCTCAAAAAGACTATTTGATTACTATAATTTTTATTTTAGATGTACTTATGTACTATTCTTTTTATATTCTAGAGATTCCCCTTTCTTAGTTATTTAAACTCTTGGAATATTCCTACCAATCGAATTGATGTCATCGTAACAAGTTGGCCGGACTTGTTAGATTACTTCTTTTCTTTCGGTTGGATTATTCTTTGGAGGTACTAAATTTATACATGGTCAACAATTATCCTAGTAATTATTCCTTCTTAGCGAGGTGATCAATCTCACCAAGTGGTTTCAATATGTTGGATGTCTGTTAACAATCTTGTATAATTTTAGTTACTCTTATGTGTTTCCTTCCCAATACTTGACGCTTAGCTCAATATTGGGCAATCCTTTCGGCGAGAATATCTAAAAAAAAAAAAATGCCTTCTAATCCCAATGTGGATGTTACCATCCATACATTTAACCTATTAGGCCCCATGGCCTTGGATCCTTGAGCTTGCTAGAAGCTCATCCACTGCTTACTTTGAAGTAGCAAGGTAACGTTCTTTCGAGTTGCTCGATACCTCGGTCTCCTTGACGGTGGCTCCTCTTGATGTAGAGGTTGACTTTGTTCGTTAGAAGCCTCTCCTTGCTGGTCTTTGATGGTGTAGTTGGTCACTTGAAATCTTCCATGCCGCTTTTCAAAAGCCTGAAGGTGGCACCGTTGAAAAAGATCTTTCATCTTGACTCTTTGTCTTGGTAGCTAAAGGACGACTCTATATCCGATATTGTTTCCTCGACTCCATCGACGTCTCATACATCGAGTCCTCTTGTCGTTATCGTGTTGCCCGAAGAGTGTTGAAGATGTTGATTGCTTCACCCCTGCAATTTGCCTGACATCTCTTCGTTTGATCTGTTACGCTATGGGAGGGAAGGAATAACAAGGGAACTATATATGCAAAGCATATAGCTTACATAATTACAATTACTAATAGAGCTATTAAGTCCCCCTTGTGCCTCCCTTCGAGTTGCACACCTACTCCTTGGTAATGTCATCGGTGTTCCTCCCGGTGCCATGGTGTTGACGATCTATATCCTCCTATTTGTACGTCAGCTCGTACTCCGGGGTAACTTGTTGATATACTTGGGCCCTCCGATGTTTGTCGGCTATGGCACAACATGCTTTGCATCACATTCTAACTAAAGGTGTGCTGGTCGTTGATGCTTCGACATTTCGGTCTGCCTCCTGATTCTGTTCTCGGGCTGTAATTGTTCCCCCCCTTCATGATGCTTGAAGCTATTTGGAGGCGTCTCTTGAGGCTGTGCGCGCTTCCTTTGGCTATACTCCTCTGGAGTTGTTCTCTTCTGCAGTTGTTCTTTGAATCGTCGATCCTTGGGTTCACCAAGTTGCATGCAAGTCCGCGTGCAAGTCATCGGCTCGCCTCGCCTTGCCTCACCTAGTTGGTTCTCCATCGAGCTTCCAATCTTCCTTGCTGATCCCCTTGATCACCTGGCTTGGACGTTGTCACGTTCCTCAGTGCTATGCCGTCTTCTTGTCTTGAGGTACCCTCCGGTGGTTTTGATTGTGCCCGTCAGTTTTGATCCTCCTGTTGCCTCTAGGAAGCTCGTTGATGTCGGGTCGTTCCTCCTTCGATTGTTGAGGCCACTCGTGTCGTAAGTTCATCAAGTGTTGCCGCTGCCACAAGAGGTAGTGGTGTGCCCTGACGATGCCCTGGTGCAGCGCTGATGATCTTGACATGACCGGTGTTGTCTCTTATTCTGACATTGGATGGACGAGCGGTCTTCTACTTGAGGGCACTTCCCGAAGTGTTTGGAGTCAAAGATTTGCTTGGGCTCTGGTCGTTTCTCCCTCGTACTTGCTCTTCCATTTTGATCTTGGGCTATAGTTGTGCTTCCTTGTTTCCTCATTTGGTAGTCGAAGTGAAGGAGCTTCCTGATCTAAGCGCTAAATCCGTAAAACATGACTTTAAACTCATGTTTCTCCACTATATCTGTGAGCACCCGAGATATACCATAGACATATACGCATTTATATTGGGATTTTAATTCATCCACTTTTTCAAAACAACTACGAAGATCTACTTAAATGTTTATACTCCTTTAGGGTTTCCCCTCCTCCTATCGCTTTTGATCCTTCGGTTTTGCTGCATCTTCTTCGTTCTGGTTGACTCGGGATTCCTTGAGATGCTGCTACTATTGTTGAGCTTCATGTCTGATCTGAGCTCGTCACCCCAAGTTGCGAAGAGTGTTCGTCGATGTGATCCCTTGAAAAAGATGCTCCTCCTTAATGTGTATGTCTGTCGTAAGGAATGTGGTGACCGCTCAACGTCCCTATATACAGTGTGTCGTTGCAAGGTTGCCGATGTGCGATGCCATTGATAGGTTGATCACCTGGCTGTTGCAGTCGGGCGTTCTTGAATGTCTTCGAAGCTCTGAGATCGTGGTCGGTCGGCAGGCATTGTCATTCCTCTGTAGGTTGAATTTCTGAGTGCGCTCCTGTTGATTGGGCTTTGCTTCATTCCGAGGTGCCTCTCCTGTGCTTGGAAGTGTGGTCATCTCCATTGCACCTACCCTAGCTCCTTCTGGTTGCCTTTGCATGATTTGTACCTGCTGGCTAGGTCGTCTCCTCCGATTCGAGTCTCACACTCCTTGGCTGACGTAGTAAAGTCGTCCTTCCTTTGGTCTCTAGGTGTTTCTGGGTCCCGAATTCTTGTTCGAGAAGAATATTCTCCTCCTTGATCTTGCCCCTAATGCTGATATAGGCCTTCAAGTTGGAGATGTTCCTTCCCTGATATGTGTCTCATTCCCCTCATGGTCTCCTACTTTTTGGAACCGATGAAAGTTCTCCTGCTAGTGCAAGGGAGCTAGAAGCTGGAAGCTCGTCCTGGTCAGCCTTAGGTGCTTTGTGGTTGCCTAGCTTGGTTGCTCTTTTTGTTGACGTCGCATTACATTTGCTTGAGTTGCTGGGCTGCAAGGTCGTGGTTGTCTTCCCTCTGGTTTCTATATGCTCCTGTGTCGCCATGACTTCTCTCCTCGATGAAAGATTATGCCCTCTGACCTTAGCTCGTGATGCCAACGTGGCATCGATGTCTAACGTCTTCCTGCACCTGTATTTTGCTGCCTTGCATTCTTCCATTTGAGCCTCATGTGCGTCGAGTTGGTGAAGGCGTCGAGATCCTCTTTCTGATGACCTCGTGGACGAGGTAGGCGGGAGGTTGACATCTAGAAAATTCTTGATGCCGTTGGTTACCAAATATTCTTCCCATTTGATGAAGATTGATGATAGGCCGGTGGTGTCCTGTTCTACTCGTTTGTCAGTTGAGGTGTTTGTCGTTGTGCTTCCCTCTCTTGGGTCTGCCTTTTCGGTCTCCTCTCCTTATCTGTCTGTACATCGGCTGGGACCTTGATGTCTTCAAGAAGTTGCGCCTCTAGGTCTTCTGTGGCTCTGGCCATGTACTTCGAAAGCAACGCTCGTATATTCTAGAGCCTAAGGGTCCACTTGAAGGGCTCTCCTACAACATTTTGGGCTCTATTAAGGGTCCACTTGAAGGGCTCTCCTACAACATTTTGGGCTCTATAAGCAAGCAAGATGGCTCGAGCAGCATTACTGGAGACATATCTATAATCTCCAAATCTATGGACATTAGGTTGTGTGGTATGGCATGAAATGCCATGATGTTTGAGGCATACTCTAAGGTCCTAGCAAAATTGGTTTGGGGAGTCCAATCTCTACACATGGAGTGACTTGGGCAGCTCGTGATTAGACAAGACCTCCCTTGTCAGCCGGTCTAGCTCCGCCACCCACAGCCAGGCGGGCTCTTATGCACAGGCCGCATTAATTAGGAATTAATGGGCTAAAACTAGGATCATCCATCTACTTGGGCTCTGGGTCTCTACCCCCCTTCCCAATACACAAGAGTGGCGCATAGAATGTCAAAACATCAACACAACAGAACTGAAATAATAGAATACATCTATTCTAATCTACCTAATCATACATGGTTAGGTTCCTTTGTTAGTGTTTATCATTCTTAGGCTGTAGGGGTCGCCTATAGCTAAGAATGGATACTAATCCTATGGAATGAGGGCTGAAAACTCGGATCTAACTATCGGATCAACCACTAACCCGCTTCTTGGCTGGCTCCCACTCCTCTGAAAGCGTCCATGCTGCTGGATTTCAAGACTGCTGGTCTTGGATCGAGCTGCAACCTAGGAATTCCGATTCCTCTGCTACTCTTCAGGCGAAATGGCATCCTCTGCTGCTCCAATCCGACCTATAGGGGCTGGAAACCGAAAAGGTTTCCCTTTTAGGGTTTATGCCCCTTTATCCCCACGAATTTTAGGGCTGGGCCCTTTTGGTCAATGGGCTATTGCCACATGGCAAAAGATATTATATGCACATGTGGCCTTAACATGTGCAATATAATGGTTCAGAAGGTCATACCCTAGGGTACTACCCTTTACGGTCGCCGTGTACATGTCATCTGAGTCGACATGTACTAGTGACGTGTCAGTATAATATATGTATTCATACCGTATGTTATACTGGAACGTCACAGTACTCGAGTTCGGGTGTTGCAAGCTTTCTTCAAGAGCATTGGCGACCGTTTCTCATTAGGGTTTTCCTCGAAAACCCGAAAAGGCAAGGTTTTTCATCCCAATGAGAAGCTGTCGCCAATTTTTCTCACATTTGTCTCGGTTAAGCAGCGAATGAATCATACTTTATCTTGTTTTCTTCATTTCCATCATCCTCCTGATGATTGCCTAATTTTGGAGCATGTTTATTCATATTTTCAACCTTTTCTACCCCTAGTAGGGTCATCATTATGTACCAATGATTTTACAAAAGCTCAATGAGAACACCACTTCACTTCGGCCAACATATATGCTATCTAGGACCTTGCCATAGAATGTATTTTTGTAGTTTTAAATGCCGCCGCCAGCATACCCATGGAAGCGTATCAACAGGGTTATTTAGTTGTTCTTACACAATCTGATACGGACACAAGGCAAGCCACTACGTCCCTTACCTTATAGTCTTCTACTAGAAACATGCAATTATAAGCTAGTCTAAGCCACTGGGTTCGTTACATTCTCATCTTGTAAAAATTAACTCATGTCCTCATGAGTTATGGGAAAGGTCAGATATAACTTCTTGAACTTGTCAGTGTCTTCCCATGTCGCATCTTCTTGCAGATATCCTGCCCATTGCACTAGGTATTCCTCAATTGGTGCGATTCCTTGGTACCCTAGTATCAACTCGCAAAATTGTTTGTGGCTTTACTGCGAGTGTTTCTTCCACCGCAACCAAATTATCCTGCGGCAATATATGTGATGGATCACTGAGATACTTGCATAAGTTGCTAACATTATGGACCTTGACGTCAATGGGCAATTCCAAATGGTATACAACCTTGCCGATCCTCTGTATGATCTTATCTTATCTTTTATCGGCATATTGCTTTTGTCAATTCTGTGCTTTGGCAATATTTTGTCTAATAATTCGGAGTTGTATCCCAATATCTTCCCCCGTGGTCTGAACCAAACCAACTTTACATTGCGGACTGCACCAAGTCAAGGGATATCGATATTCTTGCCCATATACTGCTTCAAATGGTCTCATCTTTATAGAGTCTTGATACGTATTGTTGTAGGCAAACTCAACTAAGTACAGATAAGACCCCCAAGTGTGTGGATGTTCGGGCACATACATCCGGAGCATGTCTTCGACAACCTGATTAACTCTTTCAACTTGACCATCGGTTTGAAAATGATATGATGTGCTCATCCTTAATTGGGTTCCAACCCCGTGGAACAATACTTGCCAAAATTGGCCAACAAAGCGCGTGTCTCTATTTGACACGATAACTTTAGGCATACCATGCAGACGGAATATATCCTTGATGAAAATCTTAGCAACATCTGCAGCAGTAGCCGTGATTTTGGTTGGCATAAAGTGGGCCTGCTTGGTGAGTCGATCCATTACTACATAGATGGAATCATATCCGGCTCGTGTCTTAGGCAATCCCACAATAATATCCATACCTATACTTTCCCATTTTGTATCGGGGATATCGAACGGTTGCAATTCCCCCGCAATCTTTTGCTGAGAGGCTTTCACCTTCTGACATGGTAAACATCTGGCCACGTAACTTAAGATTTTCTTCTTCGTGCTAGGCCAAAAGAACTGCTTGCGGACCTTGCGAAGACTTTTCTGAACTCCTGGATGACCCGATACTGGACTATCATGAGCTTCTTTCATAGTCTATTGTTTAAGCTCTGCATTATCCGGTACGCATAGCCAATTGTGGTAGAATAACTTGGCTGCTTCTATCTTATAGGGATTCCTATTTTCCCCTTGTTCAAGTGCTGCTACTGTAGGTCAGAAATAAGAATCCTCTTGGATCAATTGCGTTAGATTGCTATCCCATTGCATATTAGCAACACTAACGACAACACAATATGATCGCCGGGACAACGCATCTGCAATTACGTTATCTTTGCCAGGCTGATACATTATGGTGAGATCATACTCTTGCAACAGTTGCATCCATCATTCTTGGCGATTATTTAGCTGAGGCTACATCAGAAAATACTTAAGACTTTGATGATCGGTCTTGAGGAGAAATTTCTTACCCAAAGGATAATGCCTCCATAATTTCAAAGCATGCACAATTGCATACGCACATACATGGCCATCTTGTAATAAAGCACATCCAATCCCAGTGCCTGAAGCATCAGTTACCACACAAAAGTCCCGCTCCATAGATGGAATCTTTAAAATTGGTGCATGTGTCAAGGCATCTTTTAAAATTTGAAAACTTTGTATACATACCTCTGACCATTGGAATGCTAGATCTTTTTGAAGTAGGGTAGTCAATGGAGCTGCTTTCTTGGAAAAGTGCTTTACAAACTTGCGATAATATCCATCTAATCCTATAAATGCCCTGATCTCTCTTACAGATTGAGGTTGTGGCCATTCTTGTATAGCTTTTACCTTTTCAGGAGCCGACTCAATTCCCTTGTTGGAGACAACATGACCTAAATAAATCAACTGCTCTTGAGCAAAACTGCATTTGAAAAGCTTACTATAAAGCTTATGTTGCCTTAAAAGCTTCAAAACTGAGCGCAAATGTTCAACATGCTCTTCAAGTGTTTTGGAATAATTCAGAATATCGTCGAAAAACACGAGCATAAATTGGTCAAGATGAGCCCGAAAAATATCATTCATAAGCCTCATAAAAGTGGCTGGTGCATTGATAAGCCCAAATGGCATTACTACAAACTCATAATGCCCATATCTGGTGCGAAAATGTGACATTCCAGGGAAATATATGCCATAAATACGTATATTTCCAGGTCCGTCACTATACAAGTCTCTTCATAGCCTTGTATACCATAGGTTAGTGGCATAGGGTGCATGTCTAAGTTATTCATATAACTTGAACACCCTTAGGGTAAGGCCAATTTCCATGTGGCCTTATCCTATTGGGCAACTGCCACACGGACCTACCCTATTGGAGCCACATGGCATAACATGTGAACCCTAACCTATAAAGGCCTAAACCCTAACCCTAGGCCTCTTTTCTGGCTCCCAGTCTGGGAACCTTCTTCGCGCTCGAAACTCCATTTCGAGAATCGTCTGATGTGGCACAACATAGCACAACAGCCCCGGAGCGTGCGCGCATCAATAGGAGTGGGGGCTATGTCGAACCCCTTGAAGGCCATGGAGACACCAGGAGTAGGAGGGAGTTCCTCAGGAGCAGGTATTTGGGTTAGAGTTCTTTGTAGATCATCAGGAAATTAGGACTCCAAATGAGTTAGCATTTCGTGTCTCTAGTAAAGCCTTCCTAGAACCCTCAGTCTAGATCTTGAACCCTAATCAATAAACCCTAACTGTAAGTTAGATGTATATGATTAGGTTTAGATGTTATTCTCATTATTATCATGTTATGTGGATATGTGATGTTGGTTGATCATGTTTGCTCCTCTTGTATTGGGAAGGGGGGTAGAGACCTAGTAGCCATCGTGTGTTGCCACGATTCTCTAGCCGCCCGTGGAACCTCTAGACCCCGGGAAGGGGAGATGGAACCCTTCCTGCCTCATCGGACCGAAGAGATGCAACTCGGAGCAGTCTCAATGGGTGATACCATGAGATTGCGTATCCGGAAGGCTAGAGTCATACCAGAGCCCGATCTAGCCCATCTGCAAAGTATGCACATGAGGGGCGAATGGAGTGGTCAACCCTAGCCACTGTTTATAGCCAGCCCCGCCATTGTTATGACTCGGTCTGCTCTATCTTGAGGCCTAGCCATTAGTCTACCTCGCCATGAGTCTGAGCCTTGGGTAGGAGCTCTCATGTTTTACGGCATCTCTATTGTATCTATGGATATGTGGATGGAATACCCTTCGAAGTAGATCGATGTATTATTATTGCTAGTTCTGACGTTGTTTATGCTTCCGCTGTTATAGGAGCCCATAGGGGAAGGGCGCACAAGACACCTTCGTGTCCCCTTCCCCCCCCACTAGTGATACCCTGGAGTGCGGGATAGATGGAGGGCCCGTGCAGTCGGAGGACCGTATGGGGGATTTCCTATTGAGTGTACGGCCGGGCACCGTATATTTTGTATTTATTTGTCAGAAATGTTAAAAGTTTGTTGATTTGCTGAGTTGACCCCACTAGCATCCCTCCGCGCCAGAAAAGTTTATTAGTGCACAGTTTAGCCATCTACCATGCATTCTAGTGCCTTGTAGTACCCCATTCTAGCTTTTCAATCTATTTGAACCTCATCTTATTAAAAAAATTCTCACAGTAGCGGGAATCGAACTCCCACCCACAGGAATGAACCCCTCCAAACCCCCCCGTGCCAACCACTGAGGGCGGGCATCATTTATGTTTGAATTATAATCCTTAATTAAATTTAAGCTTTAATCATGTTAGATAATATTAATGGCCAAGACCCTTAGAGTTAGAACCAAGATCCTTAAGCTAGATAGAGACAACATCTGCATTCATCTTAGCTTAGTTGTCGCTCTTATCTTGCTAAGTGTCTTCTTTCTACATATAGGTAGTATAATTAAACTTTTTTCTTAGAAACCCAGATAGTTGCCAAGGCCTTAGAAATTGTTGTCACAGCAACACACGTTATAGATGCACTACCATCAAGTATCTTCCGTCATGCCTTTGTAGCATAGATAATTATCTAGGAATTCATTCTATCTAGGTAATTTAGTCCAATACACCAAGTACACCCAGAAAGTAAGTCTCCTTCTACCACCCCATAACAGTAAATAAGTACCTTTCTCAGTGCCTATTAAAGTGCCAAATGCCAAATGGGTCATTTGAGGAAGAGTGGATAAAGGTATAAAAATAGGGTTTGTAGAGTAAGTAGACATAAAAATAGGGTCAAGAGAACCTTCGTTGCAGATCCTCGAGGCCTCAACACTAGAGCCACTCGACAACATCAACGAGTTGGAAGCAGAAGGCAAACTTATGGAGGAAACTTTAGCAAATCAAAGGCCAAGATGGTCTACAGGGAAGGCCGAACACAAATAGTAAAGGGGAGCCTATAGGAAGGACGATTGCGACATCAAGAATAGACATAAGACGAGCAACAGCCAATGGGCATCATGACACTTACAAAATTGATCACATTAGGGGAGGAACATCTCCTAATGAAGGATATTCTCCAAGTGCCATATTACCTCGAGAAAGGGCCCCACATCGATGACTAATGTCACAGCTACGTCACCAACAAGTAGACGACTTCATCGACTTATGACATCAAGAGTTCTAAAGGATGAGACTGGACATACCCTCTAGGAAGGGCAACTATTGCAGATATACAAGCCATAGTAGTATCAGATTTAGACTTCAAGCAAAGATGCTTTGGCTAAGGAGGTATTACAAGCCATCAAGGGTGGGCTTCTCAGGAATAGGAATATGGCGGGACCGCAACAAACTTCTTCTCATCAGCCCCGAAACTTCAGACCAGCTACATCAACCTCAATAGCACCATCTCAAGATCATGACGATCTTCTACCTTAGAGATTGGAGGTCAAACACCATCAAGAAGAGGTACCATGGGGGACCAAATACCAGCATTACTAACTGATCAGTCAAGAAAACAGTCCCTGCACATGAATGCAAATAAACTTCTCTTAGAAAGAAAAGTTGCATAGTTAGAAGTGATAAAACACTCAACATTCCATCAACCTTATAACAACAGCATGTGACCGCCAAGACGAATAATCAAATCGACAAGGTCAACACAACAATATCAATTCAGGAGTTAGAAGAATCATCCTCAAATCTCGTAACCTCCAAGGCAGATGAGTCGACATAAAAGATTATAGAATGTGAAGAACATTACCTTCAAGCCTCTGGGACGCGACACCGAGACTTATGTTATCCACTACATCAGCAAGTCCACTAATATGGATAATTTTAATGAAGGTTGTCAATATCAACATTAAGGACGAGCAGAGTCATAATATGTTCGACAAAAGAAAGCAGGGCACATGAATGATTATACACAACTCTAAGGAGACCAGATTTTTCAACAAATTATGGATCATCGCCTTGCTACTCCAACGACTAACGACTACACCAGAGGACCTATCAGATAGTTGAATATCTTAGAATTATGGGTAATAACATCCATAATGGGATTGGGACGAAATTTCGAGTAGATTTTTGTCATTTCTTTTAGAAAAGATGGACCCAAGAATGGAGCAAAGCTTCAAGGATTGGAAAGAAACACGTATGGAGTACTAAATCTACATACATTGCTGATAGATATCCAACATATTGGAACCTCTTTGTAAACTTGATCACCTCGCTAAAAAGGATTCAATAATTGGATAACCGTCGACCATGTATATGATGAGTACCTCCACAACATAAGGAATACTCCGACCAAATGAAGGGAAGCAATCTAATAAGTCCGGTCAACTTCTTAGATGGCATCAAGTTAAAGGTGGGACTGATTCAAAAGGGCAATAATTAAGAAAGGGGAGATCCTAGACTATAGATTAGATCTAAAACAAGAATAATTATTTAATTGCCTAGTTTTTTATGTGTGTCCAAAGGAAACGTCATGCTGACTAAACTTATGGCCGTAGGATTTATGTAAGTAATTCTTTAACCTATAATCTTGCACCTCCTCGATGGCGGACATCTTTAAGAGCAAGACTCTTAAGTCTAAATCTAGGTTAGTAATTATGGCAAGGCCGAGTAATTAGCAGCATCAAAGGAATAAGGTCCACAAAAGATCTTTTCATCTGTCACTTAAAGGTTGAGGTGGGTTTTTATTATTGTTTGGGGTTTGTTTATTGCAGTTTCAGATGTTTATATTTGGAGAGTTCAGTGGAACATGGGCTTCTATTTGTGGCGAAGCTGATTTTCTTGCAGAACGGAATGGAACTGGGCTTTCTTGAAGAGCAGATGGCTGTGACGGTTGTGCCATGGGGGCGATTCGGTCGCGGTTTCATGTCATTAAATGAGATTGGTATGCTTCCTATATGTAACTGGTTGGTATTACCGGGGTTCGACTCCCCGGCCAGTAAATCTTCTGTATAGCTATGGTTGTATTTATCATAAGAAATTATTCCTAAAACTTCTTATATAGAACAGAAAAAACAAGCAGCTTGATATTTTGGACTTTGGAACAAATCAAAGATAAAGGAAGCCGGATCCAAATCGGTAAGCAAGAAAAGTGTGAGATGGAAGCTAAGGGATTAAGCACGGCAACGGCCAGATATGGCAGAGGCAGGAAGCTCTAGCCGGATTTGCGGTCTGCTGCAGTTTCTTATTTTCGTATTTTGTTCCGAATTTGTATACACCCCATTCCGTTGTTCATTCTACCTCCGGATCTTTGTTGCTTCACCGGAGCTTTTCAAGTTGAAGCTCTGGGTCTGCACGTATTTTATGTGTTTATTCGTCTGTCACAAATCTAATGGTTTATAATCCAATGGTTTAGCAAAAAAATAAGGTATGGATTAGAGATAAGGTATGGGTTAGAGATAAGGTATGGGTTTAAAACTTCCATCCTCCTTCTTTACAAATAAGACAGGAGCTCCAAATGGAGATGTGCTAGGCCTAATATAGCCTTGCTCTACCAATTCTTCAAGCTGCTTTTTAAGTTCTGCCATCTCTACCACATTAAAACGATAGAGAGGTCGCGAAGGTGGTGCAGATCTTGGAAGCAATTCAATATCATGATTCACCTCACGGAAGGGAGGTAGTTCCGTTAACTTATCAGGGAATACATCCCTGAATTCTTCCAACACTTCCTGGACAGCTTTTCGAACAATAGTTTCTTTCATCTCCCCAGCTTTACTTATCATTCCAACATACATGATTCCTCCTTTGGGGAAATAGCGCTTTGCCTGCTTGCAGGTCAACATGGAAGGACCAGAAAGCATAGGACGATTAGCCAATCTCTTGATAGAATCATTTGACAAGGTGCAAAGGACAACCTTGCCTTTACAATCGATGTAGGCCCCTACGGCTTTCGACCATAACATTCCCAGTTATCCAGATCAAGTACTTCAAAGTTAGTATGAAACTTTTTTACACAAAGTTTGAAGTCCAAGCGAGGCACAAACCCATTTGACATCTTAATCACACCCTTGCTAATTCTACAGATCTAGGATTCCGTGCAATGACACTCAAACCCATTTGAGCAACCGATCTAGGCGAAATGAAATTGTGTGTGCTACCACTGTCAATCAGAAAATGAAAAGATCGTGTTTGAATGCTACCTGGTAGATGGATAATGTCAGTAGCAATGTATTCCGCCGGGTCTCCACCAATGGCATATGCATGCATATCTGGTGCTACTCCTGTTTCTTCCAATATAACCGCTTGAGCTCGTGCAGGCCTCTCCTCGGTACAAGTATTTCGAGGTCCACTAACACTTGGCATACTCGTTACTGGCCTATTCCAGTTTCCTGGATTCCCATTACTAGCTTGCGGTCCTGCATTGTTCCTATTTTGCCACTTTCTAGGACAACGAGCTGAAATATGCCCAGCTTCTTTGCATCTTGTTCCTCAAAACTTATCCGGCTTGGTTTGTTTGGCCATCTTTCTGGAGTAGGACGTGCATTTCCTCTGGTATCCCTAGAAGCAACAAAAGATCTTTCTCTCTGCTTATGAGGATATTCCTTTTCTGATTTTTAAAGTTGGGTTGTTTCCTCCCGACTTTTCGTGATCCAATTCTGGACCTGCTCTTTAAACTTGGAGACTCGGATATCTTCTTCTAAGCTGGGATACGTTACCCCTCCGACTAGCAAAGTCAACTCCGGCTTAAGCGCACGAATAAACTTGTCAGCTAATTGTGCCATTGTCATAGTGGGTCTGTATGGTTGCAATGCCCTAAATGCATTGGCGTACACTTCTACTGTATCTTCTTGAACCAAATTTTGGAACTTATTCATCTGCTCCAGCTCAAATCCAGCAGGTAAATAATGGAGTTTAAATGCTACCTTGAAAGTACCCCATGTGATACGGCTCAGAAAAAGCTGATTAGCCTTCTTATACTCTTCCCACCATATCTTGACAAGTCCAGTCAATAGCATATCGGCAATGGTTGCCTTTAATAAATCTGGATTTTTCTTAACTTGAAAATAAAATTTGATCCCTTTCAACCAAGCATCAGCATCCTCACCTGTGGTATCCTTACTATTAAATGTCTCCATCTTAAGTTGCTTCAAACCCTTGTTGACTTCATCAAGGTCAGCATCTTTGGTGGCAAGCTGTTGTTGCATAGTGGCAAGTTGTTGCTGCATAGCTGCCAAAATTTACTCAATTATGGTAGGAGCAGTACCGCTTCCCCCAGCTCCCGAATCGTTATCATTATTTCCAGACATCCTGCTAATCACCTGGAAAATGATGGTAATGGTTATTTGCCCACGAACAATTCTACTTTCCAGTAAATTTCTTAAGTTTCTAGCCCTTAATTCTCACGGCCCGAAGGGTGTCAGAACTTTGGGCTCTAATACCAACTGAAACAGACCTAGCGCCTTGGCCTAGGCCGTTGCGCCAAATAATCCAGATATAGATAACCATGTAACAATGACATCTTATATATAATGCGTCTATAATATAAATGTTCGCATAAAAGATAGGGGACACACAGAAACTATAATATATCACATTGCACCAACATAAAATGATCACACCCTCACATGTTATATATACAACTCAAGCAACAAAATCACTCGTGCTTGTCCCCCTCCTCCCCCTCCTCGGAAGTGACCGAGGAGGAATTGCTGGAGCTGCCTCCCGAAGAAGACTCCTCGTCACGCTCCGGGTCCCAAGCCTCGATTTGAGGTCAAAGCTGCTCATAGTACAGTTGCCTGAATAACGAGATTATTATCTCATAAACTCTCACTTTGGATATCATCTCGGGTTCATCTTCCGTCTCATTGAACCACCATGTGACGAAGGAATCCAGGTTCAGGATGATGGTTACCTCGGGATGTGCCATCTTAAATACAAACATACACCCGGGGTTAGTCCACAAGGACTAAGTGGGGAGGAGCATTAGGGATCTTCAACATTCAGTCATGAACATAACAACAATACACCACTTTACCTGTTCCGTCAAGACTCCCCCTGTATGAGTTAGCACATTCCATATTGCTACATTACTTATGCATAACTACATGTCAAGCGTATGCGACCCCAAAGAGACCACTCTCTCCATCTATACGTACATGCTTTAACTCATCCGTCAGGCCATCTAGCATGGATGCGGAGTTATAGGACCACCCCACCCCTCCGAAGGTGGGCCGTTGAATGCAAATGCACAACATCACGTAATGCAAATGCACAATATCACATGATACCATCTCAGATCTTTATATATTGCACTTTCCACAAAGTGACCCAAGCCATATTCATATTTAAAAACCAACCTCAAATTTATGTACATGTATGGACATCCCACATCAGATACTAGCAAGGCAAGTACTTCTCCTAATACTGGCCTGGCAACAGAAATTCAATCCCTAGATAGTTTTTAAGAGATGGCAATAATTTATCAAATTCTAAGACAAGGTCATATGATTAGGTTCTCAAGAGTAAAACTCAAGTTCCTCGGCTAGCTGGGATCTTGGGTCTTATAAGGTATATTGCCTAGCGGGTTTATTGATGGTACAAAATTACAAAGGTAAAACAACTTAAGGTTCTAAAGCTTTAACCTTAATATTAAATTCTAAAGGTACGGGAATACCGGACCCTGGTATCCCCTTCAAGAGCAATTAAAAAAAACATGTATCAGAAACTTCGGCTCCCAACAACGGCCTCTTTGGGCTTGGCCGTCCGGATCTTCTAGCTCGCCCCAGGCCGGAATTCTATCCAATAATGGATTTATAAGGCAAAAGATATCTCTAAGATCCGAATCAGGAAAAGAAAATGGATTTGCAGATCATTCCCGGGCAGAGAAGATAGACAAGCAAAATGACGGTTCTTCAGAATTGGATGCAAGCTTGGATTTCCAGATTATGAAGGCCGAATTCAATCAGGGTGTACTGGTTTTGGATTGACAGAGCAATTTAACATGAAGGATTCTACTTAGATTGGGATTTTGGATCACATGCCGATGGCGTCTATGCTTCATAAAAACTACTCTACACAATTCGACCCCCGATCAGGCCGCAAAATCAAGACACAGACCAAATCCCCACCTGAATTATATGTTGGGACTCTCTCTTCCTGCTTAGCCTCCGATCCTCTTCTCTTTTCCTCCTCCTTGTACCATCCGGTCAGCTTCTTCTGCTTCTTATATGCTTGCTCAGGGGATCAGATCTCCACCTGGCAATCCATCCCACTGCCAGATGCCAATCGACATGCTGGATGCTAGATTTTAGCATGGTTCTGACATCCTAGCATAGGCCCGATCCTTTCTCCCCCATTTTATGGTGCTCACTTTTTTGAGTTTAACCTAATAACCTTAGCTAATGTATTTTTGTAGTTTTAAATGCCGCCACCAGCATACCCATGGAAGTGTATCAACAGGGTTATTTAGCTGATCTTACACAATCTAATACGGACACAAGTTAAGCCACTACGTCCCTTACCTTATAGCTCTTCTACTAGAAACATGCAATAATAAGCTAGTCTAAGCCACTGGGTTCGTTACACTTGAGCTGCAGCTTCGTTGAGGGAACTGTTAAATGTCATAATAAGAAAGAAATAAAGACACATTGCACATTCAATTTTTCAATAATTAGCATAAAAGTGATCCATGTCCTCAAATCTAGGTGCATGACAACTTAAATCTATTCCCTGCAGCATAACAATTCATAAGAGTGGAAGCAGGACTAGAAAAGCAATGCAATTGTAAGTGTGATTGAAGCATATCATATCAAGAAATGAATACAAATTAAAGAATGCATGTCAATCTGCAATTGCATTCCTGCAACTCTTCCGGTTATGGCATCCATATTGCCCACACCTTGAGCATCTGTAAGGACGAATTTCTTTGAAGCGATCCTCCGTACGGATCCGTCTCTTTTTTGGATGTCCTAGTGGCTTATGTGCGGCAGGAGGTTTCAAATTTGTCTCTTCTTCCTCTAAGACATCTTCAACTGGAAATATTGCGCCTACATATGCATCATACCATGCTTTTAATGAATATGGATGAACATACTCTTGTGGTCTTCTTTTCAACCAGAGGATTGCTCCTACTGCATGAGCACAAGGAATTCCTCTATGCTACCAAGCACAACAACTGCATGTATAATATTCAAGATCCACAATCCACCTATGCTCCGGTGTGATAACTTCAAATACAATGCCATTTGAAGGTAAAATTCTGTACTGCCTAGCCCGAGTAAGTGATTCTGTGATGCACTTTTCCTCCTCGGGCACTAACGTGTAAGCTGCGCTTTGCCCTGTCGATACCAATGCTCGTATAGCTTCATTACCTCGTTTATGAAACCTCTCCATCAATGATTTTCTAATATCTGTAAGCATGCCAATAATTGGTTTCTCTCTAGCCTCAAGCAATAGAGAATTCAAAGACTCTGATAAATTTGAAGTGACCAAAGCGTTGTCCCTGAAAAAAAGTTGTAGTCCAGCACTCAGGTGGTGCAGTTTCTAACAACCAATCTGTTGCTACAGTATTCACTTTTCTCATGTTAGCAACTTGTTCATCATATTCAACGATTGTATTTGTTCGTGCCGCTTCCCAAAAGAAATGCAGAAACTCAATATTATTGCATTTCTTCTTGAGGTTTGCCTCAAGATGTCTCATGCAATATGCATTTGGGCAACCAGAGAAAATAGCATACAAAGCCTCCTGCAAACCCTTGTCTCTGTCTGATACAAATGTAAGCCCTACATCTGTACGTAAACTACTATGCATATGCTGTAAAAACCAAATCCAATTCTTTGTATTTTCGTTATCAATTATTCCAAATGCCACAGGATAAAGTCCTCCTGTGGCATCTAAACATGTAGCACAAATCAAATGGCCAAGATATTTACCTGTTATAAAGGTGCCATCCAATCCCAAGAAAGGCCTGGAACTCGTAAATCTAGTAAGACAAGCCCCAAAAGCAAAAAATGCCTCGTAAAAACGTCCTCCACATTCTTCAATGGCAATATACTTCCTGGATTGCTCTCTAAGAGTTTCTGGCAAAATGCATGTAACTTTCTGCACCTTCTTTGATAATATCCATTAATAGTATCTATGGCTATCTCTTTTGCATTATGCGCAACTGTAGATATGACTGTAACACCTGCTTCTCTACGAAAATCCATCAATAAACTCAGTAGATTTATAATGTGGACGCTCCCTGAATTTATCCTGATATTTCATGGCTAACCATCTTCCTGAGGCTTTTTTGTTATTCAATTGTTGAACACCACTACATGTGTGTTCTCCTACTGCTCGAACTACACATCTTGGCCCTCCAACAATGACGGAGCCGAATAAATGCCATTGGCAATGCTCATCTTTGCACTTCACCTTGTATCTCAATTTATCGGATTTTATGACTATAAATTCAGTATGGGATGCAATGGCTTCTGTTCGAACTGCAGTTTTAAGGTCTGACAGAGAATCAAATTGTAAATTTTTTTCTAACTGGGGCATTGGGTCCAATTTTGACTACTGTAATCCTGTTTCCAGATTCAAGCTTACAAGCTTACTTCCGGACTCAAGATCATGATGCTTTGCTGAAACAACAAGAAGAATCGGATTTGGGGCGGTCTGCTTCTGGCACGAAAGGGAGTAGCCGTTGCCCCCAAAAAAGGGGTATTTTGATAATTTTTGTAAATACAAGGGTAATTTGATAATTATATTAAGATATAAGGGTAATTTTAGAATTTTTCCTTTTTTTTTGGCAAGCCGCTCATGCTTCTCCAAGCTAAGAGATGTAAAGTTTGGGTTGGTGAAATTCTGAAGTATCCACCAATCCTAAAGTGCAACGTGTACATTATCCTATTAGAGAATTGTAAATTAGTTGTAATTCTTTTAATATACTTACATTCTTTTACTCAACTTACATTCTTGATGTCCAACTATTTTTCCAGAACATTCTAAACACATTCTAACATTTTTCTTTAAAACCCTTTTTGGTTGCATTCTGATAACCAATTATATACACTGCATGTCAAATGGAATTACAGATTATGCAATTTTGATCAAACATATTCCAAAATCAATTGTATTCATAACTGCAAGAGTTTCATGTGAAAAACTTCCAAAATCAATTGTATTCACAACTCAAAATCTGATAACCCCCTACTGTCAGCCTCGTTTACAATATGCTCACCAGAGACACTGCATTGCACACCCTTCCTTTTAGATGCATCAAGCACATCCCCCTGTCCATTCTGCTTTGATGAATCAGAAGAAAAATTGGAAATATCGCTTAAAGGGGGTATACTAGCAGTAGAGGCTTGGGGAAAGGTTGAGATGAGGGATTAATGGAACAACATGAGAAGAAGTTAGGGGGGAGGATGAAGGGATTGATGGAACGACGTGTCTGTCATGTCAATCAAGTTGGAGCGCTCAAGGTCATCCATATTAGTAAATTTTCATAGGCGTCATTTGTTTACAAGGATTGCCATGTTTGTGAATATTTGATGAAACCTTGGCAAGTTTTGGCTAACCTCGCGTAACCCATTTTTTCCCCTATATAAGTCAAATAGCAGACCAGTGAATTCAAAACAGAATTAACTTATTTAAGTGGAGTGATAAATAAATGATAAAAAACCAGAGCTCGAGTGGAGTAGTAAATTGGACAATAACTTAACATACAATAGCTATTGAATCAAAGATCAAGATATGCATTAGAATTGAATAGATGATGCCTTTACATGATAATAGGAGCTCATCGAAGGGTAATGTAGGAATTAACAACTAGGGAAAGAACAATATGTGCTATGATATATGGTCCCCCCGACTAGAGACAATATTGGAATTAAAACAAAGCCACTCTCTATTGGAGTTAGAACAAAGCCACAAGTACAGAACAAAAATACAAGCATGAAAACTAAAAGCAAAGACAATACTATCCAATAGAAGTTCCAATGCAATATAACAAAGTTGGTTACAATATAAATTCCCCAAGTTCTAATGGGAGTTGAAATAACATCATTCATGTCCTTCAAAAATAACGAAGAGCGCTACTCATGTAACTGAAGTAAAGTAGTCTAAGAATCTAACAACTATATTTTGTCTGTTTCTATGATTCAACTCTCACCGTATAATCAAACCATATATAATGATACATCAAATTTTGAATTTTTATTTTTTCGATAGCTAATATTTCTGGGTTCTGCCTCCGTCGAGGTCGACACATTTGAATATTTTGGGCGCCACTTTCTTCACCGCCGTAGCCAACCTCCATCGAGCTCCTGCGCCCTTGATCCTATCGGGATGGCATTTTGCTTAAGCTCCAACCAATCCGGCATGCCCTGAGGTTTGTTCCGAGCTTTGACCTTGAGCTTTGCATGTCATCGTGCCTAGAATCCTTCAATTTCGTCATCTCGTTATTTTATATTTTTAAGTTTTAAGCCATTTTGTGTGGATCTGCAGTCCACTAAGCAGATCGTGCACCCAATTGCCGCTCATGTTGAAGAATCGGTGGTCCCCTGCTATTGGGTTGTGTGGATATTCAGCACAAAAATCCTACAAAGTGGTGGTTGCAGGGGATGATTGGGACCGCACTACAGAGGTCTATGATTCCTGCACCAAGAAATGGGAGATTACAAGCATTATTTCGGTGAATCCCTACAGAGCAACTAGAGCGAAGCCCCTCTCCTAATTTCGCCAATTCCGACCACGGAAGAGCTGGCTATGGAACCAGATGTCCGCCAATCTATGATCGTGCGATTTAGGTTGAGCGCCAGGTTAGCTTGGTTGAGATTTAATGTGGCTGCGTTTAGGGCTAAGCGTAGAATGTCTCTTACAGAAATCAGTGGGCAACCATCTGTATATAGGAACATTTGTTACATCAGAAAGGTCTCTATGCCCTATAGACGATAGCAGGTAAAGAATCTTTCGTTTCTGTAAGCTTCAAAGCAGTCGTCTATGTTGTCTCGGAATGCTCCAACTGCTGCATGGTCACGGAAGCTATGAGTAGGAGACCCAGGTGCGTACTTATATGAATTTCGAGTTTGAATTTCGAGTTTGAATATGCAAAGGCTTTTGTTGCTATGAACCATTTTTTCCCTTGCTACGATTGGCAATAGGTAGTAGCCCTTGACCTCAATTCAGCAAGGCTTTTAAGATCTGGCGGCATGTTCTTGGATTGTGAACAACGTTGGCCTTGGATACAAATTGAAAACCTCAAGACTTTGAGCTAAAACACATGAAGCAAGAAAGCTTACTTCAGAGTTGCAGATTATTTTCTAAATGCCACAAATATGGGGCCGATTTTGTGCATTTAGGCTTGCTTATCCATGCCTGATGTAGCTAACCTGACGTAGCTAATCTTAAGGCCTTATTTTATTTTTCTTAAATGCTTTTTTGATTTTCGCATGTCCTACAGCTTTTACGGTTCTAGCAATATGCATTGTTCTTGACATGTATATAAGCATTGATGTATACTTGTACAGTTTGACAGCATTCTTATTACTGCCACGGTTTTTCCCTCGAAAACCCTTCGGGGCGGGGGTTTTTTAACCCGGACAGTAATAAGTTTGCTGCGCTCCTTATGGGTCCCATAGGTCGATTGGCCTCAGTGGACGATAAAAAATCATTCTCATTCTCATTCTTTGTTTTTAGGGTTCATTCTTATGTGCTCTTTCATTTGATGTTCTACAGTTATTTGACTATCTGCTGCTACTGCTGCTGATGTCTGTCACGAATTGCTTTTGCACAAGATGGCTCAAAGAGTCCTTGTGCGATGATTTTAGGTATATACCATGCTTTAAGTACTCAAGAATAATGTCTTGCATCATGTTTAAGTTAAATCTATTAAACTTTCCCTTTACATACTACTCTTTGCTTTGTTTGTATGGTCTCAAAGCTCTTTACATTCCATTAACCAATCTATATGGTTGACACGTCGTTAAGCAATAGATATTCCTGAAATGCTAGCATTAATTTGTGCAGGATTGTGTAAAGCAAATGTTAGAGGCACTGGATGGAGAATCCATGGTAAAAATATCTTAGCTATTCAGTTCAATATTTGTAGCCAATGTAGAACAAAAATGCAAAAACGCAGATTCTTATTCTCACGGAGGACCTTTATGTTTGAAATATTATTAATTTGTATGTACATATCCAATGTGTGGCTCGGTTGGAAGGAGAAAAGAAGTACTTGATAAAATAGCAGTTTGGGATGCAGTCTTTTGAGCTACAACAATTTGAAGATATTATATTAACACTTTGTTCCTATTCTGACCATGTGGCCATTTCCAGCAGAGTGAAAATGGCCAAAACTGTATTTAGATGTTTTTCTTTTTATCAATTCATGTGAAACATCCCAAGTAATTGCAAAACAATGCCCAAAGCATTTGTTTTTTTACCTTCGTGTGAAAGGAACTAGAATTTGTTTAATCTCTGTCAAAGATTGCATTTCGTTGAAATATGTTCATGCATGTCAAACAGTATCTATTTTAATCGCTCTATCTACATTCCTTTACATTCCATTAGCCAATCTATATTGTTGTCGATATTAAGCAATATATATTCTTGAAATGCTAGCATTAATTTGTGCAGGGTTGTGTAAAGCAAACGTTAGAGCCGTGGGGCATGGTAATAATATCTTAGCTATTTAGTTTGCGTGCGTATGATCTGCATGTTTCTAAGTAAAGCCCAATTGTGCATCATCTACATGCTTCTAGCTCAACAACGCTCAATATCATAATTTACTGCATGCTTTTCTCATTGCGAAATATTTTTTACATCCAATGTATTTCATGCTTAGCTTATCGTGCATTCTCAATCATGGACTTCAATACTAGGCTCAACCTTCAAATGCTTCAAGCTGATAGAAATACTAGATTTAGCCAGGTTCAACCTTCAAAGGTTTGAAGATGACAGCAAATTCTCAACAATAGTCAGCCATCTCCACTTTGATGTCTCATGAACCTATGTTGATGTACACTTAGAAAACTTGTGTTCCGATCGATTTGTTGAAGTAGATTCTCATTATGGTAGAGGATACGTGCTCATTGCAAACATTTATTTCGGTGTATGCATGTGGAAACAACACATAGATATACAAATCCTCCCTTGCAGGAATAAGTCAGGGAACCGCCGCGATAAATTTTTTGTATCCATAAACATTGAAAGAAGAACCACTTGCCATACTTATTTGAAAGGTCTTGTTTATGATAATGCTTCATGCATGTGCAAATCCTGCCATGCTTCCAGTAGATAAAGCTAACTCAGTCCCATATCATTGAATTGGAATCCAAGAATTCCAATCGTGATCTTTGAACATTATCACTCTTGATCTTAAGTTCTTCACAATTTTCATATAAATTGCCCAAAACATTTGCTATGATACGATCTTGTTCAATCTGCCATCAACAGTTCTTGTGGAATTAGCTAATAATCTCTGTTAATAATTGGGGTACATCTAAAATGTTAGCAAAAAACTCTGATCAGGGACCCATTACAAAAAAATCTCTATCATCATGGCACCCTTGCAAGCAGAGCAACCTGTATTTTTGTGTCTCCACATTCTCAGTTCATGTTAATGAGATCCAATGTACAGAGCTACAGAGCTATACAATGAAGCTTAATTTGAATTTCTGCTTCACCTCAGTCTGGACATTGTTATAGTCTATCAAGTAGCCAAGGAGGTGGCTTAGGTGCACAATAGCCTTCCAACATCCTTTGAAAATACCTATTACTTATTACCGTGTGTTCAGCAACAAGCTTGTTGATGGGGGCAAGGGTCGGAATGGAATGGTGGTTTGCCCAGTTCACGTTTCTTCTTCTGATGAGTACTTCTGATAACATGTTCTATACTATGTAAAACTGCAACCGCTAAAGCGAATGCTTATTTGATTGACATTGGAGATTGAAAACTAAGTGAGAAAAGCCTCTCGTGAAGAGACATCAAACTCATCATTGCCTTCTCATATCCCTTCCCCCTAATTGATATCAAAATACAGTCTATCAGAAAGCTAAGTTTCAAAGGCTAGAGCAAAATAAAGCTTATTGAGCAAATATGCAAACTTGCAAGAATATTTTTAAAGTTTCTTTCGAACTTACTTTCATTTTCATAATCTAATGACACTGTCTCTTCAGCTAGCTGTTACCAAGAAATGTGAGACTGCAACCTAAGTACCAACTTCCACAATCACAATAATGCAGACTGCCATCTTTCAATTAAGGGTTGTGGTTCATCTGATCCATATAAGGGAAGGCTATGGGCAACAACTAGAAGTATCATAGTTACACACATTGGTTGTGAACCTGCATATTGAATTGACCATTTTCTTGCACTTCATTTTCTCTTATATTTTCCTTGGTCTCAGTAGATGTACATGATGTAGGATGCTTGATCGAAGTTTCTTTGTACTTGCCTTAAGATCCCATCTCCATTTTTTATTTAAACTTTTCCCAAGAGTGTTAATTTTGTTTTCTGCATGTGGCACTCTCATAACAATAGCAGTGAGCTCTTGATGAGGCTGAAACTGATCGTCAAAGTACTCCTCTCCATTTATTTTTTTTGGATCACTTAGAGCATCTTGTCAGGGTTCATCAGACAATGAGCATAATGGACTAGAATTATGGGATCTTGGTGCTTTCTTGAACTTATAGCTCTTCGTAGTTTTATCCCACTGTGGAGAAGCTAAATTTCTGGGGACCATGCTCAAAGAGATCATATCTGGAAGTGTTAGAATACCTAGAAGTTCTTGGGGAGGCCATACCAGACAAAGTTTCTCCACATGCATGCTCCATCTGACCATGCTGACCATGCTCTGTGTTCTCTACGTTACTTTATCAGGTATCATACAATCTTATTGGCATATTTTCCCAGACTTGGCATATATATCAATAGGTGCACTGCCAACAACCACATCAACTTGAAATTCAAGGTTAGAATCTGTTCATAAATCATCCATGTTCTATGATGATATTTATGTTGGCATATGCTTTTAAGATACTTAAGAAATTAACTTTATCTGCCTTTTTGTTGTTGTGGAGCATTTTGCCAGAACAATCTAGGGCAGAAAAGCCTATCGCCATGCTAAACATGACTTTGCAATCATTGTTTCCCCATGAAATCACATTTGTGTTTGGCACATTATCAAAAGCAAGTATACCTCCTTATATTTGGCAACAAACCAATAAGCTTGCTCTTAAAGAAATTAGAGCTTAGGCCATCTTTATAATCTGCCATGTAGAGTCTTCCCTGCAGAGAATTTGTTGCCTCAGCAAACGCTTGCAGGATAGCAATATATACATATGGTGGTCTTCAACTCCAAACCTTGATATGCTACCATAAAGCTGAAGTTCTAGAGTCTGCCTAAGCTTCATATAGGAAGTTATTATGAAACTCCAGCACAAACGTTTGAGCCATTCAAGTAAACTCCCACAAGAAGCATATGAATGAATGAATAAATGAATGAATGAAATGATTAATTAATGTTTTAGTAGAATCATGACTATTAGAGATCAATGAAGGTTGAATTTGTCTACCGTATTCCAGAAGAGGCAAGTTGCAAGAGTTTTTTATAACAAGATTTCTGCTACAAAGCCACTGCATTTTTATTGCCTCATACATGCAGTCATTTTGTTCAGTAATCCAAAATGCTTGCTCATGATGTAATGTGCATGCAACATAATAAACAAAAGGGAGAATATTCAAAAAAAAAAAATCACGCTCATGCGCGCCAATGTGATGTCTACCAGCGCGTTGGACGGCCCATGCCACGTGACGCTCTCCCATTAACTCCAATTGCCACGCCTCTACCCTTCAGCAAATGGGGAATGGATTTTGTTGGGCCCATTGACCCATCTGCTCGTAACTCCCGTGCTTGATACGTTCTTGTCCTCAACAGATTATGCCACCAAGTGAAGCTTATGTGTTACCAGCTAATACTGCAGCCAGCACTGCGAGGGTGCTTTACACGCAAGTCATTACACGCTTCGGCTGCCCCACGGAACTAGTGAGTGATCGGAGTGTTCATTTTGTCAATCACACGATCAAGGAACTTATGGAGTACTTGCATATTCATCATCGAAAGAGCACGCCATACTATCCACAAGGCAATGGTCTTGCTGAAAGTACGAAGAAGACTCTAATCAATATTCTAAAGAAAATTTGTGATGCTTCCAGGAAAGATTGGCAGGAAAAGTTTCCAACCGTTTTATGGGCCTATAATACCATTTACAAAATTGCCAAAGGACAGACACCTTTTCGACTCGTTTATGGCCTTGACGCCTTTTGAGTTTATTCTGCCTACTCTAAGATTTTAACTAGCTACTGTTCATGATCCTCCGACCGCTTTATAGGAAAGGGTTTATTAGTTACAACAACTTGATGAACTTCGCAGGGATGCCTATCTCAGGGTTCTTGCTGGTCAAAAATTGCGAAAATCATGGCATGACAGCCAGATAAAGACGAAAACTTTCAACACATGCGATTTAATTCTTCTCTATGACTCGAGATATAAGAATTTTCTTGGCAAACTCAAATTCCGTTGGCTTGGCCCTTACAAAACCATCAAGGTGGTCCAATCAAATGTGTTCCAACTTGCTAAATTAGATGGCACCCCATTACCTTCCTTGATCAATGTCTTTCGCCTCAAGACATTTCATATCGACACAGCATACGAGAATATCAATAAAACAGATACAACTGATTGAGCAAATACTTTATATATTACAAAAAGAAGTTCTGTTACAAAATGGGCATAGCCCTTACTTAAACGCAAAATCCTACTCTACTTTTCATTCTATTTGGGGTTTGAAGTGGCATAGGCTCGCAGGATCATGTAACTCTGCTCAGGATCCCAATGTAGATGCAGGACCACATCCACATAGTTAGAATGTGGGTCAGGATTGTCTGCCGAGCCAGCCTATCAACCGTCCAAGGGAATTCCTCGATTCTTCATTTTTCAGAGGTCCAGATCATTCATGCGGCAAGTTAGCAATTCCAGGCAATTCTTCAGCATAGTGTTGATCATCTCTATTGCTGCATTTGTTGTGTCTCTTGCATCAATATTCCTTCATCTTATATAGACCTACCGCCTCTCAGATGCCACGGTGGCCCAATGCCTTTTGGCTGAGCTGTCTATATTCTGGGAACATTCCAATTGCAGATTCCCATATCACGCCGCATATCTAGTAGCGGTACCTTCTCTCTGGCTTGCTACCTCTGCCACCCCCTTCATTAAGACGTTCACACTCTCGAGTTGCCCTTCTTGATTATGCCAAACCAAAACTTGACTCTGTCAAATCCTTATTTGTTTACCTACCGTCGATCCTTTCAAATCTCCACCATTGATATTCCAGCCATCGGCCTTCTGGTACTTAGCCAAATTTTTGGCCCTTGATCCACCTTTTCCTCGATGCTGCTATCTCTCAAGATTAACGGTCCAGATTCTGCTTTTCAGAATTGCCTATAAAACTCTTTATTGAATAGACGAGAACCCTAAAGATCAAACTTTTTCTGCAGTTCGTCTTCCGCCATCATTCTCTTTGCTCCGAACGGCCGTCGCATCAAAATTGGCCACTCTGCAAGCAACAATGCTCATGAATCCTAACCTTTTTTATCTATATATTTTTTGACATCTAGTCTTTCAGCCTGATCTTGAAGGCACGAGTCGTGAAGTTGTCTAAAGGGCGGGTTTGCTTAATTTTGCCAGCCAATAACTTCCTGTTCCGAATCCGGTGTAGTTTCGACAATTTGTAGCTGGTTTGGTGAAGACCGATGCTGGATACTAGACTACTATTGATCATACCAGGGTTACCCTCAATCAAGTCTTTTGGCCCAGGTATTTAAAATTACCCAGACACACCCCTTCTTTGAATTGGACTGCTTTACAAGATCATGATGTTACGGTGTATGGTCAAGTACCATATGTGGCCACAAACCACAAGCTCACCAATATTGCCAAGCCTTATGAGGCTTTTACTAAGCTTTTATGCATGAAATTTTATGTTAAGAACATCCACATCAGCAAGCGCTTCTTTCATACTGCCATTGTGGCTATTCATTCCACTAGCTTTGTAGATTAGCCACAAATTCTGTTCCAAGGTCTTTTACAAGAAGTCGACCGCATTCGCCAAGCTCTAGACTCGAGCCCCGATTCAACTATAGTTGCACATTTTTAGGCTATTATTTAGCAATGCCTTCCAAAGCCCAGCAGGATCTCCACTCGGCAATTGGATGTCACCTCTCATGCTTCCATTCGGACACATTCTGTCATTCGTCCTGTCCGAGAACTTCAAGAGGAAACCTCTCGCCCTTAGCCCGAGACGTTTTGACTCCATGATGCTCAAACTGAGGACATGCATTCTCCTCCACAGCCGGATTAGACTGATGCTCAGCCCTCCTCTTCAAAGGTCATTTTTGTCACTTCATCTCAGTCTGAGAAAGCTGATGTGTCAACCTCCAAACATGCTTCTCAGGATTCCATGCCCATTGTTGCCCATTATGCTCTGTCTATTGTTCAGCCTGCATTAACTGAACCTTCACGAGGAGCACTCTATGAGTATGAACAAAATGTGGCAAGTTACATGCTTAAGCTCTAAGAATCTCAGGATCATCTCAACAACGATATCAAACATCAGTTGGATTCCACGGATGCTTTGAAGCGTGAGTTGCAGGCTGCCCACGCTCAAAAATTGGTCCTGGAAGAGAGCCTTCAAAGTAAACATGGAGCTTTGTTAGAAATGCGCGCTGCTCTCAGGACGCACACGCAGTTCTTAAGGACCATCACGCAAACCTCCAGGCCACTATGGAGCAGTTACTGGCTCAGCTTCAGGTTAAGGACAAGGGCCTTGCAGATACATAATCTCTTTATATGGGATTGCAGAATGAATTCACCCATCAGCAACACGCCACTACGCAAGATGAAGTTCGCATTTTCGCCCTGAAAGGCCAGTTAGCTGCCATCCGAACAATGGGATGGGGATGTTCGATCCCGCACAGATGGAATATTATTTGATCGTGGAGATGCCAGCACAGGTTATATGTCTTCCAGCACAACTCATTGACCTGCAAAAACAAAAGTTTGTGGATGACACTGAGATTGCTAGCCTCCAGCTACAACAGACCACGTATGTTCATCGCAAAATCAAGGAACAGCTTCGTCTCTTTACAGAAAAAGAAAACAAAATAAAAGATTTGGAACATCAGTTGCAACAACCAGTCTAGTCTGCAGATGACGTCCATCACCGGCAAGAAACTACATTGTTATAACTCTGAACGTTCCTAATGACTTTCCCACGCCCACGAGCTATTTGGATTATGTGAACTCATGTCGACATCTTTTTATGCTCAGATGGTTCAATGCCAATGGTGCCATCGATGACTCCCTCACCAACAAGGATTTGCTCATTATCTGGCCAGACCTCACAGTTGAAGAGAAAGGTCTTCTATGCGCCTTATTTACCTTTCAGCTATTAACTTGTGAAGATAAAGATTTCTTTATTCTTTGAATTGTCCAGCCAATGGCTTATGTCATGCATGATTTCTATCTAGCTGACACCAATCGCATCGATCCGAGACATCGGATCGCCATTCTAGCATGGGACGAGCATGCATGTTGTGCATGCATGCGGGCGGCGCATGCCCGGTTTGGTGGGGAGTTCGCTATTTCAGGCGCGTTTCTGCATCCACGTCTCATCGGCGCTTCCTCTTCTCTCAGCAGTACCTTATTCTCTTTGAATTGTTTCTAGGCAGGGGAGGGGCTTCTTCCTGCCTGGTTTAGCCAATTTGGCGTTTCTTCCCTGCTATCCTGTCCTGGCTTTTGGCCTCGGCCCCCGTGACCTTCGCCCTCGATCCTAGTTTGTAAGGAAGTTCTCTGGTAGTCGGGCGGTTTTGTTGGTTTTATAGTCCCATTCTAGAATCGCATCGATCCGAGACATCGGATCGCCATTCTAGAATGGGACGAGCATGCATGTTGTGCATGCATGCGGGCGGCGCATGCCCGGTTTGGTGGGGAGTTCGCTATTTCAGGCGCGTTTCTGCATCCACGTCTCATCGGCGTTCCTCTTCTCTCAGCAGTACCTTATTCTCTTTGAACCCACCCTCCCCCTTCTTTGTTTATTATATTTTGTACAAATTCTGTTTATCATGTTTTTCCACCCGTTGGGTGATGTTTTTTTTTTCCACCTCCTGGGTGATGCTATTCTCTGGTATGTTTTCTCGTTTGTTGTGTTGGTGATGTGTAGGTACAGGTTGGCGAGCGGCATCTGTTTCGACTTCTCCATGCGGGGGTTTTTTGGGAGCGATTCTATGCCTTACGTTTGTCTAAGCCCCTTGCCGAAGGCTTATCACTAGGGTTTTTCCTCGAAAACCCGAAAGGGCGGGGTTTTTTAATCCCGGTGATAAGCTTTCGGCAGGTACATCAGCCACTCATCTATTAGCATTGTATTTTTGTTTGGGGTCCAAATGATATAATTGGATTTTCCCTGTATTTTTTCGTGGGTAGTTCGCATGTGTGCGGCTACCCACTGTCCACCATTGTAGAAAATCTGCTGAGATGAATGAGAAGCCTATCTATCGGGCGGTTTGTTGGTTTCTTGCGAGTCCCATTCTAGAATGACAATTTCAATGATGGTCCACCCGGTGCTTTTCAAAGGGATATCCATACTTTGTGGCTGTTACAACAAGACAAGAAGTATCTTTTTGGGAAAAAAATTTTATAGGGTCTTTTTGGTTGGGCACTTTGGTTTTTTTTCTTTAACATTGCCTGTAAACCATTAAACCTCATATCAATGGTTTAAGATTGTAGGGTCAACTAGTGAAATTTCAATGATTTTTTGTGTCAACTATTACATCTTTTAATATATAGAAATTAGGTTAGTATTGTAATGAAATTAAAAATAATAGAAATGCCAAAAAAAAAACCAAAGGCATCTTGAGACGTGCTTCCATGCAATACAACTACAGCAGTATAGCAAAATATGTAGAAGTTCCAAAAAGTATAGCTTTATGTAAATGTGCATAGTAATATATAAGGAGATCTACTAACCACGTAAAAAGTAACACATAAGGAAAATTATTATTGTTGGAGAAGAGACCAAAAGACAAGAACACTAATCAACTATAGCTTCATCATCTATAAATAAACATCTTCGCTGCTTTCGCTGTTTATCCGTCGGAGAAGAAATTAATGACATCCTCTGAGCTATGTCCTCTGCATAAGATGGATGGACACTGCAAGGGTAAAGGCATAAAGTCATTGACGAGAGGAATTTAATATAAATAACATCTATTATGTGAAGGAAAATTTTTAAAGACAATGAAGTTAGATGCCAAGTCTGAAGGTTCATCCACATCTTCGACATGCACATCACTAGATTCCCCATCGGAATCAGCATCATGCCATGCTTCCTCTCTTTTCATGCATCCACGAAGTGACCTCACCAAGCCCACAAGCTCATCGTCATTCTCTATTCCATAGTATGCACATGCTTCCATCATAGAACATGTGCCAGCAAAAAGATCTAACACGAAGCCACCGTTAGGACAAAAATAGTGTAAGAGGAACTCCATGAGTCTAACAGATCTCTCCAATCCAAATCTAGAGTGTGCCATATTGGGTAATGGTAATCTCTCTTCCCGATGAAGCACATGATGCAGCAAGCTACTGTTTTGATTCAAATCCTTCATAGAAAATACTTCTGCATTGAAGTACCCAAAGTCAATGCCCACTCTACTATAAACTGCAAGATAACACCAATGATATGTCATATTTCCCATAACATCCTTTGTGGTGCCAAGTGGATCTCTGTTTGTCAAGCAATACAATCGACGTCTTTCCAAACTATATTTTCTGGCATGGCTATCCACCATGCTCAATTGGCCAGCTACACACAAGCATACAACAACCCCATCATCATCAATGCATAATGTAGCCAATGTAAAGGCATCTCCAACTAGCCAATGGAGCCTAGCCCTGGATCCTACACAGAAGAGGCAAGCATCCTGCATTCAGGAATATCAATGCGACGAGATGGTAAATGGGTTAAGAGGAGGTCAAAATTAAGTAGGCAGTGTGAAGTGAACTTGGAAAGAAGCAAACATATGGGTAACATTAGTGTAACTCCATATGTGCTACAGGTAAATCGGCATGTTGATTTTCTTTTGGAGAGGGAGAGGCAAACATATACTGTCAACATCAAGAAAGAGCCTGCTTGCACTTGCCCTGAGTTTCGAAGCAAGGCATTGAAGAACAATTATACTCCTTGCAAACATATGGTCTATGTTCTAATGAAGAGATTAGGAAAAGATCCAGCGGCTGATTTGACCTTGATTCAGCCAATTCTATCTGATACTACTTTAGCAAAGTTGCTCACATAGTAAGGTTTATAGAAGCTTTATGTTCATTAACAACTTCGGTATCTATATGAAAGGCCATTCTATGTGTCTGTGTATTCATGATACATAATGACTTATTGATTTTATTATATAGTTATGTTCCTTAATATCAACTTGTTTATTATGCTTAACTTCGTTCAAAATTTCGATATGGATAAAAAAAAAAAAACCAAAGTGCCCATGAAAAAAGACCCTGTATAAATTTACACTCTATCTTTTTGATCAGTCCTGGGTTAATGCTCTTCAGGTAGAATACATGCCAGAGCTTGCTAGATATTTGACTCTTTGGATTGCTGAAGCATTACACGAAGTCCATAAGAGCATGTATGAGGAATTGGGGATTGGGTATGCCCAACTTTACTTACAGCACTTAGGCACATTCAACAGTCTCCGTGTCTAACTTGAGAGCCATATCATCTCTTTGGACTGGGCTCCGCCACTCTCAATACCCTACTACCCTATCCAGAATGGGAAAGATTGTGTCAGGCTCCGGATTTGGATTGGATTCAGGAATTTTGCACTCAAGCTTAGCAGCCCATGATGCAACCCGCCTCACCACACGACACTCTATATGCGTCCCTCGAAGCGCCTCCAAGCCGTCATTTCCTCACATCTGATTGGCATTCCCCATTTTGGACCCAGGCTTTGGCTGGTCATGCCGATTGGAACCCAGCACTTATTTCCACATATCTCTGCTGGGATCCACGCTTCGTGCATCAGAATGTATGGCAGGCAGATGAAACCTTAGATCATAACACGAATTGAATTTACATCCCACATGAGCGTGGTTGGAAAACCACTGTCAATGTTGTCTGGGGACTCAATCAATTTTTGGAACATGCTGCCACTTCTCCAGATCTGGCTGTCCACAAGGAAGCAAGTTTTTGTGCTGCTTTGAAATGTCTCCTCACTGCTTCTTGGCTCGCGGGCGCCCTGTTTCCTACTGCAATCCAAATGCAATTGCCAATGCTTTTGGCCTACAGACCTGTCTGCTGATTGAATGCCAGTTTGTTTCGGCCGAGGCTCACCGTGCCTTCGAAGACATGGTGCAGTCTGGGTTTTTGTTGGATGATTTACCATCCATTGGGTTAAACACTACGGATGCCTTGAAAGACCACCAAGATCTCATCCAAAAGTATCATGCGGATGCTCGACCTCATAGTCGTGTGGATGATTTCAACAAGGTCACAAGTTTTCCACCTCCAGAGACAATACCTGCTTTTCTCTCCACCGAGTGTTCTTTGGCAGGGAGAAGTGTTAGTCCCGTGCCAAGAGGTACTGGACTATTCTTGATCACTACACAGGCCAGCACACAAGAGCACAAAGACAAGGGTCATGCAGGAGCGTCAGGCAGCAAACCCATGCCCACGCAGAAACCCACGCCCCCGTCAAAGAAGAGATCAAGGGGTGACAGTTGACCACACACGTGGAGTGTGGCCCTAACTTAGAAGGATTTGCGACATTCATGACGCCGCTGACAAGATTCTTTCAAATCAAGCAAGTGATCTAGGAGTTAGTGACCGAGATCACAAAGGCTCTGCCATATGCCTATTTTGGGTTTGAGGCCGTTGTACTATATATATCAGTAGAGTTAGACCTTAAGTTTTAGATGAGACTTAGTATTGTCTTGTTTCAGCTTTCTGTCTCTACGTCTTGCGAGACCTCATATATTTCTTATGATATTTAAGGGATTCTTATCTTGGTATACAGTCTCCTTTATTTTTGGTTTGTTCTTCCTTTTCTTATCTCTTTTGCAAAATCCCGCGTGACACACTATATAAAGGATTTGTCTGTTTGATTCAAGAGTCCTCACTGAGGGCTGTCTTGTAGATGATCCTGAACCAAGACCCTAAACTATTGATGTTTGGATGATTATTGAACAATTTAACTAACAAAACACGAGCTTCATGTTGCACGCATAGTCCTCAAAACAAGTCTTTCAAGCATCGCAAATAATGCATCCATTTGAGCATATTTTCGCTGACGTAGTATTGTAACAAGATATGCTACAGAGGAGTGGATAGCATCTAAAATTTGCTATCAGGAATACAGATTTTCCATTGTGTTGTCCTTTGCAACCATATGTAGAATGGTGCTGGATCTACTTAAAGCAACATGGGCATATTGGCAGACAAAATACAAATTGAACTGTCTCTGCTATGAATACTATAATAGAATGGATCTTTTGTCTCTGACTTTGGATGAAGACTTAGGCCATCTAGTACACTATTGTATAGTGTGATATCATCACACTCTAATTTAATTGATTTTTGCTTCAAAAGTCCGGGAAGACTGGGCACCCATTACTAGTCTGTTATAATTTATCTTCTACTTGCAAAAAACTTTCATAGAGAACCCTTCAAATGCTCTTGTCATCCAAGTGCTATTGCTGGATATACCTAAAAAATATGCCACTATAACCCATTGAGTTGTGAAATACACAATAAATACATGACAACATATACATACAAATACATCCACACATTCAACCATGCACAACTCCGATACAGACACAAAGTGCTGTGTAAATATGCTAGAGACAATAAATCCGGAACTACAACTACCTGATTCTTCCAATAAAAATGATTCGGAAGGGAAACAAATATTTGAATGCCACAATTGGATTTCTTTGACAAACATGCACGCAATGAAGGCAATAAAAGTCCTGACAGTTGAAATGATCACAAGAAAATGTCAGTCAGACTCCTAAATTGGCTTCAAACAACGATATTTTTATAACATTCTTCACATTTGTTCAACCTAACTCTTAGCATAGTGGCTAATAGAATCTACGTGAATCTCCAAGAATTTTGAAATACTTTGACAACTAAAGCTCATTAGAAAACGAGTTGGCAATCACTAAGAGCATTAAGAGCAATCTTGAACGTTAAGTAAAATTTCGAGAATCTGCATGGAATGTTAGGGATCTTCTGCATGGAATCTTAGACAATTTTGAGGGGATCTTCTGCAATGTAAGGGAATCTAAGAGAATACTGAAGGAATCTAGGAATTTAAGAAAAGCTTTAAGGAATGTAAGAAAGAGAATATATGGCAATGATGAAAGAGAGAATCTAAATTAATGTTGAGGGAATATAATACACAATCTTAATAAGCTAAAAGAATTTAAAGGAATGTTACATTTCTTTTGACAAAATCTTAGAAGTTCTATGGTAATCTTGAGGAACGAAATTTAAGCGAGGCTACGAGACTACTGAGAGAATCTAGAAAGAATATTCTACATTCTATGTGGTACCTTATTGAAATTCAGAGGAATCTCACTGGATCTCGGAAAAGCTTGGTGGGCTTTGAGGGATGCTTGAAGAATTGCCCTCGTGGTGGTGATTTATTGGTTAGGTCCTTAGATTGGGGTGCCTTAGGGTTTGAAACCTACTGGCAGTACTCATCATCTATTATGTGTGCTGAGAATGAAATGGATGAGTGAAGTTTCATCATGTGTAGTGTTGCATGAGTATGAATCATCATATGTTCTATAAAGGATGCTGCCAATGGGGAATGGGGTATGACGTTAAAAATACTAATTAACTAACTAAGAAAATCTCTAAGGGATGTAGGAGGATCTATTGGAGTCTTGAAAAATGCGGCAAATCTAAGGCAATTTTCATGGAATTTTAGAGAATGTATGATAACTCGAACGAAACCTTGATGCCAAAATCTTCATATGTAATCTGACTTTGAATTCCTATGTTGGCTTTCATTGGACTGTGTGGTTCAACTTTCACTTTTCAAGTTGGTTTTGATGAATTGGCCGACACATGCATTCCCCACAAATGACTTCGTATAGATCCAGCTTGACTTCACACTTTTTATTTTAACCTTCTTTTTTACTTTCATTCTGTGGCAAATGGAAAATGAGGATCTCGCTATGGCGTGGTTGTACATCGATGTTGTATGGAATTTGTGGCCAGATAAGCCCCTTTTACTATTCATGGCTTATCATTTCCTTAGCTCCTTTTTTGTTCTACATACTTCCCCTTTTTTGAGTGCTAGAATGAAGCATAAGAACTTCTTCGAGCCAGCTATGTAAAGAGCAGAGTCTGGCATACAGAACTGGTAACATCTTTCCCGCTTTCACTTTCCAAAATAGAAGGAGCTAAGTTCGTTCTTTCCAGGGTCCAACTGTGGCGTAGAGCTATCGATGGCAAATAAGAGTCTATTGCAGGGCCCCTTGTCACCATGTTATTCTTCCATTGCCTTAAGATGAACTAAGCATGCCATTTCCAGGTTTTTGCACAACACTAACGATGGCAGATAAGCCCCTTTGCCTTCTATTTAGTTCACAATATATTTTCTACTACCCCGGACCGACTATTTCTTTCTCCATAATACACCACAACAAAAAGATATCAATGTGCCATATAGTAAGATCACAATAAAAACTTGATGAATATACCTCCAGGGAATAGAACATGCAAGGACTGAAATAAAGAACTTATTTTCAAGCTCTTACATAAGATATGATAGTCTATGATGTCATGGCTATCATTATTGCAATATTACTTTCGAACCTAGTCTTACTCTGATTGTCTACCAGTTGACAAATTATTTTATCGGGACTATAAAGGGAATCACAAACAAGAAATACATTGCATTATACAGCAAGATTCTGGTGAATAATTTTATTTGGCATGTATTGAATGAATAAATAGACTCTTCAGACCTTCGGTTGTTGAAGCAGTCATTATTACATTGTATTTCATGCGGTAAAGCCTCCATGCAAGTTTATCTGTCATGGGCTCTCATTTATAGGTTGAAGTCCCTTCCAGGGGCATCGCCTTTTTGAAACGCTGGCTTAAAGCATGGAAGGCAGTCAAGAGCTTATGGCAATTGAATCCTGATAATTCACTCAGTTGCAATGTCGATTTGGTGGTTAGCCATAGAAGCTAATAACGATCCGAAACCCTTATGTTCCATAGTAGACATAAGGAATCCAAAAGGAATTAAAGGAAGTGCTCTTTATAAAAAATTAACTCTATTTGTGACTGATATTCACAAGGTGTAATTCTGTCGTGGGAGCACTCCGAACGAAGATTAATCTACATAAATAGAATAGAATAGAATAGAATAGAATATTTTAACGTCCCTTATTATGCAAGACCTTTGGTGGGCAATTTTGTGAAAACTCACGTCATTTTGATTAAACACACCTCTGTTTCCAACTGCTATAAATTCCTTTATTCGAGTTAGGTGCTTTAGTTATCCTCTAAATGGTCCTTGCATTTTAGAGAGAACATATTGAAGCGTATTTGGAAGTATGTCTGGAACAACTTCCTCAAAGTGCAAGTTCTCACTTGGCAAAATATTCACAGAGCACGAGAACCAACTACGTGGTCAACAAATTTGATACACATGTTAATCCTGCGTCATCTTAACATTTGAGCTCGGATTTGACAGCATGGAATATATGCTCCGACAACTGAACTCTCATAAAGGCCAATTTTTTTTTTGCTTGGGCTAATGTTGGAAAGGATTCAACCATCCCAAGACAATCTATCCATGTGCATCCAATAAATATAAAAACAAACTTTTTGCTTAGTCATAAATGGGTATCTAACAAATTCTTTGCTGAATAATTGTTGCCAAAAGACAGCTTGTGGGATGTATTATGGGTGGAAAAATGACTTAACTGAATTTCCTTTGCAGTGATTTGTCTAAACAAAATATTGACCAATCAAGAAGGGTTGTATAAAACTACAAATACATCTATATAAGTTTTGGTCTTTAAGTCGTATTTTTTGCATTTATATAGAATAGAATAGGATAGAATACATTATCGTCCCTTGTGCCCTGAGGCCACTGGACTTGTGTAGCATGGGCGAGCTCCCTGACAGGGGCTACTAGCTCATCACGCTGTTTTATTGTAGTCTTTTCTGAAGGCTCACTTTTTTCTATTAATGCCGGCACCCTACTTTGATTCGGCGTCTAGGCCATGCAGGTATGCGTCTATATCAAACAGCTTTAAGCTGTACATTTAATGGGCGTCTATGAATCGCCTCTTGAGCGACTCATATCGTAAGCCACTTCTCGGTGTCTGGTCAACATCTCTCGTATTGCATCTACCAGTTCTCTCATTGTTTCTGTCTTTGCCATCATGGCATGTACTGGTTGTCCCCATCTTACTTTTCTGTACTTGTCCCTGATGTCTCTGTATGTTGTGCACTCATTGAGCATGTGGTTTTCGTCCTCCACCTCCCTTCTGTCACAGATTCTGCATATTCTGTCGTGTTTTTCTATTTTCCTCCACCTGTCCTTTTCAATTCTTAGATCATGGCACCCCATCCTAAATTTTGCTAGGATGTCTCTTCTCTGTTTTCCAAGCATGTTATCTTGGTACATCTGTTGCCCTATCATCCGTTCAGGATTGAAGACTGCCATAAGCCAGAGTGTTTTAGGTCCTGTGTGTTTTTGCAACCATGCTCGCGTAGCTTTGCTTGCCCAGTCCTCATTCCATTGGCCTTCATCAGTTCGCTCAGATTCATCCCCATTTCTCTGGTCCATATTGCTACATCCCTGAACCATCCGCTGCTCGCGGTGATGTGTGACTTTGCTGATTCGTTGATCGCGATGCTCGCTAATTTATCTGACTTCCCGCCTGCATTATTCCTTATGATATATCTGATGGTCTTTTCCCATGCTCTCACCTCCATAGGTTTCTGACCTGTCTCATATACTATGGCTGTCAGCGGTGTGTTTGCTCTCAGTTTGAATTTTTGTTTATGCACCTGTCTGAAAATACCTTCTTGCTTTTCCCATTTCTTGTCTGTTAGCCCCGGTCCCCAAGCTTCCGCCCCATATAGCTGCGTTGTCACGACTACTGCACTAAATAGGTAGCATTTGATTTCCCAGTCTATTATTCTGTTTCTGTTGCAGAAATTTTTCATGTTGTAGTAGCTCCCAATGGCTGAGTACATCTATATACAACTATTTTCTAAGTCGCAAATGGTCGCAGATGGTATTATATATGTGAACCCCGATGGCAATATTAGGCCTTAACAACCTGGCTCTCAAGTTTTATAGTTGAGATTAAATCTTAGCCGTTGTTTAAACCGTGATGGCAATATTAGGTCTTAACAAATTAGGCCTTGACAACCCGGCCCTCAAATTTTATAATTGAGATTAAATCTTAGCCGTTGTTGCAGTGGTGTTACCCACCAATAACACATTGAGGGCACATAAAACACTTAGTTTGTTATGCCAAATAAAAGCTACCACAATTCTCGAGCTCAGTTTGTTAAGGCGAATAACACCCTAGAACTCAGGTGTTCATGTTCTATTATAACAATCTCAGACCTCCGCCCTTGATTATTAAAATATGGCATAACACCCTTGTTCCATGGTGTTAGTCGCTTATAGTTTAGGGCCATATTAGGTCATATTTTAGAACGTAATACAAGAATAGCCTAAACACATAACACCAAGAATGGCCTAAATGCATAACACCAAATCGCCAAACACAACAATTCATGGACTCAAATTTACTAATCTGTTCCTATCGCAACCTTTAAGACCCTGAAATTTCCTAGGATTTCTGTGTCTTTATTTTTCGGGTAACTTTTTGGGTGAAGGTTTTCTGATGGTGATTTGGTATCACCACCAAGTTTCTATTACATTGAAAAAATAGGTTAACATCATTAAAAAACTGATTTAAGACCATCACATTGAAACAGATTAACAACATCATATAGAAACAGATTAACACCATTACATTGAACAGATTATCAACACAGTGCCAAAATTCCAGTGCCAAAATTCTGCAATTAAAAGTTTGCTGCCCCTACCATTACAATGCCAAAATCTGCCACTAAAACATCACTGCACTAAAATTTGCCACTAAATTCTGCCATTAAAAGTTTGCTCCAACTAAAACATCACTGTCATACCAGAACCAATCAAGAAGAACAACACTACAACCTGTAGTGAAATAACCTGTAACACAAATAAAATTTCAGTAAACATGTAATAAACAAACATTATATGATCAAGCAGCTAAAAACATACCTTCAACACATGAAACTTTCCACTTCACTTCAGGAAATAGGAATCGCTTGCTTTTACTCTTCCAGGAAAAAAGGTATGATCCATAGTACTTATGATGTAACGAAGAGGGTGAGACAGTTACTAGAATGGTCGTGCTGAAAGACCTTGTTCTTCCAAGTACATATTTCAGCTGGAGCTTTAAGATATGGATGAATTTTGTCTAGTAGGGTCAGGGTTCGAAATTAGGGGGGTTCGTCCCTGAAATTTCCGGTCAAATTCAAAAAATTCCAACAAGATTTTATTTTACCGGAACCCACTTCCTAAGGAAAAAAAAAAAAAACCAGCTAAGGAATTGTTAACGTCTCCCGCAATAGTCGAATATCCGGTTAAAAATTTTGAGCGACGGCAATTTTTTTGTTAGGGTTAGGTAGAGGTACTTTTTTATTTTTCTTTCTTCTTGTTTTAGTTAGGGTTACGTTAAAGTTTAGGTTTTAGGGTTAACGAAAAGAAAGGAAGGCGGCGCAGTCGGGCGCAGCGCCAGAGGCTCAAGATTCCCCATCCGCCGCTTCCTCTTTAACTCGGCAGTCGGCAGCGCCAGCAGGCGTATGATCTTCATATTGTTTGTTCATCTTCCAAGGCAACAAGGGTTTAAGGATGGCAAATACCGCGAAATGGCGGGGATTTCCTCTCCTCTTTATCTCCTCGCTTTTGATTCTAGCCATTGTATTTGTAGCCATTGCACTTACGTATGGAGGATACTTAGACTAGAATCAAAAATAGAGATAGAGAGCGTAAAAACCCGGAGGCCGGAGCGGGCCAAGCTAAGTTTTGTGGCGTTCATTTCGCTTATGGCACCGGCAACGAGCTACAAAGAAGATAATCAGCCAGATTGACATCCAATGATCGTATGCTTTTGCTTAACTTTGATTCTTTTCCTTTTTATACTTATAAATAAACTCGCATTGTGGCATCTACTCTTTTTTTCTACATAGATTCTTCCATGATGGCCCTCAGAGCTCTCATCCGCATCCATCTCATTGTTCGCCTACATACTCCTTTCGATTTATTAAGGTATATCCTTGTAGTTTTACTTTTTAACTCGCTACATTTGATTGCTTAAAGCGGATCTTGAACAACAGCCAGTATGTGGGGGCCCCAAAAACTTAAGCTTTTGAAACAAGTTACCTACGTAAAATCGAGAATATATCTATATTAAAAAAAATGCTTCCAACCATGGCATGCCGGTTTACTCTTTCGCTTTGGATCCATTCATTTGTTGTAACATGTGTAATTTTGGACGCTTCGCATGGTTCTTGCGGACATATATTCTTGGCTTCTTACCTAAATCATGTGGATTTCCCCCGTTAATCTTGCTTTCCCATATAGCCTTACGACTTGTATACTATTTAGAAGGCTTGGAATGTCAAGAACCTAATGATAACTCATTAAATTAAATTATAATCATAGTGCCTCTTATCATAAACCTGAGAATAATTTGACATATGGCGTGCAAATATTTTCCCTTGAAACTCTGTTTATGCATGCATAATAACAAAGATGCATAGTTGGGAGCATGCATAATAACAAAGATGCATAAATTTTGTGTTAACTTTGTATTGCTTTTGGTCCGCTTAAAAGTACTATTTTTGTGTCCATTAAACAAAGAGATAATTAAACAATAAATAGCCGAGAGCTGATATTTTTTTTTCAGTATGTGCAAAAACTTCATTATTTGATTGTTGTGGTCTGCTCCATAAACCATGACAAAGGTCAAGGGTCCAAGAAAGCGAAAAACAACTTGCCTTCTTGGTCCCAATTTGCTAGACATGTTCGAGAAGGCAAGGAAGGCTAAATTCGGTGAACCAGATGTTGAGCCTAATGAGGAGTCAAGTGAGAGTGAAAATGATATAAATGATAAACCAATATTTCAATATAAGTGGTTACAAACATGGCTGTGGATGCACTATGATAAGGAGAAAGATGCCGTCTTCTGCAAAATTTGTCAAGCTTTTGCTGTTGGAGGTAATTTTGATTTCTTGTATAGTTATTGAATTCAGGTTTTTTATTTAAATTCTGCATATACAGGAAACAGTCCATTTGCAAATCGTGGAAGTCGTAATTTTAGGACTTCTAGTTTTTTATGAACATGCAGCCTCAAAGACCCATATGGCAAATGGATGAAAAAGCACTAATGCCGCAAAAGCAAAGAAACCTCATTGTTGTGGCACCCGTAAAATGCGCCTCATCCATGGGGCTATAGAAAATTTATTTAGGGCTGCTTACATCGCGGCGCCGAGAAGTTGGTCGCTCAATGACTTTGAACATGTTATTGACCTCGATTGATTTAGTGGGTCATCCCAAAGAATAACCAAACAAATTTGTATCGAAATGACCATGCTTGCCATGATTTTGTTGTTTGTATTGGTGAGAGTTTGCATTCTACTTTGATAGAAAAGATGAAAAGCAGTCCATTCTTTGGAATTCAAGTTGATGAGTCAACATTATGTCGCTACCCAACAAAGATCTTGTTCTTTGTGTTAGTTATTTGAATATGGCGTGAAGCAAAACATAGTTTTCTGACCATTTTAAGGGTTCGCAAGGCTGATGCAAGCACATTATTTGATGCTTTAGTGGAGCACCTTAAATAGGCTGGCCTTGACATGAACAAGTTGATTGGATTTGGATCCGACGGAGCATCCACGATGACAGGACATAGAACTGGTGTTGCAGCTAGATTGAAAAGTTTTCATCCCTACATGACTAGTATTCATTGCATTGCTCATCGTACTAATTTGGCTCTCCAAGATGCAGCGAAGGAGTCTACTATGTCATGGATAGAAGAGATTGAGACACTTGTCAATGCAATTGCAGCCCACTTTTCTCGCAGCAGCAAACGATTGGAGAAGTTGCAAGAGTTGCTTCAAGAATATGCATGTGCGATTTTACGATTAGAAGGGATTCAAAGCACGCGGTGGTTGAGCAGGCATAATGCAATTGGTAAATTGTGTGAGGACTTGCCCGCAGTTTTAGAGTATTCAAAGGTAGAATCATTAGCCATCAATTCAAAGTTAGCTGATTTTAAAATGATTTATCTGCTGCACTTTTTGGCTGATATCCTTGGAGGGTTAACGATTTTGAGTAAGATGTTTCAAGCCCGATATATTGACATAACCAGCATAAGTGATCATGTGAAAACTGTCATTTTAGCAATTCAGACGTACTATATTGATGTACCTGAAACAGATTTGAACGCATATCATCTTGATTCAAAGGGTTATCCTATAATCCCAGATTACGGGCCTCCTGCTGGCTGGTTGGAAGCTTTAAGGTCCTCGATTCATGGAAATGAATTTAGAAGCTTTGAAATATCCAAGGAGATAGATGGGACAGATTTGGAAGATGCTATAGCCCAGCAAAAGGTATATGCAAAGGCCATATGTGATAATTTGGAAGTCAGATTTGAAGATACATCAATCATAAAACATTTTAGTGTTCTCTCCCCATTGAATATACCTAAAATAGCTATCAGATCTAGAAAGTTTGGGGAGGAGAGCTTAGAGGAGTTGATTAAGTTTTATGGCATGCCGAAGAAGGCGAAAGGGCTGGCTGAAATGACGACACCTTTAATCAATGGCGATGATTTGAGACATGAGTATTCTGATTATAAACTTCATGCTTCAGCTAATTGGCAGCATAAGAATTTGGACGAAGTGTGCTCAATAATTGCTTCAAGTCCAGCAAATGAAATGCGTTACAGAAATATCTTGACCTTGCTTCAAATTGGTTCAGTTCAATGTGCAAGTAATGCAATTTGTGAGAGTATTTTCAGCCATAGAACTAGTATCAAAAGTAGATGGCGACCATTACTAGGTGATTGCAGTTTAAGTGCATGTCTCTCTATTGTTGTAAATGGGCCTCCTTGTGCAAGAGAATTTGACTTCACACAAAGCATAGAAGTGTGGAAAAATAAGGCTGAGAATCGGGGTCGTATTATCTATTCTGGACAGCCAAGTCGCTATTTAGCTTAGTGGACTTTTTGAAAGGAAATTTTTGTGGAATGTAGTATCTTTGCTGCTATGCCATTTTGTAATACATATTTACCATAAAAAAATTGACTTTTGTTTTACTTTCTTTGTATCGTTGTCTAATTTTTTGGTTTAAGGCATTTTTCCGATAGTTTTAATTAGTTGCAGGATTTGCCGATTGAAAAATTTATAATCCGGTACCCTTAAATATTAGTAGGCATTTTCACTAGCAGAGGGAGTTTCTAATTTCGAACCCTGGTAGGGCTCCATGACTGTAGCTGAATTCCTGTAGTAGTTGCAGCGGATGGGAAGAGGGCCATGCCCTCTAGTACTGGTTGAGTTAAAGGCGGACGCTCATATCCTTCTGTTTGTGAAGAGGAAGAGGTCAGGATTGCTTAGACCATAGTACGAAGACATCATTTTATGCTATCTTGTGCTTAAATTCTTCCTATCAGGCCTATTGTGGAGCCTCAAATAAATGTAATCCATTTACTATTAATATAAAAATCTTACCCTAAAAAAAAAAAAAAAAAAAAAAAAACTTTCCACTTGGAAAAAAACTCGAATAAGAGCCATAATTAGCAACAATTCTTAGACCACTAGCACTAGTTGTCATTTTTAAAACAACATGGAAAGGGGTCGCAATTTATTGCTGAAAGTGAATCTTGTGTTGCCACGTGGCATACCCCTACAATCCGGAATGGAAAAGGGGAGGCCAATTCCGAGGCCAATTCCGTGGATCTAAATTGTGACAGCCTACAACCGCAACCGGTTACTGAACAAAATAATAAACAAATTTTAACTCAGTTTTACACTGCACAAGTTCTTCTGAACCAAGTTTTTAGAAATGCAGAAGTTTTACTCAACAAGCTTTGCTGAACAAGTTTTTACAACTTCCAGTAGAAACATCATAGCTTCTCACGGCATAAACATCCAGCATCATTTGAAAAAAAAAAGCTTTTGCTTGTGCTGGCCATGTATTCACTCAGTTGCAGAAAAAAGAAGAGCAGTTGGACCTCTCTCATGGTTCTTCCCATGAGGCAAGGTCATGATCCTGCGGCGCTGTGGCTTTGGGTCGGAGTACAAGTCCTTCTGGAAGGATATTTTCTCAAAAGTCTCCATACAGAGATACAAAGGGAATGAAGAGGATCTGCCAATATGGATACAAAGGAAATGAAGAGGATCAGCCAAGTCTACCCAGAACTAAAGCCATTTCTGCATATTGCAACCTGCATGCAAGAGAAATTAGATTTGAAAGCATAAAAAGAAGAAGCATAGCATAAAAAATCATTATACCTTCCTTTTCGTCAAGAACAGAGGATCTACCGCAGGTTCGGCCAGAAAATCTCCATAAAGAAACAAAAACATTAAATAATAGGGTGAGCACCACACTTATACCTTCCTTTTCCTCAAGAACAAAGGATATGGCGCAGGTTCGGCCAGAAAATCTCCATAAAGAAACAAAAATATTAAATAATAGGTTGAGCGCCACAGTCATACCTTCCTTTTCCTCAAGAACAGAGGATCTGGCGCAGGTTCGGCCAGAAAATCTCCATAAAGAAACAAAAACATTAAATATTAGGGTCAGCGCCACATCTGCTCGTGTCAGGGGATGCAAAAAGGTCTGAGCCATAGCCATCGAGCCACAGGCCCAGCGCCATCGCCAAACCTCTGCCAAGAAGAAAAAATTACAGAAAGAAAAATTGCTCCCCTTTCAATGTTGTGGGGGGATGCCCATCGGTCGCACATTCCGGTGTGGCCGGTGACCCGCTCCCGTCTCCGCCGGTCGCGGGTCTCCACCGGTCCACACCGTAATGTGCTCCCGGTGGGCATCCCTCCATACAAGAAAGAAAATACTCCACAGCCACTGCAAGTACTGCCTACAAGAAACAACATGCAACCTGAAAAAAAAAACAAGAATTAAACTAAAACTTAGAATAAATCATAAACAAGCAGGAAATACCGAACCTAGAGGCAGGAAGTACCTTAAAATATTGATATTTCTTCAGACGACCTTCAGTGTAACGGACTTTCGCCAAGATTGTTGCAACAGAACTCACAAGCGAAGTAACTTCGAAGAAAACTTCATTGTGACGACGTCCAAGCAACAAAGCTTCACCTTAAAAGATCTTCACAAAGATCACTCAAGCACAGCTCCACAACCACTAACCATAAAAAATCGACAATAGAAGACGAGCGCCAACCGCCAATAGAAAGAACAGCCGAATCAATCAAAGTCGCCAGAGATCAATTTTCAACGGATCTTCTGGAAAATGAGCCGCTATAACAAAAACAAGCTTAAAATATGTCTACTAAACCACCTGAGCCAAACCAGCAGCTAAAATGTCAATGCAGAACCCTAGAGCAGCTTGAACGAAATGGAAGAGAGAAAATTGTGACATGGCGTCGAAAAAGAGAAAGAAATTTCTGATCTAAAAGGTTAAGGCGAGAAACTCCACTCGCAAGAGGTTTCCTGGAAGAGACCTCTCGAGCATCTTGCTCGGGGGAGTTTCCCCTTCCGTAACCATACTAACACCAAACCCCTCCAATTCAAAATTCTACAAACGTTTAAAAATCATGCCCATATTCAGATTCCATGATCACCATCTTATCGTATGTATTGAATCCAATTATGTAGCAACGCATAATTCAGCATGTAGGAAAAGTATGCATGTCTGATGGACATGCACTAAATTATAAAAAAAGAATACCCAATGGTTAAAAAAGAAAACAATACGTGCCTTGCTTTACTAAAACATCATAAAACTTACTACACCATACAAGTGCCACAGAATAAGATCGCAATCAAAACCTGATGGATGTACCTTTAGAGAATAGAACATGCAAGGACGAAAATATAAAACTTATTTTCAAGCTCTAAAATAAGGCTCGTGATGGTCTATGATGTCATGGCTATCATAACTGCAACATTATTTTCAGACCTAGTCTTATTCTAATTGTCTACCAGTTGACAGATTATTTTCTCGGGACTACAAAGGGAATCACAGTGGGCCAGGATTCACAAACAAAGAATACAATAGAAAGCAAAGAAAATCCAAGAAATCCATAACCCAATAATGCAAGAAAAGAAAATGACTATGAAAGAGAAAACAAACAGACCATAACAATAAACAGAGACATGCATACAAACGAGACCATAACAATAAACAGAGGCATGCATACAAAGGAACTTTCTGCTTACCTACCAGACTACATTAAAAAAAACAAACTCACCAAAATCACTAAAAGTGCCATAATGCCAATCTGACCAGGTACCCACTTTCAATAACAAATGCTAATCCTCATTTGCATCTGCAAAAAAGAGTACAAAGGTACCTGCTTGGCAAATACAAGCTAGGAACAATTTGATCATCAAAATGATACCAAGCATTAATATATCCTGGACCTGAGCATCCAAGGTCTACAACATGGCAGATAATTAAAGCCATCATTCCACAAAGGAGCAGGGTCCTGCAGAGGATGAGGACCACAGCCAGGCATTATTCAAAAGATTGCCACAGCAAAGGTGAACACAATGACACAGAATGCAAAACAAGGAACTTTCCTCAGCTCAATGAAGAAAAGGATGATCTTGTATCCCTGTTTCAAGTTTTTTCACAAGAACAAAACAAGCCATCAATCAGTGTCCTTTGTTTTAATCTGTTTCAAGGGCCTGCTTCAAGTTCTTTCAGGATCAAGAACAAAACAAAGATTATAACACAAACTTCTTCTTCCACTCTTAGTGAATTTCCTGCAACAAAGCTGTTTCAAGGGCCTGTTTCAAGCTCTTTCAAGAGCAAGAACAAGCCATCGCACAAACAAGGCTCTGTTTCCAAACCTTAGAAACTTTTCTCCAACAGATGCTTCAATACATATTGGTTTTGATGTAGATAAAGCAAGTCCCCTCAGCTAAAATAGAAGCTCAAAAATATGTGCAAAAAACAGTAGAAGCCAGGAGCTGCACCTCCAAGCCCAACAGAAATCTCAGCAGTTCACAGCAAAAAAAAGCCTCTTCATAGTGCACCAGCAACTAAAATCCTTATAACAAAGAACAGGGTTAAACTTAAAACTGCATATACCGTCTTTTTTTTCGCATATCCTGCTTTTCAAGGCACGCCAACAAAAGAAAGAGCTCAAGAAGACGAGCCTTCCAAGATCTAGGAAAATTTGAAGGCTCCAAATGCTTGAAAATTTTACAAAGTAAAGGCAGAACGCAAAATTCCAGCCAAAATTCACAGCCAAAGGGCAGTAAGAAGAAGCAGAGGTGAAGGACTCACAAATCCAAGAAGCCAGTCTGCTTGAGCACAGCGTTTCTGACCCGTCTGAGGTCCCTGCCTTTAAGTGTTCTTCCAGCGCCTTCACAGACAGAAAAAGTGGTCATTTGGCTTCGGGCACATTCTCGAGCAAGGAGTTCATGGGGAGGAAGGCGCTCCTCCTCTTCTTCATTTTCATCATCAACAGGGTCGATTTCATTCTCTCTGTTCTTCTTTTCGGTGGAACCCAGAATTTTGGACCAATCTGGAACATTAACAGGAGCAGATTGGTGCAGAACTTGCCTGGATTCAAGAGTTGGGGCCATCTGCCGGATCATCCGAGAAGCTGTGGGCATGCGATTTGTTGCGCCTCCATCGTTCTGCCCAATTCCAAGAGAAGATAAAGCAGATAATCCTCTCTGGAACCCTCCTTCTGCAAAAGAGCCTTTGTCAATCCCTAGCCACCATCGCCCATTGCTTACAACTTTGCCGTTTTTGCTTTTCTCCCTCCCAAATGCAAAACCCTCTAATCCCTGCCGGATTGCTTCCTGGTCTTCGCTTGTATCAGTCGCCCACATATCCTTCTCCACCAGATCGCTTAAATCGTCCAAATCGTCCAAATCCGTCTTGTTCTGTCCATCCGGAGCCATGGCCGACAGACCCAGAAGCTTCTCTCGCCGTGCACGGGAATTCATCCCCAGCTTTTGATCCCTCATTACGCTCGTCAGGCCGCTTGCAAATCGATCCCTGTGAGGAAATGAATCCGTCCCTATTCTTCCCATCATGCTTTTGCAGCACTGCAATGCTTGTTTCTTCCTGCCCAGCACACGGATTGCTTGCAAAACAACCCTTACACTCCTATTGCCCAAGAATAAATGAGCCCAGATACGATCGGTAACTTACAATCGCCACAGATGACAGATGATTGAAGAGGGCAAACCTTATAAAGCAACTTCAAACAGGGCTTTTTTCTACGAAGATCACTAAATTAAGTAAAGCAAGCGGCTAAACCGCGATTATATATTCTATAGTCAAGAATAAACGTGAAAAGCGGCCTGAGGAAAAAGCAGCAGCAGAGGGATGGCCTATGGCGAAATACAAACCCCAATTAATCAGAAAAATTCAGACCAGCAGAGGCCAGAAGTATTAAAAAAAGAGCCAAGAAGCAAAAAGATAAAACCCAACGGAAATCCCAGTCAGGAAGTGGTGCAGGATCGATCAACAAGAAGCAGCCCGAGGAGGGTTCTTCGTGGAAATCAGAGCCAAACTCTTTTAATCCTTGAAAACCCTTCAAAGAAAACAACCCAGAGGGCCTAGAAGCTTGAAAAATCCAGCAGAAGAATCGCCGGAACCAGCTATGGCGAAGCTTTTTAGACAGGGGGCAATACGGCAGACGGGTATGGCGAAACAGAGAATTATTGCTGGTGCAGAGGAGGTATTAGGTCATTTTTTTTGCGGTCTGATCCAGCCACCACAGGCAGCATCAAAAAACCCAGAATAGGATACCTACTGCGTCAGCGTTTCAGAGTTTCGCAGAGCCGCTGCAGCGCCGATACGTCCCTTGTATTCCGCCATAGCCTTGCTCTTTCTGTTTCCATCGCCGCCGCCACCGCGGCGCCGCTTCCGTCCCCGTAATATTCCTTAGCGGCGCCGCTTGTCGCTTGTGTTTATGTGGTCTGTCGTGCTCGCCCTCTTGTCTGCTAAGTTTAGCATTTTGCTAAATTTTGTGGCCCACGTGTCTTTGAATATAATTCCGACACGTGGAGAACCTCTGTGCTTCCTACACGAGTTTTTTCAAATAAAAAGATGCCACGTGGAGATTATTTGTGGTATATAATTGCCCAGGCAGATCATGTATGCTATCCATGTGTAGCCACCCCAGTGGTGCCATTTGGCATCCATATTGTACACATGAAAAACTAGAACCTTCGCCTCACTTTTTGAATGCTAGCAGCTAGCCTTAGGAACATAGTAAGAAGCCAGGTCGTTACCTCTAGGTGGCCTCATCTAACAAGATCTCCATGTTGCTGGATTTAAGGGCACTGTCTTTAAGTAACTAGTCATTTCCCTTGTTAGTGCATACTCACTGTCAGTTGCTTCGAAATCTTGGGTCCTCTGTGGAACTGAACAACCTACTCTTACCGGATCATCTAATTGGGAACATATCTTGATGATATCCATGAGTCAGTGTAGTACAAAGATCATAAATTTTATCCAAATATTCTAAGAGATACAAACTTCCTTGATAAATCAAAGTACACCAATAAGAAATAACATTTATAGGAATTGGTGTATGACACAAACACCCTCAAGTCAATGAGATAAACATCTATAGGAATTGGTCTATGAGATAAACACTCTATGTGTAACCACCGCAGCCACTTGGCAATCAGAGCATAGCCTACACATGAAAAATGAGATCCTTCCCTTCACTCAGGAAAGCTCGAGATCCTTCGCTTCGCTCATGAATGCTCGCACATGGCTTCAAGAACATAGTGGCCTCTAGATGGCTCCATCTAGAAAATATCCATATTGCTAGATTCAAAGGACATTGTCTTTAACCTGTCCCCTTTCCCACAGACTCTGTTAGCGCATACTCATTGCCAATTGCCGCAAACTCTTGGTCCTTAATGGAACTGAACAACCTACTCTTATCGGGTCATCTGATTGGAAACATATCCTGACGATGTCCTTGTGTCAGATCATGCCAAGCAGTACATAGATCAGTATAATTTTTTTCCAAATATTTCACCAAATATTTCAAGAAATATAGACTTTGTTGATAAATCAAAGTACACCAATAAGAAATAACATCTAGAGGAATCAATCTATGAGATAAACACCCTCAAGTCAAAGTACACTAAAGAGGACTATGGGAGGGTCACCAATCGTGAACCATGGTATATTGGACCATGGTAAAATGGAGCAAAGTCTTCAATAGTGGATCAGCACAAGATTATTGTCTCGGGGTGAAAAACTTGATCATCCAATCTTGATCCACGATAGGGTATTTTACTAGAGCTTTTAAGCATGCAATTTAATCAACAAAAGTAGGTCTCCTCCTCAATAATTCTTAAGTGGTTTGGTACACCGTCCCAACATCTATTAGGCATTGCTCATGTATCAATATTGCATTGTGGAGATGCAATGTAAGTGGAGCAATCTAGGTGTGGTATGTGTGTCACATAGACCATTGTCCCCAATGGAATGGACGTGAAATTCTCCTCTTCTCAACTTCATGGACTTCAACTTGTGCTAGATAAGGGTATTGATCCCGATGGGACTTCAAAAGAACGAAGCCGAAGTCCAAGTCCGCATGTACCCATGCAACTTGACTGCAAGGCCAGCATCAGACGACTTCATTTTTTCTGAGTTAGAGCCATGAGAATGTAGCTACATATGGTTTTATGTTTCATATTCGTATTGGATACAAAATAATGGGCATCGTAATAGCTGCTAGAACAACACAAGATGTATTTCCTTATGCTTCGTAAGCAATGGGGTCTATCTAACAAAGACGCTCTCCCAAGCTTTTTTTTTTTATGTATTTATTCTTCAACCTACGTCTTAGCTATGCCTAAGACTAAATGGGGACCACATTTTTGTCGACATTAGAGGGCATGTTCAAGCAAATGCATATGTGATCCAAAATCCTTATATGGCTCATATCTTATTTTACAATGTCACATTCTTTGATACATATGGCTGCATTCTTTTGTATGATTGAAGGGGGCCAAAAAGAGTGAAATGACTACCTGCATTATGTACATCTTTAATTATAATACCAAAGTGGATCTGCACATGTGGGCTATAAGATTACGTAATAAACATAATGCTAAAATTACGCCAATATTATGCCAGAATTATAAGCCATAATGGATCCACATTTTGCGGAGCGGTGCCACTTCCCCTGTTTTTGTGCTGCTTTCCTTGTTCGAGCTTCCCCTTTTCTTCAGCGCCCATTCCGTTTCGAGTTTCTTTGATTATGGCGCTATTTGAGCCTCTTGCTCTATCAATTCCATTTTTTTACAATGCTAGTAGATCTGGAGGGGGATTTGCTTTCTCACTCCTTACATGTTACAAACTTTATTGGAGAATTTGAGCAAACTGAAGATGGCCTCCTCAACTTGTGGAGAATTGTTAACCTTTTTCCATTTTCCTTCCTCTCAAAGTCCCCTTCCTTGAAGGATGCATGCGCTCAGCTATGTCCTCAAACATGTCGTTGAGATTAAAATATAGTTTCTATATGACACATCCTATGGTCCAGATTGATTTGATCTGATCCTATGGTTCAGATGGCTTGGGAGTTTATACGTAGTTGATCGTATGATCCAGATTGTTCCTAATCATGATCGTCGATCCGAGATTCTACAACTCACATTGCTTTAGATAATCTATGTGATCCCACGGTCCAGATTGGTGTGATCCTTAGTGTATCATTGTACAGTCTCTCAACATACCTATTACTCCCAAGGTTTTTCCCTCGAAAACACTCCGGGGCAGGGGTTTTTTAATCCTCGCAGTATATGCTTGATGTATTCTTTGTTTGCGTCCCATGGGCCAGTTGGTCTCCGCGGACGATAAAAATCAATCCAACTCGATTCGATTCCCTTTCATCCTTAGTAAGTTGGCTCTCAGTGCCTCAACTTCTTTTATTGTGTCTTAAGATTTACGTACTTTGTCTTAAGCATTTAGTCATGTTACGACCACTTGAATACCTTATTAAGGAGACTTTTTAACGCCATTGAATATGTCCTGGCTCATGATTGGACTCGTTTTACCAATGTATCTAATCATCAACTTTTTCATTTCAATGTTTGGCATGCTATTCCCTAAAATCCCCTCCCTTCTAATACATTTTCTCAATTATGGGTTGGACTATTTCTTCCTCCTCATATGTTAGCATCCAAGACCTTTTATTTCGCTCTAGCATGTCAGGCCGACAAGACCTTGATCATTTTCCATCAGCATTTCGCACCTTGGTGGCAAGCCAGGATGAGTCAGGAAATTGGCATCGAGTCTTTGTGGATCATCGCTACTTTCTATAAGGAGGGCAATTTTGTTGTCGAGCTCTCGTTCTTCAGTGCTGTATCACAAGCCTACCAGTTTGATGATCATTGCATGACTAAAGGGGCTTCTAATATGGTGAGTTTTCTTTTATTTTAGATGTATTTTCTTCCGAGTTGTGGTCTTGAATTTGTAACAATGATGTGGAACTTTGTTTAATAAGGCAACTAATTGAAGAAAAACTTTTGGAGCGTTGTTCTTCTCAAGCTATCCCCTTTTTATGATGAGAAACCTCTAAAAGTTTCTATGATGCCATAGAGAGACACATTCCCTATTTAGAATCACGAGCAATGGAAGTAAAAGCATTATTTAGAGCCAACATGGATAGCACTTGGACTTGCAACACTAGTTGGACCAAGATTCTGAGCAACATCAGTACTTTTGGCAGTTGTACAAGCACTAGCAGTAGGAGTTATACATGTGCCAGCAGTAGCAGTGAAAGATATAGCACAAGCATGGGATGCACGTGAACATTTGAAGCAGAGATAGCAAGCAGAGGTAGCAACATGGGCAGTGGTAGTGACAACATTTACAACATCCTCAAAAGTTAGTTTTGGTAGCTAGAAGATACAAGGTTTACTATAGATTAAGCCAGTTGCGCCACGGGCTTCTCGTATGACCCTCAATCATGTTACATTCCCAGTACCATGACTCTTGCTGCAAATAAGTGAGGTCATAGTCCACATAGAGAGAAGTTCTCTTCAATTTTATTGTTTGGTGGATAATGGCATTCCCAACAAGTGTATCTAGGACTTCTCTAGAACAATATGTAGACAACTATAGCATTGAATGCTAGTGTTTTGTTAATGTACATTGGAGCTAAATTTTTTGAGAGAATTATTATCTGAATTTTTCTTGCCAGAGCCTCGCCTACTACTTTATCCAGACCACAAATCACCACATTAAAACATCTACATCATTGTTCATGTCGTTCCTTAAAGGCTTGTTTCGATTTTTTGTGTCGGAAGTCTATGTTTTATCCTGGTTAGGACAAGCTGGAGTTGCATGGCTGAAAGGATCTCTTCTCTCGTCTACCTTTGATGCTTGTTATTGGTCAAGTTGTAGTCTTCTTTTATCTACCAGCTGGAGCTGCATTACTTGTCTCCATAGCTCCATAATCTCCTCAGCTTGACGCCTATATTTGTTTGAAATGTCTTCAAGATTATATGCAACCCCCCTTTTATATTGGAGACTAGTAATGTTAGCTTAAATCTGACGTGTTTCAATTATCTATAGTGTTCCACATGCTCGAAGAATAGGTGCATTCTGAGCAAGGGAGGAATGATATGAAACGAGGGGTGGGATAAAGCACTGGAGAAGTTAGGGTCCTCGTTATAGATCCATTCTTTTCATGTGTAAGTTATCATTATACAATTAGTCCATGACATTTCGTATAAGAGTTCATGATGGTCTAGTTTGTTGTGGTATTTTCACATGCTCAAGGGCAGTATCCCAAGGAGGGGAGACATGAAAAAACTAAGGGTGGGGATAAATCTTGAAGTGTTTAGGGCCCACTAGATATCCATCATTTGAGTTTTTGATTGACATTGTCCAAATTGTCCAAATAGTGTGTAACAAATGAGAGCAGCACCACATATCCTACTAACATCTTTTCCTATTCTTTCATTTTTATATTCCATTTTCCTTGTTTTTTGTGATTAAAAAATTTGGCATCAAGCCTCTGCTTGCAATCTAGATGACAATTCATGATTCTTCACTCTGTTCTTTGACTTTGGTTTTCCTATCCGTACTTGGCTCTGCGCCTTGTTCATCCGATGGAAGCTGCATTCCTACGTGGTGGCTACGCCTCCTATGTTTTTATATACAATATAATACTTACATTGCCGATATACTTCATAGTTGGGTCATATCTTTCTTATTGGGTATAAAATATGATCGAGATCTTTGATCTCTATCTCTATATCTAAGATCATATAGAGAGAATATTGGTAATGTCTATATAACAAAGGAGATTCGAGAAATGATAGTAGGTCCTTGATCTTTCTCATAGGAACAGGTGTCTTCACCTATCTGATCGATCAAATCTAAACTACATATAGGATTGGGTCTGGTCGCGTTTGGATTTATTTTTCTCTCATGCATGTTAGTTGTTATGGTTCCCATGTACTCAGTTGGCTCGCTTCTTATCCCCTCTCATTAATTTTTATGAAATGCTTAGATGCCTTCATCTTATTTAAAATGCTACTAGTTATGGTGCCCGGCATTGCCGGGCTTTAACAACTATTTGTCAGGGAATATAAAATCTCCAGTAATATGAGAAAATAGAGGTTGTCAAGTAATTAAGACTTCAAAAGTTTATAATGTGATTGTTAGATGCCTGTAAATAGAGAGATTCAATTTCTAGGGATTCTCTAAGGTGTAATCCATTTTATAATAACTATATGCTGAAGTAAAATTTAGTTGTAGAAAATGGTTGTATTACTTCGTTCAATTACGATCAAGTGACATTTGGGTGGAGTCGTTTTGGGCCATTGATAATTAAAACACTTATTTTCCAATACTACTTTTCTTGAATTTGGACATTTATGGCTTGTTACAATGTACATGCAGAATGTAAATCTTTAAGTCTGATGCGGTAGGATGAAATGTTCATGTAATAAACCATGGTGTCTGCAAGGACAATTAAACTATAACTGTAAATATTTTTGCAAAGATGTCATAATATTTTTGCAGAGATGTCTTACACTTTAAGCTAGCACTTGCATCTTGTATGACCAAGTGAAAGAGATAAATGTTGCACCCTAAATATTAGTTGTTTATTTTACACCACTATGATAACAGGACGAACTGTAATAAATGAATGTTCGTATGTTGCCCACTATTTTGCTGGATTGTTTTAAAAGTTTAGCCATAGATGTGAAATGGAAATTATTTTAAGGTTTTGAAAATAAACTGAACCGAAGCTGATATGCCAATTTGTTAGTGACGGTAATATCGAAATGAATTGTTAGTGACGGTAATATTGAAATGAAATGAAGTTGTAACACGTGGCAACCTTTTAGTGATGCAACAAATGTCCTGGCAAAGCTCGCCTCTTTTTCATGTGCGAGTTCGAAATCAATAATGTAGGCACATGCATCACTGCAGGCCGCATGGTGGTCAAATACAGCATGAAGAACTCTGCTACATAACAACAGCATTAGTACCTGTAGGAAAAACTAAAAGCAAGTGATAATCATACATCAAAGGAAAACCAAGCAGTTGGTTGATGCTCAAAGTGCTCCGAGATGCATTCTAATAGTTTTATCATGTGGATAAGATGCACAATGCGAATAGAATGGCACAAAGGGCCAAAATATGATGCACTAAATGTAGGAAAATACTTCGAACTAAAAGTAGGAGTTGAGGCAAAAGTTTTGCTTTCAAATACCCGTTTAAGTGACTTTCAAATGGATAAGCACAGGTCTAGACATGTGCTGTTAAAAGCGGCAACCATGTTGCTGTTGCATGCAAATAATGTTTCATATGTGGCATTATGAACCAAATTGTTAAATGAAAGACGTAACAAAGACATCATATGTGAAAAAATGTAATTCTATCCCTAAATTTTCTTATGCATGAAGCAGCCCATCTCCAATTTTTTCCAAGGTTAAAACATTCTGTTCAAATTCGCATTCAAAGTCTCATTCTGGTCAGTTTGCAAATATGTGGGAATCAGCTCTGGTGAAGGTGCTGGCCTCTCTATCTCCGGCATTTGTTCAACAGATCAAATACTACTCTTATTTGAGCTTGTGCTATAGGAGAGAGAGGCCGGGTAATCCAAGAATCTTACCAACTTTTGCATCAAGAAAGCAGACCAAAGATGTTAATAAACACTGCGTTAGTTGCACAAAGATAAGCCAACTAATTTTGTGCAGAGGTTTCAGTTCATTCATGCAGAACAAAACTTGGATGTATAAAGGAGCAAAAATCTAAACATTTGTGTGTGTAATGCAAGGAGACGTTAAACAGATTGATATGTTAAATAGATTGATATGTAACAAACATGATGGTGGGTAACTAGAATGCAAGGATGATTACAAAAATGCGGCCACTGTAGAGAAAGGATGATGCATACCTAAATATTTGCTGGCTCTATTGCCTCTGGTCATCCAAGCTGCTAAGTTTGTCATTACGGTGCTTGTTCCAACCTGTCAAAGATTATTCATAGTAGTAATAGATAACATACATTAGGGCTTCTACCTCAAAGAGCATACAAAGAAAAGGGGCAATATACAGAGAGAAGAGGCAAGCAACTGCAAGCCTCAAAAAGCCAATCTGCCTGCCTGGACTGATGAAGATGCAACGCAGGAAAATCAAGAACAGAATCCAATGCTATGGAAGCTAACAAAACAGAAGTAGTTATGATGGATGGATGGCCATTAAAGCATCTCTAAGATATTGGATATACTAAATTCAGCAACTTCGTATTCATGTGTTATCTACATAAGTCCAAGCATGGATTTGGTTTTTCACATCTTAAGACAGACTGGTCGTTTTAGCTACTCCTGTGTTAAAATCACGTATAAGAAATATACCAATCTATTGTGTGGAACCTCGACCAAAATTATATTGCAAACAAATAGCTAAGAATTAAATCTAGACTTGGCCCATCATCACAATATAATCAAGTACTCAAGCATATAAGATATCTACCTTCTCCACCTGGGTAGGAAGTCTGGAGCAGATTGTGGAAGATTCCTCTAATCATATTTTCATTGCTTAGTGCTGAGTTCTAGTAGAAACCTCTCTTCATGGCCGAGCTTGTTCTCTGGAAAAATGGTAGAGAACAATAAATATGAAAACAATTATTCTAGAAACCAAACTCTTCCATGAACTCCATTGACTTGTAATAGAATGAGAATGGGAGGAACATATTCAAAATGTTCACCTGGTCAATCTGCTCAGAACAAAATAATCGTATCTTCTATCTCGGTTTAGCATACCTTCCATAAATGGACGACAGAGAGATGAACTAAAAAACACCAACTTCCCTTTTCCCAATGAGAACACAAACAGAGGCCATTTATTGCTGTGAAATGTCTGTATGCCCATTATCTTCCAAAGGAATACGAAACTGTAGCAAAACGCTCTATTACCTCTAAGAGAGAATATGTTCTCACCTGCTTGCACGTCTTTTACCCCAGGATTCCCAGTCGTTTCTTTAGCCCTTTCGTAAATAGAAACTGGCTTGTGCAATGGCAGTTGAGAGCTCCAATTTCGTCTATGGGCTTCTTGAAAACCTGAATTTCCTGTTAGCAAGAATCCGTAATAAGCCATTAAAAAATCTAAGGAGCTGCAACCTATTACCATTCACCTTGCGGTCCATTGCAGGCAATCGTATGCTCACTTATACATCTAGATTTAGCCTGGAAACCATCCTCAAACATGCACGCATCACCTTCCAGTGCATAGGGCAGATGCGTGCGAGAGAAAGGGGCACTGCAAAATTTTCAAAACCGGCCCATTTTTACCTGATTTTTGGAAATCGAAAATTTCTTCCGGCTGCCGAATCCCACAAAACCATAGGGAAATCGCCTTAAGAAAACTCCAAAAACATTTTCTTTCAAATCGGAAAATCCCAAATTAACAATATTGATTGTCCTAAAGCTTTGTCACAAAATATGTATCTAAGTGTTTCTTTATTTATCTTTCCCATATAAAATGTTTCTCTTGAATAGTCTATTCCTTTTATTCCCATTAGGTCAAGGAAAGTTGATCATCGTTCTTGTTTATGCTCCAATGGTGGACTGCCATGTGGCAACCATTCTATCCCAGAATGACAAATCGCAACACCATTCGGTGACGACCGGTTGGACCCAGTTACCTGCACATCTAAAACATTGCTGGAGTTGAATCTGCAAGAGCCTAACGCATAAAACCATCGCAAGAAAGCTTGAAATCGGTAGAAAATCGTCAAGAAAGCTTGAAATCGGCTTGAAATCGACAAGAAAGCTTGAAATCGGCAAGTCCAAATACAAAAACCAATCGCAAGAGCTTGAAATCCCCAAAATCTCAAGAGCTTGAAATCTGCAAGAGCTTAAAACCTGAACATCTCTGGATCATCTGAGCTTGAAATTTGAAGCATATAGTCGGATTTGAAGCTCGAAATCTGAAGCATATAGCCGGATTTGAAGCTCGAAATATGAAGCATATAAAGCCAAATCTTTTCTTGATGTTGTGGAATGGGAATAGGTCGCGCCTTCTGGGCATGGCGGGCACTGGCTACCGCCGGCAAGCTACCGCTACCCGGTTCCCCGGCGGTAGCCAGCTGCCCCTCGCCAGCCCGTAATGCCCCCTATTCCCATTCCACGTAACAACAAAAAAAGTTTGTTTGCATGTGAAAATGTCATTGGCATTGAATGTAAGTTAGCCGATGAATTGTTTTTTTGTGTGTAGCCATAGTTCTTTTTTGTCGAAGGACAAAATCTTTATTAATCAAAAGCAAAGTACACAAAAACAAAACTTTGTCTTGTCATAATCATCAGAACTAGAACCTCAAGCACAATGCACTTGCCCCACAAGAGAAGCCTAAGTATATGAATTACTCTAGAGATATTGGATCTAATACGGTCTCTGACCTCTGCCTTAATGGGACAGCACTTATAAGCCATCGCTAGTTTTGGTTTGGCACGAGATAAAAGACCATGAGAAGAAGAATAAATGCCTTGAAAAATGCGAAGTCTGCGTCGTTCCCAAATGAACCACAAGAGCCAATCAGAATCAAGATGAAATGCCTTTTTCTTAGTTGAGGGCCACCTATCAAGGTAGGATGCAACAATGTGTTGTCTATCTAAAGCACTATGAAATAAATCCTACAACAAAGTCTAGACTGGTTGGATTGCTTGGAAAAGGCGATACACAGACTTGACAAAGTTCTTGCCTCTATGAACTGACTCATTGCAAGTCTTAGGAGTCCTTTTCTGACATCGGCCATCACAAAAAATGGCAAATTCTCTGCTATCTTCTCCCAAAGTGACATATCCCAACTAGACAGAAGGTATCTAGTCCAAAACTTATTCCATGATATAAGATGGCCATCATTATACCAAGCCTGGATTGAGATGATGCCTCATTGGGTCCACTGTCGTTGTTTGAGAATGGATTGATGCAGCGATGGGGAGTGCCAATAGATCTGGCAGTAGTGATATCCACCACCACGGCATATCTAGCATAGCATGAATGAAAGGAGACGAGTGAAAAAGTACCTATATCGTAGCCCATGCATCCAACTACCTCTAAAAAAAAAACGAAGCATTTGGGAATGGCTGTAGTGGGTGAAATAGTGCCCATATTAGAAGGGGTTTAACTGCCATCTTGCCAAATGGGATGTAATGAGTAAGTGACTGTTTGAGAAGATATAGACTAACCGAGTCATCCTCCTAATTCAAAAGCCTCCAAATTAATCTTGAAATGAGGACTTTACTTTGAAGTAAGAAGTCTACTATACCTAGACCACCTTCCCACTTGAAAAGGACAACTTGGACCAGGGCACCTTGACCACAAATTTCCATACATTTTGAATGGGTTTAGGACCCAAAGATTAACGTTGAAATTGTTGGCATTAGCATTTTGAATGTGGTTAAAACCCAGAGAGGATGTAAGAATCTCCTTCTTGCCTCCTATTTTCTAGCAAAGTGATGATGCATAATTGGCATCTTCATGCAAATGAATGAATGCATGAACAGAATATAATATATTTTTTAATGTCCACGAGGACCAAGAGGCCATGGAACCCATATAATGGCCTAGTACAATCATTATTACTAGGATTAAAAAACCCCTACCTCGAAAGGTTCTTAAGCAGAAAAAATTATATAAGTAGACTATGATGACTACTGAGGGCTCAGTAATTGAAAACGCTCATCTACAGCCTCAAATATGTATAATGCCAAGTCATGCACATATGAGGTTTTGAGAAGTTGTGGGAGCGTGGATTGAAATGCTAAAGTCGAATAACGATTCCTGACTACCTCAAAAGCAGGACATCTTAGCATGGTATGGCTTTCATCTTCAATAACCTGTAACTGGCAACATGCACATAATCTCACTTCTCTTGGCAATTTTGGCCTCTTTCATCTATCTGTCTCAATCCGTAGCTTGTGGGACCCTGTGCGAATTGATGTAATAGCTACAAGCTTTTTCTTGGATAAGGAAGCAAGCAAATAAGCTTGTGGTCCTGGTGCCAAAGTGGGATTTATATGTGCAGGATAATGACCAGTTTTAACTTGGGCCAAGGTAACTACATCCCACATCTTCTGAGAAAAAACGACCATCGAGATATTGTTGCAAAAGATCAGGATCAGACCAAATGTTCTATGGAACCCAATACAAAACTTATTAAAGCTCACCAAAATGTTAGTAATAATATTTTTTGAAGAATTGTGTCAGCAATATATTAAAAGAATGGTAATGTTACAAAGCAAGTGAGGAGGAAGGAGAACTGCCCCAAAGAGACAGTGATACCTCGACACTCCACAACAACTGCAAATCCATATAGTTCAAAAAAGACTCATTATTATTTGCAAACAAATGTTCATAAGAAGAAGCATCTCAATGGCTTTGACTTTACCTCAAATCCTTGTATAAATATTGTGACTTGCCACCCTATTAATATGCCTTATTACAGGGACGACTTTGGCATCTACTGTATTGAAAGTCTCTAATTATAATCTAACAATAATGATGATCTAATCTATACCAAAAATATTTAACTCTCTTATTGAGATTATCAAACTAGATAGAATAAATAAGATTCTTGGGAAGTTCATAATGTTAACTTAGATTAAAATAGGCATAGAAGAAGTAAGACTCTTGGGAAGCTGATAATGTTAAACTTGGATTAAAATAAACATTGTGTACTCTAGTTATTGACTGTTATGGTACTTACAATTGCTTGCAACCATATTTAAATAGCTAAAATAAAGCTCCATATCAAATTTATGATCCAAATGTGTAATGGTTGTTATGGTTTTTTGTATTACTTTACCCTATCAATGCGAATTGATAGTCATTTGTTGACTTCTAGTTAAGTGCCCACGCATTCTAACAAATTAATATTAATGTGCTATTCATAGTTCTTAATGAGTTGACAAAGAACATTATATGGGCTGTAATGTGAAGCAATGATATTGTCAATAAAAAACCATGTGACCTTTGCATTATGTTTTTTTAATCATTTTTATATTTAGATAAAGGATAGTGCACGAGGGCATGAATATATAATTGTTACCCCATGACATATAATATTTTCTTGATAGGTGTATCATTCCATACTTATTATATTTAACACCTTGTGTAGAGACGAGACGAAAGAGACGTCATTTCTTTTTAATTTAGATTGTATTGTAATTCTCACCTTTAGCGTTGGATGAGGAAAACTAGTCTTATCTTGCTAATAAATGATGACCTAGATTTCCACATTTAGCATATACATTGGTTAGTAGTTCTATAATGTCCAAGAATACGTTGTAATAAGCCTTAACACAGTTGATCTTTGATTTGATGGCTTTAATGAGTGGCCTACGCTATCTATCCCGTTAGTATTATTGTCCCAATGAAAGTTTTATATCAGGTCAACGACCTCAACCACCTTCTTCAAAGGTAGATGGCAACTTACACAAAAACTTGAACACAGATCTAGTTAGCAAAGGTCTCTTGAGCAATCGAAATGGCACATTATATTGTTATCAATATTTGAGAAATCTATTGAGCAGTTTTAAAATGGAGGGAGTGATAGTGGAACACATCCGAGTGTGCCTGAACCCTGCAATATTCAACATGCTATGGACTTTAGTTGGCCTTCTCTTTCAACATGTTGTGGATTTGTAACAAAAATGATGGTCTAGTCTCGAGCAGTATTATTATCAATAGTCGTATTGGGGTCCAGTCGGACTGCCCACTATCTTTTACTCTATTTGGAGTAGCACATATGAAGCAATAGAGACAATCTTGCTTCCAGGTCAAGAGATGGAGGTAGTGCAACATACAAGTACCTGGGACTGGAGTTCACTACCACAACATATAGGACTACTTGTATCAGGCGTGGGTGACAACTAGTTGAAAAGCTTTCTATGCCACGCAGACTAACTGTTACAGAGCGGAGCTTTATGACTGGTCATACTAGTCGCACTTGCTTAGGGTGTTGATGGAGCCAGTGCTTCTGTATGGAGTGGAAATATGGGGACCAATGATATCACTTGCTACCTGGGATAACTTGGAACAGGAAGTCTTTATGGCCTGATCACTTGGAGTCAACCCCATGATCTTATATCAGATTTCCTTGCAAGAGATCGGGTTTTTTTTTACCTCTTCAAAGAACTGCTCTGAAGCATCACATCCTCTATTGCCAAAAAGTGGTGAGCATGGGTGACGTAGCGAGAAGAACTTTGCATCTGAAGTAAAACCTTATTATTGTAGGAGGTTATGTTTATGAAGATGTCAAATGTAACAGATGCCTTATTATTATTGTAGGAGCTTATGGTTATAAAGATGTCAAATGATAATTGATTTTGTTCATTGTAATAGTCTTTTGACCAGCAAGATCCTTTAGGAATTACATAAGTATTCGTGAAATGTAGGTCCATTTTATTGATTACTTGCAAATAGGATATTATGCATGAGACAAAATATTGTACTTCTTGAAGAATGGCAAAAGGTTGAATTATATTGCAATGATATCATGCAAACAACACCAGCACTTAATCCCATTGCGCTTGCATATGGTAATCTAAACCTAGGATACGTTGCCTCCAATTGCTTCCACTTGTTTTTGGTACCCTGATTTTATTTTAGGTACTTGTAGTTTGCTTATAAACTATATGAATGCAGCTCAATTTTTGCTCAATCCTTTTCTTAGGCTATTCCAGTTTCATTTATGCCTCATTAATCAATTTGGGCATGGTTTTTGAAGAAGAATTGTGAAAGATCCGACCTCATGTTGTAAGGTAATAATTGATGAGTCAATTTATCTTTGTTTTTTCGAATAACCTATTGCTCCTAGAGGTCATCCACATATTGAGCATTTATGTTAAAGAGATAAGTTCAAGGTTTCAATCAGATAGAGGACCATTTTCATATGAGCCTTTTTGAAATATGTGGCAATGCCTACTTTGGCAAACTGTTCATGAAGTGCTTTTTTTTGCCTGCAATAGACTTGGTAGCATCTTAGTTAGGTTTAGATGAGTTCAGTAAATGCTTGCTGCAAGCATACAGATGGATTCAATTTTCATCATATATGTAGCTTACATCCCGCAAGATAGTTGTTGATGCAAGTGCCTAAGGAGTCCAATAAGACATTTTATTATTGAACGAAGGTAAGGTACATCAAAGCATATTTTGGCATGAACTCATATTGTTACACGGATGCTGGAGATTGGGATAGAATTCATATAATCACCATTTCTCATTTATTCCATCTTTTTTAAAAACAATATTCAAATCTAGGTTGTTCGAATTCAGCCCGATGTGTCAAATGTAAAATGGAATTATACCAAGGCACTTGAAATTGAGCAAGTATATTTTATGTTCCATGTATTTAGAAGTCAACTTCTATAAAGAGTTGCCAAAGTATTAAAATTAAGGCCCATTTAGAATTGTCAAATCAACAACATTTTTCACATGGTTCTTAAGAGTTCACAAGAAACTTGTGTTCGCATCATTCATGCTAATGCAATAAAGAATCACGTTATAATTGTCAATCCTACAACCATATGAACCTTTTAAGGTTCAAAAGTCACAAATGCACAAGTCTTCATGTACTTTGTCATAAATAGTTGCTAAAGTTTTCAATGTTATGAGGAAAGCTTGAGAAGTGCCACAAAGTTTTGAGTGTTATGAGGAAAGCTTGAGAAATGCCATAAAAGATGCATTTCCAGGGCAATAGGCTTTGAAATTATCACAATTCTAACAGAGCATTGTACTTAAAGTTTTGGCCCTTGAGATGTTCTCGACTTAAATCCACCATCTTCATTAGTTTTTGAACTTATACCCGACAAAAACCCCAGCAACACTAGGCATTTTTTCTAGTATTCTATAAAGAACCATGACATTGGTTGCTAGATAGAAAAAGGGAGTACAAAGTAAGCTCTATATTTAAACATTTGAATTTTAATGATTGCCCTAATAAGACTTTGATCAAGTGGTCTAAATCTTCTACTGAGGCTCAATGTTTATTTAACATTGAGCTCCTAAAGCCAGTTTTTTCATATGATAGATTGCATAGGGGAGGGTGAGCAATCTTGAATCTATTGATAAAAGAAATGCTAATATCTCGTCCAATTGCCCTTTGAATTGTCAGCATATTGAAACGAGGGATCATATCTTTTTTTATAGCAAAGTAGATGAATTTTGGACTTGGATTTCTAATAACATGACTTTGAATATCAATAGGGATCTTCTATCTTTGATTCAAAATAATGCCTCTTTCTATAAAACTCTCATTTATCTTGCCTTATTGAATATTTGGAAGTCTAGGAATTGGCTCTTATTATGGAAAAAAAATCTTTCTCTATGTTTTGGCCTAAAATGCACCTTCAATTTGATTTAGAAGCCACAGGTACTGCACACAAAAATAGGCCTACTAATGCTTATGATTGAAAGTGGGAAACTATTGGAGTTTTCAGGGGTTTGTATGATATGTTTGCTTCGAATTTGAATGTAGTTGATTCTAATTTACCATTTTCTTATAATCCTAGATTATCTTGAATTCAGTAGAGGTGAGAGGAGATCCAAGTTGACAATCCTTCTGATTTACATGAAGCTTCATTATATTCTTAGAATTTTGGTACGAGGATGGTAGTGAGAAATTTGCTATACTTAGATGAATTAAAAAAAACGGTTAAGTTTACACGAGATAAAAAATTGTTATGGGCCAAAATATTATGCGAGGAAGTTACACAAGTGCATTGCATGTACTGGTTCCTCTTCAATGATCAATTCTCTATGATAAAAAGATAGTTTGAAAGATGTACGAAGATGTATACAATCACAGTCCATTAGCAGATTTATTTGGTGTTCTATTGATCCTGATGGGAGGAGAAGATGTATTTCGTTTGTTCATGGACAATGGCTGGGAAAAGAACTCATATATAATCAATCCTTTCAACTTCTGCTTAAATAACATCTTTCAGAAAAGTACTCAGCGTACGACTAATTCCTTTGCTTCATCCTCATCTTATAAGTCCTAGCTCTACTTTGGCTTTTTTTCATATGTTCACCTTTCAAAGATACTATGACCTTTTGCTCATTATCGAACTATTATCAAGTTTTCTTTTTTAGATTGGCATATATTTTCAAAAGGTGCAGGAATATGACTTTTGAATCCTTAAGGGATCCTAGATGCAGAACAACTTTTCAAATATTAAGAATCGACAGTGGCATTCGACAACATGCCATTTGATGCAACCTACTGTATACCAGGAATTTTCAGTTGAAGTTTCATCTCAAGGTTTTTTTGTTGGATACTTCTCTTCGATATTTTTTCTAATTGATTTTGGCATTTGAAGACAATTAAACTATATTTAAAAATTGGAACTATTGAATCTTTGTAGCATTGTAAACCATCATGTGCTTATTTTTTCTTAATGGATACATCATCTCTAGTTACATTACTTGCTTATTATTCCTACTTGGAAAGCAACGTATGCTTCACTACGTACTTGTTTTCTCTTAGATAATGAAAAATTAACACACTCTCCAAAAGGGGAGGAGCGGATGATGGATTATCTATAGTTGGTGCTTCTACTACCCACTATGCTCTTCGCTAGAGAAAATGTAATACAAGGATGATTATTTGGGAAATCATAGAAGAAGATATAGAGAGGGATCCATACTCGAACTGTGAATCATTGCCTGGTACTCAATCAATCCTGTTAGCACTACATCTTGAGGATCTAATCTTATATGGAGGCTTCTTTCCTATCTTTGTGAAGCATGTTCGAAATTTGAGTGACATAATTGTGAGAACATAGAACATTAACCTTGAAAGCTGCAATTTAATTTGGAGCACATTGACTATAATGAAGAGGTTGCAGGTTTTTTTTATTGCAAATGCTGAATGATTTGATGATACATTACAAGTCAGATACACTTTTGCATCATTTGCTACTTTTGGGAATGAGGAGAATGTGCCTTATTATGTTTTTTTGTGCAACAAAGAGAAATATATTCTGGATCAAGATACAGTTGATGATTAGGGAAACAGAATTATGAAAGAAAGCGAGCTAAAAGCTCGCTCATCTTCTACACTACCAAGTATCATTGTGATAATCAGATTTACCAGCTTAATATATTCGCTCAAGGCAACCTTTTGATAATCATGAGAGGTTAACTTCACCCATAATCTTGTAACAACCCCAGCCCATAATCCGGATCTTCCCAACCAGCAAACAAATATTTAATTACCCCATCCTAAACCCTTCGGGGCGGGGGTTTTTTAATCCTGGTAGTAATATGCCTGCTGCTCTCTCTTTGTACTTGGGTCCCATAGGCCAGTTGGTCTTCGTGGACGATAAAATCATATTCTATTCTATTCTTTTCAATTTAACAACGTGCCTATCAATACTATTTTTCTTTGGCTGGAATAACTTGTCGGTCTTATTTTTTCAAGAACAAATAGTACACTTTACCATTTTTCTCCCTGCCACATCCACTGGTTCCATGAAGAGATACTCTAAGCCTATCATTTTTGAAGTTTCTGTTGGCATCCCGTCGGCTGCATTTCCTCTCCTTATATGGTCCTCGCCCAAGCACTTCGTTTTCATCCTCATGTAGTTCACTCTCATTTTCTAGACCCTCTAGAACCTCATCATCATTTGAATCTTCTGTCAATTGATCTGGGTCATAGTCCTTATCATATATAGATTCATAGCCTTCATCAAGACCCTCATTTTGGTCTATGAAAGTGGACATAGACGATGATATAGTGATGCGCCGCTTTGTCCTTGATGCCGCAGGTCCCAAGAACTCATTTATTCTCTTTTGTGAAGCTCCGTCCATGCTGCATAAATTTGGTGATCGGCATCAATAGCTACTTTTGCACATCTGAATAATTTTGCGCAACTGATTAAAGTAAAAACTAACCTGGATTGATGAAGCTAAAGCTTAGATTGTAGATGGGAATGGATCTCTATCTCAACCAAATCGTGAATACAAATCGGGAGTGCTCTGCAAATGACAATAAAATATAATATTAAAATTATCATCCCATTCATATTCATAGAATATTCATATTCACATGAATAACGAAACAATTGCATACGAGAAGAACAGGAAAAACACAGGCTCGACATCGTAGAATAAACTAAACCTGTGTGAAAGGGTGGTTTCTGATGCTAGCTCGGTCAAGTTAAAGAATATATATGAAACCCTAATCCCAGAAGACTACAAGTGGCGATTCCTAGATGGACATGTGGCCGAGATGTAATATGGCCACCCCCTTACTCATTAAAATTTACCTTAGGTTCTAACTGGCTACCTTGATAAGTTTTTTCTCACGCACAAAAAAATCGAATTGGCCACACCCTACACCTAGCCGGATTTAGTAAATATCGAATTGGCTACTAACAAGTAAATTGTACATATTTGTATTTTGAATTGGCCACTACCCTTCGGTCAGGGCATGAACATATCGTACTCTAATGTAGCCAACCATTTTTGAAAAAAATATGAATGCATGGCCAACTGGACCGCCGGGGCCACTAAAAAAATACACTACTTGTCCTTGCATTAACCCCCCATGCTTACCACTAGGCCAAGCATTAATTTTTAAAAACAATTGAAAGTTCACATACAGTTCAGAGAACATCAATTGAAGGATGCTCCAGGATGTTCTAGAATGCTCTAGATAAATCTAGAATCTTCTAGAATGTTCCAGATGCTCATGGATAAACACCTCAGTCTCAAAATAGTAACTTGTTTTAAAGTTTGTAAACACTCAAAATAAAATGTTCTAGAATGTTCCAAATGCTTATGGATAAGCACCTCAGTCTAAAATAGCAAGTTTTTGGCAGTTTGTAAGCACCTCATGAGTCTAAAAATAGAAAGTTTGAAACTTTGCAAGCTTAGTCCAATAATAGAAAGTTTTCAAAATAGGCAATACTTTGGAAATGGTTGTAGGTAAGAGTACGCTCCTCATGGGTGATACTCTAGAATTGATGGTAGGTGTTGGTAGTAGATAGAAGTAATCTCCTCATAGTTGATCCTTTGGAATTGGTACTAAGTGTAACCAATGAGTGATATTTTGGAATTGGTAGTAAGTGTTGATAGTAGGTGTGTATAAGCTTCACATGGGTGATACTTTAAATTTATGGTAAGTATGAGTCAACTCCTCAACTTTCAAATTGGTAGTAGGTGGTAGTAACATAGGTATGTATGCTTTTGCCCAAATCGAGGCAAGGCCTCAGCCGAAGGCCGAGACCGAGTCATGTGTGATAGTTTCAAATTGGTGTTAGGTGTAAGTCAACTTTTCATGGGTGATACTTCGAAATTGGTAGCATGTGTGAGGAATGCTGAGTAGAATAGGTGCGAGTCAGCTTCTCATGGATGATACTTTGGAATTGGTAGTAGGTGTGAGTAAGTTCTTAACTGGTGATACTCTTGAATTGGTAGATGAGTCCTGTACATCCCGTGATCTGAGGCATGGAAGTTTAGGGCTTTGCTGCAAAATAAATGCTAGTGAAATCTCACCCTAGATACCATGTTTTGTGAACTATTCTTTAACTTGCCTAGCTGGCACGCAACGTGGCATCCCACAATGCCCTAGCAAGCCGATCTCATGATTCTTGGCGGATGTCTCCATGTCGCATAGATACGCAGCAGCTACAAAGAGTTGCACTTCGAAGTAAGGACTTTTTTTTCCCCTCTTGTTGAATTCTTACTCTTACCCATATATCTTTTCCGTGTTTCTTCTTTTTTCTAACAGTATCAGGTTCCGATGCTACTGGAAAACCGTAATATACGAAGTGCTAAAAGCCAGACAATGGACTGAAACTGATAGGTATGTGAATGCCACCTTTGCCTCCAAGGAGATATATAATCTTTCTATCAAGTCTCGGTATTCCCATTCCATGCTAATACTAATTTATTAGGTTGGAAGGGATGCAATTTTATATGAATCAATTTAGCTGGGCTCTGTACAATCTCGCCATGAACTTGCAGCTCTTCCCAGCCAATGTTATTTCAGCATTGTATTACCTCAGTTCTTTACCACTTGTTTCTTGATATTAGACACTCCATGGGGTATCTGTTCATCTTGTATGTCTGATGCCATCTTCTTGTCTTTTTGGTTCTTGTTTTTTTGAAGTATTTTAATAGTTCGTATCTTGAGTGTTGGTTTTGGAAATGTATATGCATTGGTTCAACTCCAATGCCCAAAGAAGAATTGCATCTTATTCTTCACGTGTGGGTTTGAAATGTCACGTATTGAAGCAGTATCTCCCAATACTTTTTGAAAACTAAAAGGCTTAACTGATATTTATCTTTCTTATGCAAGTCTACTTTCATTTGCAAGTCAAGTGTAAAATGCAAATGCTGATATTTCTACTTGCAATTACCCAGTGAGCTTGACTGGGACTTCTGTTGGTCGGATGTGAGTTGGTTGCATGAATTTTTTGATCATGTGCATCTTGCCGAGCATCAGGTGAGTCTCTTGTGGAATATCCTGGTTATCACTATTATCAATCAGATACCAGACGTTATCAAATGTTTTATCCAAGAAATATGTTTTTCTTAAACTGTTTGCCCACATTGATAACTTGCAGAGAATCAACCATTTCAGAAACTATTATGAGGTAAGCATTTCGTTTTTGGCATGTGTCGTTTAACTATTCAACCAATTTATTTTCGAGTTCTATGAGTTAGACATATAGTGGCCTTGTTATGCAGAAGTGAATGTTGGTTAATACACGGAAGAGTATGGGTCTGTAATGAATATCTATTGGGGATATCTAGACATCTGAATTTAATTCCAACATTCACTTTATGAGTAACAGTTCTCAGATTTGCTAGAGATAAAGGTCGAGCAACGGGAGTATCATAGAGATGGAATGCATGCATCATTTTTGTACATGAAATTTAAGTCAGAGTTTTAAAACCTTGGTCATTACGTGATGGCATTCTTTGATGGCAGCTTACTCGGAAGGATTTGCTCATAAAAAATTTGAAACGCATGAAAAAGTCATTAGAAAAGGAGAACCGGTTACAGGAGGCTTCGAAGTATGTAGTTATTCCTAACTCATTAATCTGCATTGCTTGTTCATATATTATTTCACTATAATGTTGCAAATGTTTTATTGCAATTAGCAAATAGCTGCTTCTTATAGAGGTTCTGCAGCCATGACAGGTAGCATGATTCATTTTACATCCTTTTTTTGCAAAAATTTATTGCATCCACATTACATTAAGGCAGCCCAATGGAGAGAGCATTCTCTGAATCCTTTCTCAGCCAGCCACTTTGAGGACTTAAAAGCAAGCTATGGAAGTTGTTTTGACCATGCTGTTATGCAATGCATACCTACTTGGAATGCCCCTACCTGGAATGCTGCATCATTTTCCAATGGGATAGCAGCAAATTCTGCTAAGATATTGAATAATGGGTAGATGCTTTATTCATAAGCATCTCGGGCACGAGGCTATCTACTTGTGTCCATTCCCTACTGTTATATCAATCCCACATTGACGACCCATACAAACCAGCTGGTAGCAAGGAAGCGGTCAGGATCCATGGCAAACCTGGTTGAGATGACATGTCCAACTTAGACTTGAAGCATACACTCTTTGAAGATTAGCCCATAACGTGTTGTTGCCTTAACATAGGCAACACAGAGGTGCTCTTTGTTCTGCTCAAGGTTCTAATTAAGATCACGATGACAAAGTCACAGAAATACGGTCAAATTATATTATTTGTAAGTGCCATCAATGCCATGAGAGTATTATAGTATTCGCGAAGCCAATCGGATGTATACATTTCGTCCATACTTGGTTCTAAACTAATGTCTTGGGATCATCCCCTGCTTTGATAAAGATCCCCTGGTTGAAGTCGATCTTAGAAAAGATGGTAGCATTGGCAATCGCTGGTCCAATAAATTGTCAATTCGAGGAAGAGGGAATTTGCATTTGACGGCTTATTGGAAGCAAGATAATCAACACACATGCAGCATGGGAAATCAAATTCGGGAAACCACTAAGGATAGTGGGTACATGACAATACCAAGGGCCCCAGGAACAAGTTCCTTTTATCCTTGAAAGGTTTCCTCAGAGCCATCATGATGATGACTTTGATGTTGAGAAGACCCACCTGGACTTCAACATTATATTTCGAGCTGTGCGGGCATTGCATGAGAAAGGGATGCAACAGATGATTGTAAGCAAATCACCTGTACACGCCATCATTTTCAAGGCAACAAAAAGGTGTTCAGGGCTGTTGGTGTGACCAACTGCAATTGTGGTTCTAGCCAGTCATGAACACATGAACTTTTCAACCTCTCCAATTGCTTTTGTAAGTTGGCAAGATGGAGGTTGCATCCATATTTCAACTCATATTGCTTTGTGGAGCAATTTGAGCATGCATTAGCTTGACAAATTTATTTAGCAACTACATCCCAATGCCCTGTCCATTCCAACAAGCATCAAGATGTTGGCGCCACACACACCTAGGATTTTCCCACAGCAGAGATGCTGCAGACTCAATTTGCTCATGCCAATGCACTACCACGACGCCCCTTCTGTACATTGCTTCGCTTCAAAATGTTTTGATAGCATACGCCTCAATAGGTCTCATCTTGAATGAGGTGCATTGCAGTACTGCATTGCTCCACATGAAAGAGCCACTGCTTCAAATCCTTTTGATAGCATGTACACAATGGTCATTGCAACACAGGCTGGAAAACTTTAATTAAGGACCGAGTGGCTGGACTTAAGGGATCGTGGGGGACAGAAAAAGGTGCAACCTTCTATGCGCGCATTGTCTGCATGCGTGTTTAAGTTCTTAGTCCTATATTTCTCATATCGTCTTAGTTATCTTAGTCGTCTCTTCTCATATTTCTTCTCTCTATGCCTGTCGCATTTCTTCTTTTTGACTATCATCCTTGAGGTTACTCCACTGCAAAGTGTCCTCCTGGGCTTGTTGTAAGTGTCAGCACCACCAGACATGTTCAAAACTTGAAGATGGAAAGGTGGGAAAGAAAACTTGGGCTGAGGAATCCAAGAAAATTCAGTATCACATTTTGCATATTCTTCTGGGCATTGCAAATGTACAATATTCATAGGAACCAACAATTAATACTGTTGAAGGTTTTCTGACATTCTTGGTGAAACAAGAAAGCAGTTCTCAAGCTAATATCTTTGCGGATGGCTGAAACAGACAGTTATAGAGGCTCACATTTGGAAGTAGTTGGTAGTGGCAAAAGAGAATGCTACTGAACAGGTCAACCTATATAGATGTTTAAGCACACATAGTCCGGGTGGTACTGATTAGAGTTATGGTGCAGCAGCAAGGCTTGTATGTTAGATGTTTATGGACTGTATGAAGGTAGGTCGTATTGATGAGTCTTAATCTGCAGGTATAACTTCTTTCCCCCAACATATGCTTTGCCAGCAGAATATGGCATATTTGTGGAGCAATTCAAGCGCAATGCCGTAAGTGTACCTTGCCACATTGGTTTGTAGCAAGGTAGCATGCAATAAATGTAAATCTGCATTGTTGTCTTACCGACTACCAAAGTGGTATATTATGGAATTGTATATTGTCGAATACTCAACTGGTGTTCTGAGCATGGTTAACAAACTTCATGACAAGCACATTGACCAGTCTCTGAAAAAGCTATGAAGTGGGGATCTGCTATAACATTAGCTCAATGATGGGGGGTGTTTGGCATGGTTTCAAGCTCGTAAAGTCATCCACTTGCAGATGCTAAAGACATTCATGCAGAAACAAAACCAAAAATACAGAGCATAAAAGCGTACTGCAAGCTCTTTCCTCTTTTGGGGTTGTTTTTCTCATTGTTATTTCATAGCTTGCAAAACAAAGCCAGAGTCTTTTATTGGATCTTAACATTCTTCTTTCACATCTGCATTTTGCAAAGAATTTTGAGTTAAAAGAAGGTAATGGGTCAGATAAAGTTTTGTGCAAAAATGTGTCATGAAAGTCCTTTGTTACAGGGTGTATGGATTATGAAGCCTGTTGGGAAGGCTCAAGGAAGGGGTATATTTCTTTTCCATAAGCTGGGACAAATTAGTGAGTGGAAGAAGGACCATCGCTGGAAAGTAGACAATCCTCAGGTATTTTATTTTCTTGAACATATATGCATGCTTACATTGCACTTATAGTACTGAACAGGTTGAGAGTTATATAGTGCAAAGATATATTAACAACCCATACTTAGTGGGCGGGAAGAAGTTTGATTTGCGAATTTACGTTCTTGTGATGTCCTACAACCCGTTGAAGGTATACGTTGGCCATTCTTGTTCTTGAAGTGTTTACTCTCTTTTTAATCTTTATAATGCAAGATGGAAGTCTTATCCTTCTTTTCAGACTCAAGTCTTCTTGTTGTATGTTTTATGATGGAAGTTAGGCACCCAGTCAATAGTTGGAAATTTCCTGATGTCAAAATATATTAAACGGCAACTAACAAAAGTGCATGATGGTAAGATTGTTGCGGATGCAGTAATTGAAATAGTTGGGGCAGAACATGCTAAAATATGTTCAAAACAACTCATTTGGACAACGATATACGACCTGAACTGAAGTTGGGCAAATGTCAAAACATGATATAGCACTCAACAAAGATGAAAGCGGCAGTCAAGGTTGCAAGAGTATAATCTAAGAATCTGCAAGGGAAGAAAAATACATAGACTGGAAGAAGTTGTATTATAAAGAAAAGGAAAATTAACTCACCTTTGGAAATGCCATAACTTCTAAAAGATTAGGCTCCTAAAAGAATAAGTTTCTCCACATGTAAACAATGCTATACGAAATATGGTCTACCAAAAACTGCTTATTATATTGTCTATTGTAACAATAATATAGTTATTTTACTGCTAGGAATTTTTATGCCAAATAACTGGTGAATGTTTTGATTTTTAACCAATCTTTGACTGTCCTGATATTTTTGTTTGAAAGCTACATGCTGAAACGAGGTCCTGAAAGCATCCCAATCATTTTGTGAGCAGTTGCCTTGCTGATTGCAGGTATACTTATACAGGTCGGGCTTCGCAAGGTTCACAAATACTCGTTTTAGCATGAAAAAGGAAGATATATTGAATAACTACGTGCATCTTACAAACTTTGCCATACAAAAAACAGCCCCGACTTATGACTCAAAAAATGGAACCAAGTGGTAGTTTGCAAGTTTTACCTCGTTTTGTGAGAGTGTTTTAGGGAATAAATTTAGTTAAAAAATCTTAATTTGTTAGGAATGTAAAGAGGGGCATTGTTGGTTAAATGAGACTTGGGCTCTCTTCTTTTTATGACAGGCCACTTCACAATCTTAAGATGCATATGATTACAAAGCATGGAGAAGAAGCAGTGACATCACTTTTCCATAACATTCAAATGATCATAGTGCGATCACTACTAGCTGTACAAAATGTGATCATTCAGGACAAGCACTGCTTTGAGCTTTATGGCTATGATATTCTCATTGATGACTTGTTGAAGCCTTGGCTTCTTGAGGTACATGGCTCTAATCTTATTTGTTTCCCATGTATGTTAAATCTGACTGGATCTGCCACGGAAGGTTAATGCCTCCCCTAGTTTAGCAGCAGACACACCTTCAGACTATGAGTTGAAATTTGGAATGCTTGATGATTTGATTTCTATTGTGGATATGGAACGTCGGTTGCCACCCAACGCAGCTCCCATGAGGGTAATCTGGTTAATTCTTAGATGAAAGCATTCAGATTTCACTGTTAATTTTCTTTTCTAAGAATTGACATTCATTTACGTAGGTTGGAGGATTTGATTTGTTGATTGATCAGAGCTCTCCAGACACCCAGCCAATGCCCACTATTCTTGGGTGCCACAATGACCGCGCACAACAATTGAAGAAGATTTTTGGACCAGCAATCTCTCCTGAAAGAACGTGAACTTATCATCGGGATTAAACTGGCTAGCAATCCTCTTAAGTATTGCGAAGTGCCTTTTGAAGGCAGTAGGTTGTGCAATTACAAAGGTGGCAGATTGTTTTACGAGCTCATAATGATTTCCTTGTTGGGCAATGCTTTTAGTCAACCCAGTCTATTGATGTAATTTCCTGAGTTATACATTCTAACCCCACACTATGGGTCAACGCGTCTCTTGATGTTGTGCTATTATTTATAATACAATCTTTAAGTTTTTGCAGCAATAATGATGGATCTTCAAGGGGACTCAAAAAAGAGTCTTATTTTCAACCCATCCATAATCAAGTTCAGACTGCATTGGCTAGACAGATTTTGATATCAACCATATAGATTTTGATATCAAGCCAAAATTGTCTACATAACCTATGGATTGGTTATTCCTAATGGCTATGATCCATATGGAGCACGCAACGCAGGCACTTCCCATCTATCAACAACTTAAATGCTTCATTGATTTGGTTGAAGGGCAAAGTATGAGTAATAAACTTTTCCAACTCCAGTTCCTGCAAAACAAATTACTACTTAATCAATACACAAACTGTCAGTCAATACAAAGATTTAGGTATGGAGCTCACCTTGTTCATATACATGCTCACCAATTCATGTAGTTGAGATTTACCCTTGTATCCTCCAAAGAAAGTGCCAGTTAACAAGCGGCCATATAAGAAATTGCCAGGATGAATAGAAAGTTCCTTCGTGCTGTCATCAAGTCCAGTAACAATGGCTTTACCCCAGCCCTGGATATAGATTTAAATTGGTTATTAATATCCTATATGGTGACATGTAGCTAAGAAAAAAGCACTCAAGGCTAGAAAGAAGTTCTTACATCATGAGCACTCTCAACCGCAGCACGAATTAAATTCACGTTTCCAACGCATTCAAAGCTATAATCGACCCCTCCGTCGGTTAGATTCTTTATAACCTAAAGAATAAAAAAGCACCTTGTAAGCCACTGGAAGCATCATTAATACATAGCAGCTTCTCAAGTCCCATTACCTGTTGAATTGGTTCGCTGTATTCTTTAGGATTCAAAGTGTCTGTAATTCCAAAATTCCTTGCTGCTCCGACACAGAAACATGAATAATTTCTGTCAAGTCTCATGGCAAAAAGCAGGGAAACCAGTTCTACTTAAGCTCTCAAATAACAAAAAATACAAGTACCTTGTTCAAGTTTGTCAGGATTTATGTCCACTCCAATAATACGAGATGCACCTGCTATTTTTGCTCCTTGAGCCACCTAAATTGATGGAATGAAATCATAAGGATTATAACTAACATAATGAAGGTTTTTGGACTTACAGCAAATCCAATGGTGCCAAGCCCAAAAATGGCAACAGTTGAACCTTTCTCTACTTTGGCTGTATTTAAAGCAGCCCCAACTCCTAATAGAAAGAATAAGCAATATCAGCGGAGCAAGAAACCGTGAAATAAATTACTTGATTTTATTCCAAGCATGTTACCTGTAGTAATGCCACAGCTAAGCAAGCAGATCTTGTCCAAGGGAGCCAGCGGGTCTACCTTGGCAACACAACCATGATCCAATACAGTATATTCACTAAAGGTAGAAGTCCCCATAAAATGGTAAATAGGTTTTCCATCTTTGGTAGAAAAACGAGACTTTTTATCGCTGAGCATGACACCCCTATCTGTGTCAATCTTGAGAGTTCCACAAAGGTTGGTCTTGCCAGACCTACAGTATTTGCATTCTCCACATTCACCAGTAAACAATGGGACTGCATGATCCCCTGGCTTCAAATCCTTCACATTCTCACCAACACTTTCTACAATTCTGTAAAAAATGTAGGGTAAAACAAGTGAAGGGTCATTGCACAGTTACAAAATAAATTAACAGAAAAACAATAAGGTGAATAAGGCTACATACCCTGCTGCTTCATGACCGAATATGCGAGGAAATACCTTTGTTTGACCCTGTAGGTTTCCAAGGCAAAGAAATGCTTAGACAATGTGATTGAAGGATGATCTGATTAAGATACACTTAAATATATATTTAAATATGTGGTTAAGAGATTGACATACCACAGCACGCCAAAAGGTTAAATCCGTTCGACAAAGGGATGTATGGGTGATTTTGAGGCGCACTTCCCAAGGCTGTGGTGGTGCAACTTGAACTTGCTCGACAACCATTGGTTCACCAGCAGCATATGCAACAGCAGCTACATTCCAAATACATGCATTTTTATGTTAAGTCTCATCAGATCTACATGCCAAAATTTTTTCAAACAGCAAAAGAAATGATGCAAAGAGGATTCATGCAACATGTGGGTTACCATTGCAACTGATAATCTGGCCAGCTGTGGGCATAACAATTGCGCTCTCTGTAGCCATTTCGCTGCAAACACGTTTCCTGCTTCCAAATTCCCTGTGTATTTATGCCCAAATGGGCGGGCAATAGAACGGCTTTCGGCTGCATTGGCGGCTGCCGCAGCTTATTTTCCTGCTTCCTACGTACTTGGGACCAGCCAGTTTCGTCTTTTGATTGGGCGTCTATATTTTTAACAATATCACAGTTGGGTCGCTGATATTTTCTGTCGCATTTTTGAGACTTCTATATTAACAAGGAATACTGCAGCACAGGCCCACTGATCACAATCCCCTTGTCCACCAAGACCTATAGAATTTGAAGCTATATGCATGCTCTTGCACAGTGTCTTGTGTAGATTCGCTCTCACTTATAGCAAGGGACCTTTAATTTTGATATGAATTGTATTCCTATGTTTCTAACATGTTTCTTATATGCATTCTCAATTATTGGTGATCTTGGATAGTGATGGACTCAACTAGGATGCTGCTCGACTCATTTGGAAGAAGACTTGTAGCTTTTGAAGCAAATAAAAGATACCTAGTGCTTTGTTTATGTTAAGTTGTATATACTTACTTGAAATTATAACCTCTGACTCTACGTTTTCGTCCGTCTCCGTGGGCATTAAAATAATATGTATGCATGTATGTATGTATCTATCTTTCTTTCTTTCTTTCAAGTGCACATACTATTAAATATGCATTAAACAAGAAATCGCTTTATGGGCAGATCATGACACTTCAGGCCAGGATCAACCTAGAATATGCCTTATGAAATTAAATCTGAACCACCACGATGGGAACCCTGAAACTGGAATACAAAATGTACAAAATACGCTTGAAAACATTTAATTTTTATCTTGAATACATAATGGTCATATGGGAGAAACGTTTTCCACATTCAAATGTAATAATCTAGAGAACCAAAATGCAATTAAGAAAAGGCTCCTTGAAAAACGCACACAAGCACATCTACAAAGCCAAAAGATTGGAATCATACCTGTTCTTCGTATGGCGCTCCCCAAGGCCTCCAACACGGCAACAATTCCAACCTATGGGACCAATATACAAGCCTCACTTTTTAGAAAACAAAAGCAAAAACTAGCCTTACACAAAACCTGTAGGACCAACATACAAGCCTCACCCTCTAGAAAACAAAAGCAAAACTAGCCTTACACAAAACCAAATCATTTGCAGAGAAGCAAACCAAATGCACCGAATCAAGGAAATAAATGAATCAAACCCTGTGACTTCAAGACAATAAGCCAAGAACCTGCTAGAACAATCTATCATGCAATCCCTTTTGTCTAAGAATACCATGATTAATTTATCCGTTGCAATCTGGACCTACAGGATTCTGTGCTGCAACAGCATCACTATGAAGGCATGAGAGCCTTTTAGGTAAACGATGCTTTTACTCTACTGAACAAATGCATTATTTTTGTGCTGTGTCCAACATCTAGTCTTGAGCATTTTAGGCATTTCTCTCATGTTCCTGCTTGCCTTCAGGCCATTGTATTCTTAATTCTTGATTATATATCAAATTTTCGTGTATTTTTTTATTCCAAGTACTTTCCATGTGTTTTTCTTATTTTCGAGTAGGTTCATGAAAGTTTGAACCAGAATCCCTTGCGAGTTCTTGCCTACTCCGAGCCTAAGTCTCTATGGAGAAACTTCCATCCTCGTTATAGCAAGTCCAGCGGCTTATTCAAGTACGTTAGCAATTGTAGTTGGACAAACTCAGAGAACAAATAACATCTCATGAATCAGCCTCTAGCTCCGAGAGGAGGCCATCAGAGCCTAAGATTAGTTTGCCTTAAAAATTTGATGACACTAGATCCAAGCTTCGCATTTTAATCCCGAGTTGCAGAATTTTGCAGCGTTCACTGCTGACCTTGAGGCATGTTCGGGAGACACTGGTTAGCAGCGCACAACAGTTATCAAACTTGGCAACCTCAGGCAAGGTTCTCTTCCGGCTTTAGTTTATGCTTTAAAGTTCCGTCAGATTGCCATAGACACAGCCTGGAGTGATGTGGCCCTTCGTGACTGTTTTCGAAGAGGGTTCCGCAAGGATACCCAGAACCATGAATGAAGCTATAAAATTCGCAGTTCATTATGATAACCGTCTTTTTGACATAGGCAGGAAAGATGGTCATATTTCTCTAATTTCAGAAGCGCCAATGGTTATAATAGCTTATGTGTTGCACATGTCCCCTAAATCAAATGGTCCGATACCTATGCAGATTGATCATGTGGTTTGAGGACCCTTGTCTGTGGCCGAGGAAGCAGCGTTGAAGAGAGGACCTCTGTCTCTACTGTGAAGGGGTTAGCCATATTGCTTGCCTGTTAAACTATCAAATCAGTAAAAAACTTCAAAAGCCAAACCAAGTAGTAGGAGTATCAATGGCTGGTTGACATTTTTCAAACTCCTTCCACATGCGACGAAGGTTTTTTTTCTTCGGATAAGGTCAGTAAATTTTTTTTATCTCTATATCATTAAAGTCAAAGGTGGGAAGGTTAGATGCTTTGGCGCAACTTGATAGTAGCGCAAATGCCTGCGTTATGGATAGTGCATTCGCTTCTAAGCACATCCCCCGAATCAGGATCAAGCACCCCATTTCTGTTGGTTTGATTGATGAACGAAAGATCTCCTCAGGCTCAGTCACAAAATATACAACACCTCTTTAGGTTCTCTTCGAGACAGCTTCTTGTAGCATTTCCTTCAATCTCATTGCTAGCCCACATGTACCAATAGTCTTGGGTCTCCCTGACTTGAGTTGCATAACCTACAGAGTGATTAGCATTCTAGATCCGTCCTCTTTGCTAGTTGACCTAGATTCCATTCGGATTCAGTTCTTGCCTCTGCACCAATGCCTATTTCAATCGTCCATGCAGTATCATTGGCTCCAAATTTTGCGTTTGTTCTAGTTCCTATTTCTGCTCCATACCCTGATCATGTTCATGGAATAATTTAAGTACAAAACTTAGCTATTTGCCAAATTTTTAACACACTTTTAAAAAATGTTGGCTAAAGTAAATTGAAAAAACTAGGAAAATAATAGTAAATTTGATGTAGCTTTTTTCGGGCTCGCACCAACCTTTGAGCTCTTTAGCCAAATGCTAGAAAGTAGGAGCGTAAAAATTTATAACATTTAGCTAAACTATAAGAAATTTTGCAATGACTTTCGGGCTAGTTTAGCTAAAGTAATTTTATGTAATAAGAAATATAAAGTTAGTAATTTATTCCCTATTATCTACGAAGTGATTTGATACTAGATTTACCTAAATGGCACTTTTCTAGCATGTTTTCACAAAAAAAAAGACTAAAGTAAATAGAAACAATTGAAAGAAGGTATAATATTTTTGTTTAAACATTTTTCGTAACCACACCACATAATTTTTTGGGTTGAACTTCGGGTTAGCTTAGCTAAATACTAGAAAGTATGAGAGGCAAATTTTGTAGAGTTTAGCCAAATCATAGAAAGTTTTTGGATTAGTTTTTTCGGGCAAGTTTATCTAAGGCATTATGGCTAATAAGAAATATGGAATTAGTAATTTATTCCTTGATTTTGTTCCCGTCTCTGCTTCAGTTCATGTCTCAGATCCTGTCCACGTTCTAGGTGATGTTCCAAATAGTCACACCCTCAGTTTCATAATTAAAAAATTTCTCTTTGCCAATTTTTCAAATCTGGAAGACAAGATCTCAGGTCAAAATTTGCAATTGAAATTCATCCGTCGACGAGCTCTATTTCAATGATATCCGCAAAGGGAGCTAAAAATAAGCACCAGAGATTCTCGAATAGGTTAATCTTTCAAACTGCCGCCTAGATTTGAGGATAGCTTTTGTCTAACTATGGCAGTGAGCTCATAACTGGAATAGTGTGATTGAAATATGTAAGATAGACTATATATATGTGTTCCTTGTAATGTACCATATATTGACCTGCTCCAGGGCCCTGGGGTCGCAAAACTTGCTAAGGAAACAAGTGTCAAGGTAATGCCTCACGCTGTCGCGGTCTGCCTCTATGTTCACCTATATGCATTTGTGCTCTTGCACATTCCATCTGGCAAGCCACTGATCTCTCTTGTCCTTCTAACAGGCACACTGGCCAAGGAGCATCAAAGAAATCAATGTATGTTTCATCAACAAATCTAGGAGTTCATGCCATAGCTGTCATTCAGACAAATATGATGCACTTCACATAAATGGAACATGAAGAAATCTGAAAATAAACAGCGCTCGTACTTGATTTTTCCAGAAAACTTACGTGATTAATTTTCTTCAATAGCATCAAATATTTTTAGGCAGAAAACAGACTTTGTACTACTGAATAAACTGCTGGAACTGAACTAAATGCATTTCCATTTGTTTGTTAGGAATTTGGATTGGATCGCCAAATCTAAATTTGACGCTTACTAATTTTTTTTTGCAGTTATTATATCTTTGACAATCATTATGATTCATGTCACAATTTGGTGCCAGCCTCATGCCACAGGGAGGGGGGGGGGGAGTGGGGAGACATGGCAAGTGATCCACTACGATGTGCTTTTACCTGGATAGGAGCATTGAACACGGGCGATCAGACAGATAGTCGATGAAGTTTGAATATGAAGAGCAAAATCAGGACAAAATCTGAATTGAAATCAATTTGATTGAAATGAGATATACATGAATCTATATATGCTACCATTTGATAAGGAGCCCACTATCAAAGGCTTAATACAACATTCTATAAAGATCTACATCAAGGTAGTAGACTAATATTTTAGAAGTGCAATATTCAAATGGTATGCACGTGTATGCGAAGTTTGTCTATGCTTTGAGTTTAGAGCAACACGACACTCGATTGAGAGAAAGTATCTCGAAACCACATGTTCAAGTGGACATGAAATGACCAAGGTGGTATAATGCAAAAAAATCAAGGATGTACACCATGGATTAAAAGTTGGCCACTAACAGCTTCACCCGCAAGGGCCGGGTTTTCTTATCCCAATGAGAAACTGTCGCCACTTTTCTCACCTTTGCTAGCCCGGTCATGATATTATTGTCATTTCTCCTTATATGGCGTAGTCTGATATTGTGCCTACGGTCGGCTACCCCACTCACTTGACAAAATTATAAACCCAATGTATACTGCTGCTGTGATGAATGAAAAACCTATCTAGGCCGGTGTTTTGGTGTGCGTATATTGCGAGTTCTCATCACGAGAATGTTTGTTTTTTGGACACGGGTTCAGTTCAACTGATCTAATAATCCTTGCTCTATGTCTGCATGCTTACCACTTGCTATGTTTGTCTTACAGTGTTTAGAATGGCACACAATGCCAATATGGTTGCTTTGGATGCTAAGCTCTCAGCTATTATGGGCTTTCTTACTTCAGATATGTATCTTGAGATAAGAAATTATAGCTTATTCCAATTCTTTAATTTAGTACATATTGAGTTCAAGCGTAGATTACATTTACATGGTTAATATTTGCATGATATAGTACATGTATTTTCTCTAAATTGAGAACTTTATATGAAGTACTAAAAATGGCTTGTTTGCACTTGTGATATACATAATATATACAAGAAACTTATCGCGGCAGCCAAGGCCGCCGCTGGCCGCCGCTGGCCGCCGCGAACGTTTCTCTTTCCCAGCATTTTGTATTCACTCATAACGTATGATAGATAATTTAATAACATGTGGGTTTCTATGCACCATCACTCTGTCATAGCCAAAAACACATGCATCATTCAGGATCTCAAGCAGGCAAGTTGTAGAATGATTGAGGAATTTGGCCAAAAGCAATCTGTGGATCATCAACAATGTGTGGCAAGATAACCTTGAGGAATGAATGATGGAGGATCATATCTTCCATCATGACAACAAATTCTGCAACAGAATGCTCCAAGCCATAATTTAGGTTTCCACATTTGGAGTTATGAGGCACACCAGGGGTTTGCAAATGCAACAACTTAACTTAGATCAATGCAATTCACTTATATATTATATCTTAAATTCAAATTAAGGTCTGAAATGATTCAAGGAAGTGAACTGAATGCATGTATTAAGTAGTTACCTTAATTTTGCGCAAAGTTAGAGTGCTTGTTTTAGATGATGGAGGTGATGATGACCTCAAAGCTTACTGTGAGGCATTTTTTTTTTTGAGGATAGATCCATAAATGAGCTTTCATTATATTATGAAAAATCATTAACATCTTTTTATTTTACTCGAGATTGGGAGTGAGTGTGTAAAGGCATCTCAATCCAATCCCCTTACGAAAGATTCTCGAATCATTATTCAATAACCAGAAAAAGATTCACTAACTGGTTGGCCAAAAGTTCAATATTTACGTAGAATTAAGGTAATTACTTAATACAGCATTCAGTCCACTTCTTTGAATCATTTCAGACCTCAATTTGAATTTAAGATATAATATGGAAGTGAATTGCATTGATCTAAGTTAAGTTGTTGCACTTGCAGACCCCTGGTGTGCCTCATAACGTCAAATGTGGAAACCTAAATTATAGCTTGGAGCATTTTGTTGCAGAATTTGTTGTCATGATGGATGCAGATATGATGGATGCAGAATTATCTATCATACGATCCGAATAAGGTTATGAGTGAATACAAAATGCTGGGAAAGAGAAACGTTCGCGGGCCACCGCGATAAGTTTCTTGTCTAATATTACTCACCTTCAAAGTACCTCAATTCTATAGAAAATAAGGTAGTTGTTGAATTAAGAGTCCCAAATGGGTCCCTAATAGAATTTGACAGACTTTAAAGAATTATTATTTCTGACAATGATTACTTCAGTATAAAACCTGAAACTAAAAGCTAGAGAAGACAACACTTCTAGAATGACATGCATAGGTTGTGATCAAACGCACCTTCCTCAACAGATGAGCTGATAGCTAGTACATCCCACAAACTGATTCGCCAGAGAGTCCAAACACCCGCTTGTGACGGAACCATTTGTAATTAGATTTAGACAGAACAGTGAGGTATTCTGAATTAAATTTTATCTGGATGCTTTGATACAAACATCTCTAACATATCACATTGCCCAGAAATAAGATTTATCACCTTGAAATAAACTGCAAATGAGTTGATTGCTCTAACCGAAACATCAAGCCTAAGTCACCTAAGTTTATAAAGCCTCGGATTAAGGGAAGAAGCAGCATGCACAATGTGAGCTGGACACGGAGGAAAAAAGGGGCAAAAGGGCAGAGAGAAGCAGACGAGCAAGGGCTTTCTCAGAAATTTAAATTTGCCTGTAAACAAATCCGAAGCTGCTCGATCTGCAGATCAACTTGGCGAAACTGAGGTCCATCTGCTGCATGCAAAAGTCAGTCGACTGCCGGTGGGCTTAAGAATCATGCCCATAGCTCCTCAGGTCGGTGGTGGACTCCAACAAAACAATGGAATTGATTGGGAAGTGGGTTTCTGCAGGGAAATGGAGGATTTGGATACTGGAGATCTATTTGAGAGGAGGCCGCGTTAGTTAGCAAAGACGCAATAGAAGAGGTATTGGAAGCCATTGCGGAGTACAACATGGAAATTGGGTCCCATTTTTTGTCGGAAGATGAATTATGTGTTGCCACCTGGCATTCCCTACAATCCGGAATGGAAAGTGGGAAGCCAATTCCGTGCAGAGCAAGTCTTACAGGCTACAACCGGTTAGAGCTCTAACTACTGTGGGATTTGAACCCACAAATCCGAGAAGGTATCATGTCAAAGATCCGGCTGTGGCATATCTCTACTCATCAAAATGACGCTCCAAATTTCTTGGGAGCAACTGAAAACAAAAATAAAAAGCAAGCAAATAAATGAAATGTTGGGTTCCAGGCAAAAGATCTGTTAAAACAGTGGGATTAAGAACAACCTGCTTACCTACAACAGAATAATCATCGACAGGTTCCGTTGCCATTGCCGGAGCTTCTAAGGTTTATATACGATGGCAAAACAGAGTAGAAACCTTGAACACGAAGCCTCTTTTTATATGTGCTTCCAATTCAGGCTGAGGGGTAAATGGCAGGCATGCAAGGGCATGAATGATTGCACGACTCCTACTCCCGCTCCCGCATGTCTAGTTGCTTCGTTCGGCCGTGGAGTGACAAAAATGTCGAATGAAGAACAAAAGATTTACAGATCTGAACAAAAGCACAAAAACCTGAAGCAAAAACACTAGGTTAAGCAAGAAACGAGGAATCTGGCGACTACATACCTAGAAAGAAAGCCAGAAGTGAAATGGCTCGAAAGAACCTAGAGAGTTTCCTCCATAGCCCTTTATCTCCAAGTTTTAGCCATGGATTGTGCGCCGGCTTCACATTCTGTATAGAGCTCAAGCATGCGACGATTTCTCTGAAAGATGGACAAACAGACGACGATTGCTCTGAAAGAGTTAACTCTAGCTCAAAAACCATAAAAAAATCACTATATCTCGCTTTATCTCAAGAATAGACGATTCTGATGCCGATTCTGCTGAGCGCCATAGTTGAGCGCCAGAAGATGAGCCGTGGCCGCCATAGCCGCCGATTGCAGGGCTCCGCCAAGGGAAAAAAAAAATGGTCCCAATTTCCATGTTGTGGTGGCACGACCACCGGTCCCACATTCCGGTGTGGCCGGTGACCCGCTCCCCGCTGCCGCCGGTCGCGGGGCCCCACCGTCCACACCGGAATGTGGTCCCGGTGGCCATGCCACCATACATAATGAAATCATGTCCCAGTTGCCCTCAAAAGGCTTTAGTTTTCAGCTGTGGCCTGCTATCATGGCTCTTTCATGGTATCTCGAAGAAAACTATGGGGAAATAGGACATGTTGGGCTTCTGGCAGCTAGATTAGGAGCTAAATTTGTACTTACAGATCTTCCTCAGGCAGTATCTAAGCTGGAACATCTTCCGATCTCTACCATATTCTGATCTTATGATCTTGGTGAGCGGAATAGACATTATCGTTTAGAATTAGGAGCAATTTAATCGCTCCTGATCTCCGAATTTTTGAAATGCTCCTGTCAATTCGAGCTCTGGCATTTTGAAGAGCATGATATCGCTGGAGGACGATCCGGCATAGAGTTGCAGCTGTAGAATTTTCCCCGCACTCCTGGCAGACGCTGCCAACGACAGAATTGACGAGATTGTGCTGCCGCATTGAAGGTTTTCTTCCAAATTTAGACTGCATTTTGAGCCCTTTAGCTTGTGCCCCTTTTCGCCGGATCTAGAGTCTGTGCTCGATTACGACTGCATTGCAGACTATTCTGGGGTAGAAGATTTGGGTCGGATTCTAGACTCAGCTGCAAAAACAAACTGGGTTTGATGTATGCGCCAGGCTTTGAATCTTCTGATTCATTACCCATGAACATATTTCAGCAAGGAAAGGATGATGAGGAGGTTAACCTCCCCTTCAATGGATTATTCAAGGGATTGGCAGGCGGGTTGTGGAGCGTCTGCAATTGAAGCGAAGAAAGCTCCGGAGAAACCTCTGGAATTCACAGCTGCATACACTTTGAAAAAGGCGGCGGAGAAACCTGTGGAATCACGTGTCAAATAGAGATGCATTTCTATTGCGGCGGAGAAAAAATAGAAGCGTGAACAAAAAAAAGAAAAATGTGAGACTCAATTAAATGTGTAGATACATTTTCATGGATTAGAGTACAAGAAAATTTTTGTATAAGACTTCATAACCATGTCCGTACATTTATCTACATATAATTACCAATTGGCATTTTTCCTTTTGGTCTAGCATCAAGGAATTGGAATATACTTTGAATGTACATTTTCATGGGTTAGAGTGCAAAAGAAATTCTATACGAGTTCACAACCATGTTTGTGCGTTTATATACATGAAATTATCAATGTTGTTCTTGCATTGAGGAATTGAAATGTACTTGAAATGTACAGTTATATACATATATGCATCCACGATGTAATGTTTTTTATAGCGTCCTGGCATGTTTTATTTGTGTTCAGATTCTTATAGGGTCAAGAAGCACGAACACCAAAAAATATTGAAGCTGCTGGTAAGTAAACCTTGCCTTTATTCGTAGTTTTCTACCAAGCTAGATTTCACTGATGTGAATGATCATGAGATGACGATGATGCCACAGATCGTTTCATGACTACAATAAATGTTCCTTCTACCCTTGCTCTTGTTCAAGCAATGGAAGATGAAATTGCACAGATCAAGTAGTTCAATGCCAAAAATAATAAAGAAGATGTACCCTCATCAAGTGAGAACGAACCCGCACATTATTCTAGTAATTTCAATTTAAGATGCTTAGTTCATTTCATCTCAAGTATGCAAATCCCCCCTCCCCTTTTCTTTTTTTGAAAGTAAGACGTTATTGTATTGATCGGATAGGAATCCCTCATGGATCAGATATAATTTAAGTACAATGGATCCCATCTGGATCATAATCATGTCTGTAACTAAAGTACACATGAGCCTCTCTCAACTTCTTCTTTTGTCTGACCAGTATACAGTATTAACATCTTCCAATTTAAACAGAATACTATAGGAGCCAAATGCCCATTTTCTACAAAGCTATAAACAAATCTGGAATGCTCTAAGAAAACCTCTTGCAAAAATAGATGAAGAGAAGAGAGATGTGGAGTAACCTGAACAATCTCCCGCACTGCTTAGAGAAGCAAATATGCTTCAGACTACGATAGAATATCAGCAGCTTTACAACTAAATGTGAGATTAAATAGAAAGCTGCATTGTGCGCCAGTCAGCCAACCTGTAATAGGCTAGACACACAGCCCAGCCACCAGAACTCTCCCTAAATTCTAGCTCGTGATATCTGGTCTTGATATGGAAGTGTCTTCCTGGACACAATCAAATCCCTGGCTCGGCAATCCCAAATAATCTGACATCCTGTTTTAAAACTGTAAATTTAAGATCAAGAATTTACTCTGCTCCTTCCAAGAAAACATTCCTAGATCTTTCCGCTAGCAAGAAAGAGCAAGAGGAGGGGAAAAACCAAATGGTCAGAAGATTCGACTAAAAAGACTGCCTAAAAGACCCGAAACTGCTTTCTTTATGAATTTTGCTTCAATTCCACTCCACCTTATAGACTCCATGCCCTTTTGGTGTAATTTTCATAACAAGTCAATATTCTTTCTAAAATGCTACCAAGCCGAATTCAAAAGACCGCCTTGAAGCTACTTCAGAATCAAATCTGCAATTTCTTTGAAGAAGAAAATCATTTGGAGCATTGACAAACCCCACTAGCACCGGATCACAAGCTCTGATCTGCAAGAGGATCTGCAGCAGCACCAGAAAGAGATGAGAGGAGGGCAGCCTCCTTTCCCTGTTGCCATCCTAGCCGCAAGCGCAGTGTGAGCGCCAAGATTTCATTCCTCACAAAGCTGTGTTGCCTGTGTTCAGGCAATTAAAATTATTAATTACAAATATTTCTTTTGGGCATGTGTAGATTCTAATCTTTTGGAGTAGGAGCGCAACATTTGAAGGCCTAGTACATATGAGATTGGAGATGCTGGGGACATAGAAATTGAAGTAGCAGGAAAATTCATATACTGGAGACCTAGTAAGTTGGATCACCTCATGAAATTGCTCCAAAGCATATTCATGACTGTGGGGGAGCTACTATAGCACAGTAAATATGCACGTCATCAGAGACAAAAATGAAAAAAAGTTACTCTAGGCTAAGTTAGTAGGAGTTTGATTCTAATTTATGATTGTGTTGGCAAGTATTATCTGGGTGTGTTGTAAATTGTCCCATAAGCTCCGACTTCCCGTGGACGTTATTATTATTATTATTATTATTATTATTATTATTATTATTATAAACTTTTGGGAAAGAACAACAAAAAAGAAAGAGAAGAAGAAAGAAGCGAAAAGCGATAAAAAATATTATTAGTGTTGATCAGATCGAACTGTGGTTGGAGCTCTGAATTTATTTTCTACCAGATTCATAGAGGGAAGTTGCATCTATGGAATGCTAGATATGCCTATATTTCCATGTGCTTTATGAAAATTATAAAAGCCAGGAAACAAACAGTTGGCAAGGCGGCCGGATTTCACAGGCAGGGTTTCGTTTTGTCAAAAAATCTTCTAATTCAAAATAAGTATATTCCACTCCTCTTCTAGCGAGGATTCAGGTATGGCTGTGGCAGCATGCTCATCTTCCAGCAGCCTAACCATTGAATCGGCCGAGGTTGTTGAGCTCCAACACAGAAGTTTCCATGCTAGTATTAGCCAAAGGGTTATTCTCGGTTACATGTCTATGGAAGAAGTTTTTGTGGAGGTTGAGCTGATTGCATGGGCTGAGCAAGCTCCTTTCCAGCAGAGAGCACATGTGGAGCTTATCCATGTGAAACATCATGGAAGGTGGTGTCTTTGGGAGATTCGAATCCCATTTGTTGTCTGTGAAAATTGCCCCGAGTAGCTTTTTCCATGAAGAAGCCATTTTCCTTGTGCTTAACTTAGTGGATTTTTTCTTGTTCTTTTTTTTTTTTTTTTTTGGTTGAAAGTTTTTTGTTATAATATATGATATGGAAACGGCCACTGGCCTCTCACGTACTCAGACCAGGAAGAAATGGTCTTTTTGTAAACCCTGACTTACTAATACATGATATTTTCGCTGAAATATGTAATCCTGACTCAAGTTGTCTTCCTTTTCACATAAATGTAGTTTTCATCCTAATAGCTTGCTGAATACGATTCTTACAGGTTAAGAAAAGGAGAATGATGAAGGCTTTGACGACATGTAGTGTTCAAGAGTATTTTTTTTACAATTTTAGGGATCACAGGCATTTCTGTGACACACTTTAGTTATAAAGTTTGTACTGTCTTATTGGAACTGAGTTTATGTAACACATTTCATATTAATACAAATATTCTGTTTATTATCTGTTGTACTTCTCTAATCTATGATGCTTTGGTTAATGAATGCTAATGTCTGCTAGTATAATGTTATTACAGTGAAAGAAAATAATGTAGACTGCTATAAGATTACAGACTGTGAACATAGTTAAGTTATTCATTCATATGCACCCAAACCAAAGGGGGTTTAAGGGGGATTTTAATTTAAATGTGTTGGACCCAATGGTTGTGTTAATTATAATGTCAATGGTAGTTATGTGTTAGTTGTTAATGTCAATGGTTGTTATGTGTTGGTTGTTATGTGTTGGGGGATTTAATTTTTATATGTTGGAGGTTAATGGTTTGTGTTGCAAAAAAAAAAATTTGGCCCCTTCGGGGCCTTAGGGACGTCCCCCCCTCCCCCCCGGTGTGACAAAAATTTTAGAATTCAAAGCAGAAAAAAACTAGAATTCATTTGAGGCTTTCATCACCTGTAGCTTTTGAATTTCATCACGATAAAACAAATAGAACATAAGTAAAAGTTACCATAAAGATAGAGCGGATTGATCCCATTATTCTAAAAGTCATAAAGTTTGCAACACCCATACACAAACATTTTTCAACTGGAATTTAACTTTGGCCTCCATGGATTCTTGTGGTGAGAAACCAAAGTGGGAAACTTTTCTGCTTGTTAGCACAAGGATCTAGAAGCCTTGGAATTTGCTTAATAATTGCCTCAAAATCTAAAAATGCATAGTAATTTTTTGCAAGCTTCATTCGGAATGAGCCATAAAACAATATCCAATAGCGCAATCCTGTATTAATCAGCTGGTAGGATGTGAAAGCCTACCAAACCCGGCCGAGAAATTGCTGTTTTAACATAGATAACTTAATCAAACATATCCATATCATACACCATCAAGAAGATCTCGGAGAGAGCTTTCCACAGCAATAAAAATCATCTCAAACAGAGCTCTAGATCAAAAGTTATGATAAGAAATGTGTTGCCGGCGGGGAAACTGCACTACATGCGCCCTTCAAGCCCACAAAAAGAGGGCTTTTGTTGTGAGCCATTGGTTGATGACCATTATGCACCACACGCACAAAAAAAGGGCTTTTGTTGTGAGCCATTGATTGTTGACCATTATGCACCACACGCACAAAAAAAGGGCTTTTGTTGTGAGCCATTGGTTGTTGACCATTGGAAAAAAAAGGCTAAAATCAATGGCTCAGAAATGGTGCACTCTAGATGTACGCATTAGTACATCCATTTGAATACATCATGAAATCATAGGAAAACCTTAGTGAAAAGCGTACAAAAACACAAAGAAATCTGAATAATTGGGTTCTTGATGATAATTTGCTTTGGGACTGGAATTTACTCTTGCATTTTTTAATTGACTTCTATAACTAGGGGATAACATGCTCATGTATGAGGCATATTGTAATAGGTTCTACTGTACACCATGATTTTGGTCCCCTTTAGTTTGAGCCAACTTTGGATGCTATAGATCCCTGATTGCACTCAGTTTGTGGTATGTCTGACCAATTCCTGGCAATATACTGAGATTTGTGGTGGCTAGACTTAATACATATTTGCATAAGTTGGATTCACCTATTTTCTAAGGTTAGTTCAACCCTTGTTGAATGGATGCCAATAGTGCAAACTGAACCCTTGTTGATTTAACATTTATGCAGGCCTTTTATTTAGCAAAATAATTTGGTCCATTTCGGCCAGAGACCTGCACAGGATATCTGACACTACTAAATCATGGTGGTTTTTCCCTTTCCACTACACTTGTCATTCAACTGATTTAGGGTCATCATGCAGCCAAATAACAATTTAGGCTTCCTAGCAAACTTGCAATACTGGTTTTCTCTGCGGGTATTAATTAATAATTCTCGTGTGGATCCTCTTTAATCTACTTCTTACTTAACAAAGACCATGGTCTTGCCAACTTAGGGCAGTGGTTTGGTCTTTGTGACTATTTGATTAATTTGGTCCTGGGTATTAAACAACTTTGGCACTTGAATTTACTCTTGAATTTTATCACTGACTACCACTAATGGTTAACCTGCTCCAGTATGAGATAATTGGTTATAGGTTTCAATATGCACCAATACTTTGGACCCTAATTGCTTGGGCCAACACTGGTTGCCATGGTATGAGATTCCTGGTAGCACGCAGTCTGATATAGGCCTAACTAATTTCTTTTGCTATACTGGGAAATGTTGTAGCTAGACATGATACATATTGGCAATAATTGGACTCACCAAATGTATAGGGGTAGTTCAACCCATGCTGAATTGATGCCAATAGGGCATGCTGAACCTTTGTTGTTATAACATTTAAGCAGACCTAATTTTTTGCTAATTATTTGGTCCACTTCTGCCTGAGACCTAGACTGGATATCTGACACAATCAAATTAATGTCATTCTGCATTCCTTTCCACTACACTTGTCATGCAGCAGATCTAGGGTCAACATACAGCCAAATAGAGATTTATGCTACCTGGCAAAAATGCATTACTGGTTTGGTTAACTCTTTCGGTATTAATAATTAATTATTTTGTTGATCTCCTTTAATTTACTTCCTACTTGACAATGACCATGGTCCTGTTAACTTAGGGCAGAGGTTCCAATACACCTTGAACTATGAAGTCACGTGTGTGTTTTACCCTTTTGCATGAACTTCGTGTAAAGCTGAATTCCTAAGTTAGTAGTATGGCTACCACTTAGTATGACACTATAGATTCAGGGGACAGTATATCTCTGAACATAGTACACCCCACATGATTTTGGGTAGATATTACTTTAATGACTGTATTTTAAGCGGGAAGTCCATATGGGAGCACACCAACTGCTCTGTTTTCTCAAAAAATTTACTATCCCATGATATCAGAACATTTGAGACATTTTTTAGCGCCCTTTGTGTCTTCCTATCTTGTACGAGCATGGGTCCTAAACGGGGTCCGGGGCGTCCTCCTGGCTCAAGAAATTTGTAGAGGAACTCCTCTTGCACCAAGAAGAATGTCTCAGCCTAACCAGAATAGAAATGCACATGCTGCCAACATTATCAAAAGGTGTTTGATACGAAATGCTGCAATGCATGGCTCCAACTTGGAGACCGCTGAACCGGTTTACAACAATTCAGCTTTGTTTGACATAAATGCCAACTCTGAGGCCACGACTAACTTGGATGGCGATCAAAATGAGGTCACTCTTCACCTATGACTGTTTGATTCTTATTTCTGGACCTTCTTTATAATGCGTGGGGCACAGTAAACCTAGTAGGGTTTCTGAATCTATAATGAAAAAACAGTTCATGTTTCTTATAAATAGGCTTAAGACTTTCATCTTTTTGCTGATTTTTAATGAACAGTATCAAGGATTATGTTAGTTTATGGTAAGCTTGGTACCAGAACATTCTGGTTATAATGCTTACAGCCGTTGTTATGCCTATACTTCATCCTTTTGCTGATATTACCCATGATTAATGGATTATCCAGTTATGTCACTACTTCATTGGACATGATTATAACTATAATTACGGATGGACAGTTTAACAAATCAGTTTGTGTCTTGTATCTGAGTCGCTCGTTATACATTACTAAGGTGTAAGAAGATGTATAATGGGCTACATTTTATGCTATTATGCTACCAGGTTGTTTCCAAAGCCTCATGCTTTTACTATTTTTGGTCTCACCTCCATTTGATACCTGTATTCTATTTGATAAAGGGAGTGGGCCTATTATGATACTTTTATTGGTATATTGCTCTAACTCTAAGGAAAAGGATAAAAACATGGTTTGTTTTCGCTTACCTGCTAGCTGCTTCATGCTTACCCTCTTTCACTAACGTATGATTGGTTTGGCTGCAGGTAACACGACAAACCTACCTTTGTTATTTGTGAGCTTTACAAAATGGTGGAATATTACTGAAATATGGAGCAGATCAGACTGTCTGCACCTCGAAACTTTTTTCTTCATTTTGCTGATCAGCTTAAATCTCTTTACTCTACTTAGTATTTTAGTCTGTTTTTGGAAATGGTGAATACTTTATTATTACACTAGTACAGGCTTTTTCTACACAGCATTTTATTTTGTCTACTTATCTATATCCACTGGAAATGTGGTATGTTTCAAAAATTAAAAAGCTAAAAACAATTTTGAAAACATTGTCTCGGTCTGAATAGGTAATTGCTTTTATTTCCATGATTGTTCACATTACACAATCTCTGGTTTCTAGCTCCATCAAATAAATTGACCTTTGTCATTTGAATACTTGCATTGGTGACTTTATGCTACTGATTTGGCTTGGTTCGATCATAACTAAATACACTACGAGCAGTGATGACTTTATCATCCTCCAGCTGCTTCTAAACTATAGAAATGGTGGCGATTGTTTCCTATTTTTCCAACATTTTTATAGAAATGAATTTAGTAGAATTGGATGTTTTACCATAAAATTGAGGTTTTTACTGTAAAATGTCCATTAATTTGGCAAATTTACTATAATTGGGATGCAATATTATCAAATTTTGGCGATTTTATGAAGTTCTTTAGCGTACGCATCCTAGTAAACCATCGAATCCAGATTTTAGAAAATGGCAAAATATAGCAACTTTACGAAATTTCACACCTTAAAGTCATCACTGACTACGAGTTTAAGATTTATAAGGCTCTACTTATGCTGCTCCCGATTGTAGGCTTTATTTTGTCTTACCTGGTTAAACATCACTTAATGATGGGCAGTCCTATGTTTGTTCTTTTATCTCTCTACTAGACATGTAAATTTTTCTGTTACGGAATATTCATAGACAGGATAGTACAACTCTACAGAGGGGACATGTACTCTGAGGTTTGAATTCTCAACCTCCTTGTTTATGGTACCAATGTTGGTTGTACATAAATCCATAGAGTCTTTATAAAATTTATGTTGGTCTTTAAATGATGACAACAGGGTTTTGGGGTTTGATATTTCAGCTCCCTACCTGGAACACCATTTAATGATCCATAATTAAGCTTGACTTGGACTTTGATACCTCTGTTTATACTTTGGCCAGTGTTAAGATATGGGCCTGGATATTACCAGGACAGACAACCTCTCAATTTCTAACTAGGTTTAGTTCTTGAAGTGTAGTATTTGCTAGATTAGACCCTAGCAAGTATTTTGTAAATTTTTTTTTTTGCAACACAAACCATTAACCTCCAACATATAAAAATTAAATCCCCCAACACATAACAACCAACACATAACAACCATTGACATTAACAACCAACACATAACTACCATTGACATTAATTAACACAACCATTGGGTCCAACACATCTAAATTAAAATCCCCCCTAAAACCCCTTTGGTTTGGGTCATATTCACACGGGGGGTGACTCTGGGCAACGAGAGCTGTTGGATAGGCATATTCACCCCTTATTCCTTAATCTACACCATACGTAAAGTTCCTCATTTGTGGGGTATGCAAGTACAAAATTTGCTATACTGTATAACAAGATTCGCAAAATACTATAAGATTTCAAGCGAAATACTATATGGTGTTGATTTTGTACGTGCAAAATACAATTATGAGGGCTCTCGCTGCCCTACGTCACTCCCCGTGTGAATATGCACCCAAACCAAAGGGTGTTTAAGGGGGATTTTAATTTAGATGTGTTGGACCCAATGGTTGTGTTAATTAATGTCAATGGTAGTTATGTGTTGGTTGTTAATGTCAATGGTTGTTATGTGTTGGTTGTTATGTGTGAACATGTAGGATTCACCTATAAACCCTAAGATGAGGTCCTTTATCTGACAGATGTGGCATAAGACTTTGGCAAGATGCCTGCAAGGAATGGAAGATGAACAACTCTTTAAAGGCTACCTCTGGTTAGAATGGGTCCTAGAGCTTGCCTCTGAGGCATATCACATTCCCAATCTATCTCATCTTCCTCTAGTAGAGATCCTTTTTCTCCAATCCCCAAATGATTGGAGAATCTACCTAATTTTGTGGAGAATGTGGAAGGCTAGAAACTCTATTATCTCTGATCAAGAGATTGTCTGGCCCTTTGCAAGGATTCAACAAACTAAATATGACATTGCTTGGATTCAAGACGTATTTCTTTAACTAATGTTATCCTTGTCTTGTTATCCTTGTCTTAGTTCAGGCAACATACTGGTCTTACTAAAAGTATTGAAATGGGACAGAATCAACTTAATGATCAATGCCAAGTAGCTCGATCAATTTGAAGCTATTCCCTATGAATACCATGGAGATCATTGCAGATGTGATTGCTCATGCACTCAGAATTATGATGCTAGAAGAGGGCTAATTTGTGAAGCAGTTGATCAATCTGGCATATTCAACCATGCCAAATGTCAAATTTGTGAATGTGTTTACTGCAACTTCATCAACATCACACATGGAATAGGAAGGAAGGACAACAAAAAAAGATCTAGATCTGGTTCAGCTTGACAACTCTATTCTCAGAGTTTCTCTACTTCAGAATACTAGTTTTTTTTTAAATTAAAACCATTATCTGCTGTTATATCTCAAGGTTATTGCTTCCTCAAAAAAGCAACTTTTTTCGGGTTACGCTTTCCTGTAAAAAGCCTCTCATGTATTTTTGTACCTATATGTACCCTATGTGCTATCTTTACTATCAATACGAATACTGCCTTCTATAAACAAAACGAGAAAACAAAGTAGTAATGGCCAAACAAGCATGACTTGAGGCATCAAGTTTATAAGAAGTGAGCTTGTTAGACAATAGAGTTTTGAAACATTTGCATGGATTCTTCACCATGGTCATACCATCGTTAAGCATTGATCTTGATACTCCATGTTACAACATTAAGATGTACTATCAAATTCAAGATTTTTCTGCTTGAGATGCATATTAAAAATGGATTTGTGCTACTTGGTATTTTCTATCTTGCTTAGAACTATATGTAGTTGATAGATCCTTCCGCTAGCCTGCTACGTCTAGTTGTAATACATCACAGAAGAACATGAGGCCCAACTAGATTCATCCTTTCTACTTAAACTAATGTGTGTTACAAATAATGGTGGTAACAAAGTGCCAAAAAGACCATGCCTGTATTCACGTGCCGCTGTATTGTTATGCCATGCCTGTATTCTGCCCTTCCTTGGTTTTCGGCATCGTTGGGTTGAGGCCAAGCACTCCAGGATTCTTTGCAGGATTAGAACTGGGGTTCGATTCCCCAGGCTGAGATTGGAACTGGGGTTTGAATGCTGCTGTTGTATCTGAGTTATGCCATGATGCTGTATTCATGTGCCATTGTATTGTACGGGTACCACTGTGCCTGAATACTATCTTAACCCATGGTGTTTGGTCAAGGGGCGCCCCTTTAAAAGCGGGTCAATAGGTGCCAGTTTGACCCTAGAAAAACCTCAGATGGGCGAACAGATCTATGGAGGGGGAATATCATATGAATTGTACAATGATCCAAGGGCCTAGAAAAAATAATAACACGTTTTAGCCATAATATATTGGATATATATTGCAAACTAGTTTGATTGAGGAAAACATAACTTTTCATTGACTTTCCACCAGAATATTTGGTAAAGAATCTCCACAACATCCAGCTTGTATAAGAATGAAGCACTGCTCGTGGAAAATACGTCTTAGCATGCACATGGTTGAGTGGTCATCATGCCTTATTTTATGCAAGCTTTAAAATTAATATCAAGCAAATCATATTGAATGGAACAAGAAGAGAGAAAATATATAAGGCCACCAACACGACCTTACCCTAAATGATTGCGTAGTCCTTGATAGCTGATTTTGGTGGATCATTTCATGATTTTCCACGCCCTTTGTACAACTTTTTATGTATACAAGAAATTTATTGCGGCTGGCCAAGGTCGCCGCGAACATTTCTTTTGTTTGAGTCGATGCAAAGGCCACCTTGTGTATAAGATACTCGACTCAAAAGTTATCGGGTGTTGAAGATACCATTGCGTTGGAAGATATCGAGTGTTTTTCCACGTGCATGCATCCAAAGAGATGCATGCAATGAGCACATTTCCTATAGCCTAATCAGGAGCTACTTCAACAAATCGACGAAAACACCACATTTCTAGGTGTACATTAACATAGATTATGGAGGTAGCAAATGAAGATTTCCGACTACTATTGGGAATTTTTTGTGAATTGGAAACGTTTAAAGGTCGAAGAAGGCAAAAACATTTTATATAGACATGGCTTTCAACATTATACAATCCTGAAGCCATATGATTCATTTAGGAATGCAAGCTGGGTGGCCATGCCAAAAAACATTTGTAGAGTTTCATATATAGGAATGCAAGTTGGGTGGCCATGCCAAAAAACATTGTAGAGTTTCATATGCTAGATGTTAGGTAAGTAGCAATTAAATAATAGTAATAGTAAAGTTGTTTGGATAAGCCCAAATCTCATGGATCGAAATGGCAAGCCTTGGTTAGCTTAGTCAAAAAAAGAATATTCTTTGATTCGGAGCCAACGTTTTCGAGACATTTTTGCAACTTTGTGAAATTTTTTGGAGCACAAAGTTTGGATGAAAAGGGGGTCATTTTTGCTACAAGGAGGAGGACCAGAAGCCTCTCAAGCCGTGTTCTGCAATCAAGGGAGGCCGTGTTCTGTAGAAACAAACAAATGTTGGATCTCTGCTCTTTAAGAAACAAATGTAGAAACAAATGTTGGATCCCTTGCTCTTTAAGAAAGAGATCATGAGATGCTTCATCTACTTCAAAGCATTCATTCCCACGTTCCCTTATAAACTTGTCATACCATCATAATGAAAGTCTTGGTGCAAAACAACACAATTAAGAGATGAAATGGAGCTATACAGCCTGGTCAAATCCTGGGTGTATCTTTGCTCCTTTCCTGTTCCTTGTAAATGCATGTATTTGCAAGGAACACCCAAAAGCTCAAAAGCACCGCACCAAAACAAACATCGAAATGGATTTTCTGGAAGGAATTTTTTTTTTTTTGAAGAACGACAAACTTTATTGAAACACCAAGCCAAAAGCCAGATACAACTGCAGAGACGGGAATAAAATTTCAGAGGATAACCATGATTCACTGAATAAAACCACCAAATTCTATGCATAAGACAACACACTCAAATAAGACTCAAATTGGCCGGGGAGGGGGAGTTGCGCCTGTTTGTATCCCATTGGCGGGGGGGGGGGAGTTGCGCTTCAGATATAAGAATGGCAGTTTACTGCCGATTTGGATGCAACTTAGGTTGCATTCTGCTCTGAATCGCAGGTAAAAACTTCAGAACCGGGGGTAGAAAGCATCAGAATGAGAGGTAGATGGCCAGAATGAGAGGTAGATCGCCAGAATCTGTGGTAAATCTTCAAGAACGCACAGTAATTTCAAGAAGTGCCGGTGCTTCAGAGTTTCACAGAAGTTCCGGAAGAGAAACTTCGCCAGATGGCGCAATGCCATTGGCGGATGTGGCAGAATGCAACCTAAGTTGCATTTTACGTGTTTGTATCCCATGCATGGTCGGAAATAGCAGTCATTATGTTCACGAGGGCTGCTAAGAACAGCCCGACGGAGCCGGCCGGACAGATGTCCGAGCATGTTTAAGAGCGAGCGCCATCGCTGATATCTTCAAGGTACCCAAAAATGTTGAAAAGCTCCCGGAAAATAAGGCATTCAGCGTTCATTCCGCCGTGCTCGATGATTGGATCGAGCTCACTTAGCATTCTCATGCGCCCAGCCACACAGCCAAATGCAGGATGTTACGTGGAACGGGAAGGGGGAAGCCATTCTTGCTTCCCCCTGACCTGCAGAATCCGGGAGCGCCGTGTAGGCGCGACCGGATTCTGCAGGTCAGGGGAAGCAAGAATGGCTGACCCTTCTTGTTCCACGACGTCAAGGCAAGCTGTTAACCTGATTCTACAGGTTTTGCATAGCCATTTGCGATTCTTGATAAGAATGGATTGAAAATCTTCCGGAAGGCAGACCCACTTGCCTTGACGAATCCAAATTATTTGTTTATGCTGTTGTTCTTGCTTCAGAAACTGCTGCTGGTTTTTGTTGCTTGCAGCCGTGTAAGGGTAAAGCATGGCATGGACAGATTGGCATTATGAAATGTGAAAGTGGATATTAGCCTGATTATCTGCATTTTTATTCTACGGCTGTAGTATCATAGAAGCTCTTTAACAAATCAGAATGATTTCGCATGCAGAAAATAAGGAGGCTACGAAGTCAATGGAGGTCCGCAGGGTGTTCATGTTATGGTGTTAGACCTTGGCATGAGGAAAGAAGAGTTCAATGGGGATTTAGATAATAACTATCATTCTAATAAAGCTTTGGTGTTGAACTTCAATACAGCCAAAGCTCTTCGTTCTGCTACTGAAACAGAAGTGATTTTAGAAGCTTCGATAGTGAGCAATTCGACTATTCTTGCTTTTTAGTTTTGACGTATTTCTTGGTGATCTGCATATATGGGACGTATGGGGAGCATAGTTATGTACAGGGGTATGAGGTGTAAATTCCAAGAGCCTTGATCTGGCATATTCTGGACATCATACCTTCATCTAATGGACACAAAAAAAACATTAACAATAGCAACTGATTCACAATCAAGATTTGTAAGATTCATAACACGCTCCACATTTTGATAGGAAATACATCACCGTTAGTAGAAACCATGTATCTGAAGCAGCAATTTTGACCGCACCTCTACAAGGTTTATCACGTGACATACTCTTAAGGTTAGCATACTCTCAAGCTAATAGCCCAAGTATTTTTTTTTGTAGATAGATACATAGATATATAGATAGATAGATATATAGATAGATAGTAAACAAAGGAAAAGCATCCTGGACCATATCTTATTGAACTTTGTTGGCCTCGTTTTTGGATATTTGCTGCTGAATGATGAGAGGGGTAAGCATCCAAACTCATGTCTTCTTAGGATGTCTTTATGATAATAGAAGTGACCAACAAACAAGTAGGAATGGCTGTTAGGACGAAAGCTGCAAGTGAGAACTCAAATTCGCCCTCTCCTTTCTGACCTTCTGCTTGATCTAGTGGAGGAGAAGGGCATGGTGCTGAAAGAGGGTATCCACAAAGGCCAGGATTTCCCATATATGAGGCTGCACTAAATGTGTTGAATTGAGGACCCCTTGGAACCCGACCAACCAAGCTATTATTGGATAACTGGAGAGATGTCAGAAATGTTAGATGAGTAAGAGTATCTGGAATGCTTCCTCCAAGATTATTGTTAGACAGGTCTAAAGATTCCAGAGATTCAAAATGCCCTAATTCTGGTGGTATTGATCCACTCAACCTGTTGTGAGATAGATTTAGGGCAAGCATTCCCACCAGTTCTCCTAGCTCTTCAGGTATCTGCCCTTCCAAGTGATTTTTGGATAAATCAAACACTACGTTTGCTTTAAGGACATATGTATACGTTACTTTTCTATCCTTCACAATTAACTCTACCTCCTCATACAGCGTGGAACTGCTATTAAGAGGCTCATGTGCTACCTGCATGAAACCCTTCATGTTGGAGAGATCTTTTGGAATTGGCCCTGAAAAGTTATTGTTTGATAAGTCCAAAACCTGTAGTGCTGTTAGGTTTCCAGTCCATTCTGGAATTGCTTCATCAAATGAGTTATACGCAAGAACAAGTACCCTTAGAGCTTGTAAGTTAGCCATATAATCTGGAAGAGCTCCACTCAATCTGTTCATTCTGCAATCCAGAAGCACAAGCTCCTTAGACAACCTCTTGGGCAAACTGCCAATTAAGGAATTTCTTTTTAGATATAGAACTTGAAGAAAGGCCAAATTGCCTATGCTCTCTGGAATATAACCTGTCAACTTGTTTCCATCTAAAACAAGGCGCTGCAGAAGAGTAAGATTTCCAAGCTCATATGGAATGGAACCTGTCAATCTATTTTGCGCCAGATTTAGCAGGGATAAATTCTTCAGATCACCCAACCAATGTGGTATCTGTCCAGTTAGGTTGTTTGAATTCAAAGACAATCCTTGCAAATGCACACAATTCCTCATTGTATCTGGAATAACTCCAGTGAGGTGGTTGTAACTCAAATAAAGATTACGTAGCAAAGTGAACTCTCCAATCCACTCAGGAATATTTCCGTCTAAATTGTTCTTGCCAAGGAAAAGAGTAGACAAGTTTTTCATATGTCTAAGCAGAGGAATTGGACCACTAAAGTTGTTTGTGTCAAGGACCAGCATCTGCATCTGTATGCAATTACCTAAAGAATCAGGAATCTGACCACTGAGAAGATTGGTTCCCAAACTTAAAGACTGAAGGCTTTGAAGGTTACCTAACTCTGGTGGAATACTTCCTGAGAGATAATTACTATTAAGGTTCAAGTAAGTCAAGTTCCTCCTAGCAAACCATGCTGGTATTTTGTCTGCAAAATAATTTACAGCAAGATATAAAGTTGATAAATTCTTGAGATATGAAAGTGCGGCCGGTATCACCTGATACTTGTCAAAATTATTGCGTCCTGCATATAAAAACTGCAAACTAATACAACCCCTGATTGTATCTGGAATTGTTCCAACCAAAGAATTCCTGCTAACTCCCAAAAATTCTAACTTGCTTAGATTTCCAATCTCTGGGGGAATGATTCCTGTTAAATTATTCATAAACAAATCCAACTTTTGCAACTGACTGCACAAACCAATACTGTTCGGTATGTTTCCTGTAAGCGTGTTAGAATCAAGGGTAAGCGACCTAAGAGCCGTGAGATTTCCAATCTCAGGAGGAATTTTACCAGAAAGTGAATTCTGCGTAAGATTGACAACTTTGAGGTTGTGGCAATGCCCCAGCTCAGATGGAATATGGCCATGGAAGAAATTAAAAGAAAGATCTAGCTTTTCTAAGAATCTTAACTGAGCAATCCAAGGAGAGATGAAGCCGCGGAGATTATGACCTGATAAATTTAGAGATATGACACTATTATGTGATATATCACATGCCACTCCATACCATGAGCAAATGGAAGGGTTTATACTCCTATTCCAGTTCGAGAGGACTGCGTCTGGATCTTGATCAATCGCCTCTTTAAGCTGCAGCAAAGCAGAGCCATCATCATAGCTGTGTGCATAGCCCACAAGCATGCAACATATTAACAGAAAGGTCCGACGTGCTTCCATCGCCGAGAAGAGCAGGAAGCAAACGTGTATGCATTGTCTTTTAAAAAAGTAGGGAAAAACTACAGAATACCCTTATGTTCTGATATATTTTCCCACATACCCACTAACTTTTCAAAAACCCACTAACTTTTCAAAAATTTATGGAATGCCCCTGGTCAACGTATTTGGCCTTGTATAATTTCGTATATCACATGATGCCCTCGTATTTTTGAGTATTTCACTGAATGCCCTTGTGCAAGCGGTTCGTTTCCGCTCCCGCTTTTTTTTAGAAAAGCTTTTTTGGTGCTACAGACCAGCAAATTTTTGGTAGTTGCTTTTTCGATAATCCTCTACAGACCAGCAAATTCTCAGTGGCACAGAGTTCGATTGGAGTGTAAACCAGTAGCAGCGATTCTGATTTCGAGCTTATCAGCCGATTCTGATTTCGCACCAGTAACAGGACACTTATTTTGCATCAGCCAATTCCTGATTTTGCACTGATTTTGCCGATTATTCTTGTTACCATGCAATTGTAGCGAAGCCACTGGAACAAGGATCCGATTCCTGCAAACCCAGCTAACCCATTATCTCTTAAGCTCCAGCCACAGTAAGGATCAGAAATTTGCCACAGATCAGGTATCAAGGGTATTTTGTGAATTTGAAGGAAACATAAGGGCATTTGAAGAATTATGCCAAAACATAAGGGTATTTCAACAATTATGAAAACTACAAAATACATTGTACGTTGACCAGGGGCATTCCAGAAATTTTTTAAAAGTTAGGGGTATATGGGAAAATATGTCAAAACATAAGGGTATTCTGTAGTTTTTCCCTTTAAAGTACTGTTGAAGTGAAAGTTGTCGGCTTAATGTCTTTTTAGGGTCAAACTCGCCCCTGTTGACCCGCTTTTAAAGGGGCGCCCCTTGACCAAACACCATGGGTTAAGATACTATTCAGGCACAGTGGTACCCGTATAATACAGCGGCACATGAATACAGCGCCATCATTCAAACCCCAGTTTTAATTCCAGCCTAGGGAATCGAACCCTAGTTCTAATCCTGCAAAGAATCCTGGAGTGCTTGGCCTCAACCCAGCGATGCCGGAAACCAAGGAAGGGCAGAATACAGGCATGGCATAACAATACAGCGGCGCATGAATACAGGCATGGCATAACTCAAACATAGCACCTAACGCTTCCCCATCAATCTGACAACGTCGTCATTCAGACCTTGGATTCCCAAACTAAGTAACATAGTAAAAGCTTCCCAAACGTGGCTCGTATATCAGCATACAATCATGCCAGAGGCAAATTTGATGGGCAGTTTCTTTTCCTTTTTTCTGCTCTGTTTTTTCCTTTTCTATATGCAGGAGCCATTGATCCGATCCGGTCTGTTCTCAGACACAAAAAATAAACCCAGTCCATAATTCTCAGAATCAAAGCTTCGGCCTCGGTTTCTGTCCGCCCATGCTTTGTTTGCAAATTGGGGCGTGTTTATATGCCTTCAAGCCTTCAAGCTCCTCGTCTGTAGATGGACGAAGATGCTTTGAATTCTTTCTCTGGCTGAAAGATGTGGTGTCTGAGACGCTCCCATATATCGACCATAGGAACAATCCGAACCAAGATGAAATGCCCTTTGTTTAGCTAGAGGCCATGCGTTGGGATAAGACGCAGGAAGCATCGGCAGTCCAGTGTACTATTAAATAAACCTTGTAGCCAGGACCACGCTGGTTGAACCTCAGAATAATCAAAGAGACCATGCTCAAGAGTCTCAACATCTGAACGACAGAGCGGGCATACTACAGATATACGAGGATCATAGCGATGTCGGAAGGCATTAACCCGCAGGCACCTGTGGATAACCTGCCACCATAGTAAAGAGACTTTAGGGTGGAGCAACCTATCCCAAAACCATCGCCATGTACGGCACAAAGTGGGCTGTGGACCTTGTAAGCGCCACCCATCTAGAAACTAGAGGGGCTGTGGTGCTAAAAGGCGATATACTGATCTGACAAGGTGCTTGCCTTTGTGAATATTTTCATGACAGTCCCATGGCACCCTTTCAGCAACACTAACTTACACTATAAGAGGCAAAGTTTCTGCGACCTTCACCCATAGAGATACATCCCAACGAGAGAGCAAGAACTTTGCCTGAAATTCAGGCCAAGACAGTAGGCGACCCGCTTCATACCATGCTTGAATAGAGACAACACCTGCAAGAACCCATCGTCTCTGTGTACGGGGATGAACTGATGCTGCCAATAGAGGTGCTGAGGGATGGAGTCTCCAATAGGGTGTGGATAGAGGGGCATGGTCAGAAAAGATGTTTGACTGCCTCCCATGCTATCAACAAGCCACGCAAAAATGGAGAAGCACTTGGAGCAGGCTGCAGAGTCTGAAATAAAGCCTAAGGTAGGACTGATTTGATAGCCTTCTTGCCTAGAGGGATACAGTGACCAAGAGCTTGTCTAAGAAGGCGTAGATCAAGAGAGTCATATTCAACATTCAGGAGTCTCCAAATGAACTTTGAAATAAGAATTTTGCTCTGCAGTAAGAAGTCCATCATATCTAGATCACCTGCCCATTTTGGAAGGATGCACTTCGACCAAGCCACCTTAATCAAAGCACCTTCCTCAGTACCCGCTCATATAAAGTTCTGAACATTTGCAATGAGCTCATGCACTTTGATCTGTGGGGCTAGCAGTAAGGATGCCATATAAACATGGGTAGTACTAAGGACTGACTTGACCACTGTAATGCGACCCGCAAGAGACAACTTTGCAGTGGACCACTAGAACAAGTGCTTCTCCAAACCCTTAATGAGATTTTAGGAAGATGTGGTAGGTTTTGACAAATCTGAAAGCAATGCGGCAAAGGAGGCCCTGCCGGAGATGCAGTTGAAATTGAGAACAAGACCGATAGCAAGAAGCTAATCGGCAGATTAAGGGGCATGTGTGCCATGAGCTCGCCCTTGATTCTACCAAAACCCTGCCTATTACTGGAGACACCTATTTTCGATGGGCTGTTTATGTGCCAAAAGAATCTGATTCTGACCCCAGCGCTAACTGCCATTATGAGCACTAGGATTTGCTGATTGTTCTAAAATCACTGCTCTTTCAGATAATGGTGCCTATAAGATCTAGGAGCATCCCCAAACTTAGCAAGAGAATTTGGTAGATTTTAGCCCTGTTTTCGGTTCAGTATTATTCATATATTGTTTCATCTATAAACTTTTTATTCCAAGTTTTCATCACTTAATAATTTTGTTCCCAATTGAATGAACCACATCCAAGAACTTTTCTTCTACACTTTTAATTAGAAATTCAAGAAAGCCAAATAGAACATTGCATAAGAAAGTATTATGGCTAGGCTACAATGGAAGTCAATATGCAATGTCGTCTTTGTACAAGCATGTTCATCATTAATGCTAATGTCTAAACATTGATTTAATCTAAATTTCACCATCACCATTTGTAACATTAAGAATTGTTCGAAAGTATATACTATGTGCTATGTGCTTGGGGGGAGGGGGGGAGCAGTATTGCTCTATGGCTATGAGCTTCTTCTAAAATAGCTAACAATGCACTACTCACTTGACTATGCACAAATGAAATTTAGTTTTTCATTCAAGATCCTATTCAATTGCATAAAGTATGTATTCAACATTTTTTGGGTTGTCCAAAGGGCAAAGTCTTAGGAGGTAGGTTGATGGACATCTCAAGGCCCAAATTGAAAATGTGGCGTTAGTGAGAGGATTCTTTGCCATTGATTCATTTGAGGCGGCATTAGTGTGCCATCTGACCATCCATTATTATGGTCTTGTAGATCTACTTTGCGTACAACTAGAAAAGAGATATTGGGACTGGGTTTCCGCTATGGGGATGAGAGGTCTATATTTGCAAACGAGGAGGAATGCACTCCCTATGCTCTCCATCATTCTCTTGTCAAAAGTTCAAACAAACACGCCACAAAATGGAGCCTACCCATTTCATGCTTTTGTCTTTTGTCCGAACTTTTGGCCATATATGCTGCATTTTCTTATATCCTTATTCTTATATCCCAATAAGAGCAAGGGTATATGCTGCATTTTCTTATATCCTTGTTCTTATATTCCAATAAGAACAAGGGTATAAGAATAATGCAATCAAGAATATATGAATAGTGCAACATATATGGCGAAATGCAGAGCAAGGATTTAGGAAAAATGCAGCGTTGGACAAAAGATAAAAGCAAAAAATGGGTGGGCTCCATTTTGCGACGTGTTTGAACTTATGAAACGGTGAATGGTCATCCAATTTCAATTCAAAGCGAAGACCTTTTTGAATTCAGAATGAAACAAAAGAAGATCGTTAGGTAAAACAATAAAGATGATTCATAAAATGGCAGGCGGTCATGTTACAATTCGCCTTACTGCCCAAAAAAAAAAAAAAAAAAAAAAAAAAAGGAAAAGAAAACGAGATAGTTAGAAACCAACTCTCCAAAAATATGTGGTGGTATAAGTGGACTCCGAATATATAAGGATACTTTCGCATGGAAGGGAAAATCCGACTCTTGTGATATAACAAACTAGCAAGCATTACTATAAAATAAAAAATCAAAATGTAATGGTTATGGGTGGGCCAGGCATCAAAGATCATACTAGATCTTCATATTATATGGTCTATCTATGGGTCAGCAGCAGCGAACAAACACGGCACAAAATAGGACTACAATTTCAACATAAATGGCTTATGGTAGGATTTTCAACTATAAATCAAGATTTAAAAGAATATTCTCGGGATGAACATTTCCCTCTACTGATCCATCCAGTAGTAATGGATGCATGTCAATCTGGGAATATGCAAGATTGGAACCTACGCTAGTGTCTTGTGTTCTGGTGTCTAGAGATATGTTTTTCATAACAACCATGGGTTTCTCACTATAAGCTCGTTTTTCCTTCGAGACTGCAAACCCTCAACATTTTCCATTGACACCCCACCCAATGGTAGCAACTGGGTTTTAGGCCTGGATGGATCCATATACACTAACCCGACCCTTAGACCACCATCTTTTATTTCTCCTTCTTATATTACCACCACCCAACGGTGGCTAATGAGCTATGAGCTTGGGTGTTTTCGATGTGGTAGGTGGAGTCATGTATGAACCCAAAACAACTAGCAAGAGCCCTGAGGTAGACGAAGCTTGGGTGTTTTTGAGATCACGATACCCATTCTAGTTCTATTCTATTCTATTCTATTATATTCTACTAAGTTTATAAGGTTGTTGGGTTGGGTCTGAAAATCAGAGACGCAAAGGATGATAGCTTTGTAAAGGATGCTCAAAAGGTAGGTCTCCCAAGTTACACCAAAATTCGTCTAGGCTGATTGGATTAAATATTATTGTAAAAGATGTCAGTTGGTTTATGTCTAATTTATGGGTGGATAAGTGGTTTTGTGAAGAAATGTGTTGAAAATACATTTGTTAATATTTTGTTATGGTTTTTATAACATAACAATTAACGACGTATGTAATAGTTGTAAGTGGATAGTGGGCATATGAGAGTTTGTAAGTGTAGCTAATGGCTTATCCTATTGGGCTCCGAATTAGAATGAAAATGGGGAATGGGGAAAGCAAAACCTCCCAATGCAAATTGTTTATTTTCCTAAATGCATACTCCACATCTCATTTGTTAGTAGCTTGTAATTTGATTATTTGTAGTTAGATTATTGTTACCCATTGATTTTTATTTCATGGTCTAGTTGCGAAGGTTGCCCTATGATATTCGACTCCAGTCTTTAGTTAAAAAAAAGATATTCGGTTCTTTAAGAAAGCTATACGCCCGACTCGGTCGGGCATATGCACGTCATGACAGATGCTACGCTAACACCCTGGCATCGGACCAGACGCCTCTGCTCAAGCGGAAGAACATTCTGTCCACCGCGGTCTCTGATCATTTTCCTCAGTTAATCTCCCAGAGATCGAGTGCAGTCAGGTCGGCGCGCACAGTGTTCAAGTTAAATACCGCGTAAAGGATGCTGACTTCTCTTGGGGATGCCAGCAGATTTGGTTCCGCACCTTTCGAGATAACTTCGGGATGTCAGGAATGGTCAAGGCCCTGGCTGAGATCAAGGCATTCGCCAAGTCATGGGGGAGTCGGAGAGCACGGCATGAGCGGGAGGCGTTGGAGGCATTGTATCGTGAACTGGAAACCCTCAGGACACAGCCGTCTGATGGGGTGGGGGAGAATGAGATATTGCGCCTCATTGCAGCAGACGAATCTAAGAAGACTGCTCAGGCAAGGGTGAAGGCGGGGATCATCTGGCTACGGGTAGGGGACACCAATTCTCGAATGTTCTTCAGGGCGGCACGACAAAAGAAGTATGCGGCCTCAATGTCGTCTTTAGCATTACCCGATGGTCGTACTCTGCATTCGCCTGAAGATATTAAACGGGCCACTTTTCAGCATTTCTCTCAGTTTTTTCAGGAAAAGAGATATCCCTACATGGACGTGATGGAGGAGATCGTGCTCAGTAAGGTGTCATGCAAGGTGTCGGCGGACAGGCGGCAGGAGTCGCAGCGCCCGCTTACAAAGCCGGAGCTTGAGGAGGCTTGCCGCGCCTTGGCCCCTCACAAGTGCCCTGGCCTGGACGGCATTCCCGTAAAGTTCTTCCAAGAATGTTGGGATTGGGTGGGGGATTCAGTGATGCAGACCTATCAAGATCTGCTTCAGGCAGAGGCGCTGGATTATAAACTCAACACTGGCTGCATCTCGTTAATACCGAAGGTGAAGGAGCCATCTGTCATCTCTGATTGGCGGCCCATCACTCTGCTATCGGCAGTATACAAGATCATCGCGAAGGCCCTCTCACTTAGACTGCAAGTTGTTCTGAAGTAGGCTATTAGTCCCATGCAGTCTGGCTTCATTCCAAGCAGGCAGATTCTTAACAATGTAGCGGCGGCGTTCGAGGGCATTCACTGGGCGCATAGAACGGGTCAGCAGATCGTGTACCTGAAGCTGGACCTCGCAAAGGCCTATGATAGTGTTCGATGGGATTTTCTGAAGAGGATGATGATAGCTTTACGGCAGTAACTCTGAAGCTCTTAACGTCCGCCAGAGCCACCATCCTATGCCACGGCGAATCATCGGCGATAGTGTGGGGCGTGGAGTTCGCCAGGGATGCCCTTTGGCGCCCTTCCTATTTACCACCGTCGCTGAGGCCCTCTCGCAGTTGTTGACCTCGGCGGTGGAGGAGGGTGTTATGGAGGGGCTGAGGATGGCAGACGGGTCGCAGCAGATTGGAAGTTAGTATGCTGATGACTCTTTTCTCTTTCTACAGGCTGATGAGAGGAATCTGTTAAATGCGAAGGAGCTGTTGGACACATTCTCCCTTGCCTCAGGCTGCCTCATGAATTGGACGAAGTGCTCGGCATTATGGCCGGCAACAGACCCCATGCCCGTGGTTATGTCCCAATTTCCTTGGCGAACGCAGCTGCAGGGCACATGCTCTAGGCTCTTGGATATCCCGTTCGGCATCGACATCTCGGCGGCAGGTGTGTGGGAGGACATTCTGGTGGGATTGCGTCGGCACCTTAATTGGCGGAAGGGGGAAAAACTGTCCATGGCTGGTAGGGTCATGGTGGCGAAGTCCGTTTTATGCTCAACTCATGTTTATATGGCTTCTATTATCCTGGCGCCAGAGAGCAAGGTCTGGGAAATCTCCTCGATGGTTCGTAACTATATATGGGGAGGCAACGAGGAAGGGGCGGTCGTCAAGGTGGCCTGGTGGAAATGCGTGCGTCCCAAAGCCGCGGGTGGACTTGGCTTCTTGGACCTCTCGCTTCATAGCAAGGTCCTCTTGTCCAAGTTCGTCTTTGCGATTCTTGTGAACGCGCTCGACTCCCCAGGCATGGTCTTGCTTCATCAGTCGCTGGCTCATTCCATAGTTTTCCGTAAGCCGTCCGTGCCTGCGCAGCTTCCGTGGGCATTATTCGTGGATATCAGGCCGTATGTTCACGCCTCTCCTTTTTTGAAGGGGCTCCTGTGAGCCTGGGAGCAGGTCCCCCCGTTGTTTGCGATTGACGCTGCCAGTTGCATTCAGTTAGAGGCATCACCTTGGTGGATCCCGCTCGGACCAGGTGCATCACCGGTGGTGCTGGCGGCATCCGTTGATCCCCGAGTCCAGCGCAGATGGGCACAGCGTGGGGTCTTGACGGTGGGGGAGTGGTATGTCGACGGGCAGTTGGCACCCTGACAGCTTTTTCGCCACATGTTTGGACTTCAGGAACGGGATTGCGCTATCTGGGCGTGCGTGGCTAATGCTCTGCCGCTACACCCCCCGCAAGTGTCAGGACGAGTATGGAGGTGTCATCCAAAAGTTGATCCCTCAAATTTTGTTAAGTCCTGTTATGAGCAGTTGGCAATTCAGGATGAGCTGCCTCCTTCGGACGGCTGGAGTCTCCAGGTGCGGGGAGATGACTAGGGCAACATCTGGAGATGGGTGTGGAACCCAATTGCGCCCCCCAAGATTCGGGTGTTGCTGTGGCAGATAGTGCACCGATCCCTGAGGGTGAACACCTGGGTTCACAGGGTCAAATCCGCTGATCAGCGACTTGTGCCCAATGTGTGGCGCCAATGTGGAGACTCTGGAGCATTGTATGTTTCTTTGCGCAGACATCCAGCCGACATGGCAGTGGGTCCAGCGCCTGTTTCATGCCCCGCTCCGCAGCCAGGAGGTTTTTTTGAGGGTGTATACTAGCGAGTGGTCCCAGCCCCAAAGTCTGGCCTTCCATTTGTGTAAAGCCTGGTTGTTGTGGCTCATTTGGAAGCGACGACGCATGAAGGTGTTTAGGAATGAGGAGGTGCAGCCTGGGGTTTTGATCCCGCAGCTAAGATATAAATTATATCTTTCTTATCTAGCGTCCCCTCGGAAAGATCAGTTCAAGGCAGCGGTCTGGGAAAGGACCCTCCTCATTGTGGACAGTATTGGTAGGTTTGTGGCATGAGTCGTAGGTAGGTACATGACATGTGGGCTCTCCCCCCAGGGTGGGCGGGAGTACCCTAGTATCGCTCATCTTGTACTTATTCTGTATTAATGTTAATTAATCTGATCCTTCAAAAAAAAAAAAAAAAAGCTATATCTAACATATATCTCTGTAACATATAAACTAACGGCAAGGGATGTTGGTAACCACAATGAGATCTTGAACTTCTAGCTTACTAAACCACACAACTAGCATGAAACATGAGAAATTTCACCATATAATTGGATGAATCAACTAAAGCATTCCATAACATAAACATAAGTACTAACTCAAACTTTATACAATTCTGTGTTAAGATGTCAAAGGACATAAACTTGCCATTCTAGAAACAATCTAGCCTATTAATTGTCATTGCCCTTTGCTAACTCAAAAGCTCGAGCCAATGTGTCAGAATGTCCCTCACCAACTTATCCACAAAATTTTATTGCAGTTAACAAATTAGCATGCAGGGCCATAATGGAATTGTTCATGTTCATATTATATTTCATATTATTTCATAGTGTATTGAGCTATGTAGCCAGCTTTTTTGAGAAGAAATCTAGCCACAAATATTGGTTTGAAATGTAGCTTGAAATATACTTACTGCTTCTCTAAAGCACTCTGCATGGCTGGAAAGATCGATTGAACAATTATAATGGAACATATCAAGCGTAATGCCAAGATTTCCTATCATATATTTGAAAAAACAACGAAAACTTCATAGCCAACAAGAGAGGGAAAAACATGGAATGAAGGCAATGCAGAATAGAGAGTTCAGAACACAGTTTAAACTTCTACTTACAGTAGCACTTCATGCTGAAACTTGCCACGTCTGGCAGCACAATTGCCATCAATCCGCTCAATCCCATATCGGTCAGCACAAGCCCTGCAACAAAAATGAGGGCTTCTCTGGTTTTTATGGGTAGATGTGAAGGATGAATTAAAAAGAGTCCTCATATTTGGACGCCCATAACCAAGCTACCGTAACTACGATTTCTACGGCATAATATGATATCCAGAATTACATGGAACAACACAAATATCACCAAAACAAAAGTTTTGATAGCCGTTTTTCAGAAACCTTGATAGGAGCAGCTTTTTTGCTAGAACCATTTTGCAGAAACCTTGGATCGAGCAGCTTGAACAAGCTTGCAGATTGTTTTAATAAGCAATGGAAATATGATGCATGTGATCCGCCCCAATGGGTGGAAATATCTATTAACGGCATTATGCAGCGAACTATCCAAAATCTGATGCCATGCTTTCGCAGAAACAGAATTTTATAAGCTGTTGGGTAGGCAAAGCATGACAGCCAAATTTTGAATGGCAAAGCAGCTGTAGAATGAGCCATTCTGTTTGTCAGAAGAGGGGCAGCCATGGAATCATGCAGAGCTAGGGATTGCTTGCAGAACAGGAATGCTAAGTGTCGACCACAGAAATTTTTGGCATCATACAAAAGAGCTCAAACAAAAAATGAAGCTGCTTTATATATGAGTGATATCTTTACCTTCTACATATGCAATCATCATGCATGCTCAAAAAACAACAACGTAAATATAAACATCAATCTCATTGATATCAGCTAACTGAAATGCATTATTCTAACCACCCCTACCTTTATTTCTAGAGCCTAGTTGCATTCAACCAACACAACGAAACAACATGCTGGGAGTGGTATGTTGAGTTGTTAAGCTTAGGATAGTTCATGTTAGTATTTCCGGTTGCTTGGATGTGCCCTGGTCTCTTGCTCCCCTTCGCCTACTCATTTTCTTTGCCTTTTGGTTCTTGAGTGGTGACATTGTACCTTTAATTCTCTTAGACATTTAGTTTCTCGTTTTTCTGCCTCTGTTTTCAGCATGTTGTTTCGTTGTGTTGGTTGAATGCAACTAGGCTCTAGAAGTGCGATTTATCTGCGTTTTGAGATTAGCAGATAAATCCGCTTCTTGAGGCTAGTTGAGGGAGTTTCCCTTGGAGTATTTATAGCCTTGTTGCATTCCTCTCATTTTCATAAGCGTCTTTGAGCCTCCCCCTTTGTGGTCGCATGCCCCACCCCCTCCCCAAGTTGTAGCCCTGCGTTGTAACCCTGCATTATTGAAGTTTTCTTGTCGTCAATGTTTTAGTTTTTTCATGGTTATTGACTCGTTGTTGGACTTCTTGATCTTGCGATGGTATCTTATATGATGGGCTGGGGCTCTCATGCCAAGCATTGTTGTTGGGGCAGCTCTTATGCTTTGAATGTTGGGTTTTAAGTGGGCGACGATGTTGAAGGCCCTTGCGCCATGATGGTGGGCCCTCGTGTGCCAATGATGTGGCGGCCTTTGTGCCAAGATTGCGATCCTCGTATCAGGGATTTCTTTGTTCTTTTGCATATTTGCTCAATTTAACTGGACGATAGAGAATTTGCTCTTCTACATCCCACAATCCACGCATATCCTGTATGGTCCATGACCCCGAATGAGGTGGCAATATCTTGGCCCTCCATTTCTTGGGTGAACAAATGGGATTATGACCCCATATTACGCACATGCCCACCATGGAATAAGAATATATATATTATTATCATTATGATGTTATAAATACAATGCCTCTGTAGTATAGGACACAAATTATTCGGCACAGGTTAAAAAGTAGTCAAACTAAACAGAAAGTTACGTCGAGCACATCATGGATCGAAAATAGGGGGGTTTCTCCCGGAAAAATTTGCCCATTCTTAAATATATCCGACCATCTAAAAATGTTTCCATTCAAAAACAAAAAAAATCCTGTAAAATACACCAAAAACTGCATTTCCAAATATTTTTTTGGGTAAGTTAGTTTGAAATGGAAGGCGGCATTTTTAATCGATCAAATTATATTCTCCCGATTTGGGTTAGACTCCCAGAACTGGAAACCTCCGCCATTTTCTTCTATGAAAACCTCCTGACAGAAAGTTGAGGAGGTTTCCAGGGAAAGGTGGAGAGGTTTCCATGGAAACCTCCCTAGGTCTACCTGGAAAGTTGGGGAGGTTTCCAAGGAGAGGTGGGGAGGTTTCCGAGAAGATTAGGGAGGTTTCCAGGGGAAGTTGAGTTGGGGAGGTTTCTGTTGAAAGTGGGGGAGGTTTCCCTGAAAATTTAGTGAGGTTTCTATTGAAGTCCAACCCAAATCAACCATCAATTTTTAATGGTCAAGGGCATCACTATTTTCGAGCCCCTGGAGCACTTACTGTATATCTTAAATTGGATCTTAACTTAGAGGAAGATTCAATTACATCTATTGAAGTCTTTGCGCAGCTTTCTTCATCTGTACCTGCTGTTCACTCTAGTGTTAACTCCTTTTCCTGTTAAATCTTCCTCTTCCAATGATACCCAGCTGAATTTAGATGTGTTAATCAATTTCAAGAATGCTATCACTTTTGGTCCTCACCAATCGCTTCAGACCTGGAACAGCAACACCCACCCCAATCCTTATTCTTGGTTTCGAATTACCTGCGTCAAAAATTCCAGCCAAATCAGGAGCATCGATTTGGCGAGACAGAGCCTTAGAGGATCAATCACTCCAATGCTCAGGAATCTACACAGATTAAGGTTCCTTGATGTATCAAGAAACAATTTTTCCGGTTCAATTCCGGCTTTGAATATACGCCTGTCTCATCTAAATTCGAGCTCTAATGCCCTGTCAGGAGATCTGAGAACCCAGTTCGTTAATCTGACAAACTTGCGCTATCTGTATCTCGGAAGTAATCAGATTCAAGGGTCGGTTGATGCGATCACTGGATGCAGGTTGTTTTGGAGAAATTTAAACTCTGTAATTTTTTTTTTTTTTTTTGAAGAACTGTGTCATCAATATATTAAAAGAATGGTAATGTTACAAAGCAAGTGAGGAGGAAGGAGAACTGCCCCAAAGAGACAGCGATACCTCGACACTCTACAACAAACTCACAGAAAAACTGCAACTCTACTGCTGTACAAACCGACCATCACCATCTACAACACCCAAGAAGTCCCACCAAATGGCAAACTTCCGCTCTACTAATCCCGGGAACACCAGAAAGCTTTGAAATAGCTTGTACCTGAGTCGAGGAATCAGGGAGGCTGCAGGCTGCTGAATCCCCTGAAAGATCCACAACCGCCACCGCTTCCAAATCAGCCACACCAACCAAGCCACGCACATATGCAAGGCTTGCTGCCGCAAGAGCGGCCAAGCACCAGGATACACATGAAGCAGCAACTGCTGGCTAGTCAATCCCACCTGAAACAGAGCCCTAATCCAATCCCAGGTAGCCTGCAAGTGAGGGCATAAAACCAGACAATGCTCCACAGTCTCACGATGAAGGCCACAACAAGGGCAGAGAGGGCTCACACCCGGCCTAAACTGACTCACAAGGGCATTCACCCTGATATAGCGGTGCACCACCTGCCACAGAAGCACCCTAACCTTCGGTGGGGGAAGTGAGCTCCATGTCCACGTCCAAACCGAGCGCCATCGAGAACCCGGAAGCTGCAGAGACCACTTGCCTGAAGGGGGCAGTGTGTCATGAATAGCCAACACCCGGTAAAGAAGACACAACATCACATCCGGATGAACCTTCCAAACCTGCACCACCACATCATCCTGAGGGACTATAGGTATGTGTAGCGGAATACTCCCCGCCACGTGTTCCCAGATAGCCAGGTCACTGCCCCTCGGGCGAAAGCGAGCTCGAAAGAACTCCCACGAAGCTAGCTGACCACCCCAATACCAATCCTCCAAGGTGAGCACAGCAGCTTGCCTTCAACGAGCCTGCGTCCGAGCATGCACAGTGGCAGCCAAGGGCAAGTGCGCAGGGGGTAGAGGAACCCACAAGAAAGGAGAAGAGTGGTGATAAACCGAGGCATAGTCTAGCTGAAAGAGCACACGCACATGATCCCAAGCCCGCAACACCCCTGTGAGAAAAGGGGATGCATGTGGGAAAGGCCAGAGACCATACAATAGTGCCCAGGGCAACTCCACATGCACAGATGGCTTCCCAAATGAGACACAATGGCGAAGAGACTGCAACAACAGTGCCGCACCAGGAGAAGATGCTCCATCCTGCAAAATGCTCCAAACAAACTTGGAGACCAACACCTTACTATGCAGCGCCAAATCCAGAATGGCCAAGCCCCCATCCTCCCGGGGGCGGAGACACTTCCACCAAGCCACTTTAACAACCGCCCCTTCATCATCCCCGCCCCACACAAAATTTCGGACAATCTTATCCAAAGCCTGTATCTTACCCTCAGGAGCTAGCATCACAGATGCTGTATACACATGAGTGCTACAAAGTACTCACTTGGCAATAGTGATCCTACCTGCCATGGACAACTTGCTACCCTTCTACCAATTGAGGTGTTTCTGCAACCCCTGCAAATCTCATCCCACACCCTCCCCATGGAAACATCCCCTCCAAAGGGAATACCCAACAACTTAGTACACACATTACCTGGAAGCACCTTCCAAGGGAATAGAGCCAAACAAGGGGAGGCGGAGTCAGTTGGGCCCATAACGCAGAGCACTTACCCCAATTCAGAAGAATGCCCGAGGCCAAGGAGAAAGTATCCAACAAACCCTTCACATTCCGCAAATTCCTCTCTTCTGCCACCAAGAAGAGGAAAGTGTCATCGGCAAACTGGTTAATAATCTGCTGGTTACCATCCTGCATCCGAAGCCCATCCACCACTCCTCCACTGCAGCCAAAAACAACTGAGACAGTGCCTCCGCCACAATCGTAAACAAAACGGCGCCAAAGGGCACCCTTGACGCACCCCTCTGCCTAAGGAGAAAAAAGCGGAGGGTTCACCCTGGCACACCACCGTAGCCCGTGCTGACCTATGCAGCTTCATGATCGTCTCAGTAAAAGCGTGGACCCACGACCAACGCTAACATCATGGCAGACAAGAACTCCCAACGGACACTATCGTAAGCTTTGGCAAAGTCAAGCTTAAGATAGGCAATGCCTTGCCTTTTCTTCTGGCCCAATAAAGGCCCTTAAAAGCTGCGGCAACATTAATCAAAATGTTCCTCCCAGGGACAAACCCAGACTGCACCTTACTAATGGAAGAAGTCAACACCGGCTTCAACTTCTCTGCCAGGGCTTTCGCAATAATCTTATACACAGAGGACAACAAGGAGATAGGCCTCCAATCATTAATAGTAGAAGGCTGCTTAACCTTAGGAATCAAAGAAATGTATGCGGTATTCAAGATCCTATCCATTTGAGAAGACTGCAAACAACTTAAGATACACACGGTACACCGACTCACCACCCACTCCCAATAAGTCCGAAAGAACTCCCAGGGGATGCCATCCAGCCCAGGACATTTATCCTTGGCCATGCACATACATGCATTTGCTAAATCCTCTCCGAGAGCTCTTGCTCCAAGCTCTCACTCCGGTGAGGGTAATAGATGGCTTAACCCCCAAAACAAGCTCCCCCGCATCTCCCGCCATAGGGAAGAGTCTTGTCAGGCGAAAAACCCCCCGAAATGGGCATGCACATACCTCTGCAAATCAGCGGGATCCTCCAAAGTCCGCCATCGGCAAAGCAAGGGGCGCCATAGATGCTTTGCATATCGCCACGCCTAGCTGCTCAAGAACACCGACGAACTTGTATCCCCCTCCTTCAACCCGGTAAGGGCCGCCTTCACACGTGCCTCCCGCACTTTAACCACGCCGCAATCCGCATTTCTCCCTAATGCCATCGAGAGGTCGCACCCGAATCTTCTCCAACTCCCGATAGAGACCATGCAACTCCCCGCCGCTCACTACACACCGCGGCGCCTACCAAAGACCTTGGCAAAACGCTTCACCCCGCCAACGCAAGCGGCCATACCGCATACATACCCTTCAGAGATGAAAAGGTATCAAGCCACAACTCCTGGCATTGGGCCGAGAAATCCGCATCAGCCAGAAGTTGGGTGTTCAAACGGAACACCGTCCTAGAGGGCCGAGAGGCAACCGCAACCTGACTGGACAAAACCTAAGGGTAATGATCAGAAATGAAAGAGGGCACACCATCCAGTGCGCATGGGGAAGCATAACACCGGTCATGCCTAGCATACGCCCGGCCCGCACCAATCTGCCTATTACAATAGGTGAAAGACAAGTCCCCATGGACCTCAACCAAGGCCAAATCCTGCAACAAACGCGACCACTGGTCCCTCTCAAACCCATGCACAACCTGGGTTCCAGACCTAGAGCGATCCTCTACTCGCTCTACCATGTTGAAGTCCCCTAACAACAACCAAGCGACATGCAACCCACCAAGGGCTCGCAACTTATTTCGAACTGTGGCCCATAAAGCACCCCGCTGAGAAGGCTGATTAGGGGCATAAACATTAACAATCCCCCACTCTTGCCCTCCCTCCAACCACTTAATTATTGCCCACCGACCAAACCTCTCTGTACGTGACCTGCACATCCATCCTCCAAGCAATAAGAGTACCCCCACTAGTCCGCCCAGAAGAAGAAGCAATAGAGGCAAACTGCCTACCAACCATATTCATGAGCCTAGACATATCACCCCTGTGACACTTATGCTCCTGAATGCAAACAATATCAGGACGCAACTGCCGAAGTGCCAAAGAAACACGGGCCCTCTTACTACTAGAGGACCGCACCCCCTGCACATTCCAACAAAGGATCGACCTATTCATCCCGGAGGAGAAGTGTCCACCCCACATGCCTACCCACCAGGCCATCAGCCCATTCCACAGAGTCATCATCTAGAGCCAGAGGATTAATCACAGCAATGTGACCCACAGCCGCTCTACGTGAGATTCCACTTCCAACATGTGTTGGAAGTCCCCCAGGCACCTCCATAGAGTCATGTGCCACACTAGTCTCTACCTCCAACCGGGCTGCTCCAGCCACCTCATGCTCAGCACATACTGCTATCGGGACATCCCCACCAGGATCACTAGCCCTCCCACAGCCCTGTCCTCAGACCTAGCCACAACCAAATCATTTGAGCCCTCCCCTGAGCCACCACGTCCCCTAGCCCCGCCATCCAATGGGCGGCGAGCAGCAAGCCTGCCCCGACCACGTCCCACACCACCTCTCCCAACCACACCACCTCGTCCAACTCCACTCACTGCACCATGGAGTCCTCTGTCTGTTGCCTCGGGAACAAAGGAATCTCGAACCCCTGCATAAGCACCCTAGGATGATGTTGATAGGACAGACTGGTTGGACTGTGCTAGGGTGGAAGGGACCAAGGAAATACACAGCATCATGACATACATGGCTAAATCGTCCACAAGGGTGGCTCATAGACGTTTAAGTTATTTCTGTGGTAACTGTTTGAAGGGAAGCTGGCCATGTTGTGTGAATAGGCACAAGTTGAAGAATTGGAAGTATGTGACACTGAAGCCTATAAAGTCTACTAGTGAAATACTTGATGACGAAATCGACGAGGCATTTTTTGAAGGTGATGGGAAATGACTTAGTGGAAACATAGAGCAAGGTGGCAACCCCTACCACATCACAAGCACCGACAGGATCATCAACATGGTCAGATGGTAGCACAATAGATGGAAACATCCGCCGGATCTCAGAGCCATTCAAAAGCTTAAATCGGAAGAGAAAATGCAAGGGACCACTACGCACTGGAAGAGAAGTGGGCACAGGCTGCAAAGCAAACAGAGCAACACAGATCTTGGGGACCTGCACAATAGAATGAGCCAAATATACACCCAGACCATTAGCCATAGAAACCAAGAAATCAGGCACCATCAGATCAGGAGGAAGATCCTGAATCTGGAACCAACATGGGATTTTAACTGCTGTCAAATAACTGGTGGACATTGCCAGAGTATAATACTGATACAACACATAAGATTCACCCAAAGTATCCATCCCCCGACTAACCCATTGCCGCACGGAAGACTCAGCCTCAAACATGATTATGAAGAAATTATATGGTAGGAATTTCAGAGACTGATACCTGGGCAAACCAATCCGCCTCAGATGTCCGACAAGCCAAGAGCTAAACCTCCTCGTGTCCAATATGTAACCCGTGAAGTAGCCCAATACCGCAAATGAAACTAGATTCTCAATGGTCTGAACATGTCTGGTATGATCAATATCTATCCATGGAGTCTCTGGAAGAGCTGCCTGCAGGTCAACAGAGTGATGATCCTCCACAAATTTCAGAGCCTCTTGAACACGGGCAGTCCTACACTCCGGAGCCTTGCGCTTGATTCAATCTAAAAACCCCGGCCGAGTGATGCGAGCAACAATATCATTACTCCGCCAGGCCGGGCGCACAGGAGTTGGGGCTGCCGCCCTGGCATCCTGAGAGGTATCCAGGGGCATCCCAGGAGGCACATCAGTTACATGCACCCTAGAAGAGGGCGCATCACCAGCAAGTGATCCCTTCCCAAGCACAGGGGAAGAGGGCATCACAGATCCAGTCTCCAAAGGGGGCATGCTAGATGGGATCAAGACCAGAGTCTCCAAAACACAATCCACTGGGGTCTCAGAATCATATTGAGAGGAAGAGCAATCCACATACCTCTCAACCGAAAGGGATTCCAAGAACTCCCTCATCTCTACCACCAATTGCATGCCACTTCCTACAGCCCGCGCCTCTTCATGTATGCCGAGACCCGTGCCCTTCCCCTTTACTGGAGGATTCTTCCTCCTTGCCATCTCCCTTGGCTTCAGCCCCAAGCCATGAGGCTCAATCGATCCCCCATCAGCTTGTCTGGCAGGAGCCATGACATCCGAACCAGTCCGGAAATCAGCTGTTTGCGGCAACAAACCACATGCAAAATAGTTGATGCTATACACCTCCGGAAAGAGCTCGGAACAAGCTTTCCAATGAGCCTAAGCACGCCGACATCTGACACCAGATAAGAGAGATATCGCCGATCAAATTTTTAAGAGCTATAGTTATTTTATTGTTAAGCCCTTTAAATAACGATAATTGTTAACTTCAAACTATGCAATTATGTTTGATGCAGGAGTTGGACCTCTCCAAAAACAACATGACAGGCTTTTTACCTTCCTCAATTGCAAATCTGAGCAATTTAAAAACGCTGAATTTGGAAGATAATAGCTTGGAAGGCTCCCTATATAAATTGAACAAGGAACATGTTTCAATTTATATCTCTTGCTTGACTATAATTAAGCTTTTGACGAGCATCTTTTTGGTGACGTACCTTTTTCCTTCAATGATTTTTTTTGCACATAGACCTTTTTAGTGGCATGCTTTTTTCCCTCAATGAATTGTACTCCAAATCAAGACTAGAGAAAGCAAGGCATGTGAACCCCTCTAAACAAGGCCCGACTGCCACAACAACTCGGATTTCCTTGTCATCGACACAATCCAAAGCCATACGAGATAATTTGCAAGTAGCAGAATTTGCCCAGAGGGCAGAGCCTCCATCAAATCAACATGCAAGACCAAGTCCCATTATTTTATTAAACAATCTAGAATCAAACCCAGCAAAAGGAAATTCGGATGGGGCAGTTCTGAAAATGCCAAACAGGGGCTCCCCAAAATTGAGATCTCTAAACTTTCCAAAATAGACCACTCAAATTTAGAAAAATGAAAGTCACCATGAAGGTAAAACACTAAGTATTTACCATGCATGCTTCCCAAAACCATTGCTTGGATGCCATATCATATGTATTCCATGCTCACAAGACCTAAATTTAAAATACCAAGCATGTACCAATACTAAGAAACCCTAAATATCTCATAACATAATATTATGGAAAAAAACTAAACTAGGAAAAAGCACACCAGAAGGCTTTAACAAGGTCACAAGAAGGTCAAATTAATTTGGTGCTAGTAAGCTGTTTAAAGAATGATTATTTTTTGGTCTCACTTTGACACATCATAGTAATTTATTCTCCCTATGGCTCAAAGACTACTCATTTTTTGCAATATATGCAACTAGTTTAGCCGTAGTTTATCCACCATTGTTTCGGCTATTTAATATGCAGTTTCTGTAACGTTCCTAACTGACATGCCCTTAACCAACTAGGCAAAGCCGCCTAGACGTTTATGAGTAGTCGCTTCTACCCATTTATGCCGGTGTCTCGGGAACGCCCCACAGGCACATTCAAGAATCGAATACTCGAGTAGTCTACCATGGGCCCGTTACAGTCTCTCCCACTAGAACTATGCTCGTCCTCGAGCATCCAAGGCTATACCATGTCTATGTCATACCATGTCACAATGATTACCAAGTCTTTGCAAATTACCCATGCATATAGGCACCCATGAAGACTCGAACTCAAGACCTGCTCTGATACCAACTGTAGCGTTCCTAACCGACATGCCCTTAACCAACTGGCAAAACCGTCTAGACATTTATGAGTAGTCGCTTCTACCCATTCATGCTAGTGTCTCGGGAACGCCCCACAGGCACATTCAAGGATCGAACACTCGAGTGGTCTACCATGGGCCCGTTACAGTTTCATTTGTAATCTTTCTCAAGCCATTTCAGATGGTAGAAGTCAAAGCAATGCTTTCACCCTTTTCTTTCATTTTTTATATAATTTCTAGACATGGCTAAATATAGAAAAATAAATCTTGTGCTTCGTCGTGTAATTTAAATGAATAAAATATATATAATAACAGATGCCTCTCTCCAATCTAAGATGCTTACACAGAGTAACCATTTATCCATATCTCCAATCTAGGATGGCCATTTATCCATAATTATGACACATTTATTGCATGGATGATTTGAGACTTTTTCCATCATATTAGAATATTTTGTTGTTTGTCACCTTGTTAGAAAAATTTGTTAAATTAGTCAAAGTTCATTGAAATCAAATTTTCTAGCACTGTGATTTGATAGTTGACAAGGTTTTCCTTATTATTACATGTTTGCGGTGAACAATCGAGTTGTAACTAAAGACTTGGCTTTGTTTGAAGTTGACACTTTTTCCACCATCTTAGAGACTTTTTCCACCATCTTAAAATAGTTTAAAAAGTTTATTAAATTACTCAAAGTTCATTGACAATATAATTCAAAGTTGTTTGTGGGAATGTTACTCGAAGGAATCCTTAGCATAATGATTCTTTTATTGCTCTTCGTTCCTATAAAAGTTTGTCACAAAGAATGACATTTGGAATGATATTTGACGGATGAATGTTTGAGCTTACTCTAAAATAAAATGCTTATACAAAGATATATATCTAAACTCTAGTAAGTAGTCAAGCATAAGGTAAACAACTATAAATTAGAGTAAAAAATGAGATATTTGCACTCAAGCACCCAGCATCATTCATCTTTCATTCAAAATATGATTGTTTCTTTGTTATTTTGTCCTCAACATAAGTCTTAGAAATCCCAGTGAGAATATGTGACGCTCCCAGAATCTATACGATGCTCCCATCGTACAAATACAGGAATTCCCCTCCTACGGCGACTACGTCACCATGGTAAGGCCCTCCGTCATACTCAAACCACTTGGGATGGCCAAGGGTCCGGGCGAGGAACACGAGATGTCATTCGTTCCACGTCCTCTATGGGAAATCCTATGCAACGGAAGCATACATACATATTAGCATACAACAATCATGCTAAAATAATATACCACCACGAAGGGTGGCCCATCCATCATCATCAACGAAAAGACAATACATCCATAATAACATAAGCTAAACAACATGACACGACGCTACCCGAGGCTGAGACTTCAAGAGGTTAACTGACGGCCGGGCCTCAAGATAACAGCAGACAGAAGTATAACATGGCATTGGCTGGCATAAGACAATGGCTAGGGTAGTCCACTCCATCTGCCCCTCCTGTGCACACTTTGCAAATAGGCTGAATCATGCTATGACGTGCTTCTAGCCCTCGGAGACGCAATCCCAGGGAATCACCCTATGAGACTACTCTGGGTTACATCTCTCGGGTCCGATGAGGCAAGTCAGAGAAGCTTCTCCTCCCAGATCACAACGGTTCCCTGGGTGTGCTAGAGGATACCTGCCACCTCTGTAGCACCCATATCCGTACCCGGCGTACCCCCCTAAATCTAACACAAAGTCGAGGACGTCCATAACGGCCATATCCAATGATCCAGGAGGTGTCAGACCCATACCCGGCCCACACATAGTGACCTACTATAGGCCTAGCACACTGTAGGAGCCCCAATAGCCACGCTCAGTAAGGCTCCACCCCCGATTTCCCAGTGTGTCCGTTGTTTGGTGCTGAACCACATCATAGCATCCTCAGTCCAGGTTGGCTCTTGTGCACAGGCCGCAATTATTGGGATTTAAGGGTTCTAACTAGGAACATCTCTACTTCTAGGTGGTCTTTAGGTCTCTACCCTTCCCTTAACCCCAATACACGGAGGGAGCAGAAAGAAAGAATATAAACACCATCTAAGTATCCATCATCCAAAACAACATAAGAAAGGGAATTTAACCATTCCATCTAGTCAAAGAAGGGTTAGTGGAGATAGAAGCTATCTAGGGACTAACCAGTCTCTTGGCTGGAGCCATTATCACGGTAGGTCTCCATACTTGGGGTCTGTTGGCAAGAACTGGCAAAGAATGGGAGCTGCTCCTCCTCTCCTCTTCCCAATTCGAATTTGGGGTAAAAATGAGGGTAGGACCCCTATTTCTCCACCCAAATTGGCAAGTCCCACTTGGCCAATCGAGTTGGGCCAGGTGGCACTCACTTATTGGTGACATTTAGCTAATTATACCTTAATTAGTATAATTGGGTTAATTATCCCCTAATTTTATTAGCATAGCTAATAAAATCCATTTTAAGTGAATCTAAGTTATCCCCTATTAACCCTTAAGGGTTTAATTAAATACTGGTGACGTGTCATGGTATGCATACGTATACCATATAAATACCTAGAATGTCACATTCTCCGCCCCTTAAATTAATGATGTCCTCAACATTAGAGTTAGTGGAGATTGAATGTACCAAAAGATAACTCTTACTTATTGAAATCAACACAAGATTACATATATAGGTCATAGGACGGAAGTCCTTTAACAAGCACAAAATTTACGATAGTAATACTTAAGAGTGCACTCATAACACAAAACTTCAAATACAAGAGTTGGCCTCCAGGCTGAGGCCTAGCTTCTTCAGCAGTCTGTCAGTATGCCCTACTGGCCTGCAGAAGTAAAATACATTAGTATTTACAAAATGATTTAAGTAGTGTGGTTGAAGGAACCACCCCCTTAAAGTAAATGAAAAAAATATGAATGCAAGAATCCTATCATGCCTAAGGCTTGCATGTCGTCTCGGCGTAAGAAATGGCCATATTCCCATTATAGCCGCAGATGAATGCGTTCTACCATGAATTCGTACATGCCCAGTTCCCCACCTAAGATGCATGTAACCCAACCCCAAAATGATCCCTGTCGGATCTCTCTCATATGATCCCTATCGGACCCATAACATAATGCTTATCGTTAGGGTTGGAGTTGATCGCATCTTGAATGGTTTGACCCTAGCATTCTTTCATAAAGTCTGGGTAAGTTTTATCCAAATCCGCTTTAAGAACCCATGTTGCGTCTTCTGTGGGTAAGTGTTTCCACTTAACCAAGTATTGCAAGATTTGAGTTCGGCGGGTTTGTTTATACGCGCAATCAAGGAGAGCTTCAGGCACAATCTCCAACTGATCCTCGGTCATCTCCAGAAGTGTTGGTGTGTCAAGAACCTCTTCTGGATCAGGATTATGCTTCTTGAGAAGACTTACGTGGAAAACTTTATGGATCTTTAAATGTGCGGGTAGATCCAATCGGTAGGCCTGAGAACCTATCCTTTCGGTTATCTGAAAAGGTCCTGCCCATCTAGGTGCAAGCTTCTTACAATTGCTAATCTTAAGTTTGGCTTGCTTCACCTTGATCTTTAGCCAAACAGAACCGCCAACCTGAAATTCTCGTGGTGTTCGATGTCGATCGGCAAGACTCTTTTGCCGAGCCCTTGCAGCTAACAAATATGCCCTAACTAGCACACCAGCCCAACCAAGCCTACAAATTTTCTTGCAATTTTAGCCTAACCATGTAGCACCTCCACCTAGCAAAAACTGGTGTGGCATGCGTCTACACCGTTAGATTCCCCTTTTTATAAATCAATGGCAAGAAAATTAGAAAATTAGAAAATGCCAAGAAAATAGAGACACGGAGATAGTAAGCGTCTCGGTTTTGCTTTCTTTTTTTATCATGATCGCGGACCTCCTAATTCATGTAAGCTTTCATTTCTTTAGTCTCGTTTCTTTCCTTGATGGGCTCTGTGATAGCATTGATAAGCATTCGACATAAGCTTGTTGTAAATAAAAGGCTCAAGGTTTTTGACTGGATATTTTGCAGCAGAAGGATAAAAATCTCCGAACTGTCTGCCGACCATTTACCGACCATCCTTGCCTGTTTAATCTGCCTTTTCACAATTGCAGCTAAGACCATTACCATCTGGCAAAGCCAACGCATGGAGCTTTATCCTTTTAAGATCGTCATGAATAGACTATTGTAGACAAGGAGAAACATATTACGAAAAATACACTGATGCAAAATCTCATTACAACGTGGTCGTGGCTAGCCAGACTTTGAAATTGTTCTCACCTCTTGCATAGGTAGTTTAGTCCATCTGAGGTATACAGCCTGTATAGAGCAGCTCTATCGGGCGCATATTTCAATTTGGGCGCCTCTTGCATAAGTAGAACAAAGGTTTGAGCATTTTGAAGTCAGGACAGAACAGGGGTTTCATCTCCTTCATCCCGGGTTTTCTTTTCTTCCTTCTCTTTTTCTGCATTGTTATTTTAAATGAAGGATTTAGGCCTGTTTCAGCCCGTTCGATCCCTTTCTTCTTAATTTTCGGCTTCTATACCTTGGTCCTTTTAGCAAATTCTTCTGTTGCTGCACGTTGAGGTCCCAGGGGCATTTCTATGCTTGGGTCAGGAAGGGTTTGTTCTTGAGCAAGACTCTGTCAGGCTTATAAAGCCAACCGCACTATCAATCCTTGAATCAATCCCTTTGTCATTTTTGCTTGTTATGCTGTTCCATCCTCTTGAGATGAGTTTGACTTGAAAAAACATGCTTTTTGCGAAATGAGGATCAAAATCTGATTGAATATGAAATTGTCGGACAGGAGGATCAAGAACACGGATTTGAATTCCTTAATGTAGCGAAGATAGAATTGCCATATGTACATAATTTCTTTTCTTTATTTTATGATGACCAGCTGTTGTTGCATTCACTGTATCTCTGCTTCTTGGAAAGGAATGTCGCAAGCTCTGCAAACAACGTGTTGACATACATGATGGTGTATTCATGGGGCAATATCTTTCTTTACAGTTGGATAGCAAATAGGCGACATGAGTAAATCATGGAAGCAATATGTATAACTGATCTTGTTGTTTCAGATATGATGAGAAGTTGGCAATGATGAACCTCAGGAACTATCAGGTATAGAGTAATATATTTATACATTAGAGTATTTCTAATCAAATGCTGTAGTTACATTTATGACATGATTTTATTTGAACCTCAGTGTATAATATTAAGTGCTCAAGAATGTCATTGGAAAATCCTAATTGAAGGCCTGAATTGCATGCCCACTCTAGACTTTGAGATGTTTTAATTTTCTTTAAAGTTTTAGAATTGAAAGGGCGTTGATTGCATTATTAGTTCAACATAAGGCATGTTTAGTACGTCTTCGTTTACAGCAGATGTCTGCACACACTATTATCTTTTGTATTCAAATGATCTTTTCTATTTAGTTGCAGATGTTTCCTTTGATACCTACTCCGGCATTATGGCAATGATTCAAATCAGGTGACCCAGTTCTTTGTTTGTCTGCCTCGTTAAGATAATCTGCAAATGTAGCAACTTCAAGCAGGACCCATGTCATTATAATGATTGCAAAGTGCCCAATTATGCCACATGTGTTCGTAATCCTCAGAAAGATGTCTACCACTAGTTTTACACGCTGCTGCATGTTTTAAAAATCTGCAAGAGCACGAGTACTGTCACATTGCTCCATATATCTAGCGATGATAGAATTTTATTCGTTTCAAATTGAAGTAGTCTGCAAATGCTGTACAAATGTTAGAGTATGCAGCAATTTGGGATTTCTCATATTTCGTTATTTTTGGTTTTGAAATTCATGCCTCGTTAATGTTTTTGGCTTTCAAGATTTCAGGATTGCATCAGGGTTTGGATCTGTGCAACAGTAGCTTGGACCAACAATGGAGCTAGGTCATTTTGATATTTGTCTATTTTCTGATCATTTTTTTCCTACGGCTCTTTGTTGAGATTCCCCTTTAATATTCTTGTAAGAATTGTGAGGCACATAGTCAAGATCCACCAGCAACTTTGCAATGAAATATATAAGCCGCTTACATCTAAACGACCATTCAATTTATCTTTAATTGAGACTTGGATATGTTCTGTCGAAAACTGTGCTATCAGATGGTCATCAAGTCTGCCAGCTATATGCATCAATAAACCATTAAGAGAAGAATTTAAAATTTGTTGAGAATCGAGTGTCTATGATATAGGCATGACTATTCCTTTGATTTTCTTTTGCAGCATTTAGCAACAACGGTTTGCCTTGATTTTGCTTTGGAATATAAATCTCAGGTCCAATGAGCTTGCCTATTGAGTAGAACTTGTTGCCTTCTTGATATTATCTGTCGGTCTTCGCTGTTCTGCTGATCACTCTGTTCATGAAATTTAATGTGTATAGTAAATCATGGAAGCAATACGTATAACTGGTCTTGTTGTTTCAAATATGATGAGAAGTTAGCAATAGAGAAGCTTTTGCAGAAAAACCTCAAGAACTATCATGTATAGAGTAATATAATTATACATTTATATTTATACATTAGAGTATTTCTAATCAAATGCTATAGTTACATTTATGACATGATTTTGTATGAACCTCAGTGTATAATATTGAAGGCTCAAGAATGTCATTGAAAAATCCTAATTGAAGGCCTGAATTGCATGCCCACTCTAGACTTTGAGATTTGTTAATTTTCTTTAAAGGATTTAGAATCAAAAGGGCTGCTGATTGCATTATTAGTTCAACATAAGGCATGTTTAGTGTGTCTTTGTTTACAACAGATGTCTACACACACTATTATCTTTTGTATTCAAATGATCTTTTCTATTTAGTTGTGGAATGTTTCCTTTGATACCTACTCTAGTATTATGGCAATAATTTAGATTAGGTGACCCAGTTCTTTGTTTGCCTTGAAGCTAGTCTTCGGTCTCGTTAAGATAATCTGCAAATGCAGCAACTTCAAGCAGGACCCATGTCATTATTATGATTGCAAAGTGCCCAATTATGCCACGTGTTCGAAATCCTCAGAAACTGCATGTTTTCTGTCACATTGATCTGTATATTCATTTGATTCGTTTCAAATTGAAGTAGTCTGTAAATGATGTACAAATGTTAGAGTATGCAACAATTTGGGATTTCTCATATTTCGTTATTTTTTGCTTTGAAATTCATGCCTCATTAAATTTTGTGGCTTCTAAGATTTTAGGATTGCATCAGATTTTGGATCTGTACAATAGTAGCTTGGACCAACAATGGAACTAGGTCATTTTAATATTGTCTATTTTCTGATCGTTTTTTTCTCTGGGTCTTTGTTGAGATTCCCTTTAATATTCTTGTGAAATTGTTGAATTGTGACGGACATAGTCAAGATCCACCAGCAACTCTGCAATGAAATATACAAGCTGCTTACATCTAAACAACCTTTCAATTTATCTTTAATTGAGACTTGGATATGTTCTATGGAAGACTGTGCTATCAGATGGTCATCAAGTCTGCCAGCTATATGCATCTATAAACCATTAAGAGAAGAATTTAAAATTTGTTAAGAATCGAGTGTCTATAATATAGGCATGATTATTCCTTTGATTTTCTTTTGCAGCATTTAGCAACAATGATTTGCCTTGATTTCGCCTTGAACTATAAACCTCTGGGCCATATGAGCTTGCCTATCGAGTATAACTTGTTGCCTTCTTGATATTGTCTCTCAGTCTTTGATGTTCTACTGATCACTCTGACCATAAAATTCAATGGTGTACAGTAAATCATGGAAGCAATACATATAACTGGTCTTGTTGTTTCAGATATGATGAGAAGTTGGCAATAGAGAAGCTTTTGCAGAAGATGAACCTCAAGAACTATCAGGTATAGAGTAATATAATTATACATTTGTATTTATATATTAGAGTATTTCTAATCAAATGTTGTAGTTACATTTATGACATGATTTTGTTTGAACCTCAGTGTATAATATTAAGGGCTCAAGAATGTCATTGGGAAATCCTAATTGAAGGCCTGAATTGCGTGGCCACTCTAGACTTTGAGATTTCTTAATTTTCTTTAAAGATTTAGAATCAAAGGGGCTGCTGATTGCATTACTAGTTCAACATAAAGGCATGTTTAATACGTCTTTGTTTACAACAGATGTCTACACACACTATTATCTTTTGTATTCAAATAATCTTTTATATTTAGTTGCGGATGTTTCCTTTGATACCTACTCTAGCATTATGGCAATGATTTAGATCAGGTGACCCAATTCTTCGTTTGCCTTGAGGCTAGTCTTCTGCTCAGAAAGGTGTCTATCACTAGTTTTACATGCTGCTGCATGCTTTCAAAATTCGCAAGAGCACGAGTACTGTCACATTGCTCTGTATATCCAGCGATGATAGAATTTGATTCGTTTCAAATTGAAGTAGTCTGCAAATGTTGTACAAATTTTAGAGTATGCAACAATTTGGGATTTCTCATAGTTCGCTATTTTTGGCTTTCAAATTCATAAGATTTCAGGATTGCATCAAATTTTGGATCTGTACAATAATAGCTTGGACTAACAATGGAGCTTGAATTGTTTACTTGCTGGACAATAGGTCATTTTAATATTCGTCTACTTTCTGATTGTTTTTTTCTTTTCTACGGGTCTTTGTTGAGATTCCCCTTTATTATTCTTGCAAAATTGCCGAATTTTGAGGGACATAGTCAAGGTCCACCAGCAACATTGCAATGAAATATATAAGCCGCTTATGTCTAAATGACCTTTCAATTTATCTTTAATTGGGACTTCGATATGTTCTGTGGAAAATTGTGCTATCAGATGGTCATCAAGTCTGCCAGCTATGTGCATCTATAAACCATTAAGAGAAGAATTTAAAATTTGTTGAGAATCGAGTGTCTATGATATAGGCATGACTATTCCTTTGATTTTCTTTTGCAGCATTTAGCAACAATGGTTTGCTTTGATTTTGCCTTGGAATATAAACCTTAGGGCCATATGAGCTTGCCTATTGAGTAGAACTTGTTGCCTTCTTGATATTGTTTCTCAGTCTTCGCTGTTCTGCTTATAAAATTGACTATTTTATAGGTGGACCTCCAAAAGATGCCCTCTTCAGACAATTTCCATGGTGCTTGAAGAAACATCAGGTTTTGCATGAGCTGCATCTCTTATGCGTTGCATGTCTTATGAACTACTATAGGGTTAACAGATGCTTCTGACATGTGATGATATTAAACACCTTGGAAACAAAGATCATCTTGGGATAGTATGATATGCTTAAAGTCTACAAGGCAGCAAGAGACTCTTTTCTAGCCTTAGCCTTCTCAACAATGAGTATAAAAATGTGATTCATGTAAGAAGTTCCTTTTTGTTTGAGCAACATGATGTCTATACCTCAAGCTCGGAGCACCTTATAGTCCTGCTATGACATGTTTGTTCCTACGAAGATTAATTCAATGATAATGGGCAGATCATGTGACGAAGCCAGATCATGGTATCTTATTGCACATGTCTGTTGGTATTGGAAGAAACATATGAGACAATGCAAAACGTCTGGATTGCTTCCATCAGGATACGAGAGCCATGATTATATAGCCCAGAGTCTTCCATCATAGCTCCCTTTATGCGGTGAGCATGTGTAATTGGCAACTGCTGGCCATTTATATCGGCCATTCTAAATGCTTTCCATATCTGTTATTTCCAACTACAACAAAGGGATAATGGAACCGGGAAGTTTAGATGAGCAGTGCCTTTCATTTGCCTCTATGAATACCAAACAGACATTTTGTGGAGCAAAAATCTCTAGTATTTTTTCGTGTTGTATTCTGTGGCGTTCCAGGTATTTATATGGTATATGTATGCATACCATGACACGTCACCAGTATTTAATTAAACCCTTAAGGGTTAATAGGGGATAACTTAGATTAACTTAAAATGGATTTTATTAGCTATGCTAATAAAATTAGGGGATAATTAACCCAATTATACTAATTAAGGTATAATTAGCTAAGGGAGTGCTACCTGGCCCAACTCGATTGGCCAAGTGGGACTTGCTAATTTGGGTGGAGAAATAGGGGTCCTACCCCCATTTTTGCCCCAAATTCGAATGGGAAGAGGAGAGGAGGAGCAGCTCCCAGTTTTTGCCAGTTCTTGCCAACAGACCCCAAGTATGGAGACCTACCGTGATAATGGCTCCAGCCAAGAGATTGGTTAGTCCCTAGATAGCTTCTATCTCACCTTTCTTTGACTAGATGGAATGGTTAAATTCTCTTTCTTATGTTGTTTTGGATGATGATGGATACTTAGATGGTGTTTATATTCTTTCTTTTTGCTCCCTCCGTGTATTGGGGTTAAGGGAAGGGTAGAGACCTAAAGGCCACCTAGAAGTAGAGATGTTCCTAGTTAGAACCCTTAAATCCCAATAATTGCGGCCTGTGCACAAGAGCCAACCTGGCTGAGGATGCTATGATGTGGTTCAGCACCAAACAACGGATACACTGGGGAATCTGGAGTGGAGCCTTGATGAGCGTGGCTACTGGGGCTGCTATAGGGATTTTTTGAGATGATAAAAGGGCCTTCTAAGAACTGCTGACTAGGCTATATGAACTACCAATCAGAAAATAGAACTGGTAATCTAGTCCGCAAAACAGTTATAACTAACTCACTGGATCACATTTTCTAGCATAAGTATTGATAGAAAAGTCCAAATGAGTTCTTGTTTGGTGCAATAGATAGCTCTCATTGAGACTTTCCAATCTTAGGTGGTTTGCATATCTTTTAGCCTGGTGAGGATAGTAAAAAATAGTAAAAACCATATTTTTGGGAATTTTGACAATCATAAGTGGTTAAAATATGTGCAAAGCACCTAAGATTGGAAAGATCTCAACGAGATCTATCCATTGCACTAAACGAGAGCTCATTTGGACTTTTCTATCAATAGTTATGCTAGAAAAATGTAATCCAAAGGAGTTAGTTAAAAAAGCTTTTAATGCTTTTCAAAAAAAAATGGATTTACGATTGGTAGTTCATTTATCTTCATTTGGCTTAGTTGGCATGTTTTGAAGGCCCTTTTTTAATCTCAAAAGAACCCTAATGAGTGTGCTAAGCCTATAGTCGATCCAACGTGGTGTGGGCCTGCATGGGTTTACACCTCCGGGTCGTTAACATGTTAATTTAAGGGCTTTTTCTCAATTTTTTAAAAACATTTTTTAAGGGGTACTTTAAGTACGGATATGGGTGCTATTTTTCAAAAATATGTCCGTATCCTCTAGCACACCTGGGAACCGCTGTGATTCGAGAGGAGATTGATTCTCCCGACTTGCCTCATCGGATGCGGGAGATGTAATGGAATGGAGTCCCATAGGGTGATTCCTTGGGATTGCCAGTCCAACTACAAGCATGTCATAACATGATTTAGCCTATTTGCAAAGTGTCCACAAGAGGGGCGGATGGAGTGGACTACCCTAGCCATTGTCTTATGCCAAAACGCCGGTGGTTATACTTCCTTGTCTTGAGGTTTAGCTTCCATTTGACCCCTGGAAGTCTCATATGTATTGTCTTTTCGTTGATGATGATGGATGGGCCACCCTTCGTGGTGGTATATTATTTTAACATAATTGTTGTATGCTAACATGTATGTATGCTTCCGCTGTATAGGATTTCCCATAGAGGACGTGGGACAAATGACACCTCCGTGTTCCTCGCCCGGCCCCTTGTTCCGAGTATGACGGAGGGCCTTACCATGGTGATGTAGTCGCTGTGGGAGGGGAATTCCCGTATTTGTACGATAGGAGCATCGTATAGATTCTGGGAGCGTCACAATGGTATCAGAGCATGATTTTGGTAGACCAAATCATTGCACTGGCCATAATCTAACTCGTTAGTTGACGGTATACTTTTTCTTAGGTTAAAGTATTCCAACTCTATAGTTAGCATGTGAAGTTGACCTAGTTATGGGAGGAATAACTTAGTTGAGTAGGAGAGTGCTCTACAGTAGAGTGATTAGGTTTAGATGGTGGAGCCAGAGGTTCGTGATTTGCAAGCGTCATAACTTTCTCTAGGTAGCTCGGATGGATGGGATTTTTGCTCCAGCGTGTCGGCCATCGTCCAAATACCCTAGAGGCATCGTTATCCGGCAGCAAAAGGAAAAAAAAATGGGTCAAAAATCTACTCAGGCGCCGCTCTAGTTAGAGCGTCTCAGATTTTTGAACGGGGGCCGTATAATCACGGCAGCGCCCGTGCGTATAAAATGCGTATAGCGCCATGTAAAAATTTCTTTAAAAAGAAAAAAAAGGGGTTTTCAAATTTTTTTGAATTTTAAATCAAAGTGATGTTTTTTATTTGCTCGGCTTGCCTCCGTCACGCGTCCGCCTATCCCGTCTGCCATAGCTGCCGGAGCTAAAGCTTGAAGCGCTTTGCCTCCACTGCTGCCCTACGCCACCACTATCTCCTAGTGCCTCCCTTCTCGTTCTTTTTGCTTAGCTCCCATGAATATGGCATGCACCAAAAGTACCCAAAGCTATGGCACTCTTACCGTACCTCAGACCTTCGCTGAGCTTGGAGAGCATTTAGCTACTGACCCTGCAAAGGTCGAGCTACTTTTAGTTCAGCTTGTGCAACGTTTTGTTGCCGGACATAGGATACCATACCCCATCTTCCGGCTCTTTGAGCGCTTTCTGATAAAGCTTAACCTTCTCCAACAGCCTTACACCGTGGTCGAGCAACCTGACCAAGTGATGATGCTGGATAAGTTTTATCCACCCTCGTGTGTGGAGGTCTCTGAAGAGGAAGCCATCCGGAGGGAGGCTGCCAGAATCAGGGAGCTAGCCCGCCTAAATGATACCGGGGAGATGGAGAGGGGTGACCTAGTAGCTCGGGGCTCAAGTATATTTACTTGGGTGATGGGAGGGCTATTATAAATGGAAACCCCTTCGAGCTTCTCCCTTATGAATGGAATGAGGCCACCCAAAGTTTTACTTGGGGTGAGGTCCCATCCACCTCACAACAGATTACCTGATAGTGTTTCAGTTGGACATGCAAGCCCGGCCGGACCGCTATCGTGCAGAACTGCTTCGAAGGATCACGGCCCGATGCTTCGCCAAAGTGGAAGAGAGCATGGCCGCTGCCCGTGCCGCATGCAAAGAGGCCGAGAGGGCCGAGCAACAACAGTAAGCGGAGGAGCTTGCCAAGCAGAATGAAGATCAACAGCAGCAGCAGCAGCCAAATACAGAGCAAGAGACCCAGCGCGGCCCTGACCAGACTGAGACGCCTCCCATTAAGAGACAGCGGAAGTCCACCGCCCATAAGCCGGGGAGCCAATACAAGGAAAAGCTTAAGGCTATTGAGAGTGTCGGGAAGGCCACGAGCTCTGGCCGCCGGCAAGACTGTGTAGATGCAGCCCGGCCTCACCCAGTGTCAGGGGGCAAGACCTTGCCCAAGAAGCCAACGCCGACCCAGAGGGCAGTAGCCCCAAGGAAACCGTAAAAAAAATAAAAAAAAAAAAAGCAACCCCCATTAAATATACGCCTTCAATCTTAAAACAATTAGTCCCCAACTCCAGTTTTTCAAGATCATTTTAATTGTTCTTATGTGTTGTGTATTTGTGCCCCGGTTAAAGAACTCGACATGCAACAGCCATAGCTAAGGTCAAACGTATTAGTCCCCAAACTGAAATGTAATCAAGTCAATGAAGATAACGCTCTTCTCTCTAGCGCCCTGACTTTCTCTCTCTAGTGCCATGGCAAGGCGGGAAGCTCTCTAAAAAGGTCAGATTCCACGCTTTCCTTCAGCACTGTTATGTTAGTTTAGTATGGACAATTGCGGCCGCGATTGTATTTATGTCAAATTCTTTGTCTACGGTTTTTCTTTCTCGTGAGGGTCGCGATGGCAATCCTTGCTAGATACTCGGGGTTTCTAGTTCAACTTAAAGTCCTTACATGGTTTGTTAGATTATAGAATATCTGCCTGATGATCTCACATCCGATAGATCACGATGACCTTTGGAGGGGATTGACACCATGAAGCGGTGAATCTCCTTCTGATCTCGTCCACTTATATATAATATGGGTGAGCAGAGATTCTCACTGTGTTTATCAATATATCTTCTATTTTTGGTAAACTTCACATGCTATCAAAGCGGGTTATCTGATCCGCAAACCAAATTCGTCCATTGAAGATTTAGATGAATTTAGGCCAACACCTATTTTTAGACAAGGTTTATCTCTTTGCCCTTTTTCGTGTTGTTGTTGCTGGTGCCGACATATAAATCCATGCAGTTAGGATTAGATGAAGGGACCAATTTTTTTTGGCATGAATTGAGTGGGAGATTTTTGTAAAACAACTATTCTGGTGAAGAATCTGTAAAGCTTTAAAGCACCATCAGTAAAGAAATTCGGTGGAGAGGGGTTTCGTGGATGGAAGACAATTATGAAGATGCATCTCATTACGAAAGAATTATGGGTGGTAGTTGAAGGAAGAGAAGCCAAGCCTATCGATCCTGATGCTGTCGTGAAGTGGAAAAATAAAAATGCTAGAGCTCTTGCCATAATTGCGCTTGGACATAGTAAAGAAATCATGCATCTTATTTGCGAATAAGCAACTGCTCAAGCAGCCTGGACTAAATTGGTCGGCATCTATGAAGGAAAGAATAATGCCAACCAACATTATCTAAGGAAGAAATTCTTTAGAATGACCATGGATTCAAGTGCAAATGTTGCTACCCATGTGAGTACTCTTAAGCAATTATGGGGACAATCAGCCCAAGCTAGAGTTAATATAAAATAGTGAAGATGCATCGGTGTTGCTTTTTCAACTCCATCATCATTTGACAATACTGTAAGCATGCTGGAAGCTAAGGACATAATTACATTTGATGAAGTTGTAACTGCCTTATTAAAAGCTAGAGTGAGAGAAAGGATGAAGACTCAAGTGTTTCTGCAAAGTGTTCTTCACAAACACCGGTAAAGATAAACCAAATTGCTATAAGTGATGAAGAAAAGAAGAAAATAAGGGAGTGTTTTCTCTGTCAAAAATCTGGTCATTATATTCGTGAATGTCTCCACTTGAAGAGACTTCAATCCATGCTGCCAGAGAAAGCCCATATTGCCATTTCCGGATTATTTTGAAGTTGCGGTGTAGAATTCAAGGAGAAGATCATGTGAAGAATCTTTTATTTGGATTTCAACAGAGCAGAAAATGCCTTCTTGTGTGTATTCTTCAATTCTCTACTCATTTTAAGAATGCTACAACATTATCATCATCAATCTTCTCTTTGTCAAGTGCAATTATGCAAATAGTCTTGTATTTGAGGGGAAACACCTTTTCCAATCTGCTCATCTGCTTTGAGTTTATAGTCTACATCATTACATGCGAAATGTTCAAAAATATTTGCAATCCTCCTAAAATGAAAATATGAAACCTTGATTTTTAATGGTAGCCTCATTATATATTAAATGCTATCATGAAAAAACCAAATCGAAGGATCACATACCTGCAAATCGTCGCCGCTGCTGCTATCATCTTCTAAATTTTCCATACTAGAATTGTTTTCTTTCAGTGAATCAAGATCAGACAAAAAATTTCTCGCTTCAGTCTGAGGAACATGACAAAGCCTTGATTTTGGTCATCGCACAAACCATTTTTCATGTCATTTTAAAGATCTCTAAGAATATCAAGTTCACTCGTAGGAAATGGCATCGACAGCTCCTCAATACCATTCTCAAGATAATATATATTCAAATAAACGTTACCTTTGCCAATTGGTATTCCATGTGCCAAAGCAGCAGGATCTATTTCATGAATTAGTCCTAAACCAAATCTTTCATTGCCACAAAGCAAAGACACATACTCATTCCTGTGATATTCATGAGGAACCTACAATTAAGAACTGGTTAGCATAATAACATAATAAAAAGTTCAGTTCATGCTGTATTATTTGAGTCAACACTTTAAGGCTATATACTGTTTCTGAGGAGTTTGATATCATCTACAAATGTTCTTTGTTATTCAAAGCCTTATGAGTTAATATCAGGTTTGTTACTTATTCCCAATATGCAACTTCCAAAATCCTAGGAGTCTGACATGAAAGAGGTTTGCTTCTAGAAGAACAATGGGCTTTCCAAAAAGAATCAAGTTCTGGAAGTATTTCAAGGGAAGGGTTAGTGGTATCAGATGTGATGGCTCAGACCTTGCTTTTTGAAATTTGGCATTAAGGCATGTGAAGCGGGCCGGATTTTATCAAAAGCAATTGAAGACACAAGCCATGTAATGAATCGCAAAGTTCAAGGCATTGGTTGAATCTAGATTAGAGACATTCCTGTTACGAGTAAACCTGCAAAGGTCAGAATGGAGAAAGATAAAGAAAATCCATTACGCTGGATAGCCCGGGTTATTTTTATTTATTTATTTATTTCTATTTCTCTCTTGGGCCTTGAGAGGCCATGGGCCTGAAACATAAGTATTTACAACTCTAATAGAAGGGATCAGTATGTGTCCACCGCCCGTAAATAAGGTCCTGGCACTGCAGGTGGTATACACAATAACGAATGGAAATCTAGAGCTTGAATGCTAAAACTCTCTCTTATGTGCATATATAGGCCTGACAATATAGGAGTGCATGACATTCATCTCCTGGCGAGCATACTTTGCATGTTCTGAATTCTGCTGGGACCTTGAACCATCGGCCCCTCTCAATCTCTAATCTATGTGAACTTGTCCTATACCTGGAAATTATCTGCTTGTAGAACTTAGGAATATCTGAATTTAGATATCCTTGAAGGGCAAATGTTGCTTGCGATGGATGATATGAGTTTGGTGAGTGCTCAACAAGCTTCTAGATTAGCTGGGCATAAGCTTTGAGAATAAAGTTTGTAAAATAGCCTTGAATTTAAGTTTTATCTTTGAGACCCCAATGGGCCAGTAATTGTCTAGATTTAGACGGACTATTGTCATGGGCAGTTGGGTCTTGGTTAAGGGTATACACACGTAACTGGGGGGCATTTTTGCATCCGCCAAGCACCCCATCAGAACCGCACCCCTAAGTTTTTTTTTAATTGAAGTTGTGAAGTTTAGAGGAATCTTTTACCCGTCAAACCCTATGAAGCCCTTCAAGTTACATTCCGCTCCAGCTCCAGTTTCAAAGCTCCAACATCTGTCGAGGCCGATCGTTCAAGCTCCATGATGGATCTCAAGGACCCTATGGAAGGTACTGAACCCCCAGACCTTTTGCAGTGTAATGATGAAGGGTCTTGTCTAGAAAAGGTATGGTTCATTTTTTTTTTCATTTATTTGAAGTGCAACTCTGTATCCGGCAGAGGTAACCCTATGTCTTTCTACAGACGATGGCTATGAACATTGCGACCTCTGAATTGGAGTTTCATATGTACACGGGTTTGCCAAATGAAGGTAGAGATCCTTCATCACTAACTTGGGATGACTGTCCCATGTCAAATTTTCTTACTATCAAATCAAATTATATAAAGTGAGACCTGAATTCCATGATGAGCTATGCTTCTCTGATGCACTTAATACCTTTATTGCATACATGTTCTCTATTCATTGTGCTTCTCTGATGCACTTAATACCTTTATTGCATACATGTTCTCTATTCATTGCATACATCTATAGTCTCCAATGGTTGCCCATTATATGAGATTTGATTCTTCTGCCTCGTGTCAACTATGATGATCTTAGTTTTCATAGTAGTTGCACTTCATTTTACAGTAGAAAAACGATAGCACCGCTAGTGGCAGCTTTAATTCTAGCTATTAAAACTACATCATGAGCATATAAAAGAAGTGCAATGACATATGAAAAGGACTTTTATCTTGATACTCTTTTAGCAGCTTGTCATGTTTGTATGCTAAGATGCTTTGGGAGGACATTGTTCTACAGAGCTTTAATAACAAATAACAACACCCTTAACATTTCGAGCTTAAAAGTATAATAAGTTAGATAATAAAATTGTTTTCTAAAGCAGCATATCACATGGTATATAAAACTCTGCTACATAACTGCAAGCATATCTGCTTCAAAAACTATAACTTCATAACTCCAATCTGTTACTCCAATCGTTCACATCTTTCTCTTCTTCCTTTTGGAGGAACCAATACTCTTCCCATCCTTTGAATTCCTTGAGGGTTTTCTTTTTCGTGCAGCGGGCTTTGTTTTTTGTGTAGCCTGCTTTGAATTCTTCTTTCTGGCCTGTACCTTTTTCCTGACAGCATCCAAAATCTGCTTTTGTTTCTTTTTCGTCGATGTAGTAGACTTATTACTTGCCAGCATTTCAGATTCAGGTAATGGCAAACAATTTATTATGTGCTCATATGACCCCAATGGCAGCTCATACATTAATCGTTCACTTACAATAGGTAGTAACTCTACTTTTGCACATACAACAAGATGTGAATAGCAAGAAACATCTGGCATGTGATTCAATAACTCATACCTATTTTCACCAACAAACTTGTATTTGCCAATTAAAATAACTTATTGTCTGCTGAATTTTGAACCCCATTCGTCTCTAAAAGCATTTTCCACGACATGTTTTGCTTGATAATCCAAAACTCTACATTCTCTTCATTGTTTGCTTCCGCGCCGACAATCAAATTATCACCCACTTCCACAAGTTGTGCTTTCCATTGGTTGTCACCTTCATATTGCACGTGAGTGACAGGATTGTGATTCTCCATGATAAATGGCTTCAATTCTGAATATGTGGAATCTCCCAGCCTCTTTACAGTGCAAGAATTTATTCCATAAGCCCTTCCAACAACTACTACAGAAGCAAGACAAACCTTTGTGAGCTACCATAGTGGGTCTATTTTGACAAATTGGTCTAATGGTGTGTATCTTTGTAGTTCCCTTCAATGTATCACAGTCATAACATAATTTCCTGCACACTTCCCCAACCTCTATTAACCAAAAGTGCCTACAAACATAGACATACCAAATTAGCATTCTTTACATGAGCAAATTGGAACTGTTTAAGTCAAATAAAGAAGCCTTATTGTTTGCATACCGGATGATGTTCTTATCTTGCAAGCCTCTCTTTGATGTGAAATACCATGTCAAGAACTTGACCGCATCCTCTGCATTACGAAAAGGTGTGCTATCCCTCTTTAGCATCTCACTTGTAAGTATTCTTTTTAAGACAACCCCTGTACGGTCATGCTTGCCCTTCCCATGCGAGGAGGCCAAGAAATTCCAGTCAATCTGTACTCCATTTTTCTCAAAAAACCTTCCCAAATAATAGAATGCTCTAGAAGGCTTCGGGAGACAATGCTGGACAAATGGAGAATCATGTTCTCGATCATCATACATGTAGAAATGGGTCTCCTTCACCAATTTGCAGTCGCCGATCTTAATATTTGGAACTTTCCCATTCATGGCATGCCTATACATGATGTGAACTAGAATAGAACATTGATCATTTCGCCAGTGCATTGTTTGAATTTCCTATTGAATTTTAAAAGTGTCATTCTCTGCGAAGTCAATCGCAGAGACAATAATATCTTCTGACAAATGTTTGTAAGCACTCCTTGAACTGACCAGCTTGCCATCTTGCCGCATAGTTGTGAGAGAACCAATCAGCCCAACTTGTTCCTGGAGCGTGGGATATCTATGAGGGTGGAGCTATCACAAGCCTGATCCGATTCAAAAAACCACGGAGCTTGGACTGAGTGCCGTCAAACTTCTTTGGCAGGCTGATCTTAGGCTCTGATAGCCTCAATCCAGAGCTAGAAGCAGATTCATGTGAAGCAACACGGTCCTTAAGCTCTTTATTGTCCAATTGCAACTGCTGGCATACTTGAACAAGCTACTGGACCTGCTGTAATAAAGTCGAATCCTCCTCCATAGATATAAAATCATCAAATATGAGCAAAAAATGCTTAGGATCAGAGCAGACAAGAACCAGTGAGGGATTTCGGTTCAAACTGTCATGAACCTACGCGAAAACAAGGAAAATACGTGGAAAATATGCAAAAAATATGAAATAAAATATGCCAAGATCGGCAAAGAATCTGATATATGAACAGGAATCAATAGTACAATAGTTCGAAGGCAAGCAGGAACACGAGACAGATGCCTAAAAGGCTCAAGACTGGCGTTGAACCGGAATGGTTCGACAAGAAGGAGATGCCTCCTTATATATCTGGACCAACGATTAGGATCGCGCCACTCCAATGGACGATATTCTGCCAAGTGTCGCGCATGCATGTAGGTTCTAGAATATTCTAGAACCTCCTGAAAACAACCCCTCATATGAGAAAGGCACGAGGAAATGTTTTTAATAAATAATGGTATTGCACTTGGCAAGGTTGCGAGTTCAAGCCCTGTCTTGTGCAACTACCTTTTTGCATCCGTGTGATGACCATCTTTTGTACATACGAGTATAATGTTCGTATGGTATGAATGTCTATATGGCCGTCACAGTTTGTGGAAGAGCTTATTGGTTTTGTTTGTGCTGAGGGGCATGTCGAGGTTGCAAAGTGGGACGTGAGCCTTGTTTTCCATTCATCGCCTAGAGTTGATAGGCCGTAAGGCGCACCGAAGCAGTCTGGTTGGTATCCGATAGCTGTATTTGAACTTGGGGAAGCTGGGGGCACGCCGTGGTGGTGTGGCCCCCTTCCCTGCAGTGACAACATTGAACTTTAGCTGGATCAAGGAGCACGGAAGCCTTGTCCTTGTGATCGCTGAGGTTGCTGATGCTATTGATATTGCTGAGACGTAGTCTGGACTTGATAGACAATCTTCTGTCGAAAAGGCGTGGGATGAGAGCATGTGCATTCTTCTGTAGCATGGTTGCACATATTGCAACGCTTACAGAGGTGGATCATTAATAGAATTTCATTCATTGGCCAGATGGCCCTGATACTTACAAATATGGCACCCGATGTGACTCCACTGTGGTTGATTGGATTGATGAAGTTGGACCGTGGTCTGTTGAACTATGACAAGAGGTATGAAGGGTAGATCCGTGGGGGTAACACCTCTTGTAGACACATTGACTGAGCGATTGACTAGCTCAATGGCTTGATCTAGAGTCTTGGGTCAAAAATATTAAGTCATAAGAAGAATAGCTGGAGGTAGGCCTTGCAGAAACCAGACCAAGATCCGACTCTGCATGGGATACTCTTTGAGCTTGCTGACCAAGATATGCAAACGATCAGCAAAATCTCGTGCAGATTTAGAAGGTTGCTGTTGGAGATCATTGAGCTGCTTGAGGAGTTATTGATCATCATCTGTGGTACCATAATAAGACAAGAAGGCCACCTTCATTTCTTGCTAGCTTTGTTTCCAATGACTTTTATTGGCCATGAGCCATTGATGTGGGGCACTACGTAGCGTGATGGAGAAAATATGAAACTTGATATGGGGCTGAGAGTGTCCGTTTAAAATAGTGAGAGCTTCGAATTCCTCCATGTGTGTCTGAGCACTTTGCTCCAGAATGGGCTTGCCTTTAGCATTGCCAAAAATAGGATATGAAAGTTTGAGATGTAGAGCCGTGGAGGTAACTTGAGTAACAACAGGACTGCCAGAAACATAATGAGTCTGAGGCACAGAAACCTGGGTATAAAGTGGTGGTGCATAAGGATAGGCAGGGCCTCGAGGCACGACAGAGGGCTGCGAGCAAGGAAACTGTGTGGGAATAGTAAACCCAGGAGGTCCAGAAATTTTGTTGTCAGTTGGCACCATACCTGTGCACCCTCCTCTATCAAAGTGAGATCACCAATGTTGTACACATTGATAGGAGGTTGAAAAGATGGTGAGGACTGAAATTCACGTACATGATTAGGACCAAAAGAAACCTGAGAGTGGCCCATACCATGTTGTGATGAAGACGGTTGCGAAGGCAATGGTGTCAGCCTCTCTGGCATTTGAAAATATTGAGGGTGCACAGGAGTGATGAGGAGATTGAAGTTGAGAGCAATGGCGACAATTGGGAGGCGATCCCGGCCATGAGAAGACTCAAAGAGTAGGAGGGATTTAATGAACCCCCGAGCAAAAACGACCTCCTTCAATATCATAATCTCCATCATAAAAATCTCGAGCAGCTTCTCTACGGTTGATGGCAATCCAATCTAGCTGCAGTTTGGGAGAGAAGCTCCTCCTGGGTAAAGGCACGTACAGACATGTTGAAATTGGAAAAAAAGAAAGATCCAGCGGCGCCAGCAGTGTTTAGGGTTTGGGTTCGGGATCGTCTGCAAGACAGCTCTCTGTGAGGACCCTTGGATCAAACAGACAAATCCTTAATATAGTGTGTCACGCGGGACTTTGCAAAGACATATGAACAGTAAGAACAAAACAAAGAACCAAGAAGACTATATGCCAAGATAAGAATCCCTTGAATATCATAAGAAATACTTAAGGTCTTGCGAGACGCTGAGACAAAAAGCTAAAACAAGAAGACACTAAGTCTCATCTAAAACTTAAGGTCTAACTCTAGTAATATATATAGTACTAGAAACGTGTGCCCAGCGATGCCGGGCATTAATCATGGACGCATAGACTGGATAAACATAATGGTATTTGTAGGTGCAGGCATTAGTTGTGGACGCATAGACTGGATAGAGAGAATAGTATTTGTAGGTGGAATAAAGAGATTTAAATATAATGGTGTCCTTAGTTGCAATGGAGCCCAAATTGTGAAAATTTTAGGTCAATTTAAGAAAGTCGAGCATTAACTAAGCTCCACGGAACATGTAGGAATAATGGAATGCATGGGTGGAATATGATAGATGGCATGGTTTGCATACAATTTAGGGTGTTTGTTGGTGCTTACAATGGTTTAGGATTTTGTGAAAGATAGTAGATCTTAATGTAATCAACACAATTGCGATTAGACTGTTGGTGGAATATTGGAGTGGGAAGTCAGGTTTTTGGAATTGAATCATCTTGGAAGGAGTAAATTTACTTGGAATAAATGTGGTCTTGTGAGATTTAGAGTGATTCATTATAGATGTGTGGTTCTAGGTTTATGAATAACATATAGACTATGTGAATTACAAACTATGCATGGGATATGCCAAGAATCTCTTGCATAACCTTTTCAAATATAATCCCAAATTATAAGTGAAATATTTAGAAATTTTTCGAAGTGCAATTATGACTTATAATTGGAAGAAAGGGAAATCTTATATCTGCAATTTCGATATGGCTTGTTTACGTAAACTTATACTTAATTGCTGGTTGAAACCTTGTGGTGTCCCAAGCTAGCAAAAATCATTTAAAACTATGTGTACCTCAAGAAGCTATTTCTAGAGTTGTTCAAGTCTGCATCCATTCTTTACCTATGAACTTGTTGTAGACCCAAGATTTTCTGTGGAGAAATGTGATAGTTTATAGACCATTGTTATTCATGATGAAGCTCACAATATATTTTGGGGTGTAATTCAAGCACTCTTAGCAAGCCTGTCACTTCCAAATAAATAGGTACCAACTTGATCATTATAAAATTATCTTTTGGCATAATTGAAAATTTGTGAAAACTCTAAATAACAACCGGCTGGACCGGACAATGTAATGCCAAAGAAGATAAAACGTTCAACAAATCTCCAAGGCCAACAAAATGTAGCATGGAATGGAAACTGAAATGCAAGTGAATATTAATGCGGAAATTTATCATGTCTGTTTCTAATGCTTCCAATAGTTTTTCTGCCTTAAACTCTGGGATTCAAAAAATCACACCAGAATGGATGCGAAGCTGCCACCAACTCTTGTAAAAAAGTGTTCCAAGTAGTGATTTTTTGCATAGACGATAATTGAGAAAATAAGATTACACTTTATATGGGTTGCTGAAGGTATAGTTGCTAAAAATGGACTCATATCGTTCAAACAATCAAAACTGCCAGTACATTTGTAAATCAATTGTAAATTGACAGTGCCACGATCAATTGTAAATATGTAGCAACTGTCTAGATCACATTGGAATTGGCCAACTCTGCTGCATGTTCCCTAGGTATTTATTAATATGAACTAACCATTACAATTGATGAAAAGTTACATACGAAAATGGGCTTCTCGGGGAGTCAAGGTCGCTAGAATATTGAGCTTGAGTTGGCTATGTAAGAATTTTCTTCGTCAGCCACAAAGTAATTGTGTTTCTAGTACCTTCTATAGATCTTCACGGCAAAAAGAGTACTCCTGCAGAATGGACATGAATGTCAAAATTTAACAAAGTCGAAGGCATGATATTACAAACAATGAAAGAACAAAATAAGCAAGGCACATCCAAATAATCAACTATTAACATTGCTTCAAATCTAAGTTGTATACAAGTTGTAGCCACATGTTCTAACGACACTGCTAATAAATTGGGTTGTACGCAAAGGCAGTAATGAGACGTGCCAGTCTTGCTTGTTTAACAGTTAGGCAAATGCACTTTTATATCAGAGGCACTACTTAGGGATGTAGAATCTGCCTTGCAAACTACTTGTACATATTCTTGTCCACTATGGATATATCCAGACTCTTTCATGCCTACTAATTACACAAAAAAAAAAGCCAACTCTGGCTTCCAACCATACTTTATCCAGGGCCTTAACATACTGGTGCAAATTGATTTTTCATTAAGCACTCAAACAAAAAATAACAAAGGGTAGTAATAGCATTGTAGCTTACATTACCTACATTTGCAAGCAACTTCTCCACACAATGAGACCTTCTAAACCATGCCTGCGCAGATGGCTGCTACTTTGATTGAAGTTCCTTATTAAAATTATATGCTCAGGTAGTGTAAGCCCCTTGATGACATTCCATCCTATTGGAATCCATAGAATTCTGGCATATGAAACCATGTTGAAGGTCTGTGACGTTCCAAGTATTTATACGGTATATGTATAAATACATTGACACGTCACCCCAGTATAGATACGCCACCATGGGGTATGGTAACCTAGGGGCTTGACCTAAAAGGGATTAAATTTAATCATTAAGGATAATAACCTATGATTAAGGAAATTAATAATTAAGAAGGATAATTAAGCCAATTATGGTTTGGGAAGGCGCCACCTGGCCAAACTCGATTGGCCAGCATGGGGATTACTAATTGGATCTATTAAGGTGGATCACCACCCCCATATCAACCATAATCGAACCAGCAGAGCGCCCAAGGAGCAGTTGAGTGCCCAAGGACTGTTGCTGACTTCCCCAAATCACTGAACCACTAGCTGTCGCTGCCACCCTAGTTACAGCAATATGGAAGCACCCCACGATTATGGTTCCGGTTAGTAGTAGTTTAGCTTGTGATTTGTAGCATAGTACTTCAACACTCTTTTCTGATTGCCTTTGTTGAGATTAACCCTTCTCTGATAAGTAGGATTACATTTCAATTATGAATGGTACTCTGTTAAGGAATGATCGATGTATCTATGAAGTATTTGGGTAGCTTCCATTAAAACAGGGGTTTAAAGGGGGGGTAGAGGCCTCTGAGATCATGTATGATAGTATGTTCCTAGATAGGGCCCTGTAATGTTCCCAGTATATGCGGCCTGTGTACAAGAGACCACCGGGTCATAGACGCTATGGTGTGGCTTAGCACCAGAGAAGGGATGCAGTGGTGAAGTGGGGGTGGGGTCTTGCACGAACATAAAAGGCTCATGAGACTCCTACAGTGGGCTAGGCCTGATAGCCGGTCACGTAGAGGACTGGGTATGGGTCTGACACTCTCTGGGTGTAGAGGTGTGATCCGTATGGAGCATCTTGCACTTTGAGTAGATTTAGGGTGAGTAAGTCGGGTACGGATGCGGGGGTCGCTGATGCGGCACGTATTCTCTACCTCACCCATGGAACCACTGCGATCCTGGAAGGGGACGCTTCCCTGACCTGCCTCATCGGACCGGGGCGTCATGAACCCTGGAGTGGGCTCAAAAGGGTGATACCTTGAGTCTGCGTCTCCGGAAGGCTGTACCGAAGCCATAGCGTGGATCGACCCATCTGCAAAGTGTACACACGAGGGGCGGATGGAGTGGACAACCCTAGCCGATGTTCTATGCCAGCCAACGCCAGGTTATACCTCTGTCTGCTGATCTCTTGAGACCGAGCCGTCAGTCCATCCTCACAGGAGTCGGAACCGGGGTAGAACCTGGGGTTTGGGGTGTTTCTTAGGTTTAGATGCATATTCTTTGCCGTTGGTATTTGGATGGATGCGCCAGCCTTCGTGGTGGTTATATATCTATCTATCTATCTATCTATCTATCTATCTATCTATACTCTATATATGTTCTTATGTTTGTCGCGCTTATCCGACCGTCCGTTCGAGATCCGACGGCTCACGTGGCTTTGGGACGTATCCTACGGCCCAGATGGCTTGGGAGTTTATATATAATTCGTATAGACGCGATCCTACGGTCCAGGTTGATTTGATCCTGGTCGTCGGTCCGAGATCCTACAGCTCACGTTGCTTTGGAACATCCTACGGTGTACATGACTTTGGGAATTATATGTAATAGATCCTATGGCTCATGTTGCGTGAGATCTCGACCCTTGATCGAGTCTAAGATCCTACGGCCCAAGTTGAATGCTCATCCCTTAGGAAAAGGCTTTTAAGAAAAGGGTTTTAGAATTTTTATGTTGTGTGGAGGATTCGAACCCTGGCCATTGACCTCCCAACCCCCATTCTAACCACGAGACCAAGCATCAATTCCATGAATAATTTATATTTCAAATATATTTAAGGGTAATATTCTTATTGATAAAATAGACTATAACATTCTAGCTAGTTCAAAAGATTCTAGAATGTTCTGGAAGGCTCTAGAAAGTTCTAGAATCTTCTAGAAAGTCTAGAACATAAGAGAATATAGGGGGGATCTAAGAAAATTCTTCCAGACAGTTCCAAATTGTTCTAATAAGTTTTAGAATGTTCTAGAATGTAGGGAAATCTACGGGAATGTAAGGAAATCTAGGGAAATACTTCCAGAAAGTTCTAGAATATATTGAAAAGTCTTAGAATGTTCCAGAAAGTCTTAGAATGTTTTAAAAAGTTATAGAATATAAAGGAATCCAGAAGAATCTAATAGAATATAAGAAAATCTTATAAAATGTAAGAGAATCTAGGAAAATATTTACAAGCCTAAGGGAATCTCTTAAAATCTGGGGGATCTAAAGGAATCTTCATAAAATCTAAGGGAATCTAAGAAAATGTTGATGAAATCTTAGAGTATTTCTTTGAATCTCATGTAATGTAAGGGAACCTAGGGCAATCTCATAAAATCTAAATGAATCTAAGGGGATCTTCATAGAATCTTGGAGAATCTAGGGAAATCTAATAGAATCTAGAGAGAATCTTATAAAATTTAGAGAAATGCTCACGAACTCTCTAAGAGAACCTTGGTAGAATCTTAGAGAATCTATCGAGAGATTCTTTTACAAGAACTTGCACGTAGGAACATGCTAAAACTCGAACATGCACCGTAGGACGCATTAAATTTCTTGTATATATATATGATTTATGCTGTGTGTTAACCTTGTATTCATGCTTCCGCGACGTAGGAGCCCATCGAAGGCGTGGGCCGAATGACACCTCCGTGTCCTTCACCCGAGCATCTCTACGTAGATGGCCCAGGTCAGACGGAGGGCCCTGCTCATGGCGAGATGGTTGCCATGGGAGGGGAAAGTCCCTGTATGTATACGGCCGGGGGTCCTATATATTCAAGGAGCGTCACAGTGGTATCAAAGCCGTGATTTCGATTGTTCGAAATCATAGCACTGACCAAACCCTAACTCGATAGTTCGGTAGTTAGGTAGAAGTTAAGCTAGTGTGACTGTTTAGCTCTTTGATGTTTGGTTCTGTGCTAGGTTGATGTAGTAGGGTGTAAGCCCTAATGAGTTAGGGCAACTGGAGGCCAAGTTGGAGGGGTTATAAGTTTTGTAAGTAGTTTAGATGAAGGAGAAAGTGGTTCCATTGGATCGGGCGTACTCCAAATACCTTAGGACAGTCGTCGTTGGCGGAAAAATGGTCACGGAAAGGCCCGAAAGTCAACTCGGGTGCCGCTTGAATTTTGTCGCCTTGCAGTCGCGGTGGGAGAGCCTAAAATGCTGTCGGCGCCCGACCGTACCGTCGCGAGTCAACCCGGGCGCCGCCTGCTTTTCGTCGACCCCCAGTCGCGGTGGGAGTGCGTAGAATGCCGTCGGCGCCCGACCGTATTTTTCCGCGTATTCCCGCCGTATAAATAATTTTTTTTTATAAAAAAATAAAAAAAAAAAGTTAATAAGAAAAATTTTAAAATTTAGAAGTTAGCCGGCCGTTAAAGTTAGTATGTCCGCCTTGCCTTCGGCGCCTCCGCCCGCTCGATCTGACGCCCGCCATAGCCACCAGACCTGACCCTGTTTCTTCACCCTAGTTCTTTGCTAACCCTAGCGCCTTCAATACCGCTTCCCTAGCCGCCAGCGCCCTACCGCCTGTTTCCCTAGACCTCAGCGCCATAGCCATGGCCAACACCAAGAGTACTGTGGACCCAACTACCCTCACCATAGCAGAGATTTATACTTTGATCGCCCGGCATATGGCTACTGACCCTGCTTTGATTGATATACTCTTGGACGAGTTGGTAAACAGATTTGAGAACAATGATAGGATTCCCTATCCCATTTACCATTACTCGGAGCCGTTTTTGGTCAGGCTCAATCTCCGGCAGCTTCCTTACACCATGGCCGAGCAACCTGACTTGGTCATGATGTTGATTAAGTTCTACCCTCCCGAATGTGAAGGACACACTGAGGAGGAGGACATAAGGAAAGAGGCCGACCGTATCAGAAACTTGGCCAGGGAGGATGACCACAGGGAGATAGAGCGAGCCGATACGGCGGCTCGAAGTCGAGAGTACAGGTACCTGGGGGATGGAGTCGCCATTATAGATGGCAGGGCTATCGAGATTCCCCCATACCGATGGCATGAAGATTCCCAGAGCTTCATATGGGGCATAGATTATTTAACAACGATCCAGATAGACATGAACCAGCGGCCCAACCGTTACCACGCTGAGCTCCTTCGCCGTATTGTAGAGCGTCGGTACAGAGAGGTTGAGGAAGACCTTAGGAGAGCCCAGGAGTTTAAGGAAGAGCAGGAGAGGATCCAACGTGAGAAGGAGGAGAAGGCTCAGCAAGAGCAGCCGGACCAGCAGGGCGAAGGGGCATCAGGGAGTGGGCAGGGCCCAACCCCAACAGAGCATACGACTGTGAAGCACCGGAGGAAATCCGTGGCCCGAAAGTCCGGCAGTCAGTACAAGGAAAAGTTGAGGACTGTCGGGGCTTTCGGGAAGAACGTGAACTCCAGTCGGAGGCAGGAGCGGGTGGATGCGTCCCGACCAGTTGTTGGGGCCAAGACTGTACCTGCACAAAGGGGACCGCCTCCCAACCATGCTCCACAACGGAAACCCCACCGGTACCGACCCGGCACTGTCCTTATGGGAGATCCGTAAGTTTCAGAAGTCCACCCAACTTCTGATACGGAAGCTCCCCTTTCAGAGGTTGGTTCGGGAGATCGCCCAAGAGTTCAAAACCGACCTCCGCTTCCAGACTTTTGCCATCTTGGCACTCCAAGAGGCTGCGGAGGCCTATCTGGTGGCACTCTTTGGTGACGCCAATCTTTGCGCGATCCACGCAAAGAGGGTCACCATAATGCCAAAGGATTTAGCCCTCGCCCGCAGGATTCGGGGAGAGCATCCTTAGCAAATTTTGTCGGATATTTGCATTGTAAATATTTTTTTTGATATTTAATAAAAACTTACCTTTTATTTGTATTAAGTACGAAATTGCTGACGTCAGCATAATTATAAAGGGTTAAAACAAGGATCTTTAAAGTTTCATTTCATTTGTTATATCTGTTTTTCTTCCTTCCTCCTCCCTTCCAGCGCCATGGCAGCCACCGACCTACTTGCATGGTATCAAGATGGAGAGCATTGGGATCCACAAGTGCCCTTCGACCTGTTACGACCCTTGCTATGTCAGCGCCTTGATCTCATCACTAATATGCAGCGGCACCCAGACTATGCCGGATTCCTAGAGTTTTACACGGAGGAGATGCTTCCTTTGTGTATTCCTCTTGGGGATCCTCCCCAATTGTATCTAGAACGGGATGTGGTCTGGGATATGCTAGGGGGTGACACCCACGCGTATGATGTGCTGAAAGGAAAGCTTAGATGGGGCAAGCACCTGCCCGTTGTGCAGCATCAGGGGCGACAATATCTTGAAGTTGCCTTCGCCCTAGCCATCCTCATGGATCAATATGTTGAGGATGAGACTTTGCCGGCAGAGAAAGGCAAACTTCCTGAATCTTCCGAGCAAGGAGAAGATGAGCATATAGGCATGGGTGACTTCGCCCATTGGAAGCAGTTGGCAGAGGAGATGCCACCACGCCGGGAACAAGCTGCACGCTTGTCAGGGCTAGATGCCCTTCCAGTTGTGTATCACCAAGGGCAAGAATATCTTCTCTTGGATGATATCATCTGGACCTATCACATGGTGGCCGGATTTAAGCGCCGGCGTAAGGACCATCTACTCTATGAATTAGCAGGTATTGTATGGATGACTTCATCGACTTTGCTCCTATTGAGCTTCCTCAGGAGGTGCAACAGCTACTCCAATTCCACCAGGAGGCCTTAGAGCCAGCGGAGACTTTGCTACGGCTTCGGGAACTGGTGATGCAGGATCCGCCCTCTCAGCCTTCACTGGATGCCTTTACGGCTATGGGACCTCATGTCCCAAACATTAATATGGTCAAGGTTCCCTCCGGTTCGGATGAGGAGGGAGAGGATCTATACCATAATTCTGCTCATTTGAAGGAAGAGCAGCAAGAACTCAAGGAAGAAGAAGTCCCTATGGACTTGGACAAGGAGGTGGCCACGTCAGAGACCCCCGCAAGGGGGAAGGTATTGGGAAACCACCTTACTCGCTTCTTCTTATCGCCTTTTCGAGGGGGCAAGTTCTTTTTATAGGTCGAGACTTAGGGCCGAGGTCAAGCTTCATGGTGGACCCTCCGTGCTCTTTCCACATTGGCGGGCACAAGAAGCTTCCCTATCGTGCGCTATGTACTGTCTCGACGATCTCTTGCCCTCACGGCCTTGGGCCAAGACATTGCACCACGGATGAGTATGAAACTCCCACGGCGCCCCATTGGTCGTTGCCTATCCGCCCGAGGTTGCCTCCATTGCGGCGGCTGCCACGGTAGACCTGGGGGTGACGCCGCTATTTATTAATTCCACCGCCGCACCACCTCCTCGGCCTATGGATGAAGAGGGGGGACCTAGCTCTTAGATAATTGTATTACGCATTTTGTATTGCGTATAGTTGTAGAATTTTGGTTTGGCATTTTCTTTAGCCATTCTATAGTTATGATATACCATCTTCTTATTAATTGTGACTATTGTATCAATGAATACAATTAAAATTGTTCTCTTCCATGATGCGTTCTTCTATCTATTGGAGTTTAGGGTATAACGAAATTGTTCAATGTTCTATATTCATTTCTATTGTCTTGCAGAAGGGACACTTGAAGAATATGAAGAGAGAATTACCGATCTGATAAGGAGGGATGATCCAGGGCCGCCCGACCAGGACTATGGCCAAAGGTATGGGGAGTACCCGGAATGGGACGAAGGCTACGAGATAGAAACCGCACCACCAGGGGAGCCCTATGATCCAGCCAAGGGGGTGGAGATAGTTAACATTCTCAGGGAACGGGCCTTCGTGGACCTGAAGCAAACTCTTCGCCGCACATGGGACTATTGGGACATGTCAAGGGACGAAGCTTTCGAGGATGCCAACGACCACTTGTGGCAAATCTTCTATGCATTAAGGAGGCTTTTCAATCTCCTTATTATTAGCCCAACGCTAGATTACCAACCTGTTATCGTCCAGGCCTGGGCACGTTACAAGCTCGTTGGGGCTGTACGTGAAAGTGTTCGCTACTCAATCTTGTACCCATTTGTGAACCCCTAGGCCCGGTCCCCTCAGTTTTGTTCTTTTGATGTTATATGTGAGTTCAACTTCAAATGTCCAATGTATAGTACCTGTTTTTGTATTATGTCTTTGTATTAACTTCTGTCATTATCAATGTACCGAACATTGTTTTTACCTGTAATAAGGATCTTTGCCATTATACTATTTCTTGTCTTCTCTCTCTAACCTATCCAAAATGGTATTTTTGTGACACTTTATGTCACTATAATTCTGCTTATATTTTTTTTTATGCTCGATATAGACGGTGAACGCGCCGCCGCCTGGCAGACACCCTCGAATGCCAGTAGACTAACACCTGAACAGGAACTTATGTTAATGAAGAGACAATTAGGCGAGTTACAAGCTTATGTGTTGCACGCCAATCCACCACATCATATACAGGAAGACGGACTGGAGTTACCTCCGCTACCCCCAAGTCCACCTCCACAACAACCCGTATTCACGAGACCAGCCCCTGCACTGCACACGCAGGAGGCCCCATTCTAAACGTCGTCGGAGTTCCTCTAGGGATAGTGCCACATCCTCACAATCAGCCACTACGCGGTCCTCGAGTCGCGCCGGTATCCTCCTCGGTGACCATGCAAAGCCGGGACAAGGAGTATCAGAAAACAGCTTGACACCTACCATAACCAAGATATGCAAAAATAGGAAACCGCCCAGCTTTGATGGGAAATCTAGAGGCGGACTGAATGCGAGTCCCCGTTGGACGAAATGAAGGAGTTTGGGAAATCCTATGGCATGACGTAAAAAGGATACAGAAAGGTTTGCCACCACAAACCTTACAGAGCTGCCCAGATTTGGTGGAAGGGCTATGCGAGCCAAGCATCCGGACGTAAGGTGCAAGTTCAAAAAGTTTGCCAAAGCTTTTAAGTCGCATTATGTGCCTCGTAAGCGCACAAATGCTAACAAATTCGACCTTCTACAAAGTTAGAGCGTATGGGGTATGCCGGCTCGTGCCTACACCGATGAATTTATGCGCTTGAGGTCAGATGTACCAGTATGAATGAAAAGAGAGCTGTGGAGGGCTACATTGAAGGGTTGGCCCCATCAATTAAACGAATGGTTAAAGCCATAGACCGAAATCGATTGCAGAGGTCGAGGCTAAGGCATTGAGCCTCGAAGAGGACACACCAAGGAACCAAAGATCCGCATCCCGCTCCTTACTCGCAGCCCACGGCCGTCCCACACCTTACAAACCCCGCCCCCAAGTCCGGGGCCCTCCCAGAATTACTTACCGCCAGAAAAGAAAGTCACCTTCAAGACGGTACCGACAAACCCGAATAAATTATTCGGTAAGGAAGTTCGAACCTCTTACGCCTATTCCCAAAGAGGCTCGAGAACAGCTCCGCCGAGATAAGGCATGCTACAGTGTATCGCGCCCCGCACTTCATGCGTAATTGTCCTTATGTTACGCAGACGCCCGGTGGCCATGGCCGATCTCGATTGGGACGATCTTGAGTCAACACTACCTGTCGAGGAGGAGGCTCCCCGAATATATTCACGGCAAGGCCTCATATCCTTGCAGCTATAGAAACCGGCAATGCTTGAAAGTCAGCCCGCATCATTTCCACTATAGGTCAAGTAGACAGTAAGCCTTTTGTAATTCTTATGGATACGGGAAGTACACATAATTTTGCTTCTCCTAGAATGGCCCAGGTATTGCAGCTTGAAACCTTGAGGTCCTGAGACCAAGGCCTGTCACTTTAGCCAGTGGTAAGGTCTGACATACTCATGGCCGTCGCATCAATCTCAAGATGCAGTTGCCAGGTGCACCAGTTGCTTTGGGTGCTGAGTTAATGGATATTGGCAAATACGACCTCATTGTTGGTATGGAAATCTTGGCATCTGCAAAGGCCAACATAGACTGCGAGAAATGGGAGGTTACCTTCAACGCAGCTAATGGAGCCCGCGTGACTATAAAAGGTGAACCATTCAACCCTATTATGCAGACTATGTCCATCAGACAGTTAGATAAAGCTATACGCAAGGAAAAGCTCCTCTGCGTCATTAGACTTACCTCCATTGAGTCAGATGCTAAACAGAAGCAAGTAATCGATACCTTGCCAGAGGGGATTGCTAAACTTCTCCGAGAATTTGATGATCTTTTTCCAGATGAGATCCAGAAGCTTCCTCCTTTTAGAGGGGTAGAATGTGAGATAGCTTTAGAGCCAGGTACTAAGCCTACCAGCAAGGCCCGTACCGTATGAGTCCTCCAGAGTTGGCAGAGTTTAAGAAGCAACTTCAGGAGTTACTAAACCTAGGTTTCATTCGACCTAGTGTTTCGCCTTTTGGCGCTCCTTTTGTTAAGAAAAAGGATGGCTCCTTGAGGATGTGTATTGATTATCGGCAACTCAATAAGCATACCATCAAGAATCGCTATGCTTTGCCCAGAGCAGATGATCTAATGGACCAGTTGCAAGGGGCCAAGTATTTCTCAAAGATTGATCTACGTTCCGGATACCATCAGATAAGGATTAAAGAGGAGGACATCCATAAATCCGCTTTTCGCACTAGGTATGGGCATTATGAGTTTACCGTTATGCCTTTTGGACTAACTAATGCCCCCGCAACTTTCATGCGATTGATGAATGATGTCTTCCGACAATATTTAGATGATTTTGTTGTTATTTTCTTCGCGACATTCTCATCTACAGTAAGACTCTAGAGGAGCATGAGAAACATCTTAGATTGGCCCTACAAAAGCTAAGACGTCATCAGCTCTTTGCCAAGTTCTCTAAGTGCAAGTTTGCCACTCCGAAGGTCGATTATTTGGGCCATGTCATTTCTGCAGAGGGAATTGCTACGGATCCGGCAAAAATATAAGCAGTAAGGGAGTGGCCTATTCCAGGTAATGTTGCCGAGGTCCGAAGTTTCTTGGGGTTAGCAGGATATTATCAGAAATTTCTAAAGGATTTTGCAAAGATTGCAGCACCTCTTACAAATCTTACAAAGCATGAGAAGGTCAAGGACTGGATGGAGCACTGGAAGGCAAAGGTTCAAGGAAGTTTCCAACATCTTAAAGATGCCTTAACGTCAGCACCAGTTCTCACCTTGCCCGATCCTGAGAAGGATAAATTAGTGGCAACGGATGCCAGTAAGATTGCCACCGGTGGAGTCCTAATGCAGGAGGGGAGGGTTATTGCTTATGATTCAAAGAAAATGAATGAGACGGAGCAACGATACTCTACCCATGATCAGGAATTGCTAGCCGTTGTCCGTGCCCTGCGGATATGGAGACACTACCTTCTTGGTAGACGATTCTAGTTAGATACGGATCATCAAAGTCTCCGTTATTTATCCACCCAGCCGAATCTCAACCTCTGCCAGAGGAGATGGATGGAATTTCTGGAGGAGTATGATTTTGAGATTATGTATAAACCTGGAAAGCACAATGTGGTTGCGGATGCGTTGTCACGCCATCCCTTGGTAACCCGAACCCATTGTAATGCAATTTCTACACTCACCAGTGAGTTTGGGAAACAGATAGAACAGACCTTGGCCACGGATCCTGAGTTCTGTGAAGTTTGGGATAGTTTGGCTAAGGAAGCTCGCACAGATAAGGAGCGTGAAGCTTTCCGTTCGTATAAGAAAGAAGGCAACTTGTTATATTACAAGGATAAGTTGTGTGTACCTCAGACTTCAGGAGTACGTAAGCTCATTCTCCATGACACGCACAACAGCCCTATAGCTGGACACGCAGGTTTTATGAAGACCTACTTCAAGATTCGCTCCAGCTATTTATGGCCTTCTATGAAAAAGGACATTGCCAGGTACATTAAGCAGTGTCAGGTGTGTCAGCAAACAAAAGCTGAGCAGTTAAGGATTCCAGGCGAGTTGCAACCTCTGGATGTGCCCAACGCTAAGTGGGAAGTGATAACCATGGATTTCATTGTGGGCCTTCCACGTACTCTCCGTGGATATGATGCGTTAATGGTAGTGGTCGACAAATTGTCGAAAATGGCTCATTTCTTGCCATGTCGTACCACGAATACAACCTTCGATACTGCTCTGCTATTTGCCAAGGAGATCTTCAGATTACACGGAATGCCACGAGTTATTATATCCGATAGGGATCCCAAATTCGTAAGTGCATTCTGGAGAGATTTCTCTGCCACCATCCAGACCAAGCTTGCTATGAGTACGGCATATCATCCTCAAACAGATGGTCAGACAGAGTGCACCAATCGCATTATAGAGGATATGCTACGAAGTTATGTGTGGAGTAAGCAATCGCAATGGGCTGACTATATTTATCTGGTCGAGTTTGCCTACAACAGCATGAAACAGGAGTCTTCCAGAATGTCTCCCTTTATGATAAATTATGGTTATCAATGTCTCACTCCAGACACATGGCATAACCCCGTTTCTAAAGTGGAGGTTTCTCAACAACTCCTCTTGGAGATGCAAACTCTGGTCGAAGAAGTTCGTGGTTACTTATTAGCTGCACGCAGTCGTCAGAAGAGTGTAGCCGATAAGCACAGGACCCCACGCGTTTTCCAGGTGGGCGAATCCGTTTGGCTTAAGATTAAGGTAAAACAAGCCAAGCTTAAGATTGACAACTGCAAGAAGTTGGCACCCAGATGGGCTGGGCCATTCAAAATTATTGAACGTGTTGGAGAGCAGGCATACCGCTTGGATTTGCCGCCCCGCTTGAAGATCCACAAGGTCTTTCACGTGAGTCTTCTGAAACAGCACACCCCTGATCCAGAGGAGGTTTTGGACACCCCAACCCTCCTAGAAATGACAGAGGTGCAGCTGGAGATAGTGCCTGAAACTCTCCTAGATCAGGCTTATAAACAAACCAGAAGGACTCAAATGTTGCAATACTTGGTTAAGTGGAAGCACTTACCAGTTGAGGATGCTACCTGGGTGATGAAGATAGACCTTGAGAAGCACTATCCGGACTTCATGCGGGAATCTCAAGGCCGCACATCAACGATGCTATCAACCCCGCAGCCGGCGGTAAGCTTGGAAGCTTGATTGCCAAGGGTAGTGCTCTAGAGGGGTAGATGCATTGTAAACAATAATAGTTACCGATGATGAGATCACCTTTGTGTTCTCTAGGACGTGGTGTACTGTCAATGTTGACCTGACCACGACTTGCTTGGAGGGCATATAGTTATAGGCTGCGTTCATCTCAGCTACAATGGGAACTTGGCCACTCCCTATGCTGCAATGAATTGCAAACCATAGACATGATAGGTTCCCTGGTAGATAGAGTTTTCTTTTATTTATTATAAGGGGGTGGTCCCTTCAACCACAATCTAATTATATATAATGATATACTGACATGTGCAGGCCAGTGAGCAGTACGTGACCTGCCCATGTTAGAGGGTTGATGATGGCCCGACTTCTTCAGTTTTGTTTTGTCTACACGTCTTGTTATGTTGTTACTCTGATGTTGATATTGGACTCCGGTCCTTGAACTTCTTGATTATGATAATCATGTGAAATGCACCTCGGTGCTTAAGCTGTTCTAAACTTTAAAGTTTTTAATATATATTACCTTCGGGAAATAAGGAATTACCTTCCTTCATAATGTCATGTCCTATTTTTGTATCTAACCTTAATCATATTCACACGGGGGGTTACTCCGGGCATCGAGAGTTGTCGGATGGGCATATTTGCCCTTTATTCCTTGATCTGGATCGTACATAGCGATCCTCGTTTGTGGGGTATGCTTGTACAAATTTTTGTATACTGTATATTGAAGTTTGCAAAATACTATAAGATTTGAGAGAATGTACTTAGTGGTGTTAATTTTGTACATGTATTGTAAGTTTTTAAGGGCTCTCGCTGCCCTACGTAACCCCCCGTGTGAATATGCACTCAAACCAAAGGGGGTTTCAGGGGGATTTTAATTTAAATGTATAAAATGTAATGGTCTGTGTTAATTAATATTAGTGGTTGTTCTATTTAAAAAAAAAAATTTGGGCCCTTCGGGCCCTAACAAAAGCAAGCATAGGTAAACAAAGTAGAAAACATTAAATGATGTTGTAGACATCATTACAAATAAAAAACTACTGAGGCCCAAATTAAAAAGCAAACACCATAAAGAAAAAGTGTAAATACAATTGCAAGGCAATCCTCTTCATATTTCAAAAAACCAATAACCCTTGAAGAATAAAAGGTACACGCAAAGATCTATAAAAGAAAATGATACTTTGAATGCCGCTAGCAATATATATCTTATTGGAGTTCTGATAAGTTCAGATATCTTTGCAACAAACTTGCCATCCAACATAATATTTGGAGGGAAGAGCAACGTCAAACCTAGTCTCTAGTTCAACCATTTTGTTATGTTCAAAATGACTTGCGAGGCACCATGCATCCACACTGCCATTTACCACATTCATAAAAAAGAAGACAAAAAGAGGCAAACTGACCAAAAGAGGCAAGAATTATGGTGTATGAACGTCAAGAAGACAAATTCATCGAAGATGAAAATGATTTATGCATGTGTCCTCCGTACCTTCACAACCCATTCTCATATCCAATCGGAAGAATCATAAACTCCCGCATAGCAAGTTTATTCCCAAAGATGACTACCACCATTAATCACATTTAAAGGCGTAATCGGCATGACCAATTCTCTAATATCGCCAGGTCTTGAATGTGTGCACAGTATAAAGGAATGCCCTTGGCCCCATTGACCTTGCAAGCACTCAATGACACACCAAGGATAGCATTTGCTCCCGTTTTGACTTGTTTTGTGTTCCATCAAGCTCTAACATGATGCTATCCAAATGCTTCCGGTTTCGACAAATGAAAGACCTATTTTAGCAATCCTTAAAAAGCTTGAGTTTTTCTATTTTCATTCTTACCTTACGTCCACACCAATGAGCTTGGGAGCGAGCACATCATTAATATTCAAACCGCCTTTAGGACTCCTTTACCCCCAAGACCGCTTTATCCCCATCCCTGGAGCTCAAGAGCTTCGTAAATACACAGAAAAGCCCCACCGGGCACCGTGGAGCGATAAACTTGATCCGTGACCAGATCCACCTCGGCGGTCGAAGTTTCCACGACCGTATCAATAATCTGTCTAGCTTTGATAATCGCCCTTGCGACACGCTTGTCTATCTTTGTGCATGTTCAATTAGTGCTTTAATGCTTCTACAACAACATCATTTGATGGAGCAAGTAAATCGGCAATCTTCCAGCTAGAAAAGCCGAGAGCAGCAAATGACCAACATAAAAGATTAAGTCCTCTTTTTTTATATTCAAGCGGATATATTGTGTGCATTTGTCCACAGCTCATGCAAAATTAGAGAGTCCGGGCAACTTTTGTATCTCTTTCCATATCTCTTAAATAAGACTTACCACTCCATATTCTATGAAGTCTCCGTTTGCATTCATTCTTGCAAACCTTTACTCTGTAATTCGCCAGAAGCATGAAAACTTGATGAATTTGGCTATGATGGCGGTAGTCTCATGACTTCATCGTGAGACAAGCCATTGCTCCCATGAAGTTTATATTTCCCTCGAATTTTCCCTGTTCATCTTTCCTAGCCCAAGAACCCTAAAATTCCATGAAATTGCCTTTTGTTTACATCGGGGTTGTGACAAAACCTAAGGCATGTGTTCAACAAACAAATCGACCGGCAACAAACTCCTACAACATGATGTGGATTCCTACTCAAAAGGATGATAGAACAGCTCTCAATCTCGCCCAAGAACTAATGTTTGAGAGCTTTTCTGAATCAGAACTAATGCTAGAAACGGAATCTGCAACTTGCATCTTGAACCGTGGCCTGAAGTCGAGATCCGGAGTTGAACTGTGGCTGTGCTATATATTTGCTCCTTTGTAAAAAAAGGTTCCTTGCAAAACTATAACTCTGGCAGATTTGGATGATCGCCGAATCGAGGAAGCCGAGATGCCTTCCATGCCTTCCGACGGACCAAGCGAATCCTTCACCCTAACTTAGGCCGTAAATAAACCCTAAAGTTAAGCTATCGAGCCCTGCATGCGTTTAGTTTTTTTTTTTTTGGTTTTTTTTTAGAACATGGGGTCAAACCATTGGCAATTGCCATTAAAAAAAAAACATGAAACTGTATGCGCGCTCTAGATGTACGCATTAGTACATCCACGAGATTACACCACCAAATCATATAAAAACCTTAGGGAAAAAAGTATAAAAATACAAAAACAACCCCCTGTTATTGTGCTACATATTGCTGAGGACAACATTAATTCTAAAGGAGGGGAGAATGTGACGTTCCAAGTATTTATACGGTATATGTATAAATACATTGACACGTCACCCAGTATAGATACGCCACCATGGGGTATGGTAACCTAGGGGGTTGAGCTAAAAGGGATGCTAATTTAATCATTAAGGATAATAACCTATGATTAAGGAAATTAATAATTAAGAAGGATAATTAAGCCAATTATGGTTTGGGAAGGCGCCACCTGGCCAAACTCGATTGGCCAGCATGGGGATTACTAATTGGATCCATTAAGGTGGATCACCACCCCCATATCAAATCGAACCAGCAGAGCGCCCAAGGAGCAGTTGAGCGCCCAAGGACTGTTGCTGACTTCCCCAAATCACTGAACCACTAGCTGTCGCTGCCACCCTAGTTACAGCAATATGGAAGCACCCCACGATAATGGTTCCAGCCGGAACACGGGTTAGTAGTAGTTTAGCTTGTGATTTGTAGCATAGTACTTCAGCACTCTTTTCTGATTGCCTATGTTGAGATTAACCCTTCTCTGGTAAGTAGGATTACATTTCAATTATGAATGGTACTCTGTTAAGGAATGATCGATGTATCTATGAAGTATTTGGGTAGCTTCCATTAAAACAGGGGTTTAAAGGGGGGGTAGAGGCCTCTGAGCTCATGTATGATAGTATGTTCCTAGATAGGGCCCTATAATGTTACCAGTATATGCGGCCTGTGTACAAGAGACCACCGGGTCGTAGACGCTATGGTGTGGCTTAGCACCAGAGAAGGGACGCAGTGGTGAAGTGGGGGTGGGGTCTTGCACGAACATAAAAGGCTCCTGAGACTCCTACAGTGGGCTAGGCCTGATAGCCGGTCACGTAGAGGACCGGGTCCCTGGGTGTAAAGGTGTGATCCGTATGGAGCATCTTGCACTTTGAGTAGATTTAGGGTGAGTAAGTCGGGTACGGATGCGGGGGTCGCTGATGCGGCACGTATTCTCTAGCTCACCCATGGAACCACTGTGATCCTGGAAGGGGACGCTTCCCTGACCTGCCTCATCGGACCGGGGCGTCATGAACCCTGGAGTGGGCTCAAAAGGGTGATACCTTGAGTCTGCATCTCCGGAAGGCTGTAGCGAAGCCATAGCGTGGATCGATCCATCTGCAAAGTGTACACAGGAGGGGCGGATGGAGTGGACAACCCTAGTCGATGTTCTATGCCAGCCAATGCCAGGTTATACCTCTGTCTGCTGATCTCTTGAGACCGAGCCGTCAGTCCATCCTCACAGGAGTCGGAACCGGGGTAGAACCTGGGGTTTGGGGTGTTTCTTAGGTTTAGATGCATATTCTTTGCCGTTGGTATTTGGATGGATGCGCCACCCTTTGTGGTGGTTATATATATATATATGATTTATGTTGTGTGTTAACCTTGTATTCATGCTTCCGCGACGTAGGAGCCCATCGAAGGCGTGGGCCGAATGACACCTCCGTGTCCTTCACCCGAGCATCTCTACGTAGATGGCCCGGGTCAGACGGAGGGCCCTGCTCATGGCGAGATGGTTGCCATGGGAGGGGAAAGTCCCCGTATGTATACGGCCGGGGGTCGTATATATTCAGCGAGCGTCACAAGGTCCATGTCGCAAACATTGAGACAGTGAACTGTTGTTGCAATTACCGTTTCCAAACCTGATTGTTCAAAACCCTACAACACCTAGCAGACCATAGAAACGATACAAAAAGTGACCAAAGATAATAAGACTAAGCATTTTCATTATAATAAAGCCTAGGGGTTTTATATGGGATATTCCTCAGAATATTTTCACCAATCGTGGATAAACATAGAAATTTGAAGCAGCATATATCCGGGTATGGTTACGCCAACTTTCAAGACTACGATGCAGCTCTCGACACCATCCTCCATGGATTCTTCTAGCTTCCTCAAACATGAGAACTGGGGTTCAGTAGATACATCGCTGAACAATATAAGAATATCAGTTCAGCAATGCAACAGAGAAAATATCTATTTCAGTTTCGAAAGGCAAAATTTTGTTAAAGCGGGATTGCAGCCACCACCAGGTAAGACTTCTTCCATGCAACAGCCTCAGCAAGGAAATTTAGATAAAGAAGATGCCATATTAAAGCATAGAAATGTCTGGAAAAATCAGGAATTGATTATGAGGAAAAACATTTGAAAATGAAAAGGATAAAGAAGATACCGTAATAATCAGTCAATTTCAAAAGGATGGAGAAGCAAGTAGGGAAAGAAATAAAAATGAAATAGAAAAGCTAAGTATAAAGGAGAAAAGCAGGGGCTCTGCCATATCTCACATAGCCGACGGATTACACAGTTTAGGCAATAAGAATAATACATTGAATCAGCATGTTGTTCAATCTCCTCAGATGTTATCTCAGACTGCTGGATGGGTTTATATCCCAAGGGCACCCAACCACTTTTTCATGCATTGAATAAGAGTTGGAGTACGCCTGATCATTTGGTACTAGATCCGGGGGTATCTGAGAGGATAGAGATAAAATTTCTTTGAGACCAAGAACCCAATGACATTGATTTCGTCAGGGAGGGTCCTGACCATGACAGAAAGTATTGCACAACATCTTTTTTAAGTGTGTACTTCATTAGAGCCTATATCACAGATTTGGATTAAATTAATGAATCCAACACAACAATTAGAGTTTACCTTCTATGATGAACAACAGTCCTTAGAAATTGAAAGGGAAAATATCTTTGAAGATAAACACACCTTCAAATATGTTCTCTTAGCAAATAAATGAAATCAATCCCACTTAGATAGCTAAATATAGTTAAATTGCACCTAATAACATACTTACTAAGCATTCACCCATCCTCTAAAGGAGTTCAAAAGATGCAGAAAGCTATATAGCAAACTATTCATAACCTTTTATTCTTCTAATGCATGTGAATACTTCATACTTATGCTTCTCTAATGATTTTCAGTGATCTACTTATCGGATGAATAATACTTAGTTATGGTAGAGAGATTACCTTAGATGCAAAGACTTGTGCTCGCATCCTATTCCACCATGGGTCACATAAAAAAACAATGGATTGTATAAGATTGGCAACCGAAAGAAGCTCACTATGCATTGCACAATTTCCCCCCCTTCTCATCCAATCTAGCCATAAAAGAGTTATATATGAAGAAGAAAGAAATTTAGGTATATGCAAAGTTCCTTTAGATCCTTACCAATGTGTTTGTCTAAATCCAGCTGCATGTAAGCACGACTTCCATCTGCATTTTCAGTATTGGAGTCTTTTAAATAAAAAGATCTTAGCAGCATATGAAGAAAATAGTAGCATACGCTTGAGGTTTACCAAACACGGCTGGAAGTCGTGGCCAGTTGCCCAGCAAAATCCTGCCCAGTTGTCGAGAAGAGATCCAGAAGTCTTGGTTCTGGCAGAAGCTAGCCTGGTAAAAGAACTGAGGCTTGTTAGTTTGCAGTTGATGCCATCACTGTTTTGCCATGTCTGATACAAACCAAGGTAACCGACCCAGCTCAAGCTTGAGCACCAAAAAATCGTCCCAGCTCAAGCTTGGACGCCAAAAAATGGTGAGAGATCTTGAGCGTCATAAATTGTGAGCAGAGCAGGGGATCATTCGTATTACCATTCCCGAATATCGCAGCATTCAAACCTCGACCAGTTGAAAAACTGGCCATCAATGTTGACAGCCGGCGTCCTGCAAAAGAACTGCAAGAGGAAAGGGAACGCCGCATGCGGCGTTCCCTCGCACGGTTCCCAACCTCATCCCAAAATAAAAAAGAAGATAACGGCCTCAGGCCCAAAATAGCCATATAGTAGACCCTTTCTGATCTCGGTTACCAACTCCTGGATCACTTGATTGGAGGGAATCTTGTCAGTACCGTCATGAGTACTGCGAATCCTGCTAAGTTAAGGCCGCACTCCCCGAGTGTGGTCACTTGTCACCCTTTGTCCTCTTCTTTGACGGGGGCGTGGGCTTCTGCGTGGGCATGGTTTTGCTACCTGAAGCTCTTGCGTGACCCTGCCCATGTTTTTGAGCTCTTGTATGCTGGCCTGTGTAATGCTGAAAAATAGTCCAGTGCCTTGTGGCACAGGACTAACATCCTCATCACAAGAATGCAAATCGATCTACACCGTAGATCGTGATTCTCGTGAGAGGGCGAGCGATATATATTCAGTCTTTTCGTGTTTCTTCTCATTCAGCGTTCTTCTCACAGTAGTATAATAGCATTGGGCAAACCCTCTCAGCCCGTCTTTTTTCCTCTTTTGCGAGGACCATCGACTCGAGTGTTATCTATGTTAAGATATTTCATAATGTCTCTCGTTTTTTAGAAAGTTATTGTTATTTATATGCGCCTGGCATGCTTAACAAGCCCCTCCTTGTTATAGAGGTTTTTTGTCGCGTGGCACGCATGATCAGCCCCTCTGGAGGTTTTCTTTTCGAGTTCTTTTCAAACTTAAATATTTTCGCGTCATACGCATGACCAACCCCTCCTTGTTATAGAGGTTTATTGTTGCATGGCACGCATGACCAGCCCCTCTGAAGGTTTTTAAAAGTTCTTTCAGTTATGTTGATATTTGTTATTTTACGTTTTGTAGTTTTCGTTGGCATCGACCTTCATTACAGGACGCATGCGAATCACTTCACGACAGGAGTTAAAGCCATCCATACATTGTGCTTATTAACGAAACTTATGGGTGTTTGCATTTATATTTTCAGGATTAGAAAACTCAAGGGACATACATATTTCCTCTTCACCCGGTACCAGTCCTTTGCTTCCTCGCATGGGCGCTCCAGCAATACCTCGAGAACATTGGCGGCCGTTTCTTATTAGGGTTTTCCCCGAAAGCCTGAAAGGGCGGGGTTTTTTTTATCCCGATAAGAAGCTGTCGCCACTCCTCTCACCTTTGCCTCGCCCTATCATGATATTATTGGCATTTTTTCTTTATATGGGGTAGTCTGATATTGTGCCTATGGTCGGCTACCCCACTCACTTCAAAAATTATAAACCCAATATATACTGTTGCTGTGATGAATGGAACGACTATCTATCGGCCGGTGTTTTGGTGTGCGTATATCGCGAGTCCTCATCACGAGAATGTCTCTTTTATATAAAATAATAAGTTAACAAGTTAACTTGGGTGTGCTATATGCGGATAAGTCTTGAAGGGATGTTGAGTTGTTTTATATCCATAGATACATACAACATAATTTTGTTCATGTTTTCCAAAAGCTTATCTTAAAAATACACCATTGCTAGTGGCATTGGGGCAATCGATAGTGCTTTCGCACCTTGTTTATACAAAATATAATGTTTGTTGGCTGTCATACTGTAATTTGCCCATTTTTTTCTTACTATATTCAATAAGCACTCCCCAAATATCTCAACTTCATTGGTATGAGGAATCAAGAACCGTGTCTCTCAATAGGACATTTAAGGGGGCGTCATATATCTTGCAGGATATTGTGATTGTGCTGTGATGAAAAAAATACTGTCCATCTACCTATTTATCTATCTACCTACAAACATAAAACTAGTGGGAGGAAGTCGTGATTAACATAGAAAGAATCTTCCATTTCGGCATATCGGCCATTACAAAATGCAATGTCCTTATCATTCTATAATGTCATGCATCTTGGACAAGAATTTAGTAATGTAAAACAAGAATTCATTATACATCCAAAATTATGCCAACACCATCCCCTAGCTTGTCTATTGCCCACTAACTCAACTTCATCGCAGAGATAAATCGACAAGTGTCTTTGGATATCCAAAAAATCTAGTGGACTCACTCTTTGTGGACGATAAAAGCCAATTCAATTCAATGGAGGAGTTACTTTTAATTTGGCCTTAGTAAAATAAAAGTATGAATAACATATTTCAATCATGTTGTTTGTTTTTCCATTTGAAGAAAGCATTATTTAGTCGGGTTTGGACTAATATGCAAAATAGTAAACTAAGAACAACATACATATGGGGAGTATGTCTAGGAATGAGATAAGCAACAAAGTGGCGGCCACTCTATTTGCACGTCCTAATGGGGGACAAGTGGTGGAGCATGAACAGTGAAACCAAAATTGCGGCCAAGTAAAGGGAGCAGGATTTCCAAATAGTTGCACATATATTATTATAGATATTACATTCATTTCCTCCAGCATCATAATGCATCAAGTGGAACACATTGGAGCAGGGTCCAATACATTAATGAGCGCCGGGTAATTAGTATAAGTAAAAAGAGAGCAAGAGCAGAGACCAAGTAAGGGCCATACACTTCTGAGTGTGATTAGTCAAAAGGTGACATCAATAAATAGGTTAATATGACTAGAGCTATTAGCTTAAAGTCCCAGAATCAAAATATAATAATCACAATGGGAACAATCATATAGTTCATAGAGTTAGACGGGCCGATTGCCGAGGAGAGAGTTCCCACTATCACATCGGAGGGACGTGGTGATCGAATGGAAGAGTGACAGTTGTGGGAAGACCAACTGGGTTAGTGGATGTACTGGGAGATATTGGAATAAAATATATATAGAACATGAGAAGGCGAGACTAGGGTAAGTGTATGGTGGGATAAGTGTAAGGAAAGGATAAGTGTGTAAGTGTGATATTGGATATTTGCAACAAGGTACGAGACTTGGAGCTATGTCAAGCATGACAAAGAATTTTTTCTTTTAAACATTTTATTTTCCTTTGGATTCGTTTTCCTAAGCATCTGCTTAGGTCATGTTGGGTCCTCCATGTTGCCCTTCCTCGAAGGGATCTCTGTTCATTTCCGTTCTACTATATTCTCAAGCACATCAAACCTTCGAACTATGGACACCGGGATCTCATTGCTCCACCAGATTCCCCAGTTGCCCACAGGTTAGTCGTTGGTTCTTTTCGCTTAGGGTTCGCTGATCTTTTCTTTCCGGCCAGGATTAAAAATTTGTGGCTTCCAAGCTGATTAGATAAATTTTTGGATTAGTCCTTCGGGATTGGCAATCCTTCATTGTTTCAGTGCCGGAATCGAATGTGGTGAACGCCTGCTGCGCTTTTCTCCTTGTTGGTGGTATATTGAAGATTCTGTCCTCTCGATAGTAATTTCTTTTAGTGAGACAGCTATGCGCTGATTTCTCCAAATCATTCGGCACAAATTTCATGAGAAATGATAGGCAGATTAAGTCGGAATGGTAGTTACAACTGTAATGATGTTTAAAATATTTTAAAGGGGAACAAGTGACTTGCATTTGCATTTGCATTTGGTTCAAGTAATGGGTTTTATAAAGAGCGCATTTTGGCTTTCTCTATAATGTGTCAGGTAGCATATTAACGTCAGGAGTAGCATGATATAAGTTGGCCGGGACACCATGGACATGTTAAAGATCAACCAGCTTGAGACACGGTAAGCATTGGAAAAATTTGCCATACTTCTAAAGCAAAGAGAACGATTTTATTAAGTTTTAATTGCTATGTAGGTATGAGAAAGAATGTGAGAAACATGAGCTCAGCAAACAGGCTTGCATGCAGGCTGCTTTCTCAAAGGTATCCCCTTATTCACATTAAATTGATTGGTTTGATAATATCGATACCTCATCATGGCACGTCTATCTCCATGTTTGCTGTATTCTTAACAATGATTCTTACACATTTCCCCACCTTACAGATTAGGATTGGACAAGCAAGCAGTAATAAGCACGTATTAGAGCTAGTTCTGGATCATCAAATGAAAGAAGTTGATGTTGCAGTAGTTGCAGATTTTTTGAAGATGGCGCAGAAATCCGAGCTGGATGCTGTTGATATTGTGTACTGTAAAAACGCTACTGCAAGCATGAATGGGTCTGTTTTATTAAGACTGCTACGTTCTTGTGGAAAAAAGTTAAGGAATGTTGCCCTCAAGAATATGTTGATCAATCAGGAATATTTGGGGTATGTTGTTGTATTATATGTGATAAGGCTTGGATAATTTGTGAACAAGGTGGTAAAGACCAATCTTTGTTTTGCAGAGATATGTTTCATAATGGCCTTACTTGCACGAGCTTGGATTTGAGCTATTGTCATATAAAGAAGCTAGACATGGATGGGCCTTTTTATTCACTTAAAGTTTTGGCACTCGATATGAATTTTGGTATAACTAGCCTTCCTGATGGGTGCTTTAAAGCAATGCCAAGTTTGGTAAAATTTTCCATGTGTGGCACTGGAATCAGAAATCTATGGACAGCAACGGCAGCTTTATCAAAATTGCCTTGTCTGCAGGAGCTCCGTTTTCAGAAGTGTGTATGCTGTCAAGGAACTGGACATTGTGTCACAAGGGCTTCAAATAAGGATAGCGAATTTCAAAATGAATTTCATGCCAAACTTGGAAAAGCAAGATTTGACATCTCAAGGGCTGAAGATGACTTGTATACCACATCTTCTGAGACGTACAGTGAAGAGTCATCAGAGGAAAGTGATGTGAACAATGACGAAGTTAGTCATGGTTTTCGTGTTGTACGAAATATTCTTCATCTTGATTTGCTGGAAGACAGCATGAGTGAGGATGGACTTAGCACTAGTAGTAGTGGCATGGACTCTGGAAATGACATGGATATACATATGGAAGACAGTGCAGATTCATTTGAGTTTGTCTTTGGGGGAGCCTCACAGAGGATAAGTGCAAGCTTAACAGCTGATTTGCAGTCACGGCATATGGATGCAGGACACGTAAGCCCCTCTGTAGAAGAAGTGGCTAAAAGGGGTCTTCCAGTTGCGAAACTATGTGGACGCTCACAATATCCCTCACCAATTTGTTTTGTGAAGCATTACAGGGAGTTTTTTGTTGCCACCTTGCCGAACTTGAAAGTACTTGACAACTTGGAAATTTGTGAGGCTGAAAGAGAACATGCAAGGGCAGTCTTCAGTACACAATTTGAGCATCTAGCAAATGGTCGCAGGGAGAACGAGAATGTACTTCATATTTTACATCGGTATGAGCGAGGTGGGCTACCCTACCGGACAATGAAAAGGCTAGGTGGCAATGATCACAGTATTGCTGGAATGCGCAGGACTCTTTGTGCCTCTAAGTTAGCTGCATGCGCATGGCCTGCCATGAGTTCCATATGCAAGGTCCAAAAGTCAAGTAATGGTATTGTTCGGAGGTTCAAGCCTCGTCAGTTTGAGTACCATCCCAGTGACAGTAGTCTCATGGTCTTTGGGACACTTCAAGGAGAGGTGGTTGTGGTTAACCATGAAGATGAGAAGATAGTAGGCTATGTGCGTGGCACTCCACACAGTGTACTTGGGCTATGTTGGCTGAACAAAGCTCCAGATAAGGTATGGTGCTATATTTGTCCTCTTCCTGTGTTTTAATTTCTTGCCATCGCTGATTGAATCAATATTTTTACAGCTCATTTCCGGATCTGAGGATGGGTCTTTACAGCTTTATGACGTTAATCTTATGCGGACTAGGATGGTTTTGGCAAGTAAAACTGCAGAGGCAAGCAGCCTACTACATACAAGCCGTAGTCCCACAATATACACATATGAGAATTTTGAAAGCCTCACTTCTGTGCATATCAATTCAACTGATGATTATTTTCTGGCCAGCGGTTATTCTAAGAATGTAGGGTTGTATGATCTTCGCACTGGAAAGCAATTGCAGATATTTCGGGAGCTACATCAAGAACATATCAATGTTGTGAAGTTTGCACATCAGTCACCACATGTATTTGCGACATCCTCTTTTGACAAGGATATAAAAATGTGGGATTTAAGGCAGAAGGTAGTACACCCTATTTATACTGTGAGCAGCACCCGAGGAAATGTCATGGTTTGCTTTTCACCTGATGATCATTTTCTTCTATCATCAGCTGTAGACAATGAGGTATGCTCATTGGAGCCCCAATTATCAAAAGGCAGTATTTGATTTGACAAAGATTGGTTAATCATGCAGGTCAAACAGTATCTTGCAGTAGATGGGAGTCTACACATGAAATTTGATATTGCAACTACATCTAGTAACCAGAATTATACAAGGTCCTACTATATGAATGGTCGAGATTATATCATCACAGGGAGCTGTGAAGAGAACACAGTTCACATTTGTTCCTCTCAAACTGGCAGACATTTGAAGGACCTGACTTTAGAGGTACAAAACGTCAATGGGTTGTTTAAGCATATAGTTGTAAGTGGTGATTCCATGCATAGGAAACTTCATAAACATGCTCGTTTTCACCAGGGCCGGAGTATGAGGAACTCTTTATATGTACAATCACTGAGAGGTGACCCCTCAAGGGTATGCGGCTAACGATTTCTTTTTGCTCACCATTTCTTCACGTTAGTGAATTCTCCAATGAAGACTGCGTCTCATGATCTTTTCTTGATGCAGGATTTTCATCTGAGTGTGCTTGTTGCTTACAATCACCCTCATTCGAAGTCCGAAATTGTGAAGGTAAAATTTCAGACTATTGCATGATTTTCCTCGGCTGTTCTCTAAACTGCTTTCTGCAGGTTAATTTGCTTGCTGCTGCTGGAGAAGATAAGGAAGATGTTGACTCACAGTCCCTCTCGCTTTCTGCCATGGGAGCATGAAGGGGTGTTTCCTTGTATGATTGGTGTGTTGACAATGGGCACAAAAGTATCGTGTGATCTCACCTACAATATATTTTACCGGCTTCTTTGTTCTTGACCAGAAGCCATGTATAAAGCCACATTTCTGGAGCAAGTTGCCGCGCTATTTTTTTTTGGAGAATGCTTTGCAAGGACTGAAGCTTCCTTTTTGCTCGGCTGCATGCTCCCCACATTTTTGAAAACTCTTGTCCTTGCTACATAAGCCGTATACGGATCAGACATGAGAATGTAAATACCACAATTTTTATATATAGTAAAAATATATATATAGTAAGTTAGTTGAATCGAGGAGCGGAACTTTCCATTTAGTTTTTGTTGCATTTTTTTCCTTCTTTTGCAAAAGCAGTTAGAGCCTCCTCGCTGTTCAGCCTGCACGTTGCTTAACATCCAATTTTCTAACAATGGCATGTACCTAGACTACCAAACAAAATGTCTCTGCATGTTTAGGCATATTTCTCAAACCTTTATCGATCTAAACGTCCAGAACTCATTGTTTATGCATGTGTTATCAATGCAAAAGCACTTTTATTTTCCCCTTGTGCTTAGATCTTGGTATCCAGTCAGATATCCAATTTCCTATGTATGCTTTAAACTTTTGGTCTTGCAGGTTAAAAAAATTAAACAGCTTAAATTGTGAAACGGTGAAACGTGCATATTGCTGTTGTACTCAAATAAGAGGCACAAAGTAAGGCTATCCTTCAATCTGACTCGTCTAAAAGGCAATCTTCTATCTCAGATTTCATTTCTTTCCTGGACATTTTCTGGTACATGAACTGAGGAAGAAGCCTAAAGACATGAGAACAATCATCTGGAATAATCTGATATCTACAACTCGGACAACATTGATCTCTAAACAGTAAAAAGTCAGATGACTCATACCCAATCCCCTCATAATCTGAATGTTTGTACCTTCCTCCAATTGCATCAATGGAGCAGAACAAATGGGACATAGACGTTCTTGATTTAGACAGTCGATAGAAACCCGAGAAGTAGCTCCATGCTTCTTTCTATTCCCAACAGCAGTATTTCCATTCAGATTATTAAAACTAAAAGGCATCAGTTTTGTTGCAGTCTTAACAATTGTATGGTCTCGGGCCGGATTCTCCTGCCTGAGTAATGACACAAAAGAATGAGCTAAATTGTTGAGGGTGCTGTCTGCATCCGCAAATGTTGACATGTTTCTCACAAAAACTGTCTTCAAATTAGTATAATGGCAAACGAGAGACAGTTCTTTATGAACACAGTCACGAAAGGGTAAAATGATTGGGACTTTCCATCTTGCATCTACATACTGAATTGCTGCAGGTAGAGCATAACCTTGCCCTTTTGCAGTTGCAGCAATAATCTTCCCTGATAATCTTGTCGTAGACAGTCCTAAAACGATCCTACTGTAACCATATTTTTTAGCAACTGTTTGAATTGCTTCATTTCGAAGGCATTCAACAAAATCTTCCAATCCAGTTCTATCCTTAATAGAATTCAAAAGATCTCTTAATTGAATCCTGCTGGAAGGCATAGAATTCTCATTTACTACTCCAGTAAGTTGCTCCTTATTAAGATTAAAAGACTTCATTGCCATCTCAAGGTTGCCATGACCATCAAATATGTCTTCTAAAAAGGTCACATGAAATGGAGTATCACCTAAAGCTGCATCTGAGACAATCGAACTTATCTCCTTCATTATTGATTGGATCTCAAGTTCAGAACTATTGAAAGCAGAACCTTCACTTACAAAAACCACACCCAATTGAAATACAGGAAGTTTAGAGTTCCAAGAAGCGTCCTCTTGAGCTTTGGATCTTATTTCGTGAAGAAACTCCAGAGCCAATCTTGAGGCCGCCCCTCCGGAGAAGGCCAACAAAATCTTGTCTCCATGGCCAAGAAAGGCATGGTTATTCAGCACGAACTTAAATCGGCCAAGAAGTGATGCTCGAAGACAAGAAGGGCACAGAGGTTCGGTTTGGTTGGCGAGAATTCTCGCCGTGTTTTCCTTGCATTTGATACAAAGGCGAAACTTGCCTGATTGATGCAGAGAAAGGGCAGCCACTGCGGGTAGAGAATCCTCGTCTTCGTCTCGCCCGCAACCTCCTCCTCCGCATGCTCCACCGCCGGAACACGCCATAGCTGAGCGTCCCTGTAAACCCTAAACCTTATAACGAAAAACTCCGTATAACTAAGTGTGATCCTTCCTTTCCCTTTTGACATATAAGCTTATAGCCTGGCAACTAAGGCTGGAATCACACCAATCAGCCATGGAAATTTTAAAGATTTCTTTGCTAAACCCCTCGAAATCTTGCATGGAGGCTATCTCCCTGTGAAGTCGTCAATTCAAGACCATGTTGCAGGAAAACATCGAATGGCAAAAATTAGGGTTCTTGTGAAGTCCAATTCAAGACCATGTTGTAGGAAAAACATCGAATGGCAAAAATTAGGGTTCTTGGCAATCCTAAATTGATTTGTTTAGCGTGAACTACACTTGCTCCTTGGCAAAGATCACCCATAGCAAGCATTTTGTTGTGCCAATCGGCATCGATCTGAAGAGTTTTGGAGTGATTTAAAGGGATTTGAATGATTTTAGAAAGATTTAGCCCAATTTTGTCTAATCAGAGACCAAGTGGAGCGCTTTGGAGGGATTGCAATTTGAATGACCTTGTTTTATCTGACAAAGTCTCGTAATATGGCTTTTGGAGATATAAAAGGTATGGATCCTTGGTTGATCTATAACAAGGATGACCATCTCTTCAAACAGGATCTTGTCTTTCAAAAATGTGATGATTCAGGCATCCGTCTAAACCCAGAGAAGTGTACTTTTTATGTCACCTCTGGTGTTCTCTTGGGACACGTGGTCAGCCGTCATGGCATCACCACAAATCTTGCCAAAATCAATTTTATGCTTAAAGCTCAGGTGCTCATCGGGGAAAATAGCTTTACCCCAGTTATGGTGATTCCATCGCGGTGAATACTCTCCCGCGGAATCACAGACCCTCCGGGAATGACATCCATTTCGGAGGTCCCGTTCTTCGTACCTGATAGCATCAGGTGTACCCTCTGATGGATCCCAGCCGTCCGTCTGCAGGGTCCATCCTGACCATCCGTTTTATACCTCCCCGTGGAATCACAACCGCAGAATACCGTTGAACGGAATCACCGCCCCTTTATTCCACGCGATGGAATCACACTGTCTTGATACCGCCGGATGGAATCACGTATTCTAGCATTCACCCCCGTGGAATCACCAGCGACAGATTCCACCGGACGGAATACCGTCGATGGAATCACAACGTGATGTATTCCGCGAGACGGAATCACTACCTTGAAATTTCGTGAGACGGAATCACCGCGTTGCACTTCCGCGTGACGGAATCACCACGTTGCACTTCCTCAAGGCCGGCACAAGATGTTCTTATAGTATAATAGGTTACCTTCCTTCTTAAAATGCTTGAAGGTTTTCCTCTTTTGTTCATTCTTGTACACGTCGATATGGGGCAACAGTTTTGTAGTGACATACACAAGGTTGTCGTTACATGAACTTGTCTGCCCTCTGCCCTCTTCTTTCTGTTCTGGTCCCATAACCCGATTGGGTTCTCGTGGGCGTTAAAAGATTTATCTTATCTTATCTTATCTTCACTACATATTTTGCCGCATCACTTCCATCTCATATGCTACTCAAAGGTGCAACCAAGCATCTCCCATCAATCCTAGCCTAGAAATTATTTCCATATCAATAGTTACTAGATCCAATTGAGCATTTACTTCAATGCATGATGCACCTAAAGCCAAACAAAAGAAGCTCTCATAAAATGTATTAGCAGTTAGGCTCTTATTCATCCAGGTATATCTTTCGCTGCACTGCCCATCATTGTTGCATGGTTATTTTGCACAGACAGCAGCAGATCATGTGAGAAAGGGTATTTGCAGAGAAGTACCAAATCATAAATGGGAAAATAAAGAAAAGAGAAAGGGGGTTTCAAAATAACGGACTTGATGCCGAGCTGCTACAGAATAGTCCTGCTGCTATCTTGGTTGATAGCAAGATGTGTGATGATGTTCAATCAGTGTCTTAGAAGGAATCCGGCAAGGTCTGCACAACATAAAATGTATATCCCAAAGGCATCCGTGACTAAATCTATCAGCATATATGAACAAGAGCAAACATAAGCACGACTATAGTTGAACAGGATCTGCTCTATAGTTCGTACTAGGAACTATGTTGAAAATGCATAGACAAATCTCACAACCTGGATGATGAAGCGGAGCCTGTTGACTTTACACACTCACCCCGGTTTTTGGTCCACTATTGAAAACATCAGTTTTGGTAGGTCTACATGTCCTGTTTTCAAAGAATCCTACATGTGGATTTGTGGAAGTATGGTTTTGTTCGATAATGGTGTTCTTTTTTCAGTGGACTAAAACATCCACTGTTGTTTTGTAGTTTCTTCTATTGTGACATGTCATTTTATAATACAATCCACTGTAGGAAAGAATACTTGAATTTCTACATGTCTAATAATTCTATTGTCACATGTAATATTTGATTCTCTACATGTCCTATACTTCCATTCACATGTCTTTATAGTAGTAGGACAGAGTACTTTATTTACTAAGGCATTGTAGGAAAGAATACATGAATTACGACATGTGTAATACTTCTATTGTCACATGTCTTTATAGAAGTAGGAAAGAATACTTGATTCTCTACATGTCGTATGCTTCCATGTCACCTGTCTTTATAGTAGTAGGACAGAGTACTTTATTTGCTAAGGCATTGTAGGAAAGAATACATGAATTACGACATGTGTAATACTTCTATTGTCACATGTCTTTATAGAAGTAGGAAAGAATACTTGATTCTCTACATGTCCTATCCTTCCATATCACGGGTCTTTATAGTGGTAGGACAGAGTACTTGATTTGCTACATGTGATGCACGTGCACGATCACATGTCCTCACGAGCATACGAGCATATCCGGCGGACGAGCATATCCGGGCTCGGTATGCTCGGTTAGTTGTGCCCCATCAGGCCTTGCATGAGCTACTGAGCACGGCCTCTGTAGGCTTGTTGGGATCGTACCTCCGGGAGGTAATGGATACGCGGACTCAGTTATGCCCCCCTGTCCGACATTAACCTCAGCTGTACTTGCGATTATGTATATAACTGTGCAGTATGGGCAGGGGTTTTTTAATCCTGGTAGTAATACGCCTGCTGCTCTCTCTTTGTACTTGGGTCCCATAGGCCAGTTGGTCTCCGTGGACGATAAAATCATATTCTATTCTATTCTATTCTTATACTAGTATTCCATGTAAGACAAGTTACTTCAACTACTTCAATTACTTAACGCCTATTTTTGCATAACAAAACCATCAAGAATTTGATTTGTATTCCTTGAGGGGGTGCAGGACCGCTGCAACAAATCCCTAAGCATTAATGTCATAGGACCACGCAAAATCCTAACAATATCCTAACATTTTGGATATTGTTAGAGAAAGACCATTAAACCACGCCTACATTTTTGCATAACAAACCATTAAGAATTGTGAGATGTATTTCTTTATGGAGGAAAGGACCATTGCAACAAATCCCCAAGCATTAAAATGGCAAGACCATGCAATATCCTAACATTATTCCTCCATTTTGGATATCGTTAGTGGAACACCATTAAACCGTTCCTACATCTTGGTATAATTTAGACCATTAAGAATTTGAGATGTAATTGTTTATGGGGAATAGGACCATTGCAACAAATCCCCAAGCATTATAAAATGGCAAGACTACGCAATATCCTAACATTATCCCCCCATTTTGGATATCATTAGTGGAACACCATTAAATCATGCCTATATCTAGTTGGTACTAAGACGATCCAATAGTTATCCACGTCATCCAATGGTTTTAATTGTATCCAATTTATCTTATCCAATGGTTCTTTCTAAGAATGCAATGGTTCTTTGAAAAACAAGATAAATTATTGCACTTAGACGATTTGCACTAAGAATCCAATGGTTCTTTGAAAAACAAGATAACTTATTGCACTTAGACGATTTGCACTAAGAATCCAATGGTTCTTTGAAAAATAAGATAACTTATTGCACTTAGACGATTTGCACTAAGAATTAGAGATGTAATTGTTGGAGCCATCGAGCAAAATACCACAGCTAACACCTTAAACCTAAACACAAACTCGGGAAAACCTTGCTCGGGAAAACCTTGCTTCCGAGTCATGTGCACGAAGGTATCAGAGCTCCTCTGCATGGTAATCCTCTAAACTAGTGGCTAGACGTTATAGTTTGGCAGCTCCCCAATTCCAAACAATTGCATCAGAATATCTTTGTCATACTTCTGCATAGGAATCCTTTAAATCATTGACTAAGCTTCCTAAGGAGTATGGATGCAATAGAATTGACAATTCCTATTTGAAACAGTTAACTATCCATTTGGCACTACTTAATTTGTTTATCTAAAATTATTTTCTCGGTCTAGACTTAGTGTGATTTATCTAGACGATGGTGAAAATTAGTTGCTCGTGTCCTATCAGGAAAGTTCAGCCTACCGTAACCGTAACCTGCTGCAGTCTTATCCACTAACTTTCTTCGTATTTAGATTGCCTAACTATCTAATTCTTTCTCATTGTAACTTCCTTTTTTAAGATACTTCATTTGAGGATTTCTCAATATGCTTATGGATGATATTGCATTATGCATATGTAGGTTTTTGCAGGCAGCTGAATTGGGTGGAAAGATTATCTCTTAAGGGCCTTTATTCTTGTTTAAATGGCAATCTTGCTGGAGTTCTGCTGTAAGTGCTTTCTTCCTTTTTTACAGGTTATAATCTCCATAGAAAACTTTGTATCAAAGACATGACTGTATGAAGAATCATAATATCTTAGACAACTTATGCAACAAGCAAACAATTGTTAAGACTCCTAAGAGACTTTGGTCCGTTGCACTTGGGACATGGTCGAGCAGCTGCTGTTGAAAACACGAGGCAGTAGAAATTGCAAGAATGGGGTTTTGATTTATTCTCCTCCTAGTTTTGCAATTAAAGGTGTAGAGCGCCTTATGCGGTAGCAAAATTGTTTGGGGTCACTCGGATTGGCAACTAGATCGAAACTCTGTTATTTCAGTTCTCATGGCTCCCCATGCATGTTTAGAAATGGTCCACCTAGTTATCAAAGAAGTCAACCAGGTTTTGGCCTCCAAAACGTAAACCCTGTGCGTTGCTAGGTTATTGTAGGATTTACGTTATGGAGGTCGAGTTTTATTCAGTTGCACTTGAGACATGGTCGAAAGCCGCGATTGAAAACAAGAAGCAATTGAAACCCATTTTAAATGGGGTTTGGATTTACCGAGGCGTGCTTTCCTACGGTGCTCCTCCCGGAGGGCAAATGCCAATGCCTCCCTTCCCGGAACCCGGTTTCCCTATCCGACCGTTGAATTCTCCATTCAAGTAACTTGCTTCGAGCAGGCTCAAAAAAATTCAAGATCTGTCTGGGAGAACATATCAAACCGCAAAGTGTCATGCAGTCGACCGTGTAGAAACCCAAGTGTTTTGTCGTTCGGGCAGTACAAAGGCTCCGGAATGGAGATTTGACTTCGCCATGTCGTCCAAAACAGCGAAATTACCCTGGGGACCAAGTTACATGGTCATTTTTTGCAGCAAAAAAAAAAAAAAAACACGAACCCTCTACATGGCAGTATTCCGCACCCTCCGGACGGGCAACTCTCCCTCCCCGGAACTGTGATCTGACTCTGCCAACGGACTCGAAACATCGACATTACCTTGGAGACCAAGTTTTAGCGTAAGCCCACCCCCGCTCCGGGAAGCGCCAAAGTAGCTCATGTCCAACACGTTCAGAGTGAATTGGCCTTAGCGGAGGGTGCGAATCTTGCCCACGTAGGGGTTCGTGTTTCTTTGCTGCAAAAATGACCGCGGTAACCCTCGTCCCCGTGGTAATTTCTTGCTTTTTGGACGACATGGCGAAGTCAAATCTCCATTCCTGAGCCTTTGTACCGCCTTGCGAACGACAAAACACTTGGGTTTCTACACTACCGATCGCAGACACTTTTATGGTTTGATATGTTCTCCTTACGATCTTGAATTTTTTTGAGCCTGCTCGAAGCAAGTTACTTTGAATTGACTATGAACGTGTTGGACATGAGCTACTTTGGCGCTTTTTGGAGAAGGGGTGGTCTTCTGCCCACGAAACTTGTTCTCCAGTGTAATATCGACGTTTTGAGTCCATTAGCGAGTCCCGCTCCACGGTTTGAGTGGGAGAGTTCCCCGTCCGTGAAAAACTAAAGTTGCACTTTTTTTTTTTGGCCTAGTCAAAAGTTGGCCTTGCTTACTTGGCACGACATGTCACCAATGACATGCCACATCATCGTGTGCATGTCAACTTTTGCAAATTTTATTCTTCACTCAACTCATGGAGATTGCAAGAAATACCCTTCACATCATGATGCCACTTTTGCCATGTCATTCACCATATTCAAATGTAGTTCTTCAACCAACATTTGTTCATGTATTCAATGTCTAAAACTACTATCTATCTATCTATCTATCTCAAACCGGCAATTTTCGATTATAGCTCATTGATGTACCTGCATGAATCTTTAAAGCACCTAAGAATGAACTGCTCTAAGTTCTTGAAGTTCCCTTTGCCAAAATTCCTATACAGAAAATATTTGTTTTGTCTATTTGTTGCAAAATGCCTAGTCATCAAAATGTCCACATCACCCATATCTTGCCATGTCACAAAAGATTTGTCACATCCCCCCATGGAAAGCCAAAGTTGCACATTATTTTTGCCCTGGACAAAATTTGGTCTTCCTTACTTGGCATCACCACTGGCGTGCCACATCATCATGTGCATGTCAACTTCTGCAAAGTTCAAATTTCCCCATTTATTCCATAGAGATTGCAAAAAATACCCTTTGCCACATCATCATGCCACTTTTGCCACGTCATTCACCATATTTTGCCACCTCATTGGTACAACTCATATTGGTACCCATTATTTCTCATATTGGTTCGGTTTTTTCCTTAGAAAAGTTGAAAACGCTAGAAATGCCAATGTGGCAGCTAGAAGAAAAACACGCTGATATTACCCCAAGATCCAATAGTTTTTTTGACATGCCATAGAGATCAAGTTACAACTAATTTCTAGTTGGCCTCGTTTAGATTTTGTGTAATTGTCGTTATAATAAGAAAACGCTAAAATGCTGGGCTACTTGCTTAGTCTGCAATCCTAGTGTTTTAGTTTAATATGGAAAATGTCAGGGTCATATGGCCATGGCCAAAATGGAAACTAGTGTGCGTGCAACTCTTCCAAGCCATTTGGCCATGGCCATATGGCCCGAATACAGCAGGAGATCCGTAGAAAACAATGGAATATGTTATCACATGTCAAAAAATAGAGTTAAAAATTAATATATGTAGTACAGAGATGAATGGCCTAGATTTTGGCGGAGATGGATGGCTGGGATTGCCATCCCCGTAGTGTAATCCTATTGGTTGACGTAATGGGATGGACGACACGGATTTTACGCAAGATGGACGGTTGTGATTAGAATCTGGGTATTCTCGTCTTATTGGCTGCCAATTTTCCCGCCTTCTCCAGTTTCCTCGGTTAGATGCGGCCCGGATCCGAAGGTAAGCTTACCGCATCCGAAGGGTCGGCGTGCATCCGAAATGGCTATGACATCCGGTGGTCATTTCAAGATTTCATAGGTGGAAGCCATGGCTTGATCCGGATGTGGATTATAGATCCGGAACCGGATGCCCTTATTCTCGGTGTTCAAACAAATCTTGGAGCAAATGAGGAGTTTTAAGAAGCGTCAAAGCCAGAATAAGAGGCGAGATATGAAGAGCTTTAAACAATCTTCCGGTACGCTCAAGCTTATTCAAGCTAGGCTCAAGCTTGGATCAATCTTCCGGTATGATGTGCAGTCTCCAAGAAATGCTATTTAATTTATGCAGATCTGTATGGTTTATAGATGTGGAGAAAAAATGATATTAGGGTTAAGAAATTTGGTGAATCTTGCATAAATGAGGCAACTAGATGCTTGCTTAAATAGGGCATTCCTGTCTAAAGAGTTTGGAGTTATAGATGACGTGAAGTCCCAGCAATTGTAAGTGATGAAGTCTTTCTACTGTTTGATCCAAGAATGCTTGGTCTTTTGTTTATGGTTTTTGGGATTTGCAGGCTGTTTCGTTTAATCTGTAGATGCATCGCCATCATTTGTATAAATGGTAAGAATCTAGATGCTCCCATTCTTTTTTTCTCCCTTTCTTCTTACTAAATTTTGCAAGAACTTTTGAATGCATGAATTTGGACGCATGGATGCATGGCGTGGTTGAGGAATGCCTAGATGTCGAAATCAAAACCTATTCATAATGATCATGTCTTTGGACGATGGCGGCGGATTCGGGAGAGCCCGGGTTTTAGAAAAGCCCCCGGCGAAGGCAAAGGCTGAAGTCCCCACCGATTTGGCCTCTAACAGATTTTTCGAACTGGCGAAAGCGAGAACTAGGTCAGCTGGTTTTCCCAGGCGCCATAGCCAAGAAAGCGGTAAGTATTTTTTCGTCAAGAATCTTCAAGACTGTGTTTTGTGTTTCATTTAAAAAAACCAAGGGTTTGTAAAATTAAATCTATGTTCTTGACGAATTCTCTCCTATTTATTCCCACTTTGCCTCATTTTCTGGATGTTAGAAAGACACATGGAATCCCAAGCAATTGGATGCAGATCTACTTACAAGCTCTGATGCAAATGTTGATCTGCTTACAAGCCCGTAAACGGCTTCGAAAAATGTATCATGCATGCTTTTTTCTTTCTTTTTTACATTTGCCCTTTTTTAAGTGCGGTTATGTATATAATTGTTGTTCTCTAACAATGGTATGCAGTGAAGCTTAACATCGCTGTAGATTCTAAAAACAAAAAATCATTGAACTTGTTTCATTTTTTGTATGATCTAGGCATTTTTGAACATGATTATTTTTTCCTTATGCAAATCCCGAAGTATTCTTGAAAGTAATGAATCTAATGATGCAGAAGACCTGTTTCGAATTGGAAAGTTGGAACACCATTCCATCTAAAAGAGTTTAGAATTGGAAAAGTGGAACATCATTACATCTAAAGGATTGTAATTCATTTTCTGCTTTCAAAATTATGAATTCCATGAATTTCAATGGTTTTAGTGGCATCTAAGTTATTTGTATCTAATGGTTGATACCTCCATTACCTTATTAATTAGTGATAGGATCTTAGAATCTGGATTACAATCTAATATTATTATGCTGTGTGGGTTTGTTTGGGTTCGATTCCCAAAAGGCTTCTTTATTTTAGAATAAACAAAATCAATAAAAGATCCATAGATATATTGACTTTTAAATTGTGGTATATACTAATTTTTTTTTTCAATTGTGCACTACGTGTCGACATTTCATTAGTTAAAATAGTGCTTTGTTATTTAAAAAAGTATGCCATGTGTTAATATTTCATTGGTTAAAAATCACATTTAAAACGTAATAATGTGTCGAAAAAATGTTTTTATTTTTAACAAATTATGCCACATGTCAATATTGTATTCGTTATATTTTTTTAAAGAATGCCACGTGTCGATATTTCATTGGCCTAAAGACACATTGGAAACAACATGTTTCTTTTTCTATGTGTACTAATAGTGCTTTTTTACATGTCCTTATTTTAGAAAAACAATAGTTAGTAGCATTAAAAACAATAGCTAGATTTAAGTAAATAGGTGGTACTTGGTTAAATGACATGTAATTTTTTTTAAAAAACCATCTTACTTTGACGTTGTAATTTAAGTTTACACGTGTCGTAATATCTAAACCAACGCGTGTTATGGCTCGTGGAAAAAACCACAGTCAAGAAAAAACCACACGTTGATAAAATTTTGCAAAAAACAATAGTGAAAAAAAGGACACGTTGACAAAAAAAAAGGGTGCCAAGAAAACCACAGTGGAAATTTTCTGCCAAAAAACCACTGTCTCTTTGTGCAAATCCGGATAAACGGGCCACGTGGACTTTTGGGGCCATTTTGGTGTTGTTTTTGGCATAAAACAACACTTCCGTACAAGTAAAAAACAACTGTGGACCAAAAATTGGGGTCAGTGTGTTAGCGCAATTACCGGTTTTGCTCTTCCTTGTGAAGTGTTAGGCCATGATGACCGTCACAATGGTACATTTCTCCATTGCTGAAGGTCAGCAGGCAATGTAATGGGTTCCCTTTTTTTTTTTCCGTTTTCGCATTTGCTCTGTTGTTGTTGTTGTTGTTGTTGTTGTTGTTGTTGTTGTTGTTGTTGTTGTTGTTGTTGTTGTTGTTGTTGTTGTTGTTGTTGTTGTTGTGACCATTGTGTTAGGCCATAGATGACCGGCCACAAGTGGTACATTCCTCCACTGCTGAAGGTTAGCAAGCAATCTGACGGGTTCCCTTTTTTTTTTTTTCGTTTTCTCATTTGCTCTATTTATCTTATGACCATTGGATTAATTCAGCCCTATCAACCTATCATGCTCTGCCAAGTGGCACGTTCCTTTTCAGGAATATCGTCAACATTTTTACTGCCAGCATTTTGGGATGCTGGATCGCACCTCTCTGTCTTCCACATTACAAAGTGGCAATCTACACAGATCTACAGTGGTTTCACAATGGAGACTGTTATATATGCTCCTCATTTTGTGCAGTTAAGAGGCATCACATGATAACAACCATGTCTTCATTGCTTCTAACAGAGGGCCCCGTGCTCTCGAAGCCAGCAGACTCAAGCAACATCTGCACAATCATTTCTATGTAGTATTTCTGAGAGACATCTGCCCTTATAGTTAGAAATGCGAGATGCAGTTTTTTTCTTAAAGTTGGATACTCGATGGCATAAATTGGCACTTATAAGCATCTTTATATGGGCATCAGAAATAAATCACAAGCTGACAAATGATTGTCGTGAAATATATGGAGTTTGTGACATTTCAAAATCACCACAAGAGCCAACCAGAGCGAAGATGGAATGCCATTTGCTTGGCTAGGGCCTATAATCTGGGTACAATGCCGAAAGGACGCATTGACTATTCAATACACTGTTGCAATCCTGTAGTCAAGTCCATCTTGGTTGGTCTTTGTATATGCAAAGAGACAATAATCAAGAGTCTCAATGATAATTTTAGTGTCTAGATGTAGCTTCGCACGCATTCTATTTTATGTTTATGGTCATCATATAGAAAACAAAAAGTGTAGTTGAAAGGTTCTTTCATAATAGTTAATTACCCATGATATTAGTGTCTCATGTAACTTTTCATTTTATGCTTCTAGGGAACATGTAGAAAACAAAAAGTAAGGCTTACTATAGTGTAGATATTGCCTTGGACTGAGGGCTAAAAAAGGGGAGGGGCATGGGAGTGCAAAGTCAAGAGGAAGGTCAAGAATATGAGATTGAAGGCAAATCAGATTCCCTAACGAGGAGGTTCACAAAGTGCGAGGAGGGAGCGGAGGGGGAAGAAAACTAGTGGTAAGACATGCTGGGAAAGGGTTAGGTAGAGCCTGTGGGGAAAAAATTGAAGGGACGGGAAGGGAAAGGAAACAATTGGTCAAGCAAGCAAGAATATTAAAGTTCAGATCCTTGACGGATAAATTTATCGTTCTCCCCTGCTTCTACCATTTAAAAACACTCGTTATAGGAAAAAAACCATTAGTGATAATATAAACTCTCTTTTGACATTCAGACATCCGCTTCACTTCCTCATCTGCTCTCTGTGATGGTGCCGAATTGCGGATTGATTGCCGACCAATTTTTGTGTTTGATTGCCAACAAATTTTTGTATTTTGCTGGATGCGGGGCCGAGTTTTTCTTGACGGATGGGCCGAATGGTCTTGGTGGACTTGATATTGTGCATCTGTGCTGCAACGGGTTAAGCCATTTGCTATTATGACAAAAAAATTGAACTTTTAGACCTCTCTTTTTACGCTCTCTCGCTCTCTCTTTTTCTCGCTTGAAACGTCCCCGCTTTATTGGGGCGAGGCCCGAGAACGTAAGACTATGCAGTAATTTTCGATGATCCATCAAGAATCGAGCCAAGCATATTTGAAGAAAGTGAGAAAGTCACTGCTGCAAAAACTTCATATGCATTTGCATTCGCTGGCATGTTCAAGCCATTTTAGCCTTTCGTTGATCCAAAGTGACCAATTAAGCTCTTCACACAGATTCCATCTCTTGCCACAAGCTTCTCTAGCCTAGTTCCAATCCTTCCAAAATTTAATTTCGATCTGATTAGAACCGCTTTCAAAGTACTCCTACGAATTTCTTAGCTTAGCTCGCCGAAATGGGTGCACTGATGAAGGTGACCGCACATGGCGGGATTGTCCGACAAACAATAAGCGACGAAAAAACACAGAAGACTTTCTTTTACAGCCCCTCCCAAGAAAAAAACACCACCGAAAATTGCGATGAAGAAAAACAGAAAAAAAAAATGGATAAAAAGCATCTAAAGTGTTCAAAACATGAAAAAAGCTGGGAAAAAGCTTTTCGGGGGGAGGTCAGAAACGAAAACTATCCAAAACGTGAATTTGATCTGATTTATCGCAAGAATCATGGCAAGTGTGTCAGTTAAGCCCTGGCAGCTGATGATAGAGCTGATGCCCCAAAAATCTTCGCAAATGCGTTGTCTGCATCTATTTTATTCTTGTTTTTTTGCCTTCTCTATTCCATGTAACACAGAATATCTGAATCTTATAAGTGAATCTATATTTGACATGGCATCTTGCCAATAAGAATTACACGAGTTAGGAGTTAGACTAGACCCCCTCGTTAGACTAGATCCCCCACTACCGGGCGGCCCCCGCCCCCTTTCCTTCTCTCCTTTCAGTATTCCCCGTTTTTAACCCCTCTGTTCTTGGTTTTGTGGACCTAAGGGGCCATTCACACCGGCGGTTAGGTTAGGTTTAGTTAAGAAAAATTAACTAGCTTATTAAACCTAACTATGACAATTATATTCGCACCTAAAAAGGTGTGGCCACAGATTTAAGGCAACGATCAACTGCATGGCCTAAAGTTATGAATCAATCCCCATATCCAGTATAGCACTCTATCAAGCAAATATAACCGAACTACTATATTTATGGCCCTCCATCCTTGTTATTTTCAATTCTATTGGCCATACAGGCTCAAACATTGAATGCCATGCGTCTGTGTCCTATAAAGGCTTGCTCCATGTATTGTATCAGCAACAATACAAAATTTTAATTGTCCCATCCCCTATGCCTAGCTCTGCATATGTGCATGAGCAAAGGCGAATGCTGTGCTGATTCTATGCTTAATTGGTGCTTCTTTATAAAGAATTTAAAATCATAGTCTTTTTACATACAACTATGCTACAAGACCACTGGTGATTTGTTTAAACTTTTTTAAAGTCAAACTAAAGTAGATCATACTACCTAAGGATCAAAGGCTTATTCTAGCTGTGTATTCTTCCTATGCCTGTCCAAAAACAGAAGTATGTTCACCCCTGTCTTATACAAGGATAGTTGTTAATTTCTTATACTATGCAGCCTTTTAAAATAAAAACCTACTGCATTTCCTAGAGCTAGGGGCATATCCTAGTCATAATGCTGCTCAACCCTAGTCATAGGGTACAACCCATCAAGTTAGTGCAGTACAATCAGCAATAATGCTATTGTACCAACTAGGTCAGAGAATACTGTATCTTAAACTGCATGATCTTAGAACTATATTTCTAAATTGGTGATAAAAACCAATTATGCAGAATATTATATCTTAAACTCCATGGTGCCTTGCCAATACTGCAAATGCCATTCTACCATCTCTAGTTATTATTCCTGAAGCAGCAATACCCCTGGTTACCTCATCAATCACCTTTGCAGATAAAAATAGATAAATGCCCAGCTTCAAGCTTCAAGCTTCAAGAAAAAATGCCCAACGACAAGCTTCAGACATCGCTAACCAGAAACATCTTCAATAAATCACTAGAACTTTATGCTACTGTACAAGTTAGAGTTACTGTATGACAGAGTTTAAGCATCTTTATGCTACTGTACAAGTTAGGCCACAAAACAGAGTCCAATGTATGTGTCTAATGCAGATCTTTGCAGAGATGGCAGGGCTTTGCATAGCTATGCGCTTAACGAGCTTTGTCACAAGGCAAGTAGGTTCATGCTCACGTTTTCAGAATGGGCTAAGCAATAATATCTTCTTAGGAAATTTATTATATGGGAAGTGCGTTTAGGTATAGTATCATGGAATCTTACATATACTCATCATGGTTTGGATCATCAAACTCCACAAATTTTTTAAAATTGCATTTATAGAAAGGCAGTTAGAGATTCACTGTCTACTTGATGCAACTATTTTGCAATAAGCAAAACAACACTTGGGCTGCAAACTGGAAATGCTGGAGAGCTCAACTGGATCTACATCTTCTCAACTTGATAGATGAACGTGAGATAGATACCATGCTGGATTATATGGCCAATGGGGACAAATATAGCAACCATGTACTGGACCAGCAACAAATATGGGTGAATTTTACAAAGGAATTCAGCAGTTATTTGAAGACATCAGCACATACTGTATTGGAAAACAAGGGCATCAAACTGTTTCTTGTATGCTTAAAAGGTAAGCTCCTCTCCAGATCCAGGCTGTTAGCCGACCTCATTGATAACAATTGAGCTGCATTTATTCTCAAAATACAGAATACTGAGATTACTATGAGAATCAAACTTAAGGACTGCATGCTATAGAGACGATACAAGTTAAAGACTAAGACGCTGGCTGTGGTTGCAGCAGCAAGAATAATATTAGCAACATTCAGCATGTATAACATTCAGCATGATCATGTCTATAGATACAAATGTTATGCATCACACTACTGACCACCTCCAGATCAAATTGTGGGCATTGCCACTCAACACAATAAAGTACAAAGACTGGATTATATGGTTACGAAATTGAGGATGGGACTAAAGACATAATGTATTCCTTATGGGTTACATCTACTAAAAGATAGTGAATATAATTCATCTCAGATTCCATAAATGAAGCAACAGGTTTATGTGCTTGACATCATTGCTCGATTGGCATTATGAACTACTGATTTTACAGCATAATGTGGTCTTGTTTCATTCTATTATCTCTATTAACATTCAGCTGTACAATGCAGGATCTATTGTTGAGCAGAACTGGCCTAGTCTCAGTTTTTCACACTTACGAAGGGATAAATCACTTTTGGCTGCCGCAATGCTTTGCTGGGACCAGTCCCAAAGATACTACAGTAGGCTATAAGGCCAACTCCTAAGGCAGAACACAATTTTAGCACTCAGAAGGATGTAAAAAAAAAATTGAAGCATTAAAGATGATGTGAACCCAACCTTAAATAGAACCCAAAACAGAACCCAACCTTACAAAAACTTCAAGCGTTGAATACAGAAGAAGAAATTGAAATGTGATCCAATATTTCTTAAACATTCGTGCAATATAGCAAAAATTCAAAATTCAATCCGCTTACCTCTTCCTTGTCCATCTCCATACCCCTGCATATCTGCACTTCCACGACCTTGTCCACGAGCAGTTCGACCACGGCCATCTCGTCCACGTGCACTTCGATTGCTTCCTCGAGCAGGTGGAGCTCGCATCGCCATCGCCGTCGTTAACTGGACCTAAATGACCTCGATGAGGTCAATATAATTTTTGTTAACATTTGGTCTAAATTTTTTACGTCAGTTAATTTTGCATTAACTGGGCGTTAACCATTATGTGTCGTATAGTTTTTCTATATACATTTTTAATACTATAATTTTGAATGCTTTTACGTGCTAGTTGTTGCGAACATTGGTCTAGTATTGAGGACTTTAAATATCCATTGCCCTCGAGGTCACTGGTTCAAGTATGACTATGTTGAATTTTGCAAAGATGACGGTTATTTTATGTGGTTATTCACTATCCTTGAATAATTTATTATTATGTTAATCGTGTTAGTGGTCGTGTATTTTTCCACATGCAAATGTTTTAGACCTCCATAAAGATGCAAAGCTTCTAAATATAGAGGAAGCACACGTGTATAATGCTTTGTAGAATCAAATGAACCTTATCAGTAACTTTTACAAAAGAAAAAAAAATGATGTGTCACTAATGACATAGATTTAAATCAAATTGTTGCTTAACAATGAGAGAAACCTTATAATGAGTTTGTATCTAACTTGTAACCTCCTAGCAATATTAGGAACCTTGTAATTAATGCAATGTCTATTTGAAAGATGAATGCTTTGCCATTGTTACTTAAAAGTAACGATAAACATTGTAATAAGCATGATAGCCCTTATGGCCAGATTTACATGGGTATATTTTAGAATGCTAAGTGAATCTTAGCTTTTTAAGATTAATTATGTTGGCATATTTATTTTGAACTTGAATTTTAGTTATAGATCATTTAACTTAGAAATGATCAATGTCATTTAGTCAAGGCATTTGAATGGATCTTTCGGACACTTACCAGTTTCAATTTATGTGTCCGAGTGCCAACCATGGCCTACAACCTATGCATAGCAACTTTTCATTACCCTCCTCCTTTATCTGATCAAACACTACAAGAGAATGATAGCTAAACGTCAGAATAATCGTCAGAGAGCCTTCATAAAATAGACAACTGCCCATGCCCTTATTTTTGACGATTGTACTGTTGAGTTTTATCTGACGAATTAACGTCAGACTAATCATCAGATAATTAGTCAAACATAGTTAGATGAATAGTCAAATTAATAGTAAAAAAAATAGTCGTTTAAATAGTCAGACAACAGTCATCTAGATAGTCAGACAAGCGTCATTTTCGTCAGTTGGTCAAGCCAATAGTCAGAATACTGATCAAAAAATTAGTCATTTAAATAGTCAGACAATTCGTCATTATATTAATCAGATAGTTCGTCAATTAGTCAAACCAATAGTCAGTATTTGCTAGTCTAATGAAATATTGTGATATTTATATACCCAAGCAGGGACTTGAACCCTGATATTCCAACTTGTAATAAGACTGTAACTTTTAATACAAATACAAATTAAACAATACACTCTAAGATAGGCTGCGCAAAAATAAATAGAAGTTTCTTACAAAGTGATTTGTGTTCAGACCCTATGGCTAAGTTGGTGGACCTTGAAGCCTGAAGACCATGTTGCACAATTTCAGTAGCCTTATTGAGTACCTCTGCTTCAAAACAAAGCAAGAGGTCTAGTTTGCGCCATAACTTCTGTAGAAGGAAAATAAAGCCATAAGAAAAAAGTCATCATGAAACCAATCAGGCAATAGTTCTGTAGGTCATCTCCTCTAATGCTTTCTTCTTATTTTTGTCATGTTGAGAGATGGTAACATGGTAAGCTTCGGCCTCCATAGCTGGGTATATGTATGCTGGATGTCTTTGTTTGCTTAGGCACATGTATGAGCATTAAACTATGATCAGGCTTTAGATCATTGCACATCTGTCTCATATGGCTTCTTCAGATAAAGGAACAGTTTAAAACTACATTTCCAACCTTCAGAATGCTAACAATTTCTATTTGGGTTTAGCTGTGGCTTTCATATCCATGAAGAAAATATGGTTGCAAGCTCTGAAAGAGCTATGAGGCATAGAAACTAACTAATATAGAACTAGAACCTCCTCTCTGAAGTGAGTCTCCTTACATCTTCTTTATTAAAATGGGACACTGGCATCTAGACTTCTGTAGTTCAACTTCGAGTGGAAAGGGAGCAGCATAAGGTGGCGATGGCCCTAGCCCATTACAAGTATTTGATGCTCCTCCCAATCTCATACAATCTGTTGCAGAAGTATGGTGGTTTGACGTCGATAGGACATCTCAGATAATATGGATTCGCAAAACTGTAAAGCTATTAAAAAATGGGGAAGAGATCAGCAGTCATTCGGTGTTTTCATTTCCATCCGTAATATGTTCTTTTGTGTTCATAAACACCTTAATGGAGCTAGCGAGCATCTCTGTGGCAGTTTTCAGCAGAGGTAAAACCCAGCAGAGGTAAAACATGGTAAGCTTCGGCCTCCATAGTTGGGTATATGTATGCTGGATGTCTTTGTTTGCTTAGGCACATGTATGAACATTAAACTATGATCAGGCTTTAGATCATTGCATATCTGTCTCATATGGCTTCTTCAGATAAAGGAACAGTTTAAAACTACATTTCCAACCTTCAGAATGCTAACAATTTCTATTTGGGTTTAGCTGTGGCTTTCATATCCATGAAGAAAATATGGTTGCAAGCTCTGAAAGAGCTATGCGGCATAGAAACAAACTAATGTAGAACTAGAACCTCCTCTCTGAAGCGAGTCTCCTTACATCTTTTTTATTAAAATGGGACACTGGGTTGCATCTAGGCTTCTGTAGTTCAACTTCGAGTGGGAAGGGAGCAGCATAAGGCGGCGATGGCCCTAGCCCATTACAAGTATTTGATGCTCCTCCCAATCTCATACAATCTGTTGCAGAAGTATGGTGGTTTGACGTCGATAGAACAGCTCAGATAATATGGATTCGCAAAACTGTGAAGCTATTAAAAAATGGGGAAGAGATCAGCAGTCATTCGGTGTTTTCATTTCCATCCGTAATATGTTCTTTTGTGTTCATAAACACCTTAATGGAGCTCGCAAACATCTCTATGGCAGTTTGCAGTAGAGGTAAAACCCAGCAGAGGTAAAACATGGTAAGCTTCGGCCTCCATAGCTGGGTATATGTATGCTGGATGTCTTTGTTTGCTTAGGCATATGTATGAGCATTAAACTATGATCAGGCTTTAGATCATTGCACATCTGTCTCATATGGCTTCTTCAGATAAAGGAACAGTATAAAACTACATTTCCAACCTTCAGAATGCTAACAATTTCTATTTGGGTTTAGCTGTGGTGAGTGGGTTAGGGTTTACCGTTAAAAAATAGTTAACAGCATTAACCAAATGTCTTAACCAAATGTTAACTTAACGTGTAGTGTGAAGCTAATAGCTGTTAAAATTGCTAACTTAACCTAACCTAACCGCAAGTGTGAATGGACCCTAAATCTAAAACAACTCGAAGTGAACTCTAAACTGTGGCGCTGAAACAATGGTGCAGATCATGCAATCCCAATATTTGGTTTAAAAGGTATGTATCGGCTTGTTTTGTTCAGTTCAATCTCGGATTCTGGGTGGGCACGCCTTTTTTTTTTTTGTCAAGCTTTATTTGTCAGTCTTGGATTTTCTCGGCATGTATCTTCTGTAAAAGATGGAGCTATAAATGACCTGCTATAGTCTCGTGATAAAGCTTTCCGGAAGCTATGAGTAATCTGCTATCATCTCTGCTAAAGCTTTCCGGAAGCCTGAATTTGATATCCTGCATTTTACTAGCCTGAAGCTTTCCTGCTAAAGCTTTCATTTGATATCGAGCTGAAGCATTGAATGGCACAAAGGAGTCAATTTTGGGCAAGGGGATCCAAACTTTGACATTCTCAAACAGCTAGGATCTAGTTAAACTACCTTAGCATTGTGGCATTCCGATTACGGGTTACTGGTAACAAGGGTTAGCATCTATGCTTCAGCCTTAACCTTCGTGGACCATTTGATCCGGGAAGAGAGAACCTTCATTTCACAGCTGCTTCCCATTTAAAAGGTCATTTTCATGGCTAAATTGTTTGAGCTTCCACCATCTGAAGAATTAGAGAAATGTGATGGTGTTCTCGCAGCCCATATATTAGAAGTTATTTAGAGAAATGTGATGGTGTCTTCTCAGCCCATTTATTAGAAGTTATTTATGTTGTCAGAGAACCTGCACCAAAAATGCTAAATGATGAACATACTTCTGAACTGAAGTTTCAAAGATAAAGCTAATGCCAAGCCCAAGATCAGAATTTGAGGCCATTATGGGCTTTTAGACAGCTGGATAGTATGTCTAGGCGGAGCCTTTTGCCAGGTTGAATTTGATATCTGGAAATCCAGTCTTTGAAAAGTTTTTTGAGTACAACAACTGTGGAAAGGACAAGCAGCTGCTAAATTCCAAGCTGATACCAGGTCTGACATCCAGCATACAGATTTTATATTATCAACTAAAACTTGGTTGCAATGCTGGTCGGCTGATTCTTATTCTAATGTTCAATCCTTAAAGTATGGTTGGTCATTATTAGAATTTTTCGTCCACGGAGATCAAACTTTAAACGTAGTCCGGCCTATATTTCTGAATTGTATTGTATTCCTAGACATGCTGCAACAATATTCAGATGCTAACCAAACCGTTCAATAGGACCTTGTTTTCTTTGGCATTTGCATAAGGCACCATAAATGTATTTGAACTTAGCGTCGTGCCAGGACAGGCCTTGCTGATTCAGGATTTGAGCTGGGTGTCACTGTTGCAGCAACAGGGCTGGTTGTTTGTGCCCATGTATGTACGACATGATAAATTTACATTTACAGATGTGGACCTCTTACAAAGTGTTTTTGGAGTTTTTTCTGCATTGACTAAAATGTGGGAGTTCTGCATCTTTCTGCATTGGCTAGTGATTGCTTCTGCGACCGCAAATTACGATTTCAAGATGGCGCTCTACACATCCGGAATTGGAGGACGTAACTGCAAGACTAACTGCAAGACTAACGCATTCCTTTATTCGTCTTCATTGTTTGAACTTTTTCTAAATACATCTTCCAAGTCAATCTGCAAGTGCCTGCTTAGATGCATCTCTCAATTCAATCTGCAAAGTCTGCTTAGAAGCAACGGAAATTAGTTCATGTTTAACAGCTGAAATTTAACTTCCACTGATAGTAGGCCCCAACCTCATTCTCTGTATCACCTTTAGGACTTCACTAGCAATAAGATCCTCTGACCACCTTAATAAGATGATTGTGTAGCTGGAAGAAGTATGTCTCAAGCGGCCAAAGCAACAGTTACTGCAGTTGGAGCAGTATGGCGTGCTCGCTTAAAAGAAGGTGCAGAGAGAGTACTCGTTTTTGTCTAGTTTTGCTGTTTCGTGGATGTTTTCTCCAATCATGTCCTCCAAGTTCATCAGGTATATTTTAGTGATGCCATTTAAGTGTATAGGCCATATTGGCATCAGGTGTTGGATTTCATATTTTTTAGATCGAGTTCAATTATATTTGTTTCCTTGAACCACCACTACTGAGCAAGACTCAAAACCAGCTGATGTACGAGCTGACGTGGCACGCCTGGGTGTCAAGCCACGTTGGCAACACGTCGTTCAACGATGTCTTGGAATCTGACGTGGCATCTGACGCCCTCAAGCTGACGTGGCATGCCTGGGTGTCAAGCCACGTCGGCAGGGCGTCGTTCAACGACGTTAAGGCGTCGATAAACGACGTCCAATTATGGCGGGAACGCGCTTTGTTTATTTTTCCATTCCATTGTTATTTTGTCCCATTCCCTTTTGGAGTTTTTGGCGCCCGTGGATTTTGTCTATCTTCATAAGGTAGGATCTTTCCTCCGAATGCTAATAGATTAGAAGATTGAATCTTCAAAGTATGTTAAAAAATTGAGGGATGCATGATCAAGGTACGAGTCGGCTCCATCCCGAATGGAGAAGACTAGATGTATCGGGTTTATGCACCTTAGAATAGAAGTTTCAATCTTCATAGATTACAAATGATTTGAAGGGTTGCGTGAATAAGGTACTGGTCGACTCCATCCCAAATGGAGAGGACTAGATGTATCGGGTTCAGGCACCCTAGAACAGAAGTTTCAATCTTCATAGATTACAAATGATTTGAAGGGTTGCATGAATAAGGTACTGGTCGACTCCATCCCAAATGGAGAGGATTAGATGTATTGGGTTCAGGCACCCTTCAATCAAATGCTTTCTAAATATCATAAACGTTGTATCAATCTAAATCTTAAGAAGAAACATTTGATAAAATCTATAAAAAAAAACATGGATATTTATATTTATTATATTATTACATGGTTTTTTATTAATATTTTTATTGTTTACTAGTAAAAACAACATGGACGAACGTCAGAAGGAATTTGAACGTAAAGTGAAACAGAAAGCTTTGAGAAAGTTACATGGCGACTTGCGCAAGTATGTTACCCCAACAATTGCCACAAATAGTCCAATTAGACCCAGTGGACCGAGTCTTCCCAGAGGCTTTGGTGGTGTGCATGAAATGAATGCCGCCGATGTATGTACCATAAACATGTTTCGAATGATTAGTTAACTTTATATATTGATGTTACTTTTTTTTTTTGCAGTTGTACTTGACAGAGCGGTTATATTGCAATTGTTCGATGTGCAAAGGACAAATAAAACGGATGAGAAAGACTGTCCTCGACCATGTTGATAAATATGGTGAATGCCCGACAAATCCAAAGGTTTCGGGCGCATTACGTGGGGTATTCCAACGAGGTATAATACACGAATCTCATGAACTCGAATCAACTACTCTCATGTACTTGAATCGACGTCTTAACTTAGTTTGCTTGTATTTTGTTAGGAAGAAATTGAGAATGAAGTGAGCTCGAAGCAATATATAGAAGTAGATGATGTTGATACTATGAATGCGTTCATAGAAAATCCTACAAAAAAAAGCCATCAACTTCCGCTATTCAACGGCGTAGGATGAGGTCCGACTATGAACCTACTGTCGTCATAGCTCATACACTCCTTTCGAATATCTTAGGCCCGCTCCCCGAGGAAAAGGAGATAATACCCGCACGACGAAAGAGCACCGACCGCCGCTCACGCCCCGTTCGGACGCCGTCTTTCCTCTTCAAGCTATATTAAAGATCGTGCATCACCGCTTGCGCCAACATGTCTTTGAGTATAAGTGAGTTCATCTTAAATTATGCCATTTTTGTTCACTAACACGTATTCATATGTTAGTCGATGTTGAGTGTAGTCCTTTTCCGAAGACGCCGCCAAGAAGACCACTGAAGATGGCAAGCTTTTTTGGACTCATGTTAATAATGTCACAAATAACATTTGCCAAAACGTCCATAAGGGTGATTGGAACTCAGGAGCCTTTGATGCGGAAAAAGAGTTGATCAAAACGGCGATAGAAGAAGAATATCCCGAGCTCAAGTCGAGATATATCATGGAGGGAGATTGTAAAACATTGTGGGTCGCATGATGTTAAAGCCACCGGTATTAGGCTCCTTCGTTCTTCATGATAACCTCATTGTACTCATATTTGATTTATATTTTGCAGAGGTAATCAGAAGAAACAGTTGATAGAATTGGCAGAAGCTGCGGGAGTCTCGATAGACGCAGTGGAAAAACCTCTAGGGTGGACTGATGATGCATTTGAAGTACATCATCTCTCCCATGAGTCGATAATTAGATGATGCCACGTGGACTAAGACCTTGTGTTGCATTGCGGTGTTTGAAGGCCAACATATTATCAAAGAAAGGGGTAGATAGAACGAAACCGATTTGAGGGCTTTGGGTACGACGGGTTGAAAGGGCAAATATAGTGCCAATAAGATCGGTCCGGGCGGTTATGAGGGTACTAATAACCTATTTGTAAGTATAAATTTGGTTTATAAGTTAGGTTCTCACATTGAATACTAACATTATTTTGGTGCTCATTCTCAACAGAGGGCATTGTTCAAGAGAAATGTTGGTAAAGATGAACGCGAAAAGGCCTTCGAAAAAAGCAATCGTGCGGCCATCCAATACGCCATCAAGGCTGAGTGAATCCAGCGGCGTATGTATCATTCACTACATAATTCTTTTGCATTACAACGACCTAATTGTTGCGATATACTATAATGCAGGTAGATGAAGACGAAGATGAGGCCGATCGCTCGAGAAGTGGGCATAGCAACAACTAAAGACTTCGTGTTTTGTTGTAATATTTTCAAGTCTTTTAGTTTGTGGTGAATTGACTCAATGTATTTTGTAATGTGCAAATTACATTGTGAAATATATTAATTGAATTCAATGTAAATTTTTTATGCTTTGTTTTTATTATTTGGGATTTTTTTAATATTACTTAATCTTCCTATGATTATTTATTTTAAAATTTTTATGCTCGATTCTATTTTTTGATTCTTTGATTTATTAAATATTTTATTACATATTAAATATTAAATAATAATGCTTATTTACTATGATACTGAATACTAATATTTAATCAATATTTTTCTTTTATTTTTCTAATTTTTAAAATTTTATGCTCGATTTATTCTTTGATTTATTTTGTTAATATTTATTTAATATTTAATATTTATTTAATATTACATATTAAATAATATTAAATAATAATGCTTATTTACTATTATACTGAATACTAATATTTAATCAGTATTTTTCTTTTATATTTCTAATTTTGTTTTTCATAATTCGATTAACGTCGTTGAACGACGTCGCCACGTGGCTGCCACGTGTTTTAGACGACGTTCAACGGTGCATATGGCGTGTCAGCCACGTCAGCATGTGTGCTGGCAAAGGACAAGCTGGCACGGCCCATGTCGGTGACCGACATGCCAAAGCGTGACCATGGCAAATATTTACGTCGGCATGCAAAGGACAAGCCGGGCACGGCCACGCCGAGACGACACCGTGGCAGCGACCATGGCGGCGCGCCACGCCGACATGCAAAGGACAAAGCTGGCGCGGCGTCGGCGGTGACCACGGTCGGCATGTGACGTCGGCATGTCGCCCATGAGCGGCGTTACCCGCGGTGGCGACCGGGATGGCGCCCGCGTTATCTTATCGTCGTTGAGCAGCGTCGCCGGCGTGCACCGCATCAAATACCGGCAGCGGCAGCGTGCTAGAAACGTGCCACGGTGGCGGCGGCGATGTCGTTGGCGGCGATGAGCAACGTTACCCGGCGCATACGCCACATCGTGCCGCCTTTGGAGAGACGTCGCTACCCGGATACGGCGGCGTGGCGGCACCACATGTCCGGCTATTAGGTTTAACGGCGACTTGTCGCCGCTTAGCAACGATCGCCGCGATTCGGCGTGCATAACGGCGACAAGCGGGGCGTAAAAGCGATGTCCGGCGTCGTTATTGGCGTCGTTTATCGACATTTTGTCGACGTTTATCAACGCTTAAATGACGTCTGGACGTCGTTATAGACGTCGATATGGGGCAACAGTTTTGTAGTGACATACACAAGGTTGTCATTACATGAACTTGTCTGCCCTCTTCATTACATATTTTACCGCATCACTTCCATCTCATATGCTACTCAAAGATGCAACCAAGCATCTCCCATCAATCCTAGCCTATAAATTATTTCCATATCAATAGTTACTAGATCCAATTGAGCATTTAGTTCAATGCATGATGCACCTAAAGTCAAACAAAAGAAGCTCTCATAAAATGTCCCTTTTACGTATGAGCAGTTAGGCTCTTATTCATCCAGGTATATCTTGCACTCACTACCCATCATTGTTGCATGGTTATTTTGCACAGACAGTAGCAGACCATGTGAGAAAGGGTATTTGCAGAGAAGTACCAAATCATAAATGGGAAAATAAAGAAAAGAGAAAGGGGGTTTCAAAATAACGGACTTGATGCCGAGCTGCTACAGAATGGTCCTGCTGCTATTTTGGTTGATAGCAAGATGTGCGATGATGTTCAATCAGTGTCTTAGAAGGAATCCGGCAAGGTCTGCACAACATAAAATGTATATCCCATAGGCATCCGTGACTAAATCTATCAGCATATATAAACAAACGTCAGAGCAAACATAAGCACGACTATAGTTGAACAGGATCTGTTCTATAGTTCGTACTAGGAACTATGCTGAAAATGCATAGACAAATCTCACAGCCTGGATGATGAAGCGGAGCCTGGTTGCGCCAGTTTTGCTCTTCCTTGTGAAGTGTTAGGCCATGATGACCGTCACAATGGTACATTCCTCCACTGCTGAAGGTCAGCAGGCAATGTAATGGGTTCCCCTTTTTTTTCCGTTTTCGCATTTGCTCTATTATTATTATTATTATTATTATTTTTTTTTTTTTTAGAGTAAGAGTGAATTTTTCCATTAATCAAGAAACACAGTACATAGTTCTACTTTGATCAGCAGATTAAAGCATAACAAAGATCTTTATACATAAACGTCCATCAAAATGTTGTGATGTGCAGTCTGAAAAATATGCAGCAGAAATCAGATCCTGGGATGAGCTGAATTGGTCAAAGGATAGCTGATAAGTAGAGATAATCTTCCAAAAATGAGATAGTCTTCAAAAATGTGTAGAAATCATGACCCCAACTAGTAATTATTGTTAAAACCTGAAAGTAACATCAACCAAAATTCTGCTAGATTAGGAAATACCATTGAGCAATTAATGTCTTAGCAGGGTTGGATAGGAAGCCAGATACAAAGATGGGGCTACTGGGTCTGAAGTGAGAGGGAGTCAAGCTTAGAGTTGAAGAAGGCATAGAAAGAGTCGCCAGATCCAAAGGTGTAACTTGCCAATGTCACTTTCGGCAAATGCTATCCACGCAAGAGAGGTCGATCTGATCAAACAAAGCAAGGAACCAAACAAATCAGCCAACAGTCTGTGAGTATAGTACTGCTCTCTGAATCTTGAGAATTGTTCCTCAGTCATGTATCTGTGGTACATGGAGAGGAAATCAAACATAGTATAGACTTGCACCACCTCTCTGCAGAACATTCTTGCGATCTTCGTGTCCAAATTTTCTTCATTTTCAGAGAGTTTGTTGAAGAAACGGTTTTAGGTCAAGATCAACATCCCTTTTGAGTAGATTGTCATCCATTTCACCCATGCTCTTCTTGCATTTCTTCAAGTAGGCTAACATCATCACCAAAATCAAATTAGAATTGATAACATTGAAGTTAGCTACAAATAAATCAAAAGGCCCCCAAAATGACCAACCAAATCCCATTTTCGTCATATTTATCGATTGCTTCCTTTTTGTGTCTTTGTAGCGATGGATGAATATCAAGTTGAAAATGCAATTTGATCCAAAAGATAGAGAAATTCTTTTTGCCATAAACTACTCTATTTCTTGCCTTCCGGATATTCCAAAGAGCAATAAACATGATAGTGTTAGCAAAAGTGCAACCATTTTGACATAAGACGGCAAATTTCCGGAGATCCTTAGGAAAAAAATGACCCAACTTATCATCAAACCAAGACCAAAAAAAAATTAAGCTTAGGGCAGATAAAGATGTGTTCAAGATCTTCCTCCGCATCGCAACTCTGATGAAGCCGCACAAGGCGAAGATGTTGTCATTCCCCGAGGGAGAGAAGTTGTAAATTAGGAATGCTTTTATTAGCTAACAACCAAATAAAGAAGTTGACCTTGGGGAAGCAATAAGAGTTCCAAACATCATGAAATAGAGATTTGGCCTCCTCCATAGTGATAGACCATTTTAGACCAGCTTTGGAAGGATTGTCAGAATTGCTAATAGCAGAGTAGATTTGACTGACCTTATATAAACACTTACCTGCAATGCTCCAATTGGTTGCCTTGGGGACAATATTATTTAACCAAGTCTGAGGAAGGATCGACTTAATGTGCAGATAGATCTTCTTGTCACTAGAAGTGCCATGAACTGAGTTTTTCAGATTGGTCCAAGAGATGAGCTTATTATTCAAATATAGGTCACCTAGGAAAATGAGGCCATAATCAGACCATTTCTTATAAATTCTTGGGTGTCTCAAGGCAAGAGTCTTACTAGGATGATTCTTCAGAATTGGATTCCAAAAAATAGTCATTTGCAAGTTAAGATCTTGAGGATCATCATAAACATAGGCAGATTGCACTTTATTCCAAGCCATAATGAAGTTTCTCATAAGAGGGGAAGTATTTGCACCAGCCTGGAGAACATTAAAAACAGAATCGTAAAATATGCTCAATTGTAGGATGGCTAACCAAGTGAGAGCAAGAGAGCCAGATGTCGATAAAATGAGAGGATGGACCAGCATTATTCGTGAAGGATTTCCATATGTATTTGCCACCAGAGAGTACGGGCTTGTAGATAAAGATCCTTGCAGCCAAGACCACCATATTTTTTAGGCCTGGACACATAATTCCATCCAACAAGATGAGAGCCTTTCCAAATGAACTTTCTGATAATCTTTTCAATCTCGGAATAGATTGACTTAGGGGCCACTAAAGCAGAGGAAAAATAGATGTGAGTGCTGGCCAGGACAGGGTTTGCAATAATAGATCTACCAGCAAAGGACAATCCACCTCTGAAATTATTTAGCTTTTTCCTTATTCTGTCTATTATAGGCTGCCATAGGCCTTTAAGATTAGGATTAAGAGACAAAGGCATACCTAATAGAGTGGAGGCATGATGAGTATTAACAACCTTGAGATTAGCAAAGTTTGGCTGGATATTATCACCAATAATCACACATTTAGCCAAGTTCAGGTGGACCCCAGAAGCAGCAGAGAATTGATTGATAATGTCGAGAAAGAAATCAATGTTAGATATATCAGCATCTAAAAAGGCAAAAGTATCATCAGCATATTGAGAGAGAGTTAGGGACTCATCACTATTTGGCAGATTAAGACCTTTAATCATCCCAAGCTCCTTGAAATGAAGAACGACTTTGTAAGCATTTCACTACTATCAAGAATAAATAGGGGCTAGGGGCAACCTTTGTCCGACTCCTCTAGATAAGGGAAAGAATTGGGAGGGGAGCCATTAATAATGACAACCAGAATGAGAGAAAGTATTCAAACCATGAATTAGCAGCCTTAATTTAGGATGAAACCCAAATTTTGAGAGAGCAAGATCAAGAAAAATCCCATCTCATCAGATCAAAGGCTCTCTTAAAATCCAATTTAAGGAGCACACAATTTTGATTGGAGATGCTATTCCAATGAAGACCTTCCATAGCATTGATATAATTGTCCAAGATAAATCTATTAGGAAGAAAGGTTGATGATAGAGAGATATGTTCTTCTAGAGAAATACTTTGATTCTATTTTGCAATTATCTTGGCACGAGATCTTATAAGAGGTATTGGTTAAAGAGATCGGCCTCCAATCGAGAAAGTAGATGGGTTGTCCACTTTTAGGAATGAGGAAATAAAACCAAGAGAGATTGAAGGATGTAAGAAATTGGCCTCCCAAAAACCTGAAACCATGGAAATGATATCATGTTTAAGAATATCCCGTAGTGAACATAGAATTCACTAGGAAGACCATCGGGACCGAGGGATTTGCCTCTCGCCAAAAGGATCCTCGAGAATCTTGAAAATCTCATCTTCTCGGGGGTCACAATAGAATCATCCATATTATCCATAGAAGATGGAATGATCACATCCAAAGAAATCAAGAAATTTTCTTTCCTTGACAAGGTCAATTTGTTTGAAATGGAGTTTTGGAAAAAGAGTGGCATAGTTCTCTTGGAAGAAAGACTTAATAAGCTTGGAGTCATTTAGGGAAATTCCAAATGTCGGTCCCGAACTTGAGTGATAGCATTTCTAAGCGATCGACTTTTAGCCATTTTAAAGAAAAAACTGGAGCTGCCATAGTCCATGTCCTTATTAAATTTAATCTTACATTTGATGGAAGAGCTTTTGGCCTCAATTTCCTCAACACTTTTTAGGTAATTTTCTAGAAGTTCCTCACCAATATGAAGGTTAAGATTGTGAGGATCTTCTTGAAGGAGAGATCTAATATCCCTCATCTTGGCAAGCAATTCATTGATTTTGGCCAAATGTTTGCTTTTAGACCAACCTTTAATCCAACTCTTGATCTTCTTGATTTTGCCATAGAATCTTTTCATTGACTGCTGATTACCTTCATCAGGAATATTGAGATAGAAATCTTTGAAGTCTCTAACAAAGGAGTCATTCTCTAGAAGAGCACAGTTAAATTTGTAAGATACATTGCCATCCCTAGGTGTTTGAGTCAATTGCTTAGTACATAAAAATTGAGGCTGATGGTCTGATATTATATTGCCTTCATCACTAGTGACATAGCAATTATCCCAAAGGGATGAGGTTGGACTACACACATAAAATCTGTCCAGGGTACAATAGACTCTTTTGTCACCTTTTGCTTATTAGACCAAGTAAAAGAAGCGAGAGGAAGGCACATAAACCAATGAAGTGTCGAGGAGATAAAAGAGTCCCAATTAGATCTCTCTAAAGTAGACATATTGAGATGGTTGCCTAGTTTCATATTCCGGGAGGGAGTGTTATTAAAATCCCCTATAATCCAAATTAAGATTGGATTAGCATGCATCAAGTTTTGATTTCGCACCAAAGAACTTCTCTTTCTTTTGGGTTGGTGGAGGCATAAAACATTTATAACTCAAATGTGGAATCTTGTAACTGAAATATGACAGCTTGCCACATCTTAGGGAGTTATGGAAAGAGAGATGTTTCAGATTTTTCCATATCATGATAATACCACCACTTCTACCGGAGGCCTCAATCCGGTGGAAGAAGAGGCTCCGGGGTAAATCAATCTCCAAGATTGGAGATTTCAAATTTGGGAAGCTTAACTTCTGCTTGCAGTGACTATATCGAGTTATAATTCCTAAGTTGGGAGATGGCACGTCTCCTTTGATTGGGCCTTTAATACCCCTAACATTCCGGAGATGATCTTCATGGTCGGCTTAAAAGAAATGAAGAAAAGAAGGAAGGATAAAGATTAATATCTTTTCTTTTTCCCTTTCCTTTTCTAACTTTTACTTCTAGTGTTGGCGGCAGGGGTATTATGCAAATTTATGAGTTCGCAGCGGGGGAGTATCATACTTTTGGCTTTAGCCAATTTTTCCTCTCGAGCAGGTATGTCCGGAAATATCATCCTTATGAGAACACTTTCATTTAGGTATTTATCTCCCTCCCAATTTTTCCTTATCAATTTCCAAATCACTTACATGCCCCACCCGAATGAATTCAAACATTTCATTTATGCTAGCGGAAGATCACAATTAATATTAGAAGTCTCCAAATGATTATGAGAAGGAGGAGAGAGAACCGCCACAGTAGTTCGCCAGACCACCTCATGAGTAACCATTTTGCAGAGAAGTCCTCTTTCTTGTGAATTTCTCCATAATTAGCGATCATGTTCATAATTCACCACCCCTTTACGGAGTATCTTGCACAATCTCTTCCTCCAAAATATGGCATACTTGCTGTGATTGAGAGCAAAGACCCTCTTGCAAGGAAGCTAATTGCTCGGCAATATTCATCTATGAGGGATGGTGGAGGGAGAAAGGGATCGGGGTTTGGTGAGAGATCAATAAAGGGAGATTGGGAATGGTTTGGATCATTGTAAGAATTGCCCAATAGTACATCCAAATCCACCTCGAATTAAGGTTAGCCAATACCTGAAAATGATTGGTGTTACCATTTAGATTTTTGATCTTTGTCCCTTGAGTCTTTAGTATTGCATAAGACCATGGTCCTCTCCTTTGATTTAGAATGATTTTTGGGCAAAAGTATGCTAGGGGTGCAAAAGCAAAGGGGACACATCACGTGACACTCATATAGCACCCCATATGGCGGCTTGTTTAAGGTGTTACGCGGTACTAGCACCGCGGTAAATTAGGTAATCAATAGAAATATGTAACAACTCAATTAATAACAAGTGGAATACTATGATAGAATAGTACATCCAGGCCGATCTAAGTGATGGGGCAGCGTTTTTTGATACCCACTAGCATACTTTTGCCCTTTTATCACTTGGAGCATGCGAATTGGGCGGGCACCATTTCAACCAAAGTATCCTTAGGGTCAATTACCTCACAAAGGAGCTGATCATTGGTCGAGAGACCTTTTTCTAAGACCTTTCCATGGCCTGTCTTTCTTGATTAATGAACTACTCTTACCTCTGTTAGAGTTCAAAATTTTGAACTCTTATTGTTGGTGTTTAGGTTTTGGCATCCTAAAATGATTTTTGTTCAAAGTATCATGTAGACTGTTGACCTTGTTGATGCCATTAGCGGATGGCCCAAAGATTGTAGAGCACCTTTTACTTAAACGGAACCCCTTTCGAAGTTCCATCTTGAGCTTGATTTCTAAATGAGGTGCATCCCTAGTCATATCATTTTGAGGTCGGGAGTCTTTGATTTTTCTTTTCTCCTCGGATCCTTTTATAACTACCATTGACTTTGGTCCACCGAAAAGTCTTTGTCTTTTGGATAAGATGCTTGAAGGGCCAATGTCCCTATTCCTATTCGTAGAGTCAAAATTTGAAACTGTGCACAAGGTAATTGCATTCGTCAGGCGTCCCTTGACTGCCTGTTCTTTGTTTTCCTTGGGATTGACTTCTGTCATCGACTTGTTTGACTTGGCTTGATTGACTTCCATATCCTCGATGCGATTGATGTCACAATTCATATTCATTTACGTGGAAGGTGAATTATCCTTGCAAGGATCATACCGTATGCCCGCCCCTACAGTTTTGACAATGAGGAGGCCCATTACCATCTAAGAGAGAGGGAGGCTTTTTGACCAAAAACATCAAGGAAAGGAATTTGGAGGGGGACATCTTTGGATATATCAATTTGGACAAAAGATTTGGGAGGTCTATATGGCGAAAATTCAGTGCATATATAAGATCCAATGGAACCGAAAAGCAGTTTGAGGCAGTCCTCATTCCAGTAGATAGGATTCAAACCATGAAGCGTGGTAGAGGCTACACAAAGATTATCCAAATTAGCAACTTCAAATTTGGGATCCCACTTTAGAAAGGTGAGTTGAAAGGACTCCAGAGTCAAAGGACCTCGATTTAGTAAAAGGTTGGCAGATCTTTTGTTACCACATTCAATCATAACATATGGAGATTGTAACCAATAAACATCATTGATAAGAATTTCTTTGTGAAGGTTCAAGCAAAAGGCCTAGAGTTTATCAAGTTTAATACCATGCTTATTGATTTTGACAATAACAGCCGATTCATGAAAAAATCAACTTTGCATGAACAGAAGGAAGGTCCAAAGAAATACCTTTAAAAGTAACTGTTTTCATGGCTTTGAAAGCAGGATTGAAGGATCGAATTGTTCCGAGAGCATTTGTGAAGAATTTGTCTGGGAATTTTGCTTTATTCCTACCGTTTATCACCATAGGGAAGAGGAACTTGTCGGGCGGATCCATGCATGGTAATTGGCCTCTATGTCGGGGTCCTTGGATAAATTATCCCAAAGATGGCACTTTGGAAGACAAAGGATCCATAGAAGACTGTTCAATTAAGGAGTTAGCAAAATCACCAAAGAAAATGACATTTTTGGGTTTTCTTGAAAGGACCTTAGTTGCTTGAGGAGATCGGAATGGCCTGAGGGCTCAAGATCGGCAAATGCGTGAAGGATAGAAAAGAAATTTAGGGTAATTTTTGTTTTTAAGAGCCATCTAGAAAGAACCAGTGGAAACTACAAAAAGCGGATTGAACATGTGCGAAATAGCGGGAGGGAACAACAAGGGGCAAAAAGAGAACGAGGAGACGAAAGAATTAAAATTTCAAAGGTGGAAAGCCACCCTCAAAGCCAAAAACTAAGGGGAACTACACTAAAGGATGAATCATTGCTCGAATACACCTTAACCACAATTTTCGAATCACTCCACCCACAATGCACATGAAAGATTCGAAAAGAGCGTAGATTTCTTTTTTTCCCCACAATTCTCGGGGCCAAGAGTCCACAATTTCTACCTCAAATTCCATCGAGCTTGGCACAAACGAGTATTCACAACGAAAAGATCTTACGGAAAATAATCGTTCGAGACCAAAGAATTCCAGAGAGCCACTGGAGATCCTTTCAAAAAGCCACAAGTTAATCTTGCATTATGCTTGATAATTGCAAAAATTCTGGTATCCATCTGTAGGGAAGATTAAGGGGAATCATGAGAAAGGCTAGCCCCTACAAGGCTGGCAATCTTAATCCAATGAATTGCTTGAGGATAGGAGACGCATTAGCACAACATATCAAGAAATTAGTTTGAATCTAATAAGACAAAGGATTCAAGAAAAATGGCGCACAGTGCTGACGTGTACATCTTTTCCATCATTATTATTATTTTTATGACCATTGTGTTAGGCCATAGATGACCGTCACAGTGGTACATTCCTCCACTGCTGAAGGTTAGCAGGCAATCTGACGTGTTCCCTTTTTTTTTCGTTTCCTCATTTGCTCTATTTATTTTATTACCATCGGATTAATTCAGTCCGATCAACCTATCATGCTCTGCCAAGTGGCACGTTCCTTTTCAGGAATTTTTACTGCCAGCATTTTGGGATGCTGGATCGTACCTCTCTGTCTTCCACATTACATTCTACAGTGGTTTCACAATGGAGACTGTTGTACATGCTTCTCATTTTGTGCAATTAAGAGGTGTCGCATGACAACAGCCATGTCTTCATTGCTTCTAACAGACGGCCGCGTGCTCTCGAAGCCAGCAGAACTCAAGCAACATCTGCACAATCATTTCCACGTAGTGTTTCTTAGAGACATCTGCCCTTATAGTTAGAAATGCGAGATGCAGTTGTTTTCTTAAAGTTGGATACCCAATGGCATAAATTGGCACTTATAAGCATCTTCGTATGGGCATCAGAAATAAATCACAAGCTGACAAATGATTGTCGTGAAATATATGGAGTTTGTGACATTTCAAAATCACCACAAGAGCCAACCAGAGCGAAAATGGAATGCCATTTGCTTAGCTAGGGCCTATAATCTGGGTACAATGCCGAAAGGACGCATTGACTATTCAATACACTGTTGCAATCATGTAGTCAAGTCCATCTTGGTTGGTCTTTGTATATGCGAAGAGACAATAATCAAGAGTCTCAATGATAATTTTAGTGTCTAGATGTAGCTTTGCACGCATTCTATTTTATGTTTATGGTCATCATATAGAAAACAAAAAGTGTAGTTGAAAGGTTTTTTCATAATAGTTAATTACCCACGATATTAGTATCTCATGTAGCTTTTCATTTTATGCTTCTAGGGAACATGTAGAAAAGAAAAAGTAAGGCTTACTATAGTGTAGATATTGCCTTGGACCGAGGGCATGGGGCATGAGAGTGCAAAGTCAAGAGGGAAGGTCAAGAATATGAGATTGAGGCAAATCCAGATTCAAATTACCCACGATATTAGTGTCTCATGTAGCTTTTTTATTTTATGCTTCTAGGGAACATGTAGAAAAATGTAAAAGTAAGGCTTTATTATAGTGTAGATATTGCCTTGAACCGAGGGCATAAGGGGAGGGCATGGGAGTGCAAAGTCAAGAGGAAGGTCAAGAATATGAGATTGAATGGCAAAATCGATTCTCTAATGAGGAGGTTCACAAAGTGCGGAGGGAGGGGGGAAGAAAACTAATGGTAAGACATCTTTGGGAAAGGCTTAGGTAGAGCTGTGGGGAAAAATTGAAGGGACGGGGAAGGGAAAGGAAACAATTGGTCAAGCAAGCAAGAATATTAAAGTTCAGATATTTGACGGATAAATTTATCGTTCTCCCACAGCTTCTACCGCTTAAAACACTTCGTTATAGGAAAAAACCATTAGTGATGATATAAACTCTCTTTTGACATTCGGACATGATGGTTCACTTCCTCATCCGCTTCTACTCGTGATGGTGCGAATTGCGATTGATTAGACCAATTTTTTGTGTTTGATTGCCAACAAATTTTTGTATTTTGGATCGCGGGACCGAGTTTTTCTTGACGGATGGGCCGAATTGTCTTGGTGGACTTGATATTGCGATCTCAGGTGCAACAAACCTTGAGTTAAGCCATTTGCTATTATGACAAAAAAAAATTGAACTTTTAAACCTCTCTTTTCTCGCTTCCTCTCGACTCTCTCTTTTTGCTTGAAACCGCCCCCTTATTGGGAGCGGAACTAAGAACGTAACACTATACAAGAACTTTTGATGATCCATCAAGAATCGAGCCAAGCATATTTGAAGAAAGTGAGAAAGTCATTGCTGCAAAAACTTCCATATGCATTTGCATTTGCTTGGCATGTTCAAGCCATTTTAGCCTTACGCTGATCCAAAGCGACCAATTCACTCTTCTTCCATCGCTCCATCTCTTGCCACAAAGCTTTAGCCTAGTTCCAATCCTTCCAACCCTAATTTCGATCCCCGATTAGGAACCATTTCAAAGTACTCCTCACGAATTTCTTAGCTCGCCTTCGAGCGATGGTGCACAAAGAAGGCACTGCATATGGCCGGAACGTCCGACAAACAATAAGTGATGAAAAAACACGGAAGACTTTCGACAAACCGAAAACACCACAATCAAAATTGCGATGAAGAAAAAAGAAAAAAAAATAAAAAAGCATCTAAAGTGTTCAAAACATGAAAACTCGCCGAAAAGCCTTCGAGGGGCTGAAAAGAAAAAACTATCCAAAACGTGAATTTGATCTGATTCATCGCAAGAAACATGGCAAATGTAATGATTAAGCCCCCCGCCACCGATGATAGAGCCTATGCCCCAAAAATCTTCGCAAATCGCTTTGTCGCCGTGATCTATTTTATTCTTGTTTTTTTTTGCTTTTTATTCCATGTAACCATGCGGAGAATATCTGAATCTTATAAGTGAATCTATATTGACATGGCATCTTGCCAATAAGAATTACACGAGTTAGAAGTTAGATTATCTCCTACCATGTTGATTGCGCACCAATTTTGTGTTTGATTGCCAACAAAATTTTGTATTTTGTCGATGCGGGCCGAAGTTTTTCTTGACGGATGGGCCGAATTGTCTTGGTGGACTTGATATTGTGCATCACGGCTGCAGCCGGGTTAAGCCATTTGCTATTATGACAAAAAACTTGAACTTTCGGACCTCTTCTTTTCTCTCAAATACTCTCTTTTGCTTGAAACCGTCCCGCTTATTGGGAGCGTAATCTAAGAACGTGAACTATACAAGAACTTTTCGATGATCCATCAAGAATCGAGCCAAGCATATTTGAAGAAAGTGAGAAAGTCAACTGCTGCAATAACTTCCATATGCATTTTACATTTGTCGGGCATGTTAAGCCATTTTAGCCTTACGCTGATCCAAAGCGACCTCAATTCCGGCTCTTCACACGATTCCATCTCTTGCCACAAACTTCTCTAGCCTAGTTCCAACCTTTCAGCCCAATTTCGATCCATTAGAACCGTTTCAAAGTACTCCCACGAATTTCTTAGCTCGCCCTGGCGATAGTTACCTGATGAAGCGCACCGCACATGGCTGAACGTCCGGACAAACAATAAGTGATAGAAAAAACACCTGAAGACTTTAGGGGTCTTTGATTTTAAAATGGGGCTTCCATCGATCCAAGATTGTCATTTTGCAATGCTTACATTCAAATTTTTGTTTTTATCATGGAGAAATATTTGATCATCACTATGCAAAATAAGTAATCAAATGCCAAAAAATAACCATTAAATGCCATACATATATAAAAAAACACCTTCAAGTTGTTGGTGCCGCATTTTACAACAACGAAATACTTTAGCATTTTGATGCATTTTTGAGGATGATCAAGCAGAGTTTAAAGGAAACATTCGGATAGTATCCATTGGCTAAAATGATACATTCCTCAATAGTATCTATTGCATGACGCCAAATCTAAGAATTAATGCCGAAGATATATAAAATTAGTTGAATGTCCTGGACCGCCATGCGACGGATCCAAAAATTCTAAGAACGATCAAGTCATACATTTGGGTTTTTTATCACGGGACCAGAATCGGTTGAGCTCTCGGACATCCATGCTCCGCCCAGTCTCGATGAAGAAGTATAAAAATGACAACAGATAATCGGGTAAAAGAAAACAGAAATACCGGCACATAATAGAAGAAGAAGAACTGATTCAATGCTAACCCGCTACTAAATGGAAGAGCGAATACCCAAATTGAAAAAGATTTAGCCGTGGAAACGCCAACTCGTATGAGCCCCATTCAGCCCATATTGCAATACAATGCAAAATCGAAACATGTTTTTTCGGACTAAACCTCCGCAGGAGCCGCCATAGCCAAACCCTCCGGCGTGGTTCACCGAAGATTGTGTTGAATTTGCCATAAATTGATTTTATCCGTATGGCGTAATTTAGAGTTGCTTTTTGATTCAGCAAATAACATGAAAGAAGAGATGAATGTGAGAGGGGTTTAGCTTCCCTTAACTTAGCCATGGCTAAATAAACCAAGACCAAAAAGATAGCATTGCAAACTATATGTGAAAGATCATTGTAATGCAATAAGCTTTATGAAGATATTGAAACTAAGAATGGTAGGTTGGGCAATTTATTTTTTGGGCCTCTTTCATTCCTTACTTTAGAAGATGATGTTATGTGGTCGTTTATTGCCCTCAGATTTTATATCAAAATAAAAAAAAAAAAAAAATAATTTTTTGTTTTGGTATATTATGGGGTTTGTGCTATATTTAATGTTTTATATGTGTTATTATGCTACATATTCTAAACGATGCACCCCTAACTACGGTCGGCCGACATCTGTCCATCATATGGTCCAGTTGTATGTTGAGCCCTGTGGTGTCTCCTCGTTTGAAAATCATAGGCAACCACTTTATGACTAGGGTGCATGATGGATTTTGAAACATGGAATACGTGAGTTTGCCTAAGGTTTTGAAATATAAAAATCTTGGGACTCCCTCTCTATGCGCGTTCACTTAAGGTTTCATATTTTGAGATATGGAGACTCAAGCCTCTACCACAATAATTCAATATACTAATAAGAACGCTTTAACCAATGCTACCGAAAAACTAACATGCTTTTATTTTTTCAAATAATAACCTATTCAAATGTTTTAGGGTATGGTATGGTCTCAAGGATAGTGACTTATGCATCCATATCAAATCCCCTGAACCCTCGCTATTGTGCTACATATTCATGAAACTTGCCCATGTTTTCCTAATTTTTATTTATTTTTTTAAACCAAAACGTTAAAATCTCCCATACACACACCAAAACAAAAACAAAGCACATCGGGTTCCCATATTCTCATCTTCGTTTACTATTTATTGCCTTCTTCAATAGAAAGTGATGTTCCATACTTTCTAAGAATTTAACGGCTTATAAGTGAAGGATGCCTCTTAAGGCATACCCATGTTCTAAATCACGCTCTAAATCAAAAGGCAATGCCGAACACATCCGCAAAATTTATAATGTCGAGAGCCATTGACATGCATGTACATTATCACAAACTACATGTATAGCCATGGATTGTGGTGACACCTGCACTAATGACGACATATAAATAGAAGTTCGAAGTTTTCAATTGGAAAGTTCGACTAGCATAATGCCAATCATCTTGGAAAGATGGCTTATCCAAGGCATGCACTACCTTTGAGCAAGTGCTCAAACCTAACTAAGAAAAAATAAACTTACTATAAACTACACTAAAGCTCCCCTTATCCTCAGATTACAATTATATATTAGAGATAACGCCTTAATGCAGGCCCGTGTCAAGGGAATTTGCCGTAATATTCCCTCTCAAAAAATCGAGAACCATCCAATGAAAAAGATGATGTGGTCCAACCCCATTTTCTATGTCATACTATGATTATGCAACTATAGCCATAAAGTCAAGATATCTCTAAGTCAATTACAAGTTATAAAAATTTTACCAATATTATTCCAAATATGATCAAAGCAAGAAAGTAAAAATTGTACTTCTTGTCCACTAACTCACATGTACATTGCATTAATATGACAAGTAGTAATCTGAAGCCTACATTCCATAGTAGTGCCAAATGTGCAACAACAAAATAATAGCAAGAAATTACCACCAATTGCTGCACTTATAAATCTCTCATAAGAAGTAGCTATAATACCAAATGTAGACTTGTTTAGAGATAACATACTGATAGTTCAAAATGTTATACAACTTTTCAACAAGTTCTTTTGCCTAGGGATTTGAAATCCCTCAGCTAAATCAACAAGTCTTTTGCTCAGAACTTAAAACCGTTGCCAAATTGGCGTTATCGCAACATCAAAGCTAATATCTCTAATTTGAATGGGATAGAACCAAATCATTTCAAGCGTTATCAAAAAGTAAACAAACCACATTTTTAGCTCTAAGGAGTCGAAATCTATCGTGAAAGCACTCTACTCCTCGCTTCCTAACCTCCCGCTCAATCCGGACAAGCAGAAATATCGCTGGACTTTGTGGGCTCGTGGTGGACTCCTCTTGCCCACCATCTATATGCCATACACATGATACGGGGTATGTTTTAGAAAGATGCTAGCAACCATCTCCCCGCGATTCGATCAGAGCCGACGAGGGGTCGGGCCTCCCATGCAAAGCATCCAAGCTTAACTTCGAGGAGCCAAATACAACCGAGCCCTCGTAGTAGGGTCAAGACACAAGAAGTGCCTCATCGAAAGAACCCTCGCTACTGACAGCCTACTTGCAGAAATCCCTCGAAGTAGCTTAATGAGCATAGCTTCGCTACTTTGTGATTAGGGAGGTGCAGAGTCAGGATCTGTTGCTCAACAAGGCAGGAGATCCACGCAGAGGCTCATGAGCAACTCAAGTAGCGGTGCATGCATGAAGTAGCAAGGCAACAAGAATTCCGGTGGGGAGCTAAGCTCCTTGCTTTAGAAAGAAGAGGCCAACATTGGCCATGACGCGTCCTCGCGACGCTCATCAAAATTTACACGGGCCAGCCTGCATATTCATCGCGGGTAACTACCAAGGCGCTATATCGCTAATTAACCCAACGCGACGCTTACAACCCATGTGATAACCGCGAATCTCACAATGAACGAAAGCAGATGCAGCCACCTTCGTGTCAAGGCAAAGTGCCGAAGCGGGACCACGCTGTATGTTGATCGAGATCCACTGGCCAAGCAACAAGAAGACCTATGCACTGGTGCTAGGGTAAAGTTGGGAGCATTTGCGTAGTTAATTAATCCAATGTAAATATGCAAATCTTTTCGCCACCAAATGTTGATGCAAGTTTGCTAACCCTCAGATTCTCCGCCGGTGGCTTCAACTCATCTAACCCATACCCTAATCTTCACCTCCTACAAGTATTAACACCCCGCCTGCTGTCTCTACATGTCAGCCGCCATCGCATGCTGCTTCCACCTCTACCCCGCCTTGGCCAGCCGCTACTAATCGAACTCGCATCGCATCTTCTAATATCAAAATAGATTGCCTATGCATGGTCTCTTGAATTGTCGGGCTTCCTATGGTGAATGAGATAGTCTCAAATCGCTTGCCGGCGGCACTTTATCTTCCTCATGGAAATCTTGGGGGATGCGAGACAGGCTACTTTTGACTTGCAGTAATAATCGACCCCAATATTTGGTCCATTGGAAAACTATGGTTTTGATAAGTTCACATATGATTATCGGGGTTTATTACAAAAAACGCATGGTGAAGCATGTGGAGATATTGTTTTGATGATTGTTTATATTTTTGATTGATAAGAAACATCCATTGTTGTTTTAAAGTTACTTCTATTGCCACATGTCATTTTCTAGTAGAATTTCCCATGGTTTTAGAATACTTTTAATGACTACATGTCCTATACTTCTATTATCACATACCCTTTATAGCGTTAGAATTGAATGACCACATGTCCTATATTTCACACGCCTTTATAGTATTTCACACATCTTTATAGAATTCAAATCTTGTGCATGATCTTTGCTATTATAAATCCGAGGACTCCCGGATCATAGTTCATAAAGCTTCGAAATGTAAACAAAGGTAGCTTTTTCTAATTAGTGAAGTTAAGTATAACCATGTCCCTCCCATTGGTTTCAGGAGCGCCTGTGGTTGAGAACATTGGCATTCTTTTGTTTTCTTGAGGCTATATCGCGCTTTCATTTGGCATTCCTTTGCTCTTAATCGGCCGCCAGATATTCCAGGTAAAACAACCTTCATCAAAGCTCGCTTTGCCTTCGAATATTTCTATAACTTGTTGGTCACAAGTTCACCAAAATCCATTCGACATTGCAAGCTTAGCCTTGTATCGCAAAAAGTTTTATGTTGAATAAAAACGCAATGATTATTCAACACTCAGTAATACTTATAAGGAGACTTCCTTTGCATTGAAACAAATTGCAAAGCGAGAAGAAGGAGGAGCCATTTTATATTTGCCATTTTTATGCTCCAACAATGGATGACTAAGGTTATTATACATTTGAAGATATGGTACACATGACGCCCGGCGTATTTATATGCCTTTTGGGTATAAATACATATATCACTATGAATAATTAATGGCCATTAATTATCTTCATAAGCTAAGGTTAGCTATGTAAATCATCAATTATTAAGGTAGAAAACCTTAACCCAAAACCCTAATTCGATTTAGGGCTTAAACTCCTACTATTACAGCTAAAATAGTAAATTAGTTAATGACAACCAATCTAGAATTGCCATCCGCCCAAATCGTATCGGGCAAGGCGAATCGCTAACTCTTAGACATCCAATTAGCTCCATCAGCTTCAATTTGCCCCAAAATCGAATTGGGGACATTGGTGGAGGAGGAGTTGCCGCTCAACCTCGCTCCACCAAATGCGGATGGGAGAAACCAGAGATAATGGGTCAGCTTAAGACCCGCTAGTATGGCATATCTCTGGCTCTGTGACCGGCTATAGGTGTGTGTGATGTTTCCCTACGTAAATATACGCGCCCTACTGCATTAATCTTAGCGAAATCCCCATCCGTCCTTCGAATAAAATTCGCCCTCCGTCATTCCCCACCTGCACGTCTCCTAGTGCGTGAAGGGGACACGAAGGTATCTTGGCGCCTTTCCACCTATGGGCCCCTAAGTAACAACTAAGCATAAACAATATCACAGTAACAACAACAATACATCAAACTACCACAATGTAATTCCGCCGTAGACAAAATCATCGCCAGAATTCACAGCGGAATCACCACATTGTAATCCCCTCAAGAAGGGAAACACTACCGGAAGGACTCATCCGACCATTCCTCGCCACGCCGATGGGTGGAGCTCAAGTAAAGGTAGTAAGTATACTGCACATAAATAGGGTAAAACATACATTTTCTAGCTCTGGCGTGATCATATCTATGAATGTGATTATTTTGAGAGATATTATTTTGATGCTTCATATCCATGCCATTGGATATGGTCTTGAAGCCCCAGGTACTAGCAAGTACTACGCATGGTCAATAGTTCCTATTTCTACTTAGGTTCGTTCTTGCCAAAGGACGGTACATTAGTGCTAATTAAGCAAATATTTGCAAGACATCACGGAAAATCCAGTACCTTAAGTTTTCTTTATAGAACTTGTTCTCGTAGCATACCAACTCATAAGAACTTCGGAGAAAGTTCCCATAATGATTTTTGATAATGCAGCATCATGGGACAATTGAGATGAAAACAAACATCCATTCCACCAAAGAATTGCAAAGAGACATCAGCAAAATAGTAAGAGTTAAATTTTTTATAAAAAATCATGTGAGGCGAAATAAAGTGGTTTCAATCCTACAAATTCAAGGTAGATGTACATAGCATAACTCCTTGAGCTCAAGCGTAAGATGCAACCACGAGTTTTCACACGAATACTCTAAATAGAAAAAAAGGGCCAGAAACTTATATACAAACATAACATAATTCCCAAGCCAACAAAAAGGAAGAGATAGCCCACCCACGAAGCTAATCTTTGCATCAAGAAGCGCTGGATCCGAGGCAATTGATTGAAGAAGAGACAGGAAGCAGAAAACTCAACTAATTTAACAAGAACTTTAATTGGAGGTTTTTCATGTTGGCTTAGAGAGTTTGCTTTGTCATTTAATTACAAAACAGTATGAGGAAGAAACTTCAATACAAGAGACTTCATACAAATTGTAAGTTCTTTCATTTAATAATTGGTGGAAAACTCTTCCTTACAAGAAATCCTTTGAATATTTGATATCCATAGCAAAGTGCGACCATTACCAATGTAACTTGGTAAAACTACGAAACATCACTTACAATGCATTTACTATATGATAAGGTTATAGCGTGGTAAGATTGAGCGAATTTGTATTACGCAAGAATGTTGCGAGAAATCCTTTGAATATATTTGATATCCATAGCGAGAAGTCAAGACCATTACCAATGTAGCAGGTAAAACTACGAAACATCACTTACAATACGTGCTATATGATAAGGTTATAACAATGTGTAGTAAGATTGAGCAATTGCAGCAATACGCAAGAATGTTCGTAACACATCATCACAATAACTGGTTGGATGAAAACTAAAAAATACCCTAGGATCAAGGCCAAAACAAATACATACATCAAATGTTTCATGGAATATAGTGTTTCTTGATTGCCCTAGCCACCCGCATTGCATGTTAGATGTCTGCGAGAGAGCTTACCCTTTATCTTGTGATAGAATGTTAGATAATCAACTATTCAACTAAGATATAGTACCTTCTTGGGCACAGGGCAGCATATCAATTTACAAAGCTTGCTCAGCATGACTTGACTTCTTTCACAATTGGTTTGGTGTGATGCGGTTGGTGATAAGACTTAGTAATGCTACTTTACAGGCATGTTGAGAACACAATCATCCGCATCTTGAAATGTGTAGCTCTCTTCCGGTTTTATGGCTACCTAAATCAATATACGAGTTATATTCAAAGCTATCTTGTTTCACTTGAGATGGTTTAGTGCGGATGCCTTTGGTTGAACTCTTGTTGTATGCAGACAAAGCGATTTTTAGCTGTGGCCTGGTGAAGGTGTCACATTGCTGAAACTAGGAGGCGCTCAATCTGAAGCAAAGTGGTCATTCCAGATCCCACAAATTATGTTCTCTAAAAGATTTACACTTTACTTTGCATGAGCAGCTTTTGTTGGTTCTTCGCGAGACAAGCATCATATAATTTATATCTTCACTAAGATGGCCCATTGATGCTAATCAACTTAGTGCGCATAGACTTCGAGATAGATGCATATGTGGGTTTACGCATCGAAATAACATATCCAACTAGGTGGTGTCAAGTATAAAATGTTCATGTTTTTTCCGGTGATGCGGGAACAAATCTTGTTTAGTAGGGATTATCAGGACAATACATAGTTTGGTTTATATAGGTTCATTATAAGTTGTTATGGGTTCATGGTGGTTTGTAATGGTTTGTAATGGATAATAAAGGGAACAAAAAGAGATTGGTTTATATTGGGTAATAAAAGGGCAAAAACAAAAGTAAGGATGAAAACAAAGGTCTTTTGCCACCGAGGGGTTGCCCTCATGATTGCAAAGAAGCGATTATAGAAATGAATGATCTTGAAAACCTTGCAATATGCATAATTAACATTCCTTGTCATGAATTATTCCACATCGGCGTGTCTTAGGACAAAGCCGAGAAAGGATCCCAAGCATTTGATTACTCTATTAGTGAAAAAAGGCGTAAAACAAATCTTAAACCACTCTTTATTTAGTGTCAAAAGGTAGAAAATGCATGGTGTGCCATGATAGATAGAATAGAAATAAACCATTTATAACCTCTGAAAGGCGGATCCATGCATTGTCTCGAGGAAAAGCAGACCAAATGCTCAAGCATACCTATAGTCCTTGCTAATTTCATCTCCGGTGTCATTCTTCTTTGAAGTTGCAAGGCACCATTGGTCAGTATTCCATGCATAGAAGGATTGCCGAACTCCATGCCAATGATGGAGGAGAAAATATTGATGAGGAAAGTAAGAACCCTAAGTTTCACCTAGAACAAACTTTGACCAAACTTGTTTCTATGAAAGCAAAAAGCCGAGAAGATTCTAAACCGAGCAAAAGCGGAAGAGCATTCACCGCAACAATAACATCTCCCAGAAAAACCCGGAAGAAACCAAGTTGTAGCATATTCATGCAACAATGCTAGGTCTAACCAAATATAGAAGGCATGCTCCCATCTCATGGAAAATAAATTAGAAAATAGAAAATCAATTAGCGAGATCTTAACTTTCTAAAAGATAACTATCAGTTTTGATCCTGAAACAACGAGATCGATTAGCACTAAGTAAGACCTCATAGCGGAATAGACTCAACTTCACTATAATTCATCATTGCAAATAGAAACAAAGTGGTAAGCGTTGCTCGATTTCTCTTAGCTCTAGCTTTAATCCAGAGCCCTCAAATCCGAGCTTTTGTGCCACTCTTCTTGAGTTTGAGTGGCACAAAATGCAATGATAGTTTTCTTTAGGATACTAAGCTCTCGGCTATCTTCAGGATTTCAAACTTCAGGTATGTATTTTGAGATGAAATTATAGCCAATAAAAATTCTATAGTTTAGTACGTTCGATTCGAGATGTAGACTACGTTTACAGTGATATTTACGGGATATAGTACATGCATTTTCTGTATTGAAAAGTTTATGTATTAAAATGCCTTGTTGCACTTGTGGTGTGTACATAAATAGTGATAAATTTTCATGGGTTGATGCGGGAAATTTTTGTATAAGGGTTCTTAACCATATTTGCACATTTGTGTATACTTGTCTCGTAGAATTACCAATTGTCATTTTTTCTTGAGGGTGGAGTCTAGTTTTAGATAATGTCACTTTCATGGGTTAGAGTGCAAGAATTTTTTTGTAAAAGCTTCACAACCATGTCTATCTGGAACATATACATTTATATAAATTTTACAAATGTATATTTGTGCATTTAAATGCAGCAGATTACCAATTGTCGTTTTTTCTTTGTTCTTGCATTGAGAATTGAACGTGTTGATATGTACAATTATGTACATATATGCTTCCATGATATAATATTATTCTACGACATATTCTATTTGTGTTTAGATTCTCACTTAGTATCGAGAAGCAAGAACAACAACCTAGGATTACTCAAAGTTTGCTTGTAAGTAAAACTTGCCTTTATGCATGATTTTTAGATCCTCATATATATTTTCTTCTTTCAGTTATTGATTCGGTTACTACCAAGATTTTCAATGTGAATGATCCTTGAAGATGAAGATGAAGTTGAGATGGGGAGCGCTACTAATAATGTTTCCTTCCACCTCTTGTCTATTCGACCCAATGGAGGATGAGATTACTGAGATCAAGCAACAAGCCCATTTAATGCCAAGAATAATAAGATGTAACTCTCACAAATTATTCTTGCAATTTAGGTTATGATGTTTATTTCATTTCATTTCATGTATGCATCCTTTAAACAAGGATGATGATGGACGACTCTAACGAATAACCCACTCAATGAGAAAGAGAAAACAAATCGACAAATAGAAAACATAGTAGCCATACTCACCGTAAAAGTTGATATGGCATTACAATGCTCGAAAGGTTCCGAGAGAGCATCTACAACTACATTCAATCACCAGCTTATAAACCATCTCGAAGTCATACTCGAGGAATTCCATCCATCTCTTTGTCTCAAATTGAGGAGTGGTTGTGCGAAAACGTATTGGAGGCTCCGTGACTGCATTCAACTGAAAGTTTCTTCCTAGGAAAACAATGCCCAAATCCTCAATGCCCGACAATGGAGCCTTGGTCGGAGCTCCAGAAGCGTGTCTGTCATCTATATCTTCTTGAGTCGGGACAAGTATCACCCCTTCCTTCTGTATATAAGTGGACTGCCTCCTCTGTTTAGCCATAGTGCATCTCCGCCACTAGCTTATCCTGCTTGATCCGAGGGATGAGGACCTGTCAGGTTAGTGCCCTGAGTTAGGAGGCTTGAATACTGGCCACTTATCCAATCCTTCCACCTTTTATCTTGGTGGAGGTCCTGGCTGCAGGGATGCCCACTTAGCTTAAGTCCTTTACAGAACTCCGAAGTAATATCCCCGCCAAACCGAGGAAGTTTTCTACTTTGCCCACATTCCTGGAGCCAAGCCAATCCACCATGGTTTCGACCACGGACCGGAGATCCCTTCCGATGACAATTACATGACCTAAATATTCCAGACTGGCCTGCTTGCGCGCGGGCGGCACTTTGTGAAAGCTTCTGGCTAATCGATGTCAGCTTTAGCTTCCAAAACTCTTCCTGCGTCACAATGTTCTTCCATGGACTTGTTATAGACTAGAACGTCAGTCAAGAACACGATGACAAATCTGGCTCAAGAATCTTACCGAGGATACTCATCCATTAGGTGCATGACGCAGGTACTTGATAAGCCTTTTCAAAGGCACACTGTGAACCTGCGCCCATACCTCGCTCAAGGTGGTTTTATGGATATCTTCTTCCTTGATTCTTATTTGATGGTAGCCTGACCTTAGGGTCAATCTTGAGAGAAGACTTTAGTTCTCGATAATACGTCCATCGTCACGCCCGCCAATATGCAGTGACATACTTATTCTCATCGCTTGCTTGTTGAGTCGATTTGATAATTGATGCACATCCTTAGACTTCCATCTTCTTCTTGATTTGGGTATGATGTGTAGTTCCAAAAAGGAGGAGAAGATACGCTTTTGCTCTATGAATCCGAGCTCAAGCACCTCTTGGCAATCGCTCTTAAGCCTACCACCGAGTGCCCATCCCATAAAGCCTTTATCGGTAGGCTTTAAAGTATCCGGAGCTAGTGTGATTTTACCTACACCCCTATAGTGTAGTTGACGGATTTCATCCGTGAATATGGTCCTCAACTCCATAATGAGCCTTGAAGTATCACTTAGGCAACCGATTTCAATCTGGCTCACTATGACCTCGTGAATACATTTATACTTGATAATGCTTACAAGTGCTATTATTGCTACAACTTGAATAATGCTTGGTAGAAAAGCTGTTGTAGAACAAACTCCTGCGTAAGAAATGACCGTACCATCAAAGAAGCGTCCTAAGAGGATGAGGATCTGAAGAAAGTTCCAATTTTGAAGGCTCACTACCTTACCAAGTTTTACTTTGATGTTTGTGATGTTGAGGACATGGGCAATCCAAAGAATCGCCACGTGCCTACTTATAAAGGGTAAGATAGATAACTAATTCATTCATTTCTCTAGTTAAAACTTGTTTTAACATCGCTTATGTACTGCCATACATGTATGATATGCAAAAGGTAAAAGAGATCTCTGGCCCTGCTTTTCCTCCAGAGAACTGAACAATTTAGGAAAGTCAGTGTGGAAGAGATTCAAATTGATGGTATGGGCCAAAGTAGTGATAGTTGTGCTACCCATTGCTGGTAGCCAGCATGGGCCCAAAATGCAAAAAATGGATTATGGTTCCCAGCGGCTAGATGCCGACCATCATACGCCTTACCCTAATCTCAATGGAAAGAGTAAGATTGTATTAGTATTTCAAGTGTACAATTCATTGGAAGACATCAAAGCAGATGAGAAGATTTAAAGAGGTAATGAATTTATTTAGTAATTAAGATGCCACAACTTAATATCTCTTTTTGTTTTCAAGGTATGTTATTCCTCGAGAAAATCTCTGTTTCTGGCAGTATATATAATACGATCCTAGAGCTACTTTGGACTATCCAAATGTGATAAAGCAAAGGGTCAATCTCACACATGCCTTGTCAATACCTAAAATTCGCATAACAAAAAGATGATACATCTTGTAGGTCTTCTATGATGGCATTTATAGCCTTTGTCGATGGGCATCCTTTGAAAGACTTCAAGCATGGTAGGTAAATGACTCTAGATTAGTATTTCTCAAAATCAATCTTAATGTAGAGTTTTCATTGGTCATTCTAGATATAAGGAACGGGTTCAATCCACACGAAAGTTCTGTGGCAGCCCTGGCCTACCAGAGGGTAATGACGCTCAACTTCCACTCTAACCCTGTGATACGCTGAAACTTGACATGTCCTTTAGCCATATCGGGCTTTGGCTCACCGCCCACATTTCCAAAATACAAAATCCAATGCTTTATTATTTGAATCTGGGATTTCCATGTAATTTGTATCGTCAAAAATTTTAAGAAACCATGTGCTATTGATTTATTATTTGGTACCGTGATCGAATTGTTTTATTAATAAAACCGCATTCTAGCATGTTCGATTCAGCAAAGAAAAAATTGTTAACACTGGGGACAAACAACAAAAGCTAATAAACAAATGCGTCAGACAACTATAAAATATTTAAGACTTAATTGAGATTATAAGTTTGAACAAGATCATTTCCGCCTCTACATCCTCAAGAGTTCTTAGAGTTTGGCTCGAGGAATCTTGAAGTGGACACCGCAGGTTTCTTCCACTGTCGAGTAGATTAAAGCATGCATTATTCCAAAAGTTTCACAAACGATTAGTCTTGTTTTATGATGGCAAATGCATTGCCTTGAATTGTTTTTAGATGTGTTGCTACGGCGACAACCCAATGGCACGGAATTCAATTGATCTGTGATTAAAAACAATACCGTCAAGATAGAAGTGTCCTTGAGCATCCTCACTAATAGATGATAGTATAAAAATAAGATGATTTTCTAATCTTAAAATGTAGCTCATTTATCCATCGCTTGACAATTGATCGTGTGAATGATGACAGCTAATCGTGATTTAGATTTATATCATAGTCGACAGAATCAAGATGTGCAATATATGTCTTTCAAAATGAAGTGTACAATTCAAATTGACGAAAGTTATAAGAAAATGGTAGACCTGCGATCTTCACAAACTATAAAATGATCGAAGAATTCAAATGACTGCAGCATAACCAAATGAGGTGATAAGGAGGTGATATGTATACGAAACCCATCAAGAAGATAATGCAAAATATTCTTCTTTATCTTCACCTTTAGACCTTCAACCGCCTAAACGTTCAAGTGTTTCCAATTCAGTTTCAAACGTTTGAACTGATTTTTAAACGTACCCAAAATATATAAAGATGCACCGTACATACATCACGTAAGTAACACAAGGCAGAACGCACCAGAAGCCTGAGAACAAGGAACACCCAGGGAAAACATAAAATCTAGGTACTGTTCTTTAGCCTTTTGAGTGTTAATACAAAGAAAACTGGTGATCTAAGCACAAAACACATTGATTCCAAGCTCACTCATCATAGATTGGGCATGCTGGTTAGTACCAGGGAAGGAAGGAAGGAAGGAAGGGCTTTATCGCCCACGGAGACCACACCTGGCTTCCATATGGGACCCATCATAAAGAAGCATAAGCTTTGACATCAATCGGATTAAAAACCCCTACTCAAGGGTTTCGAGGAAAACTGTGGCAGCAATCAAACATAAACTGTACAATCATATAAAATGTAAACATCCCAATATATGGCTGGCACCAATTTTAGTGCCTAGTCACGGACAAACAAAGCAAAGACCTCATAGGTCCAAAGACTTGATGTATGACCCTGTGGCACGATCGACGGTGTTCATCAAGAATGCAGTGGCACGCTCCACCAGATTAAGGGGAAAGCGATTCAATCAACGTCAGCAACTCCGGAAAGTGAGACTCATCTCAATCTGACCTTGATAAAGACCGACAGAAGCCGCCTCGGCTCCCCGGCGGGCTCTAATCCACCCCGCCTGGCCCTCATGTGGCAAGATGGTGGGCACCGTAAGGCGACGAGGCCGAGCCCGCTGTGGTGCACTGGAACGCAGGGGAGCTGGCCCGGTTAACACGGGTTGATGTCTTTGAATGGGCTATTTTGACCTCTGGCTTCCCAGAGTAATGGGGTCCCGAGCCAGCGCGCCAAGGAAACAAGCATCTAGGGTAATTTAGGTCACACGATCACGTACCAACAGACGTGCATCCGCGGGGGTTCTCGGTGACGCTCCATCCGGCGAACTAATCGATCTCTTACCCTCCAACAGACTTTGTCATGGACTCATACAGCGCTAGGTTTCAAAAGTGGAGCCGTTTTCATCAACGATAGTAACCACTCTCTCGAAATAGACGTATGTGTTCATCAAGGGCCCGCCCAAGTGCAAGAATCCAGCCAAAGAACTGAGCAGGGACCCAAGGTTTCACCCTGCCTGTGGCTAAAATGCCTTCAGACCGCCTTCCAAGTCATTCTGTGTCACAAAGAGATTACGGGGTTCTAAACTCGACCTCCCTGCATAAGGACAGTTCGACCAGTTCCCTAATGTATGTGATCGATGGCTCCCAATCATGTAGCTCATTGCGGATCACTTGTTCTGCATTGCATAAAGCGCTTTTCCAACACACCAAGCGGTGATAGACGCCCTGCCAGAGCGAGGAGGGGAACCCACCCCAGGGTAATTTCAGGGTGGGCGTGACGCCCACAGGCCCATATGTGAGTGGAGGCAAGGGTGACGTGAAGAGGGATATGAGAACCACTCGTGTCTTGGCTGATTGATTTATGTCTCAGCCCGACAAATGTGTCTAGGCATCCAGTGAGATCGTGATATCTTCTGTACAAGAAGCAACATCAGCCCGAGTGATGAGCCGGGCGGATGACCTGCAAGATGGCTATCCCCATGCTCAGAAGCCGGCCTCCCAACTGGACAATGTAGAGTGTATGAGGGGTACCCCCGCCGGACTGATACCATCAATGCTTGGTCTATTGATCGCATTCCCGGCTAAACAATAATTCCTTACATAACTCAGAGGCGCATTCTCGCATGCAATGAGCCCCAGCTGATTTAATTTAGCCCATAACTTCCCGGCTTAGTGCGTAACATTGGTATCAGAGGCTAAGGTTCACCGTGGCAAATATTGGGTGTGTTCCATGCTTGAGGGCAATCATCTCGAGGAGGGGAGGAATTGATATGGTCTATGGGGTAAGGGATAAAGCCCTGAAAGGTCAGCCCATTGATAACGATTCTAGAATAAGAAATCATTTTAAAGAATAGAATAGAATAGAATAGGTTTTAACGTCCACGGGAGACTTAATAGGTCATGGACCCGGTTACAAATGGGCTAGTACAATCATTACCACTAGGATTTCAAAACCCCCGCCAAAGGCCTCAAGGAAAACCCTGCGAATGACGATACCAGACAAGCCGAGATAATGACCTTCTCACCCCGAGGTCCCGTGAATCGCGCATTCGCTATCTAGAACCCTCAAGTAAGGAGCAATGCATGATGGTGCCTCCAGAAGTTGTGGAAGCGTAATGGAATGCTATGTCAAAATGATCTTGACTATCTCTCAAAAGAAGCGGTAACTCGAGTATGGCTTCCATCTCACATTAACCAACTCCTGCAATGTATACATAGTCTTGCTCTCGTGGGTAAATTGGGAGGCCGCTTCCCATCTACCGTCTCTAACTAGACCAGGACCCTGCAAGGACTGATGTAATAGCCAAGCTTGTTCCCGGACAATGAAGCAAGCAACAAGCTCGGGGCCCTGTGCATGATAACAATTGGGCCACTTGGGGGCCAAGTAGTCGCTGGGCCCATATCTTGAGAAAACGACCATTGAGATATTGTTGCAAAAGCTCAGATCGAATCGAAGTAATGTTCGTTGCACAAAATTTAACCAGCAAACCAAGTGTAGTGCAATGTTTATTTGTATGTTTTGTTGAATCAACTTAATGACCGTTTATGCAGACCGCACAAAGTGTAAAGTGGAAAATGAAAGATTCCATTTCTTATTCTCGAAAACAGCATTCTCGCCTCGAAATATTGACCTGCTTACTTGGCCTCGATTTCACACCTTTGAAAGGGTTCCTAGACTTTGGGCTAGACTTTGGGCCGGCGATTCTTTGGTAAACTGTGCCACACCGCATGGTATGAGTTTTTCCTGGAGACTGCTTTCTTGAAGGTACTCAAAACTTGAGGTTCCAATAGTTGTGGGTCCCTAGACCTCTAGGTACAAATATTGTTCTTGTTCTTGTCTATTTCTACCACGTGTCAAGCAGCCATCGCTGTCAATGATAAAAATAATATTTTTAAGCTTTTAGCAATACGTAACTGAACGAAGTACACTGAT